>CM067347.1:25188710-25371210 GCA_034190875.2 Urechis unicinctus
AGCCATCTCCAGAAATGACCTTACACACAGTGGCCGTCAAATGGACGACTAAGTGAGTGGATAAGTGAAACTGCAATTTTCTTCTGTTTACTTGGGAGATAAAAGGTCGATGCGTGTTTGAAATAAGCTGGAATTGTGTACAAGGATACATGTCCCACGATGTTTCTACAGAGACTGTGATGAACGTCTTGCATGGTTAATGGCGTCGTTTGGTGCCGTCAATCTCATGCAAAACATGACGTCATGCACAGATAAATAATAACGCAGTTCGCTAGCTACACGGTCACTTGCTCACTGATAACTACAAGAATCTTTCAGGAATAAAGAATGAAGCTATGATAATTTTATATAGCCCGTGGCAAGCGATGGATATATATCACAGAGATATATTGCGTCCATAGACTAGGTTATTTTGTTGATGTTATTGGATACAGAAAACAATTTCGAACTTTGCCTAACTGGGGAATATCCAGTGAGGCTACCATCAATAAGCCAGTTATCGATTTCGTAATGAGATAGCATAGTTAACAATTTCATATGGCAAATTGTGCTGTTACGATTGAATCATAAATGAAACTATTTAGGTGCGGAACAAATTGATATTGAATTAATTATCGATGCATTATGTGACAACTAATATAGTATTATTCTGCTGTATCGTGTCTCTGCTGCTGAATCGTTAAAATAAATACATGTAGAAGACAATCAGAACATTACAGCAAAACCCATCAGATTACCATACTCTTATCAGGCGTTAAAGCAAACAGGAGTTGATGAGCGTAACGTCTTGTTTGAATGATTCTGCATGATTGAGGATGCATTTAGCTCTTTGTGCTTTTCACATTCCCATCTCACCCCCATGATTTGTATACTTATAGTCAATAATCCGGGCGCTAGCATGATACTAGACAGCAAAATATGGAACACAGTGTAATAAGAGACAAGAACCGAACTTTTGACTAGAGCTTGGAACAAAATTCCAATGAAAATGAAACAAAGACAATCGTTAAGTAATGGAACACAGTGCGAGAAAATCGATACTTTTGACTAAACAGCTAATTTGAGTCCAATGATATCAAAGACAATTTTAAGTAATGTCAGTGGCGAGAAAATCGATGATTTGATGTTGCTAAGAGTTATATTCATAAGAGACTTATTATCAATTTATGTGACCTTAAACAGAGGGTTCATTTGCATGCCATACACCAAAGCCACTGCAGATGTTCTGCTCGGTATTAGTTCGTTATTTCCAAGCAACAAAATGGGTGAACGAGATTTGGATTGACAAAGGTGATACAATATGTAATGGCCTGAATAAAAACGGTAAGATGTTACTGATCGGCATTGTGAATTACATGACAATGTCATCTGGCCACGCCCGATGTATTCAAATATGCGGTAAAGTCGCCAGAGGACGTTTAGTGTTGATTTTTGTTATTTGTTATCTCTACTTTTATGGAACGAGGGAGGGTGACGGCTAGGGCACCGCTTGAAATAGAAACCACAGGAACAGAAAAGAGGGAAAGTTGGGGCTAGGGCACCGGTTGAAATAGCGACCACAGGAACAGAAAGAGGAAAATTGGGGGTTTCGCAAGGAAACTCTTGCTTTTCGAATTTTATTACGAAAGGGCATGTGTCGTTTCGCCAATGATTATTATTTTGCAATGCCTTACAGGTTGGACATGGATTCAACCATATCGCCTTAACAATTAATAATTAACACTACTGGATACCCGCTACTACTAGCAACATTGCGAGTGAAACTTAAACTGTGTAATATGACGTCATATTTCCACGATGGAGGTTGCCATGAACAAAAGCTGCGATGGTCACAGTTTATGGGATAATAGCTAAATAATAACGAGAAAGTACTTAACCAAAATAATGTCGTTCATTCTCGATAAATATAGATACGTAAGTATAAAACATTGATGAGTTGGTATGAACGATCGAAATAAAAAGCTCACGGCACGACGGTGGCGATGTTCGCAGGAGGATATATAAGTATACTACCGTCCTACCGGGGTTAGGTCAAAACTCCTTATATATGTATTATAATAAGAGAGCCTCATCCGTATATTTGCTTGACTTTATGTATGTATACATGAATCCTATTCCTCTTGTTTTAACAAAGATGAATGAACGAAAACTGGATCTGCTATGTCTACGGTGACGGAATAGCACAGCGGTATGCAGACTTTTTTAAAAGCCTGAGTAGTGTTTGCAATATGTGTTATTACTGTGTGATACGAAAAACAGCCAACAATATTTCCCAAAGTATGACGGAAATATGAGCGACTACCGGATGCGTTTTCGTTGCCTACAAACGAATATTTCACTCAGGACGCCACTGTTCACCCTGAATGGTGGTCCTATCGCTGAAATAGTAATGTACTCGACCAGTTGGTTCAATCGTGTCGTGTCTATCCTCCTCCCAGCAGCGTTGGTTTTGCATCCCTGTCTGGCCCTCGGGTTTGTGATCATTGAAAGCATCTAAATCATCATGCATCTACGACTACATTACCACAACAGGTTAATTTTACCATTAAGCTTATTGTTATTCAAAGTTTTTTTCAGACACCATGGATTTTATACTTTGAAGATATGTATAGATGACCATGATAGGAATGTACCCATGGTATAGGTGGACTAAACAAGAAGTCGAGCAACAAAGTATTCAGAACGTAGTATTCCGTATATCCATTAGCCTGTTACGTACGCCGTTCCCGAGATGGTTTTCAATATACAACTTCAGCATTGATAACTGATAACTGTTTGTAGTTTTTTACATTTTACAAAGCTACGGTAAATATGCAGACAGACGATATTTGTGCAATTAGCCGATCACAATTTGCCATGTTTTTATTTCTGTTGTGGTATGGGGAATTGTAATGCAATCACACAGCCATAGAGCCAGCTGTACGAGTTGTATTACCCAGAACGTCACCTAACGGAACAGGAAATACAGCAAATAAATGGCTGTCAATATAAAGCCCGTCATATACATGTGATCCATTTGGTATGATAACATATTCGTTAAACACCGAATCGCCATTACGCCGTTGGGACTTGTTGCAAAGGCTTGATATGGTACCGAGAGCCGCTCAAGTGAAATCTGCCCGCAAAGTTTATGTCAATAACCAATGTGGGAATATATTGATATGTTCCCATGTCGTTGTGACATCCGTAGTGTAAATCATTCTATGTCATGGCCAGGCAAGGCATAGTCTAGGTAGTTGCGAAAGACACGTTCATTCAAAGCTCCATCGAGCAACAAGTGTTGATAAATACTGTTGCTTTTCATCATCCAATGATTATGTCGTGTCATTGTCCTATTGTGTTTGGTCAAATTCACGAAAACGGAATGAGCCGATTCTTTCATTGTCCAGCAGTCACTTGCAAATCAGCGGTCCTCTACTACCGGCTTATCAGAGCTTTATGGACGACTTAGATACGTAGTATTCGTCAAAGATGATATTACTCGGTACTTACATCGCTTCTTTAAAACACCAGACTATCCATAACCGTTTGACAGGAGTTAATAAGATATCTATTGTAATAACGTCTGATTTATCAATTGCATAATGCAATCCCAGAGCGAGAAGTAATCAGAAACAAGGGTACTGCGAAGATGTATTTACAAAGCGCATGCTTTGATTTACTACACCACAAATCAGTTATAGAGGTGCCAACCCTCCTTAAATGTCATATAAAGATATGTGCTAAGCCATCGTCCTCTCTAACGACCGCTTCCCTTGGTACTTTTTAAGAGGCTTCTTGGCGCGAATATTCAGCCTGTTTTGTGTAATATTGTCTCATTACTGTCTCGCGTCACTATCTGCAAATATACGAACCCCTCAGAGGAAGTAGGACTTCTTAGAACTGGCGGTCATTATTCATCTCTGCTTATTGCTGACACGTGTGAATTGGCCTGACTGGAATACGACTCTTTCATCACAAATAATCATGGTTCCTTGATGATTTTGTGTTGTCTGATTGCAATGAGCCAATTGTTGTAACAACGAAAGACAGCGCACATTGGACGCCTGTTAGTCCATATCTCAAAGGGGGTGGGAGAGTTAATTAAATAACATAAAATATCGATGCTCTCTCTCTCTCTCTCTCTCTCTCTCTCTCTCTCTCTCTCTCTCTCTCTCTCTCTCTCTCTCTCTCTCTCTCTCTCTCTCTTCAATCGTGCACATCACAAGTATAACGGATGAAGTTTATCATGGCACCTAATAATAGAAACATAGATTTAGTCATTCATATCCTAAGAAAATATGCAATAAATTGATGATTGTTGTTGTTGACGATTTTCCTATTTAAGTAACTCAAGCATCGTGCGTATAACAAGGCGTTTGGGTGTCACTGACGCAGTGTGAGTATTTCATCAAACCCCATATTTAGTAGATGATAATGATTTTTTATAATTCATTGAGGACATGAATCGCGTCTGCTATTGGAATATGTCTTATGCAATTCAGACTACAGGATGACCAGAACAGCGGAATGAATAAACAAAACTTTAATACAGTATTTTGAGAATAAATGATGAAAAAGCTCGCACCTGTGTCAGATAAACCCAGAGATTTACCACGGCATAAAAGTACTGATGGGGGAGGTAGGGGCTGCGATTTAAAATGTAGATTAATTTGTGTCTAAGCTGATTAATGGGTTGATCTATGTTGCGCCCAATTGCACCAGCTGTTGAATGCCGTGTGATCAGCGCCGAGGTTATCTAGAGAAACGCAATCATACAGAGATAGCAAATAACACTGAATGCAGACGAATAGCTAAAATGCAACGGCGACGATAACTCGGTTTAAGCAAGCATTCCTTTCAAGTTCGAGGAAGTAATTCCATTGGGTACTTTAAGCATAACAGGCGCTTGTGACAAGATGAGATGCAGCTTCTATTGCAGACTAGTGGACGGTGATCTTGTGGTAGTGAGCTCATGTTGCCATTACTAGGTCGGTGTCAATGTAACATCATGGACTTAATTTGTTCAGCTTAGTTGACCGACGAACGGCAATGAAAGGGTGATATAACCACATTATGTTACAACGACCGAAGATAAAAGCCTACTGTCTTCTTTGTCAGTGTATAAACACATGGTTAAAGACTGTTGTTTGAACAAGTTACCGATTTCCTAGCCAAAACTGACGCCACTCTGTTAAATTGGTTGAAACGAGTCTGTTTAAGAGTGACTAGGTTCAGCGTATGCGTCTGGAGCTTAAATTAACACGACCAGGAAATATAATTTCATAAATTGTGGCCCAAGTTCTTTGGTGATATGGGAACGCCAGCTCATGAAATTGGCCGTTAAAGAACATAGTAAAAATATAGTGCTATTGTGAATGAAGTGGGGTTAAGCCCTTTACGTTTGTATCCAGCAAGTTATACCTTAAACGACCGGTAGCACATCTCTCAACCGAGTCTATCGCATCTCAACGCGTCTCAATTTGACGGTAAATGCTGATACTTAAGGGAAGGGTATTTTGTGATTGAATTGAGACACCGGATGTTTTAAAGCGACTATGGTTGAATGGCATGTTCCCCTCGGCTTACGGAATCTTGCATGGAGAGCGCTACAGACCTTGCCAGCACATTACGGCCTTTGAGAACATAATGATTGATTGCGTGACAAAGGTACAGATTAAAAGCAAAACTCACTTTAAGCAGAAATGTCTGACACCCTGTAATCATACAATTTGGCGGCTGTTGGTTTCACACAAAGAGAGAGACATCCTACTGAACGCATAAAATGTAACACATTCATCTTTCCAATGTTTCTATAGTATAACTTGAAAACTGTTGAAATCGAGTTCCGGACAAATGGATTTTCCACAGTTAAATTTATCACTGAACGATAAATAATACGATGAAGAATGCGCAATATCAAACAATCTGCCAGTAAAAAAGACAGCCCCTACTTACAACCATAAACCATACTCTGACATGATAGCAGTAAGAAGAACAGAGGACCTTCAAGCGATAAACATGACAGAGTGTGGTTTTGCACGGCCCATGAGCGCCAGTGCTGATTTTCATTGCTATACTTCGATTTCGTGTCATGCAGTTTGCATTTTACTGAATTTGTCTTGCCATTGTCCCCAACTGGACTTAATACAGTGTAATGTAAATAAACCTTTGACAAAAAATAATTGAAATCCCCACAGGTCGGTCTATTTCCAATAATAATAAGTTGTTAACGCTGAATGGGCATTAATCTTTGTGTATACCATACAATGGTTGTCAGAATAGTAGATAAAAGAAAACAATGAATTTAGTGATCCTCATATTTTAAGATTATGTGCCGTGGATTATTATCGAATGTTGTGAACGATTTCCCTACTTAAATAACTCGGCCACATATATTATCATGCGTAATGGTACGTACCACGGGGCGTTTGGCTGTAATTCATGTAGCAATTAGTAGGTCATCAAACGTCATTTAGTCAGATTGTTATAGCAAATAAAGGCCACGAATCGGATCTGCTATTGATCATAAAATAAAATGTTGTCCTCAAACAAACGACGTAATTACTGTTTCTCAATGTTAATTGAGTGGACATTGTTGCGGATGATAACTAAGTCAGTCACCGAAAGTTTTGTAAAGGGTCTCAATTTTTATTTTTATCGAGGTTTCTCATTCACGGCACACAGCTTACATTGACATTCAGGATTGCTGGATATCACCTTAGTTGGCAAGTTAATATTCACACAAGGCCTTATTTGTCGCTGAAACAGCCAGACATTTACCACAGCATCAATGTATATTGTGCTTATACGGTCAGGCAGGAAACAGTGTTTATGATTCAAAGTATCATTTGAAATACAGGTGCCAAATAAGTCATTTGACGTGCTTGCTTGCATTTGTATTTCTGCCGATTAATGAGGCGATGCATGATGCGCCAAATTACAAATACCGTTGTGTGCTGTGTGGTGCTGGTTTGTTAAGGACCAATATTACTAAGCTAGCTCGAGTTGAATATATTGAAAAAGGCAATGATGACGATTAATTCGTTTAACAAACAATTCCTATCATAACAGTGAGCATAGTTAGCATAACTGCCCCCCAACCACACCCGCACCAGTTCTACTTTGGAATAACGGAATTGGTGCTGAACGACTGTAGCAAACCCATTATCTTGTTATCACTGGAAATCAAAAGCCAAGTGCCAACTATCGACATGTTAGGAAAGGTGTACCTAATGTCTGCTCACATGCGTCATATCTGTAGTAGATATAACAGAAAACCATAGCCAAGTATACATATTAACCTAAGATGTCTGACGAATCGTAAGCAGATACCATTGATGCGATTTATGAATGGTGGCTCTGGACCCTACCCCATTTCTGACAACATTGTGCATGTTTTTATGTATACATGTGTGTATGATATGCTGCAACAAGGTGGGCAACAAATAGTTCTGTTTTGCATCCAATAACAAAGGCTCATTAGAGAATAGTTATTATTTTACAGTGAGATAGATCAGGGCTAATCTTAACTTTTAGGCATCTACATTTTATAGGCATATATACGCATCCGACGGTTCAATATTTTTCAGTAATCGCAACTGCGATGTTGTTTTTTGGCCAAAAATATGTGACCGACATTTGTGTGCAAGTTATGATAATATCTGGCCAAATGCGAGGTGAAGGGGAAGGATGGTGTGCAATTCAAGATGTCTTATCTCTCTAATGGCAGGTAAAATGTCGCCAGCTTTATAGCTTTTTATTGATAATGACCCCATTTGGATATGCCAGTTGATGATATGGGCCATTATGTACGATATCATTCTGATCTATTGGCACTATTCCGAATGTGTAATGCGGGACTAACACTATTTCATTTCGCCTTGTAGCCGACTGGTGTGAAATTCATTTGCTGCGCTTTGCTGAACACCCTTTATTTGCAGCCATCATTGAATACCTTTAACAATCGATTGCACACCTCTCAGCCAAATCTATCGCATCTAAATGTGTCTCAATTCGGGTATCAATTTTTTTTTAAGAGTAAAGGATTTTCCAACTGACTGAAGACATCCAATGTTTCTGAAATGCAAAATGCTTCATAAATAGTCATAATGCAATCCATGAGCGCACAATGATGATTTATTTCGTGACAAAATTGCAGATTGCAAGTTATCCCCACTTTAAGCAGAAATCGTAGTGTAAGAAGCTATCGTGAGGTGGTTATATGCATATGCCTAGTTTTGACAAATCCTCTTTTGCTTATGATTGAAACCAAACCGTCATACAATTTAGTTTCGAAAATCCTATTACATCACATGAAATACAGTTGGCTGATGACTGGCTAAAAGAGCGAATGCAGTAGTTTTGTTCCAGCATGTCAAGCATAATACATCAGATGTATATTCAACTACTGAGATTATGTTCTGCCTACTCACATAACTTAATCATGTACGTTTTACACTCAATCTCCCTTTTCTTGCCGTCAAAAGCGAGCAATTGATTGATGTTGTGTCTGATTACTCATCCCTAACTGAAATGGACGGGACTATTGCATGGCAGAGACCATCACGGCACATGACCATGATAATATAATAATTCCGATATTGACAAGTGTGATAGCATCAGTAATAGTTACTCTCGGGCAGACGTATCACTCAGCGTATGACCAAATAGTGCTGTACTATTCTGTCAAACAGGATAAATACGATGCAGATAGAACTTCAGGGGATTTATATGCATCTTATGTGATTGACACCTATATCCAAAAAAATATGTAAATGACCAACGACAACATGCTTGCTCTCAAGCTGTAACAATAAACGTCCCTATTCAGGATCTTGGTGATGAAAAGATGTACGTCATCAAAGTACGAACTGAGCACCACCGACGGCGCTAACTGCTTGGAAACCGAGCATCCATATTATACATTAATATAGCTACCATTATGTAGTAGTCCTGGTCACTGAGTGAGCTTCACGGACTTTCTGTTTACGATACCCGGAAAATGGGAAATGTACAACATTTCACTAACGTATAAATGACGTGACGAGCAGAGCCTGAAGACTGGATCACATGCGGCAGATATCGCGTGATATCAAAGCACGAGAGTACATCGTCAGTGAAACATGACATGCGTATCTTTGAGGATCCATTACGCCTTGAGGTGCACTGAATTTTGCTTCGTATCAGGCCGCGAAATCTGTTTTGGCAAATAACTCAAGGCATGACATACGAACGAATAATGCCGTTCACAGTTACATTGCATATGAATATAATGGCCCTTCATCAACGGCAAGTCTATTACCAGACAGGTAATATTTGCTGTTTGTTATGATTCATAAACCTGGTTGACGTCAATCGATCATTTGCAATTGCATTGGATCACAATTCATTTATATGCCTAATAAAGCTCCTAACAGAGAGCAGACATGGTGTGAAAAATATATTAAGAAATGATTTATGCCATGTTAAAGCTGGTTATGGGAGTGCACCTCTCCAGCGTTATTGGGGTAAATTAATTGATCAACAAGTTATATGGCTCTTAGGCCTAGGGAATGTAACGCCATGCGCGGGATCCTCTGCAATAACGCTGTCTTGCTCTGTCTGAATGATTTATGATATGTTAAAACTTGTTTTGGGAGTGCACCTCCCCTGTTTAATTGTCTGATAAAATGCTTGATCAACAAGATATTTGGTTCTTTAGCCTAGGGGATTTAACGCCATGCGCGGAATGCTCTGCAAAAACGATGGTTTCCTTGGCCCGTCATGTTCTCTTTTAACACAGCACCAATACATCCCGGCTCTACCCCAACACAACCACCCCCACCCCCCCCCCCCCCCCCCTCCTCCATCCCCCCGACCTAACTCCCACCCCCCGCTATCTCATTAAAAACAACTTGTACATAAAAATTGCCCTTGTCTAGGTCTTCGTTACGATGAAGATGAGACTGAGGTGTAACCTGGGTGATATGAAGGCGTCACATCGGCAGATACCAGTTTTTTGGCATTTAATGCGAGTAAGATTTGATAATAAAATTAATATATCTCACGTGGTCGTGACTGGTAACCTATCACTTATGTCAGAATGATTACATGTAGTCAGGTGTTAAGAGAGAAGATGGAAGGGCCGAATGATACTGCGATGACGAATTGTACAGATCTCAGCCGCCCTGATAGCATTGCCACCTAGCATGGTTCTTCCGCCAACGTGAATCAGACTGCTCGCGCATTCATGAATTCTTAGTCATGCATTTAGTTAATCGTCCATACAATTTAGGACACGCAAGCATCAGAGGCTTGGTGATTAATGCTAGATTGCCTCAAACTTTTCCTTTCACTGCGTTTTGGTTTCTAGATACGCCACATGAACTTTTAGGGTAAAAACGTGTGTGTGGTGATTGATGATTGATGATTCGTCACATTACGCCTCCTGTTGTCCATTTACTGATTAGAACAGACGCCAATCATGCAGAGAAGCAATACATGTAGGATGCTGGGGAAACATAACATCACTGGCATCACATCACAATCAACTTTTACAATTACTTTTATGTAACTAGGCAATCCTATCAAGTACAAATAAAACGCTTATGAGGAAGTAATCCCAATTTGTCATTTTAGAACATGCTCCATTCCTAATTTACATACAATGCATCTGAGGCTGGGTAATGCGACAATATCTTGATCTTGTTTTTCATTTGCAGGCGGATAAATGTTTGTAGAAATGATGGATCGACAGTGTTACTATTTCTGAAGCAACTCTGTTACAGTAATACAGGTAAAACAGCTCATCCTTGCTAGAACAAGGTAGCATTGAACTATTCCAACTTGTGCATTACCATCAAACGGAGGCCTCCAAAGATCGTTTCCCCATTATCCAACCTTAGAGGGTTTCAGCAACAGATAATTATGACATTGAAATTGTGATGATTAGAGCCAGAATACACGTTCCTCAATGCTGCTTTACAGGCAATGAGGAATATTGGGAACAACAAAAAAGCAATCTGCAGTTCTATCAAGCGGATATTAATCTGTTATACTGCTTGAGCTTGAGGCAGGCAATCACTGCCAAAGATAACAAAGGCAGACGTTGCGGATATCCTATTCATGAACTCATCTGTACTGAACACCAAATGCATATAAAGTAATGCCTCGCAATTTTGTCATGCATTGAACACAATTGCTATGATTTTAATTTTCCAAAGAGGCAGCATGGACATAATTTTGCAAATAAGTCTACATATTTTATGTATAAACCCATCACCATGGTCATTACAGATCCTTCCGTTCATGTCTTGGAACTCATCGGTTTATTATCCACATGAATGACATTTCAAATGCTCTTAAATACTGTCATACAGTTCTATGTTTTGATGACACTTCATTCATACATTTAAAATTGATTCTGTCCAGATCATTTTTTTAGTATAATAACAATACAACGCCAATACTTATCTTCTTTTTCAAAACATCTTTAAACTGAACTATCTATTTGCCTCACATACGACATGCACAAACTATATTTCTCCTATATTACATTTATTCAATAGAACACAAGAAGGCTGAAGAAATTAAACGCATGTGTGTGCGTTTCAATTAATTATTTTACATGATTAATAGCATTATCAAATTCAAGTATCATTCAGTATAGTTATTATCCATCCGATCTAGGACTGCAATCGCTGTTTGAAAGTGACGACAAGTGGTGCTTCGGTTGCATCCCAGGTATATGCATAACTGAATTATAGGTCACGTTTTGTATAAATTCCACAATATATTTGTACTGCCATGCCCATGTCCTGCTATTTCTATTTGTTAATCGGCATCTTTACAACATGCTGCCAGTGGAATTGTTAAAGTCACATATAGCACCGACAAAGCCATCCCAGGAAATGTATTTGTCAACTATAAGGTAACCCGACACAGAGTGGCCCATCTCCAACACGAGGGGGTTATTACCGATGGTCGGATGCTATGCACTAAACGAAATAGTGTGTGTGTGTGTGTGTGTGTGTGTGTGTGTGTGTGTGTGTGTGTGTGTGTGTGTGTGTGTGTGTGTGTGTGTGTGTGTGTGTGTGTGTGTGTGTGTGTGTGTGTGTGTGTGTGTGTGTGTGTGTGTGTGTGTGTGTGTGTGTGTGTGTGTGTGTGTGTGTGTCTGTATTTCATTTTCAATACGTGAATGGCCTGTGTTTTGTGAAACGCAGTAAATGGGAATTCTTTTGGTACTCAGCTGTTGGAACAATATCATGAAATTCTATTAATAATCTACCATTATGCAAGGTGTGTGTTTCATTACGTACATGTATTGTGCGTTGCAGGACGCATAGAATGAATCTGCACTCTTGTGATAAGGATCATTCGGTGCAATACATTAAAATAATATCAACATTAGCTGCGACCAGGCAATATTATTATGTACGAACCGTTCAGTCGTCCAGTCTGCCGCATGGTAGTGCACACAAATCAGTTTCTGTTCGCTGTGCATATTCAGGAGACGTATATCATGCTGCCTCAAGTAATGACACGGCTGCAGTCGAGGAGCATGGAAAGACACCTTTGGAATATGATAGTCTGAGAAAGATTGATCGCGTGTCCCAGACAGGACGTGGATGGAATAATTTTGGATGATGTTGACTTGAAGTGAGTTTATTATGAGGTAGGGGTTGAAACCAAGGATTGTGAAGCGAAATATGATAGTTGCTTATGCAATAGATTGATGCTCACATACACGATATTGAGGTCGTTAAACGGGTGTTCAAAATTTCACATTAAAATGGTAATATTATTTTCATAGCAAGCATTTTGAGCCTTTCCTCGTGAGGCAGGAGGGGGGGATGATTTCAGACGGCATAATCGTACTCCAAGCATCATTATATCATTGTATATACCCATATCAACATCAATTGAGCAACATTATAACATACTAAACGTGTTTACAGTAGTTTTGTTTCAATGCAAGTACCACATAAAATGATATTGAGCCAGACAATCTTATATCTCCATTTTCCATCAATTGTTCACAGCATCACCCCACTATCTGCTCAGTTGTATTACATTTTATGGACATCCAACTAACACACATGTTACCGCCACATGAGAACACAAGGCTCGACAAACCTCATGACAAGCATGGAGATCACTAGCCATTGTGCTTTGGTAGGCGGTATTGCTCTATGAAGTCGATATGGTTACCCCGTTTGGAACACACTCCTTATTAAATGATACGACGATGATCTACCTCTTTTTTCACATTGCATATCTTAGCATGACACATAGTTAATGGTTAAATGTGCATATGATCCAGTTTATAACAATGCTTCATAGCAAATACATTTGTTTAGAACCCAACGTATCATCTGTTCTGATAGAACAATTAGTTTTTACTGCTGTGCTAACTAAAGTGGCAATGCAAATACTGTGATGGCTAAAGTGGCAATGCAAACGCTGTGCTGGCAAAAGTGGCAATGCTAACGCTGAGCTGCATTGAGCGGCGATGCTAACGCTTCATGATCCAAGTTACAATTTCTAAACCAATAATTCATTTACCTAACAAATAAAGCTCTTATCAGGGATTCTAATTTGCGACGCTTAGCTGTCTGATATCACGTGTGCGGGTTCCCCTATAACCTATGTTACAGCCCGCCGTAGGTAAATGAGTCTCACGGGACAATCACTCCGATGCTATATTTCAATGAAGTTACTAATGGTCGAGAATCGGCTCAAAGTTTCTTTCTGTCTGAGAAATTAGAGACTGTATGTGATCATGTCGACAGAGCATTATTTACAGTAACTGCGACATAGAGCGTATTTGGAGCAACTTTGTAATTGACCAATGTAATACTCAGTTGGGCTCGGTCGTTTACCATAATGTGAATACCTGAATGATTCATAGCGGAACACGACGTTTCTGTAATAGGAGTGATGGCTTCGGTCATTGCATCTCAAACCTAAATGAACACGACTAACGGGAGAATTCATTATAACATATTTCTTTTCGGTAAATCATGACGTGACTCCCGACCCAGCGATGGAGAGATTTGCTTTGTCGTGTGTGATTAGTTTCAGTGTTTATGAGAAACATTCCACCTGACACCCATGATTCTTTAAGCTTTCACTGCTATCCACAGAATCCGTTTCTGGAACAATGTAACATGAATTTAATTTTGGCGGGTTGTGTTATCTTCCCTTATTACGCCGTGTATATCTCTAACTCATGGGACTTGGCATCAGAGTGCTCATTACAACAATACATGCATCAGTCCCCAGAGGCTCGTTGTTCGCTAGCAACACTTAAAGAGTTCACTGCTGGTGAACTGGAGAGCAAGAAGCATCGAACAAATTATCGCCAGCAACCAAATACCAAGGCGCGACTCCTGAAGCAAGGGACCAAAACCTGAATGGAAGCAGCGGTGACGTTAGGGAGGAGATATGAGGCAAAACAAAAATAGCACCGAGAAACTAAGAGGCATGACTACTGGCAACAGCAGCAACGCATCTGTTGACCAATTTTCGAAACCAGAAAACTCGTGTGTGTGGGAAAGACCCACAAGGAACCGAGAAGCATGTCCAGCTCGCAAACTCTGTTGTCACAAGTGTCAGCGCAACAGGATTGGCAACAATTCTGCCTGAGCAAAAGAGGGCGAAGTAAAAGCTGGTGGTTGAAGCAAGAACCACAAACAAGATTAGAGTCCCATGGATACCAAAACAGACGTCAGTCAATCAACCAGGTCTCGAAAAACCCAGTGGAGGACGTCATATATGATAGCATTGAGGTTACTTCCATTGGTGAATCCACAGCAAGAACCAAGGCGTTTGTGGATATCGAGATCAAGCCTGGAAATGGACACCAAGGCAAACAAATTCTACGAGGAAAGATTGACAGTGGAGCCGAGGGCAACACCACCACTCCGTACATTTACAAACATTTTTCCACATCGAGTAAATGCTAATGGATCACCAGACATTGATCCATCATCAACACGTCTGACTGCATACAACGGGACAGAAATAAAATGTCATGGGAAGATTGACATTCCATGTCGATTTAAAGGAGAGCAATGCAATGCATCGTTCTACGTTGTAGACACTCCAGGCCCACCAGTCATTGGCCTACCGACATGTGAATGCCTCAGAATCATAGAGATCCACAGCAGTATGGAAGCACAGCGTACCATACCCACAGATGTCAAACCTGTTAACAGTGTTGAGGTTCTCAAGAAGCAATACCCTGGTTTTGACCGTATAGGAGATTTTGGAGAGTCTTTCACAGCGAAACTGGTTCTTAAGCCAGACTCACGACCATACATTGACCCACCATGGAAATTCCCAATTCACAAAGCTGACAAAATCAAGGCTGAAATTGACAGAATGGAGAAGCTTGGGGTCATATGTATAGTATTTGATCACACTGATTGGTGTAGCAGTTTGGCATTTGTAACAAAGAGCGATGGTTCATTGCGAGTATGCCTAGACCCAGCCAGGCTAAACGAAGCCCTTGCCAGATGTCCACATAAAATTCCGACTGTTGAAGAGCTAAACCACAAGCTCTCAGGTGCCAAGGTATTTAACAAAATGGATGCTAAATCTGGATTCTGGGCAATACGGCTTAGCCCTGAGAGTCAGCTTCTTACAACCTTCAGAACGCCACATGGTCGTTATTGTTTCAACTGTCTACCTTTCGGTCTAAAATGTCTCACAAGATTTTTTCCAGCAAGCGATGGACTCTATACTAGACCAATGCCCTGGAGTCATAAGCAAGGCTGACGACATAACTGTCTTCGGTAGAAGCCGTGAAGAACACGACAAGAATCTTCGAGCACTTCTTGAAACAGCTCAAAAACATGGGCTTGTCTTCAACAGCCAGAAGTGTCACATTGGAGTTGACAGAATAAGTTTCTTTGGAAATGACTATAGCGCGAAAGGCATCAGTCCGAGCCCAGAGAAAGTAAAGGACCTCCAAGAGTGCACAGAACCATCCTGCAAAGCAGACTTGAAAAGGTTTATAGGATTCATACAGTTTCTATCCCCATACATCCCGAACCTCTCAGACAGGGCAGCCCCTCTCAGAGATCTCCTCAAGGAAGAGGTGCCATGGTGCTGGGGGGAAGACCATCAGGAACTCGTCTGCAGACTGAAAACACTTGTATCAAAAGACTGTTGTCTACAGTTTTATAACACTACAAAGCTTGTGGAACTGCATTGTGATGCAAGCCTACGAGGCATCGGAGCATGCCTGATGCAGCCACGTGCAACTGGAACGAGCTCACACAAAACAAACGATTATGCCCCAGTTGCGTTTGCCAGCAAAACGTTATCTCCGGCCGAACAACGTTATTCAAACATCGAGCGTGAGCTTTTGGACGTGGTATTTGGAGTGGAACGCTACAGCACATTCTTGCTTGGACGACCTTTCAAGTTGTGACAGACCACCAACCACTGAGAGCAATCTGTACAAAAAGCTTGACAAAAGCACCACCCCGCATGCAACGCTTACTTCTTCGACTACAAGGGTACTAAATGGAAGTGGAATACAGAGCAGGCAAAGACCACACGGTACCCGACTGGCTATCCAGAGCTCCGAACGGGAACAACAAGGAGCCAGTAGAACTAGATGTCCGTGTAGATTTTATTAGCTTCACACCAGAGCGGCTCACTGAGATGCAGCAGCATACCTGCAAAGACGCAAACTTAAGTGCTCTAAAAACTCAGATAATGGTCGGATGGCCAAGTTTCAATCAAACAGATTGATGACCAACTCAAACCTTTTTGGCACTATAGAGATGAATTATCTGTTGAGAATGGTTTAATCATCAAAGGAAGCCGTATTGTGGTACCTATCATCTACAGGATTACGTCCTGAGCAAGTTTCACACAGGTCACATGGGAGTGACCAAATGTCATCTACGTGCTAGGGATACAGTATTCTGGCCTGGGATCAACGAACAAATACGAAATCTAATCGGAAGCTGCCAGGTCTGCCAGAAATACCAGGAATCCCAACAACAAGAGCCAATGATCCCTCGTGACATGCCGACTGTGCCATGGACCAAAGTCGGGTCTGACATTTTCAACCTAGGGAATCTGCAATATGTGGTTGTCACAGAATATACCAGCAAATATGCATTAGTCAGAGAACTGCCAATTCCAGCACCGTCCAGCACAGTGGTTAACATCCACAAATCCATCTTCAGTGAATTTGGCACACCACAGGAAATGGTCTCGGACAGGGGACCTCACTACAGTGCAAAAGAATTCGCCGATTTTTGTCAGCAATGGGTAATACAGCACACTTGCAGCAGCCCCAGATATCCCCAGAGCAATGGAGCCGTCGAGCGTGCTATCAAAACTATCAAAAGGATGATGAAGAAGTCAATGGAGACAGGAGAAGACCCAAGTTTCTAAAACTACGCAATCCAAACATGTTAGATTTGCGAGATATGGTCGTTCTATTCATGTGCCTAAGCGTTTCAAGTGAACTTTAATATGTTTTGTTACTTTCTGACTTGGTGTGAGTTTGATTACCATCTTACTATACTTCTAAGACTTTGCCTAAGCAAGGATGTGATTTAACCAACAAACGCTGTTGTGTAGACGTTGGATACGTTAAGTAATGTTCATATGTTCATTATTCTTTTTAAAAGAATAGGGATGTTGTGCAGCAACGCATCTGTTGACACAATTCGAAAACCAAAAGGTAGCGTGTGCAAAAATTGTGGGAAAGACCATGCAAGGAACCGAGAAGCATGTCCAGCTCGCAACTCTGTGTGTCACACGTGTCAGCGCAAAGGACATTGGCAACAATTCTGCCTGAGCAAAAGAGGGCGAAGTAAAAGCTGTGGTGAAGCAAGAACCACAAACAAAGATTAGAGTCCCATGGATACCAAAACAGACGTCAGTCAATCAACCAGGTCTCGAAAAACCCAGTGGAGGACGTCATATATGATAGCATTGAGGTTACTTCCATTGGTGAATCCACAGCAAGAACCAAGGCGTTTGTGGATATCGAGATCAAGCCTGGAAATGGACACCAAGGCAAACAAATTCTACGAGGAAAGATTGACAGTGGAGCCGAGGGCAACACCCTACCACTCCGTACATTTACAAACATTTTTCCACATCGAGTAAATGCTAATGGATCACCAGACATTGATCCATCATCAACACGTCTGACTGCATACAACGGGACAGAAATAAAATGTCATGGGAAGATTGACATTCCATGTCGATTTAAAGGAGAGCAATGCAATGCATCGTTCTACGTTGTAGACACTCCAGGCCCACCAGTCATTGGCCTACCGACATGTGAATGTCTCAGAATCATAGAGATCCACAGCAGTAAGGAAGCACAGCGTACCATACCCACAGATGTCAAACCTGTTAACAGTGTTGAGGTTCTCAAGAAGCAATACCCTGCACAGTTTGACCGTATAGGAGATTTTGGAGAGTCTTTCACAGCGAAACTGGTTCTTAAGCCAGACTCACGACCATACATTGACCCACCATGGAAATTCCCAATTCACAAAGCTGACAAAATCAAGGCTGAAATTGACAGAATGGAGAAGCTTGGGGTCATATGTAGAGTATTTGATCACACTGATTGGTGTAGCAGTTTGGCATTTGTAACAAAGAGCGATGGTTCATTGCGAGTATGCCTAGACCCAGCCAGGCTAAACGAAGCCCTTGCCAGATGTCCACATAAAATTCCGACTGTTGAAGAGCTAAACCACAAGCTCTCAGGTGCCAAGGTATTTAACAAAATGGATGCTAAATCTGGATTCTGGGCAATACGGCTTAGCCCTGAGAGTCAGCTTCTTACAACCTTCAGAACGCCACATGGTCGTTATTGTTTCAACTGTCTACCTTTCGGTCTAAATGTCTCACAAGATTTTTTTCCAGCAAGCGATGGACTCTATACTAGACCAATGCCCTGGAGTCATAAGCAAGGCTGACGACATAACTGTCTTCGGTAGAAGCCGTGAAGAACACGACAAGAATCTTCGAGCACTTCTTGAAACAGCTCAAAAACATGGGCTTGTCTTCAACAGCCAGAAGTGTCACATTGGAGTTGACAGAATAAGTTTCTTTGGAAATGACTATAGCGCGAAAGGCATCAGTCCGAGCCCAGAGAAAGTAAAGGACCTCCAAGAGTGCACAGAACCATCCTGCAAAGCAGACTTGCAAAGGTTTTTAGGATTCATACAGTTTCTATCCCCATACATCCCGAACCTCTCAGACAGGGCAGCCCCTCTCAGAGATCTCCTCAAGGAAGAGGTGCCATGGTGCTGGGGGGAAGACCATCAGGAACTCGTCTGCAGACTGAAAACACTTGTATCAAAAGACTGTTGTCTACAGTTTTATAACACTACAAAGCTTGTGGAACTGCATTGTGATGCAAGCCTACGAGGCATCGGAGCATGCCTGATGCAGCCACGTGCAACTGGAACGAGCTCACACAAAACAAACGATTATGCCCCAGTTGCGTTTGCCAGCAAAACGTTATCTCCGGCCGAACAACGTTATTCAAACATCGAGCGTGAGCTTTTGGACGTGGTATTTGGAGTGGAACGCTACAGCACATTCTTGCTTGGACGACCTTTCAAGGTTGTGACAGACCACCAACCACTGAGAGCAATCTGTACAAAAAGCTTGACAAAAGCACCACCCCGCATGCAACGCTTACTTCTTCGACTACAAGGGTACTAAATGGAAGTGGAATACAGAGCAGGCAAAGACCACACGGTACCCGACTGGCTATCCAGAGCTCCGAACGGGAACAACAAGGAGCCAGTAGAACTAGATGTCCGTGTAGATTTTATTAGCTTCACACCAGAGCGGCTCACTGAGATGCAGCAGCATACCTGCAAAGACGCAAACTTAAGTGCGCTCAAAACTCAGATAATGGTCGGATGGCCAAGTTCAATCAAACAGATTGATGACCAACTCAAACCTTTTTGGCACTATAGAGATGAATTATCTGTTGAGAATGGTTTAATCATCAAAGGAAGCCGTATTGTGGTACCTATCATCTACAGGATTACGTCCTGAGCAAGTTTCACACAGGTCACATGGGAGTGACCAAATGTCATCTACGTGCTAGGGATACAGTATTCTGGCCTGGGATCAACGAACAAATACGAAATCTAATCGGAAGCTGCCAGGTCTGCCAGAAATACCAGGAATCCCAACAACAAGAGCCAATGATCCCTCGTGACATGCCGACTGTGCCATGGACCAAAGTCGGGTCTGACATTTTCAACCTAGGGAATCTGCAATATGTGGTTGTCACAGAATATACCAGCAAATATGCAGTAGTCAGAGAACTGCCAATTCCAGCACCGTCCAGCACAGTGGTTAACATCAACAAATCCATCTTCAGTGAATTTGGCACACCACAGGAAATGGTCTCGGACAGGGGACCTCACTACAGTGCAAAAGAATTCGCCGATTTTTGTCAGCAATGGGTAATACAGCACACTTGCAGCAGCCCCAGATATCCCCAGAGCAATGGAGCCGTCGAGCGTGCTATCAAAACTATCAAAAGGATGATGAAGAAGTCAATGGAGACAGGAGAAGACCCAAGTTTGGCACTTCTAGCATGGAGATGCACACCACTAGATGCTCAGACTAAAAGCCCCGCGGAACTCCTGCTAGGCCGGAATACACCACAAGATATGGTCGTTCTTTCATGTGCCAAGCGTTTCAAGTGAACTTCAATATGTTTGTGTATCGACACTTCATTCAGTGGATCTGTATTGTCTTGCATTATCGTACAGTGCTGCGAATTATTAATCGATTAGTACACAGTCGTTTTATAATCAACCATGGAAGTCTATGAAAATGGCAGTGTGACATCTAAATATATGTTTGATTTGGTGCAAATAGATTTGTCACATGTGGACTTGATCTTAGTGGAAATCTATCTTCATTCAAAGACAATGGTTCCATCCATCGAATTGAATATTGTATCAATATACCTCAATTGTGGTCCCTAGGTTTTCTTGTCGGCTAACATGAAGCAATCTATTTATCGATCCTCTGGAATACAGTGCAAATTTGTCCCTATCATCGCTCATTGTGCGCTTAACATTAAAAGGAAGTATTTTGTTTTTTTATCATTAAAGATAATGATATCGCCATACTGATAATGAATGTCAGGGAACTTCGTGACACAGAACGTTACATCTATGACGGTTCACCCGAGTCATCCTAGAACCAAGTTTACGCGTACGCCAAATTCATGGAGACTTTTTGAGAGGTCAAAATCGATTCTAGTAAATCTGCAATTTGGCGATACTTGGTTTCCCAGAATTTATCAGATAACCCAGTGTTATCTATATTGATCGGTGCATCGCGCACTTATCGACCATGTGGCTTCGCAAATCCGTATTATTTCCACAAGTACAGCTACAACTGCATCTGACAATATATTATCGTCTCCATCGGAAACGTAGACGCAGATGTTCTGTCGATGGGTTTTGACTCCTCATTTTAGTTAGGAAATAAGCTGTCGCTTTTACAACGAAGCCTTTATACATTCCATTGTCAAACAAGAGGGCTGATTGGGCCATTTGAGCACGGCTCGGTGATTGCCTTATTTACATGATATATATGACTGAACAATGGGCCCCAAACATTGAGCCACCAGTCCCCATCCTCTATCATCGCTATGACCACATAATGTTTCTTTGCATATCCTAGCGGCTGTTGTTTCAACGTTCTGATCTAAGTATTTTCGGCCCCATCACCTGCTCACAAAGGATTTTTTTTTTAAGTCATGTTACGTCTACTAGGAATGGCTCACAAGCTGGTCGCTGTATATAAGGAGAGTGTTTGCTTTTACGTTGCGAAAGAACGTGAGCGGATATTGACGACCGTGACTTTTAAAGCCTCCCCCCTTTTGCAATAGCCCGAGTTTGTCTGTCGATCGGCCCCATCACCTGCTCGCTGGAATTCAGGGACAAAGGAGACGAAGTTTCTCTGCCAGGTATAACAGATGGTAATAAATCCAAGTTACAGTTACTCTGGGGGAATGAGAGAAGTGACCCATCATACAGGCAGTGGATGATTGCTTTATGACGACAAACTGGTCGCTGTGGGCAGAGTGTTTCTTTAATGAAGATGTCAATAATGACCCTCTTCATATAAATTCGAAATGCAATTAGTCAAATTATCAACCTCTCTCTAGGAACATGGTTTTATTGCAATTGGCTCTTCTGACAGGGCAATTATCATGACATGTTTTTCAACTTTCATCTCAATATTCATAGTTGGCTGGCTTGACCAATCGGCATACCTGAACCAAAGCGCTGCGGCACATGGAGTTGAGCTCCAGCGATTCGGACCAGATTCCAGAAAAGTAAACAACAACAATACTTAACTCCTACTGTATGTATTCTCCTGGGGGGTCAGCCACTACAAGGCAGCAACAATATTCCTATACACGAAGGAGCATCTATAACGAAGAAATATTTTGGCGATCAATTTGCTCACATTTTCATGTGACTGAGTTAGCGGTATTCTGCATCCTTCGTTGTTCGCTAATGATGGCGATGCCAGCGTTTGTGGAAGTTATCGACCATGTTGCATATACAAGTGTCGAAATTATTACAAGATCACACGACTCTTACAGTTACTCTGGGGGAATGAGAGAAGTGACCCAGCATAACGGCACGGCAGTGATTGCTTTATGACAGCAGATCTTGAGAAGGCATAAATTGAGAAAGAACACATGGGTTTGCAATTGCACAGGGCAAGTTCATGACATTTTCAACTTTCATCTCTATTCATAGTTGCTCCAATCCTTAAGCGCTGCGGCACATGGAGTTGAGCTCCAGCGATTCCAATGTCAACAACATATCTTGGGGGAGTCAGAAAGCATAACCCAGCATCTATAACCTTTTTGGCGATCAATTTGATTTCTAGGTTATCACTGTATCCCACACGACATTGAACGGCTGTTTATGTTTTGTAATTGACATTTTCGTGACTTATTCAGGTTATCATGTCATCCTCGTTTTTTTTGATTTGATGTCGATCTTCCAAACAAAAGCGGTGATTATGAAAAAAGTGTGGAGAATCAATCCAACATATGTTGGGTTATCAGTAACATGCGGCTTCTACACCTAGTGCATTGGAATGGTTCACTCTTTGAGTAGACACAACAACCGCAACTGACAGCAGCTTTCTAAGAACTATTTCGAACTGCACACATTCTTAGCCGCAAACCGCCTGGATAGGCACAACTCAGTATGAATGCTGATATGATCATGTGGGGCATTAACCTTGCCAGATGCACACTATGTTGGGCCATTATTGGATTTATACCATGCGCTTTGTCTAATACTTGTACACAGCAGCAGGCACTCTGTTTTGATTAAATTGATACTGCAGTAAAGTGCATGCTGAAATGCACACGACCTGTTTCAATTGCAACAATGGCGATATTGCCAACAATTATTTGGTGAAAACGTGCTTAAATGCATAGCGTAAGCTGGTCTATAATATGATTCACTTTTGTTCTCGTTGCAATGTTTATTAATAACGTATGATAGCTGAAATGTTAGGCAATTTAAATGGGCTTTGGATTTAAGATTGCTTTAAGTATGATAAAGATTATACTTTGATAACATATATGTTTCCTTCACAGAAAATTAAATTATTCATTGCGGAAGGCCCACTTAGGCAAATTGGGAGAATATCCTGTGAAGAGCATTTGGGCAGGAGAGCCTCTGTGAGAGACAGGTACACCCCAGACGACATTTTGCCGGTTTATTGATCAATGAACAGATATATGGTGCATCTGAATGTCAGTAGATAGCACCGTGAATGCGACAAGCGGGCGTTTCCCGGTCACTGGCGACTTATCGCATATTAGAGAATGGTTAAAATTGACATTAACTTGAAATGAATTAAGTAAAAAAAAACAAATAAGAGTGAAATGTTGCCCACATACTCTTTTGTGCGTCTATAGTCTAGCTGAGTATACATTATGATGAGACAGTTTGTGCGAAACAAGGTTGATTGTATTTCCTCTGTATGCGTTTTAGCTACAACAATACTTGCTAGTTCAACCTCTATACTGCATCCTTCATAGCGCTGATATCAACCAGACTACATCCACTGCTTAAGCGGTGATTAATGATTAAAGGGGTTTTGTAAGCGTCGATATTGGTACTTAGTCAAAGGAAAATGCGGCGTGTGCCGCGTAAGTCCCAACTATTGCCTTGCGTATGGGCCAGCGTTATGTCTGTCTTCCCTAAGAGCAAATAAACCTTGTTGATTAATGAATGTACTCTAATTACAATGCAAGTTCCAATCCCATAACAAGATTTTTATGAATTAATTAGTTCCGGATACAATGGATGTCTGTTGCCATAGACATGCATTACTTAGAGGCGATGGCGTAGATGGTTTAAACCAATATGTCTATAAAACCAGGCTTTGTTTGCTTCGTTTACCGTCAACCATTGTGACAGCGATTGTGTATATCCAGTGGTTGTCATATAGTACGTTATAAATGCATTCTATGTCCGTCGGATGCTGCCCTCTGGTGTTTGTGGAAAACTATTAAAAGGAGTTTCCGGTGAACCCACGTTGTGACAGTGGTATTGTTTAAAATATTATTTCTACATACCTCTATACTATTTTTGCTTTATATTTCTATGTGTGAATTTGTAATCCACACTTTGTACATAATTGACGACAGCTATTACCGATGTCATCACATAGACCCAGTCGGGCAACATTATGCAGTGTCGGTATTATCACATTATCATGGCCGTCTGTGATGCTTCTCCTGTTGTTACTCTGAGGGAATGAGAAAGTGACCCATCATACGGCACTACAGGCAGTGATTGATGTATGAGCTGGCACGTCAAGAAGGAAAGCATCCATGCTAGGATCATGGAAGCATCAACACATGTGTTTGCAATCGAACAAGGCAAGTTAATGAAATTCATGTCACCGTAACACATTCAATAACACATGCAACGACACTCTAGTGCTAAGTTCCAACATCCCTGTTTCCACAACGCATGCTCATCTTTTATCTTCACTGTATCGCCGTGTCATCGGTGTTCATATTGCCATTGACAGCAGTTGTTGCTTGTATTGTAGCGAATGTTCACGTTCTAAGTCGCAACCCGGTTGGGACCTACAATTCAGATAACGTTGTATGAATACTGATGTGCTTCTTTTAAGCAGTCATCTTGCCTCAACCGCTGTGTGGTGTTCAGATGCATGCACTGTTGCGACTATATTTAGCATATATTTACTGTCCGCCACCTCTCATCCTTGCTCACCGCCAGCACTATTGATTTCCTTGTGGACAGCAATATGTACATTGTACTCAAGTCAAATTAAGAAACTACTTTATACAGTGGTAAGCTGACACAAGAAATGTGGATGGAAAGTAAATGCTTGATGGCAAAATGCATCCTGCTCTGTAAGATACTCTCACTTTTGGATCTCCGAATTCAACCAAATGATGTTGTGTCAGATGTTACATTACAGACTTTACACTCAGGCATTGATGTGATGTCAAAGCTCTGTGCTTACAACTGAAGTAAGAATCCCTTATTTTTGTGACATCTCCACTTCAGTGCGACGTTTGTCAGACCACGAGGCGCTGATACACTGATACTCGATGTGTACAGATATGAGCGGTGTTGACAAAAGTTACAAATAACCACAAAGCTTACCAATGGAAGTTGTACACAGGATCAGAGGTTTAAAAGGTTTATTCACACCGTTAGTATAAATTAAGATTTCATATAATTTTGCGATAATATATTCGTGAACGAGCCAACTTCAAAACCAAATTATGCAGAATATCACGAAAAAGAGATTTATGCAGTTTGTTATGAACATTTACGTTGCACTAAGCTGAAAGACCTATTGATAAACTGGAGGAATAGCAGCTAACATAATTGACAGTTACAAGAACGTTGCAAGTTATCCTGTTAATATTATAATATATCACGATTACAATATCGAAAATTTTGTCAGATAAAACACAAAATACAAAAGTATTAATGCCTATCAGTCGTGGTTGCCCCGTTATGTTAATGATTTATGAGCCGGACTGGGACGAAATCGTGCATCCATCATTTAAATCACAATTTAGGGCCAACACGAATGTTTGAATCCCTGTTCTCAACAACTTGCCATGGACAACGACAAGGAATTCAAAACGGTATACCTATTCGAATTATGCATTGTAGCCAACATGATTTATCAGAGGTATTAAGTAACATTCAGCGGCGTGTACCGAAAAGAAAAGTTAACTTTGTAATGAAAACAGCCACACCTACTGGTCTTTCATATATCAAATAATACACCCTAATGTAGAAACAAATTCATTTTGATTAAATGTTCTATAGATTCTACTCCTCAATTATTGAATGCACAAAAATTACTTCGTTGCATTGAGAGTATTATATTAATAGAAGATGTCCAATGGCACATTAGTGCGACCATCTGGCAGTACATAAGGATCGACTCGCCAGTACATACACACTGACCACGTTGAGCAGTTACATTATGAGCCATTAGTAAATGGAGACGGGTTTCGTCAGTATTCGGGTCCAATTATCCCCACCGCTTAATATCTACCATAGCCATACCCGTCATCATAATAGGGGTAGGGTCCGGGGTAGCTCCCGTAGTCACCGAACTGGTCGTAGTCCTCGTACGGCCGGTTGCGTGAAGGACCATGGTTACTAAGTGTGTACTCGTCCTCATAGCGATCTTTGCGATCACGACTCCAATCGGGTGAATCGTCCTCGAACTCGTAGGCAGCGCAGAGGATGACGACGGCTCCAATAAACGCCATTCCTACACCCACCCAGCCCAGGATGTACGAGTAGCCGTAGGAGGTGGTCGAGTTAAGCACGAGCAACTACACACATGACAGCAGCACATGATGAAACACCAGTTACTACACACATGACAGTAACCATCATTCCTCATCAGCTATTACACACATGACAGTAACGCATCATTAAACACCAGTCACTACCCATATGACAGGATTACATTACTACACATCAACAACTTCACAAAAATGGCAACATATCAGTAGATAATGGTGATTCTGTAAACGCCATCATCTGCGACCATAAACATGGTCACCTGTGACCACTTACTTCTGTAAATATGTTCACCTGTGACCACTTACTTCTGTAAACAAGGTCACCTGTGACCACTTCTGTAAACACGGTCACCTGTGACCACTTACTTCTGTAAACACGGTCACCTGTGACCACTTCTGTAAACACCGTCACCTATGACCACTTACTTCTGTAAGCAGTGTCACTTGTGACCACTTACTTCTGTAAACACCGTCACCTGTGACCACTTACTTCTGTAAACATGGTCACCTGCAACCACTAAGTTATGTAAACTCGGTCACCAGTGACCACGACGCTTTTGCGAATATGGTCACTTGTGAACAAATGGTTGTGGGAATACCTAATACGAGCATTCTGCTCGGAGGGCACGGCTACCTGAGTCAAACCAAGCACCACGTGTATGCGGTCACCAATGGCCACCAAGAAAGGTCAGCAGTGATCACGTGGTAGCGAATTCACACAAACATGACAGCACTAGCAGCTGCTGTTTCTGTGCAGCACGCATGACACCCACATCATACATTTTATAAGGTGATATGCCCCCAGGTCCTATATCATCCCACCAGAAACCTGTCTCAAAAAGCCACGGGTCAATTTGTCGTGCCTTACATCAAACTTGTTATTGTCCTGGTAATAGGCGCTGAAACCGACTACATTTATCTGTGTGTTCTCCAGGTACTCATAGCCGTGAAACATGGCCACTCCACCAGCGGCGAAGAAAGCTGCAACATAAGCACCATCGTGACCTTATATAGGACTAAAGGATGTGCATAACAGGACACGATTGTCTAAGATTATATCATCTAGGTTAAATGTAGTTTTCAAATTTGTTTTGGCAAATAACAAATAAAGTTTTGAATCAGAATTGCCATATATTAAGTGATTAAAATATATGTTTTATAGACAACTGCAATACGTGCTTAGGTGCCATCTTTCTTTCAATTATAAGTGGTCAGAAAGAATAGCAAATAAGACCTGCTTTCACGGTACGTTCCGCGAAAAATGTGATCTCAGTTGCTTCACTGCACACTATTACGTTAATATTACCATTAACGTATGTCTTTTTATATCAATTGCCATCAAGAGATAGCCAGTGACTACATGAGTAGGGTCTATTCTCACCTCCTAATGCAGTCAGCGCACCAGACAGCTTGACGATCCTCTCGCGGGAGGTCCAGCACGCAGCCATTGTCATGACATTAGCCACCACAAGCGCTAGTATAGCGATCACGTACAGAGCGAAATGAGCACGCATCAGATCTGAACACAGTCACATACATACACTGACGGCACCTACAATATTAAAAATAAACCGTATGACTGAAGTTTTGAATATCGGGGCTTAACTGATAAAACCCATTTTTGTTAACCATTGCACAGTCAGAGTATTGATAAAGTACTACAAAAGTCCACCCGATGATCATATTGGAAGCTGAACAAGGTTGAACTTGTTGATTTCCAACCGCTAATGTCAGAATATCTCTTATTTCATCATCAATTCAATAAAATGGTCCGTTTTCAGTATCAGACCACGTGACAGAAGGCATATGACAAGATAGCCGTCAACATGTCGGGGTTCTTCTCCAGCGTAGAAACTCAATGTAAGGGCGATAGCCACTCATAAAACTGCACTTGCGTTTCGACAAATGTGACAATGTGACAGGCTTTTCGAGCCAAAGACAGATCTGTAGTTGCCAATCGACCGAGTGTTTATTGAGTCCGTGAAACGCTTAAGCATTCCTCCTCGCTTGAGAACTATATGGACCGTTCAAGGCTGATGGTGCAGCCATTTACGATAAAAATTACAACAAAAGAATGCGATGTTCATTCATCACAGTTCTGTAGCTTGTCCGTGTCATCTCCTAAAGACAGCCTCGTTGAGAGGGTAGCAGCGACCAGAACGTCTTGACAACAACCCTGTAGATATCACATCTACGGAAAGCGCGGTACAAATTCAGACCATGGTTGATATTCACCAATGGATGGTCTACGTCACCTTTACGAAGCAACCCTCAAACTTTTAGCAAAACCGTATAAAATAATAATTAATTATCTGTTTAGGTCAAAACTCCCTCCCTTATGCTATGGGAAACAGACTGCCTATCATACCAAAACGAATTTCTCACCCTTATATATTTCATCAGTTATTTCGTGTCATTGCTTTGGGTCGTTCACAGCTTTGATAAGGGAATATGAAAAAGATGAACCGTGTGCCGGGCCCAACAATTATGAGATGATATGAACCTCCACCAAGAGTCCGAATAAAAAAAAAACATGTTCCATAGCATCAAAACACAACTTCAAGGAAAGTCAGTTTTATCTGGTGGAAGGAATCTTACGAATTCGTGTCTCGTAATCGGCGCCATAGTTCACCGTATCACTGTCACGAGTTATCTCGTAGCCTTGTTCTGTTAGGCACCACCCATCCACGCGGTTTGGTGCGGTAACGATCCCTGTGTAACACAAAATAAAGGCAATTAGATCATACCACAACATTCATCTTAGGACTACATTAACAGAGCCACACATTTACAGTAACACATCAACTGAGTACCACATTTACAGAAACACATCAACTGAATACCACATTTACAGAAACACATCAACCTTGTGAAAAAAACACATCAAGTGCAGTACATTAGTGACAGAAACACATAAACTTCAGTGCCACAATTACAGAACCAATGCTGCGGTACCACATTTACAAACCACGTCAACTGTGGTACCACATTTACAGAATCTCGTAAACTGTGGTAACACATCAATTAAACCTCATCAACTATAGAATGTACATATAATTGGTCGATATAATTATATGTACGCTACTACAATAGACACAAAACAGTTTGAACGACGGGTGTTTTACGTAAGTTATACTTGATAAAGACATGGCAATGCGGTGATGGGAATGATATAGTGCCGAGATATCGGGTAAATAGATCTGTCACTCGTGGTGTGTTCACGTGACATAGTCTCAGTGTCGGTCGCCGTTATCATAATACGGCGTAGAAGAGGAGCGTGATCTCTAAACTATGATGAGCGAAATCTCTTAGTTAAGTGGTCAAGATCATGTGGAAGTAGAACAGCTAGTAGGCAAGTAACAGGCGAGGCGGAGTGTGGATTAGGAGCTGGGTATTCTTGGCCACAGGTGAATAACGAGAGGACCTGATACAGTAAAGGTTGACAAAGGCGGTGAGCTGGTGTGAACTGGTGAACAGAAGCGATGTAGTCACGCGAGACATCCCGGTTTTAAAAACCAACCTAGGTTTAAGAAGCCGTACTTAAGACGTAGTATGTATACTGTGGACGTAGAACTGGGCGAGGTTGAAAACGTAAAGATGCGTTGACGACATATACGGGGCACGACTTTCGAAAAATACTGGGTGTAACCTTTTAAATAATTCATGTATACACATAAAAAAGAGCCTGCACCGGGCCGAGGCAATGATAGTCGTCACGCCTCGGTAGACCTTATTAGGCCCAACCCAATATGTCTTCATGCGTCACGAGTCGCATGAGACAGTGGACCCAGTGTCAGGTCAAAGCTCGTCCGCCTCAACTGAGGTCAACGACGTGCAACCATGGTCAAATATAGGCCGGTTACCTCGAAGTGACCTCTCTAAGCGAATAGTTTAAAATTCCATTGAGGATAAGGAACTTTTCAGGAAAACGTTTCCTTGGGTTATAACAGACCAATCAAACTTATGTCTCCGATATGGCGCATGTTGAGGGGAGATGGGTGCCGCGTGACCAAGCACAGCCTGACAGAGCCACACTGAGACACGTCTGTTATACATGACAAACATTGTACGCTATAACACACGCTCTGGTCGCTATACATGACAAACACTGTACGTTATAACACACGCTCTGGTCGCTATACATGTCAAACACTGTACGTTTTTATACCCGTATTGGTCGCTATACATGAACCGTAATCCCACCCGCCACCTAATCGCTGCATGCCATTGAATACGCCCGATAGGCTGGTGTACTGTTAAGTTCGCCCTCAGATCATCTATTATGTCTCTAGCCCCACGTTATGGCTCTCGTTTGACTTGAGCGGCTCAGCTCCCTGCAATCCTTCATCTCCTCAATTTAAGGCCAGGTGAATAACCCCATCCAATATGTATTGTAATTCCATTAAATCATTTGCCACCAATTTTCTATATTTGTAGCAAATCAGTGATTATTTACATATAAATGGAATTCCCAGTTCGGTAGATGCTCGGTTTGACTCGACTGCCGAATCGTCGAATTTCCTTAGCGATTGCTACTTTCGGGGCATCATTAGGGTTGTGCTTCAAAAACACGACGCCTGCCATGTTGAGGGTTTATCCCTGATGGCCATTACACTCCGCTATAAGTACCTTTAATGATAAACAATACGGTCTATGACTAAAGTAACTAAAAATAAAATAAAGTAACAGTTTTTGATAGTAGGAAGGCAAACCCGAGGGTTTTAAATTTCGGTATAAGAGCACTAATTACAATTGTTATAATTCTATTTTGGCTCATGGAGAACGGAGCTCTAATCACAAGCTAAGCGTGGTGTTTTGACAAATACTCTGTCAAAGAAACCTTCCATCTGCGATTTCTAAAGTACATTCTTCACGCTCCTACAAACATATGTAACAATATCGTATATGGTGATTTAGGCAAATTCCCAAGTAAGATAAGCATAACAACAGGAGTAATAGGATACTGGTGTCGCTTGTTCAGTGACAAGGATGACAAATTGGCCATGAGTATTTCCATGGATTACTTCTGTTAAATGTATACAATATTAGTGAGGTTTATCATGAGTTTAGCTTAACCTTAGTGTAGAGAGTTCAATTCAATTGAAAGAAATACATTTCAATTGTAGAAAAGTATATGCTTGTTCAAAAATGGCTCGCTGAGTTGAACAAAATTAGTTCCTGCGATGTACATTTACTATGCAAAGAGAAATTTGAACAAGAAACCTTTGCCAACCTAATAGCATAAAGTAGAGGTTAGCTATAGCGAAACTAAGAAGACATAGTTCAAAGATACCTAAAGTAGCTGGTCGATACAAAAATTTACCACGCCCCCTTAGACTATGTCCTAAACGTAATAGCAGCAAGTTAGGCTTCACCGAAATAGTTCAACTTATGAGAAAGTTTATACCAGAATACTTCTATGACCGAACTTCTACGTTAAAATACATAAGCTTCCATGTACAATATACAAATAAAACTATTATACAGAAATTAGGTGTTTTTCTTTTTGTTTATACCCTGTCTCGTGTATCAATGTTTTGTGCTCCACAACATGTATATGTTCTGAGCAATCAACTTCAACCTTCCATTACGGCCAGTCACAGCTACCTCTGTCAGAGATATTAGTGGGGTGCTTCAGCCAGGCTAGGTGGGAACTAGTCAACAGCTGAATAAGCCATGGCTGATACAACCAGATTCAGACCTCCTGGTTGCTTACATATAACGGTACGTGATTTCGAAGAATATATTTCCGTAGGCTCAGCCCGATATGACGCAGGTATCGAAAAAAAACACATACTGTTTGAACACACAGGAATTTTATACCTCTAGTTTATACTACCGGGTTAAAGGAGAGCATTATGTCATGAAGATAATGTTTGTAAATCAACCTGGTTTCACGCCGATCTAAAACAGGTAAATGTCGAAAGGTAAACAGCAGAAAATTCGTGAACGTCGAGTGTGAATAATGAGTATTGACCATCCTGTGGAACCAATGTAAGGGTGTAATTGGAATTCAGGTCCGACGCGTCCTGGTGAATGAAGACGGGATTCAGGGCAAAGGCGAGGTTACTGGTAACGACGACACCGAGCGAGAAGGACAAAGTCACCATTACACTTACATGCAATTCCAACATACGGTAAATGTGGGCATTATTTAACGAGCCAAAGTCTCTCAGATCCAAGTAAAATCTCCCATATACTTACACGCTGATTCGTTTCCCGGGTAACACGTGCGGAACATGCCTCTGTACCGGGTGAAGTAGACAGGATTGGCGAGCATGTCAGTGATAACCAATTCAGTCGCTTGCTGTCGGATGGCAACACGATCGACAGCAGTGTCGAGCCAGTGATCTGTAGCGAACGACACTGCCACCGCTGCTAAACCAATTGCCCCGAAAATCGAGCCAGTGGCTATTAAACAGTTAAAATTCTTCATTGTACAGAGTGTGGTCAAGGGAAATCCGTGTATCAAGATTCCCTATGTGTAACTGCCACCGCCCTGCGTCTTTTTGTATCCACGAGAACTCTTGATGAAATTGCGGATGTTCTGTAGATCCCTCTGTGTCGAAATGTCTCCCGCTGAAATGCTCCACCCAACGCGATCAAATCACCTATCTGTGACAGTCATGGTTGGGGAGATACGGGGTTTGGGTGCGAGGGTAAAAGACCGTGACCAGCACGACTCCACCTTAAAATCACCTCTACTTATGTTCCTAGGCCTTTAGAAAAGTTCGGGCGTGAATGGTGATCTTTAAATTATTGTCACAACGCCCAAGAAGGTAACTCTTAAAGGTCGCTGTCTTCTTAAGGAATGTGTTTGCTCGAATTCGTCGGACACGAAGATGCGAGCGAAAAACTCAATACAGAATCTATTAGGGTTGAACAAACACAAAAGCATAAAAGGTTTCTTGGGTGCAGGCTGACAAGCAAAGATTGTGTTTATCAGGAACTTTGTTTTGTCGCTAGAGTGTGTAGAGGGAAGTAGCCCACTCTATACCGGCGGTTTGATTAATCCCGCCCTTTTACATCCCTTACCATCCAATGGATTCCAAAGAACTGGTTAAGTTCCGCCTGACTTCTATGTGCCCCACAGAAAGCTCGACTCCCATATGCGCTTGGTGTTTAACAGCGCTCAACACATTAACCTTGTGAGGTTCCTTGAAGTTTATCATCGTACAAGTGCTATTCAAATAAACGCCATCCGAAAATATAGGCCATATACGGCGAGTCATTGATGCCTACAGATTGATGAGGATGCGTTAATAAGTTTAGTACGGCCTTGAACTCAGCTAAAACTCAAAGCACACCTATGGGTCGAAGTTATCATGTCGTCATTGATCATGGAAATGATAAGGATTTAGCAGAAGTTTAACGTCCTATTAAAAATCATGGGTCATATTGATACTCATATGATAGAGATGATGCTGAATGGGGGTGGCGACCAAGAGGGCTCAAACACTGGACCCCGAGTGTGCGAACCGTATATATACTTATATATATATATATATATATATATATATATATATATATATATATATATATATATATATATATATATATATATATATATATATATATATAGATATATATATATATATATATATATAGATATATATATATAGATATATATATATCTCTCTCTTATATATATATCTCTCTATATATATATCTCCCCACTATATATATATATATATATATCTATATGTGTGTATATATGTGTATGTATATGTATATGTGTGTATATATACATATATATAAAAAATATATATATATATATAAACATATATATATATATAAATATATATATATATGTACATATATCTCTGTATATGTGTGTATATATATATACATTTGTATATATATATATATATATATTCATCCTATAATCATCATATATATATTTATATATATATATATATATATATATATATATATATATATATATATATATATATATATCTCTATATCTCTATATATATATATATATATATCTATATATATATATATATATATATATATCTATATATCTATATATATATATATATATATATATATATGTATTGCTTGTGTTTTCAATGATACAAAATACTGATGAATTTGTATTTTTCGTCACTGAAGCAGGAATATTCTACAATGAACCTATCGTGAAACATACTGATACATCTAAAGTTAGTTTTGGGGGAATTGGTACGCAAACTTAACCCTCACGTGGGGTTAAATTTTTCTCAATAATTTCAGGGCATGGGGCGTCATAAATTTTCTGACTGCACATGGAATTGAGGAAACCCGGACCTAGCACTGACTTCTTACAGAAATACGATAAAATCCGTTCAATGATAACTGAATTGAATATGATTCTTGAAGAATGTGTACTTTGGTCTAAGTTTACGGAGAATAACTGAGTGAAATCAAGCCGGTTTCCATGACGTCACCTTTCAACCCAGATGTTGTTGATCGGTTCCTCGTATGATCACGTTAAATGGGGATGCACCCGACCCGTTAGCTCAACTGTATCGGATATTTTGCCAAATGAGCGCTGTCACTTAAGGGGAGGTGTCCGAGCACCACAATCATCCTCATCCATCACCGTCACGATATCACCTCGTTGTTTAAAGTGACGTTGTTCCCCTAGCCGTGCACGACGTTTATTTTTATATTACCGTCGTGCGCGGCTAGTTGTTCCCCATGATTACCACAAGTTTTCCCATTGTCGACACTGTGTAGCAATAGGCTTATGGGTATGTTACAGGCGATGCTCTCCTCTTATAGTAGCCTCAATACCCTGTAAGTAGCCCAACAGACCAACAATCGGATATCGGAAATATCACTGGGCTCGGCCAATTTATGCGTTGAAGTTACTCCTCGTCCGTCTCGTTTATAACCAAATACCACTCTGAGTTATACGTGTGTTTCACCTAACCCCATTACGCCCATCGGCCTCCATGCTTTTCTACCATCCTATAAATCTCGCTGTCAAAGCATCGTGTGTTTGCGCTATTTCACCGACCAATCAATCAAAAGTTCATTAACATTGCTCTCATGAAATATTAATACGAAATTTCCTGTTCAGGGCTGATAACGGATGTATCCATATGTTGTTTGGACTAATGCATTTTTATTAAAGACAGCTTGTTACATCTAGAAAACATCGGTTACAAAGTTGACATTCAGAATTTTTATACATGGTTTTCATTGGAGTTTGCATCAACCTGATCCCACTACTTGAACAAACTTCATGTTATCGAATACAAAACGCTTTTTCTTTACACCCAACCCCGCCCAAGCAGTTTTAAACAAGCGGACCTTCCCCGAAGAGGGGTTAGCAACAACAAAAGGCCAGGAGTCTGACTTAGGCAACCGAGCGCCTGTGATCAGACGAACGTATTCAGACTCCCCGGCACTGAAAATAAATGGAATATTGTAACGTAATGATGAAATAGTGCCTTTCATGACGTAATGAATTTTCTCCCGCAAGGGGCCGCTTCCTGTCCCTTACAGCATACCCCTTTCTCATAACTGATTCACCCAGTCCCGAGATTCTCGGGAGTCTCCTTACGCCAAAAACATAGTTCTAAAAATTACTACTCAATACAAGTAAACATTCGAGTCAAATTCTGCACGTGGTTTTACACCGCAATCAGTTCGCTGCAAGGGTCGCGAAAGCAGTTTTCTTCATATGATTCTAACACCTTGTAATTACCGATGCTAATATTGAAAACTCACGAGTTCTTCATATTCATATTTAACTGTTGGGTTGAAGAAATTGGAGCAAAGAAATAAAAAGAAATCACGTGTACACAAGCGCGGTGGGCACGGAAGGGGGTGGGGTAAGATATTCGAAAATGGGTATCATCCAGTCCCTAGCATTTCTGAAGATGAATTAGGATCGTAAAGGGTGTTGATATTCATATTTCAAGAAGCGACCGGTTATGCCATTGGAAAATCGGGTGAATGCAATGGGTAATTTAAACGAGGTAATGCTCTCCCAATTTAATTCATCTGCAATTAAAAATAATAAGGCTCTAAAGTTATTGTTTTAATAAACGAAAGGGAAAATTATGGTGTGAATACATTACCAAAGTTCACTGTTGTGCAACACATAGCCATCTTTGTTTTAAAGTTCTGGGAAATTGACACATGGAAAAATCTAACTATCATGGAAAAAATATATTTTATGGTTGGTGGTCATATAATAAAATCAAGTTGGCTGAAATTGTATGAGTTATGAGAGTTAAAACAAAAACCTTGCAAATAGTTTGCTGTGAAAGATAAAACATGATTAGAGTTGATAAATGGGCTTGTTTATTTAAGCCAGGTGCATGTAAGAAATGGAATAAACAAAAATACATTGCACACAGCAAAGGTGGGGGAGAAAACCACCACCACAACATGAAAAGGTTGTACATTTAAATAAACTACAACAAGACAAAAAAACAGTGGAGGGTGGGATAGGAAAATCAAAATTGTGTGTGCAAGGAACAGAGTCACAACAGGAAGTGATTACCATCCCTATCGGCTAAGCAATTAGTTAAAAGTCATGTGACCTCCACGCAGGGCGGTAAGCTGTTGGCCAATAGATCACATGAGCATCAAACAAGTATAGAGCGAGAGAAAGCAAAACATTACGACATTAACAATTGCAATGTCCCCAACTATATTAAAAGACAGACATAAGAAACCTGCTTAGCAATATGAATGTAAACACATGAACACCTCCATAAAAACTATTTAATTATGAGCATATTGAATCTGCATTTCTTAACAACTTGATGACCAATCATGCACACATATGATATCATGCTATTCTAATTTACTAATATTAATATCTATGCTTTGTGTGTGTAATACATAGAACATGGAAATGGCATCTCTTTTCCACTGAAGTGTTTTGGTCAATCTATTGATACAATTCTCACATAATTAGTATTCACAGTCATGGGGCATTTCTATCAAAAATACATCCTTCAACAAATTCATGTAGGTTCTCTGCAGAGTCACATTATTCAGAAGCCGAAGGTGACAATGCTTCCTGTCCTCCCGCACGAAAAGCATAGATGATAGGGTCTCAACCTGGACAAGGTTATCTTCATTGGAGTCTGAAATTCTGAAGCATGGACACAAACAAATGAATACTATTTTATAAAATAAAAACGAGTCATTTTTTAAATTATGAATTGTGACTCAGTAAGGAAGAACAGCTTTGTTCAAGCAGTTTTCGTGACCAACACTTCCAACAAGTAGGCTTTAATTTATGAGAGAGCATGCCAGAGACCCAGAACCAGACCAGTGGACCCCAAGTGACAGGACAGTAAACATGAATGACCATGTGAACCCTAGTGTGTATACAGCGTATGTAAATACCGTAGAAATCACTGAAAAAATGCATCACTACCATTTCTCCCTCCCTACCCCCTCGGACCCCGCGTCAACCACACTGGCATATGCATGCACCGATGCGGTGTACTTCTATTTCATCGCTCATTCTTCCAAAATTAACTGAATCGACAATATGTCACAAAGCCTGCATAATCAACTCTAATTTATTGAATATATAAATACATTACTGAACATTAGTGTGATACATTAAGGTTGACAATTGCTTACCAACGACAGGCTTGATATTTTCCCGATCAGAAACACCGCAAACATTGACAGACGCTGCCATCTTGCCATCTTGCTGGAACTACTTTCGGCTCAATCCCATGATTCTTAGAACGAGTTATGCGAAAGGTCAGTGCGAGAGAGCGCGCCACATTTCGGGCGAAAATGAAGTATAGTAACGTTATCACTGGTTGACAGCTAGTGGTATATGTATGATGTTAATACAATAAGTGAGATAGATAAATATATGTCTAGGACAGGTTACACGATGCAGGATAAAGCTACTTTAATTGGTCATGACACGGATAGGATTTATTGATATACCTATACCTATACAGACATACATATTACAATAGCAAGTGTTAAATGACAAACTAGGTGGGATGGCATTGAAAACGGGAAGGGTGGGAGGGGTTCAGAACAGAGAGCAAATCGATGAGGTGTCGTTGAAATCTAATTCCGAAAGACAAAGGAGCGCTGGTCACATGCCCCTTTCTCAAGAGACAAACTGGGGCAGCCTCTTCCCGTCTAAGTAGGGAAGATAAAAAGTTTACAAACTTCATTCCACACAAATGCGGCTGGAGCGGTTTCCCGCCCCAATGTATGCTTTGTGTGTGCGTATTATATTGGTGTGTTCGCATTATTTCTAATATGATGTGTTTGCGCATGTATATGTGTGTGTATTTGTGTATGAGTGTGTATTTGAGTGTGCGTGTGTTTGTGTTATGAATGTATGCGTGTGTCCATGTGTGAGTGTGTCTGTTTGTGTGTGAGAGTGTGTGTATGGGTATATATGTGTGTCTCTGTGTGAGTGTGTGTGTTTGTGAGTGTGTCTGTATCTCTGTATGTGAATGTATGCGTGTCTGTGTGAGTTTGTGTGTACGTGACCCGGCTGCGTCACAATGGTCTTTCAATCCCATTCCGTTACATTTGTTTGTCTCTTACATTAAGCATAAACGGAAAATATAGTTCATATTTATGACCAAATTGATAAAGACTGCTGAAATACATCATTGTTTATTTATTCCTTAAGTTTTACAAAATGTATGAAGGTGTTGTAAGCCAAGTTTGATTGAGCTCACCAACCCCATGTATGTTGATGTTTGGCTCATCAACCACATGTTTGTTGATGTTTGGCTCATCAACCCCATGTATGTCCATGTTTAGCTCATCAACCCCATGTATGTTGATGTTTGGCTCATCAACCCCATGGATATTGATGTTTGGCTCACCAACCCCATGTATGTTGATGTTTGGCTCATCAACCCCATGTATGTTGATGTTTGACTCATCAACCCCATGTATGTCAATGTTTGGCTCATCAACCCCATGTATGTTGATGTTTGGCTCATCAACCCCATGTATGTCAATGTTTGGCTCATCAACCCCATGTATGTAGATGTTTGGCTCATCAACCCCATGTATGTTGATGTTTGGCTCATCAACCCCATGTATGTTGATGTTTGGCTCATCAACCCCATGTATGTTGATGTTTGGCTCATTTTAATCACATCACCGTATAACTGTGGGGTCACTGCTTGATAAGGGGATGCTTCATAACAAAACAGGCTGTCGAAAGTTAACAAACGTACTCACAGACAGACAGACATACAAAGGGACTGGCCAATTGTCCTAACAAATGAACCACACAAGGTATATTAACAAAATGCACCAGATTCACACCTTGTATGCATCAGGGTGTGACCTTGGGAATAAGAACAAGGTCACTGATGTACTCTTAATATGAGGACTCACCAGACTATATATTGGGCCTGAAAGATATTGCATTTAATCTTCTGTTTGCTTTGAAAGAGTAGTTTCAATGCTATTTTTGGGTGAATTTCCCTGCAGAACTCTTTATTTAAGTTTGGTATATGATAAGAAAATAACATTATTTATTCATAAATACAAGAAGACAATAATGTCACAAATAGTAACTAAATGGACTGAAATAAAAAAATTATAGTAAATTATTTTAATTGATCTGCCAAAATGCATGGGTTTTTCTTTCTGCCCAATTCACAAAGTTTCTGTTATCTTCCACAATGGGAAGAAATCATTAACATCAATTATTTTCCACATTGAGCTGCTTCTTCTACTAGACACAAACATCACTTCGAACACACTAATTTTAAATAGGATCAATTAATTTGCGTATATTAACAGTAAATCGGGAGTAGACTAGTGAACACACAAAATAGTTCAATTTATGACAAGAGATAAAATGGCTAAGTGGGTTTTTTTTACCTGAGAGCATGGCTTATTAAAGACCACTTATAAATCTACAGGAGATCATAGTTTTTTCACTTAACACGAACAATATATCTTAAATTTCGCTTACAGCTTTAACAAGAGTGAAAACAAACTTTCAGGTACCATATGATGCAACACCATGTAACAACATATCATCAAAATGTTCCCCAACACATTGTGCAGATATGTGCATCATAGCAACATATTTACCTGTATAAAATGGCTTGGAGGACCATACCAGAAGACAATATTTCTCATTATAATTGAATTGAAATGTTAAAAGCCAAAGCACATATGTACAGATCATGTAAGATTACTGTGATGCAAGATTAGACCATGTATCAACCACATTCAATGGTCATACAAGTGAGTTTGACCAGGAAGAGAACATACCACAACAAACTGCGCTTGTCATTTGATATAAACTAGGTTCAGTTTTGCACCAGCAGTCAAAGTTATCACAGTGTACTGTCCCATATTTACAGTAGGTGTAGAGCAGTAAAATGCTGGAATTATTGGTAAATAAATGTAAATAGGATTTAATATCACAGTTTTAAAGGAGCATATTTTACATATAATCAATATTTGATAAATAAATAATTTTGACAACAACTGCATGGCCCATGTTACTGAATTAGGGCTGAGCTGCGACTTTTGGCTCTCCACCTGCGATAAAATCCATCTCGGAAAAGGCACAGAAATAAGCACAAGGGTTGGAACTAGCGTTTGACCCATGGCTTGTCCTAGCTTGTATACCTATTGTCATTGCAAGCCGAGTCCTGTGACACTGATGTCTCCCTTCTTGTAAGCTGGGATGGTTTGGTGTCTCAGCTTTCCATCCTCTTTGTCTTGGGATGTTGATGCATTTGGGTAGGATGCTGCAGAGGGGTTGCTGGTTTGCTGGTTAGGTTGTTTGGAGGCTGTGATACAAACTACATATGGTCAGACAACAAACGTAAACTGAAATGCATCTGACTAATAAACATTTTAAAATATCACTAAGAAAACAGCAATGTGCAATCATGTGTCACCAAAATAATTGTGATAGTGACAGTGAATAATGTGAGTGATGAGGGGAACAGGATGTGACAGAAGGTGTTACCATATTGCCCCTGCTTCTTCTTCTTCTGTCCGATTACAGGCTCTGATGGCACAGAGTTGAACTTCCTGTCTGTAACAGGCTTCAAATCTGGACCTAGACAAGCATCATAAGATCTGAGGAGTACCAATATAATGTCAACATAACATGATGTATATCAAACAATTATCACTGAAAGCTGACAGTTATTGCAGCTGTGAACTGAATGCAAAGGAGATGAATAACCACGGCACATACTCAAGTCAACCTCCGCCCGGGTGACATGGACTTGAGTGCGTGTTGGCGGTAGTGCGGCCAAGGCTTTATGGCGGCTTGGTTTGGCAGCCAGTGGCAGGTGACTGCGTTGGGAGCGCTTACTGGGGGGTACATCACCAGCACGAGAACCACCTTCATTTGCCAGACTCTCATTAGTCCTCCGTACAGCAGCCTTGGACAACTAGAGACACCAACAAGTCTATGAATATTTGAGGAATTGCCATAGAAGTCTCGACTGAATGAATTACACTTGGTGAACATCGGTGCTTCATTGTGACCTTGCTTTAACCAATGTCAAATATGACGAGTTGGACTATTGTGGACCAGCGACATGGCATTCACTGGCCATATCTCACATACAAATAACACACTGAGAAACACAATCAATTGCATTATTTAAGGATAACAAGCAAGGAGTGTATGACAGAGCGTATCAAATGAATTATAACAATCAGGTTTGACAAAGAAGCATATCATGTATGTTGGACTTGCCATAACACAAACAAAGCAAGAAGATCCGTTCACCTATACATTAGCTTGCCTGCACTTACACGTTATGATGTGGTAGTTAACAAAAGCAAGGCAATAATCCAAGTTGCAACTGGATATGCCCATTAGGTATCACCCAGTTTGACTTAAGAAGAGTAGTGTAGATAAGTGTGGGTAGACATTTGACTTAAGAAGAGTAGTGTAGATAAGTGTGGGTAGACATTTGCCTGCTATAATTTAGTAAGAAGGTAGTCAATTTACAAAATGTGTGGGTGCTTGGATCAGCAAGGAACTGACAAATATTTCTATATCAATTGATATAGAAATATTTTCAAGATTCTCGCAGCATTCAGCACCTGTGTCAAAATGTATTTTGAAGAATGTGAGTTGAAATAAACAAATGCAGCAGGTTGACAAGAATGATTTTATCTATTTGTTTGTATGTAGGTGAGGAAAGGGGAATGCACCTGAAATGAAAATGAATGCAACCAATACAGTAAGCTAACAAAGCAGCATAGAAACCAGCAACATCATAACATGGCTATATAAGGTTATTTTAAAATCTCAGTTAACAAGATAGCACAGAATACAGTTATATTCTGGAATCTGGAAGCACAAGATGCTACAGATCACAGTATGCTTTTGAAACCACTTGGTAGCTTGGTACCTTTCTAAAGAACTGCTCTGGACTCATCTAAATCAATTCAAAGCCACATAAAAATATATGTACATATCATCCACAGTCCAGAAATCAATTAACAAACATATTGATGTATTATCTTCCTGGCAAGATTTCAGCTTATAGATAAACCTTGCAACATTAGCGAGCAGGTATGTCACCTGTTGGTGAGAGGAAAACACACACTATCTATAAACATTTAAATTGAATCACAAATCAAAATATTCTTGAATATATCTACAAATAAAATCACAAAGGTTTCAATGGAAATCTAGCCTGAGGTGAATAGGAAGAAAGCAAAACCACACAAATATGGTAGTAATGTGGCAGTAACTGTCATTGTGTCCATCTATAAACAATGTCAGGGGTAGTGCTCTATAAGGGGATGAGAGGATTAATGATATGCTAGGTGAGCCAGATGAGGTAGGACACTCACCTGTTGATACAGAGCCTGATCCTTCTGCCTGTTGCTATGACCCGTGTTGATGTTTGGTTCTGATGTCAGTCCATGTGCGGGCCGGTATATGGGTCTTGCATGGCGGGGAGGGGAGGGTTCTGTTACCACCTCTGCATGTGATATGAGGTCTGGAGTCAGATTTGAACCATATGCCTGGTTGTGTTGTGCTAGTCTACTCTGTGTTAGATATGAGCTAGCATCGTCATCAAGCTTATCAGAGCCTGGGGAGACTGGAATCTGGTTGCTGCGGCGATACTTCATGGCGCGTTTTTCCGCAGTGTTAGATGCGTTGACATGTGCCTTGGAGATGCGCTTGGATGCAGCCACACGAGCGATGCCTCGTGTTCTATTGGCTATAACATCTTTATTGTCTGGTTTGTTAGCCCTGTAATTGGGCTTGTCATTACTCTGTCCCTGTAATGACGTCACACTGGGTGGTGTACTCAGAGTGACTATACTCTGATGCTGATCCAGGACAGGATCCGAGCTGGTGAACTTGGTCATGGATTGGGGAGATAATGCTCTCAGCCTTGCTTGGGCTTCTCGTATGGCCTTAGACTTGGGGCTTGGAGAAAATATTTTATCATCCGGGCTATAATACCAGACAAAACAAACAAACATACATGCAAGCCCACATTAAACATCTTTGAGATTCCTTGTATCAACCAGTTTGCCAATACTATAGTAGCATTAATTACCCAATCAAAGCATCATAAAATATAGATCACAACTCATACAGTGCAAAGACCTGAGTGAACACAACTTACACTTCATATTTGGCAAGATTCATCGAGGCATTCTTAAGGACTTGTTTTCTAGCTACACTGTTTGCACCAGTACCACCCCCAGTTAGAGTCACTGGGGCATGCAGCTTGGGCAGAATGAGTTGATTGGAGGTAGAGGGCAACACTTCATCAACAACACTGAGATGGTCTGTGTCAGACATACTTCCTGTCAGTAACCTATGTTGGTTTACCATCAGTAGCGAACCATTCTGATTACCAACACCAATAACATAACTCACTCAATGGGGAATTCACAGTAGTAAATATCATCAAGGACACATCATTGAAAGTGTGCATTTAACATAAGATAGATAATTGAATTTAATTGGTGATTTGGTGTTATATTACTAATATATTTCTGATCAGAATATCAGATCAGATCCTTATACAAACAAGGCTTGCCTTGTTGTTGTGAGGCAGCTGTATCTCTGGCAGTGAGAGGTTGCGTTCGATCTTGAGTTTGCCACACTCGAGCTGGTATGCGTCGTAGAGTTCGTCGAGTTGGAGTGGGCAGGGCACGTGCTGTTCGTCTAACACGACACGCTGCTGGTGAATGATCTCGTGAGCCAACTGGCGATGGTGGTGGTAGATAGACAGCGCCATGTCACGTTTAGATATCTCAAAATTACGTAGCAGGCAAGATGACTGCATTTCTAAATTGTCTATTTCCAGCTCATGGATTTTGCAGAGCAGTTGTAGAATTTCTCTGTGGTTGCTATCATTGGTGAGGTTAGGGATTGACTGTGAAGTAAAAAGGCAAACACCAACATTACACTGCTAGGTAAATAGTAGTTCTACGTTGGTAACCATGGATCAATTCAAGACAGTGTTAGGCTATTGTTGACTTGAGTAAGAAGGCGACACAGACAGCACAAGGAGCCAGAATGATGAGGTTCTCAAACACACCAACCACATCCAACCTCATCTATCCCCTAACTGATACTATGATCGGAAGAAAATGCTGGAGAGTGACACTAGCTAGTATCAGGCACTGACTGACCTGCTCCACTTTGCCGGCCCTGCTGCGGGCATTACTCAGCTCCCTCTGTACATTGATACGTAGTCTCTCTGTACTCTCGCGGTCACTCTGCAGCGTGACCATGTCACTGCGGGCCACAGCTACCTCGTCTGGTTCTACAGGACTCTCCATCAAACTCAGTTCCATTTCTTCACCTTCTGTCTTCAAATCCTCTGATGAAATGGGATGCAAGGTACAATATATGATCAAGTCATAGAATAGAAAATAGACTAGAAACTATCAAACTAAATATAAAATTTGTTTGAGAAAAAATGTTCAATGCTGAATCTTCTAGCTTCATAAAAAAAATGATACCTCTGTATTTGGCCTCCTCCACTTCGGCTTGCTTTCTTTGTATGATTTCTTTCTCCCTTTCCCATCTACAAAGTTTAAAAAGATATAATGTCTCTAGACATGTGAATTTGTGCAGTCATTTAAAAAAAGGATACTATTTATGAAAGGAATGATATTCCCCACATTGCCAATAAATATGTAGACAGAAACTCACTTGTGAATTACACTTTGATTCTGGAATGTCTCCAGACTGATCTCCATCATAGTGTTGTTTAAATTCATCAAATTACGTCTGAAAATTCACAAATTTAGGTTTTTATTTGACTGTGTGTTACACTAAGATACACCATGCACTGGACATACACATTGTTTTGTTTGAAGCGATGATAATCCAAGCACACCTGAGATCCATTTGTTCTGTGAAGCCCTCAATAAGCTTCTGTTTCAGGGCATCTAGTGCAGTCTGTTTCTCTCTATTAGTCTCTTCGCCTGTGCAAACCAGAGGAGAAGTCAGGTCAACCCGACACTTATGTTTCTATATGTGTGATTCACCACTTATTGTGACAGAACAACACCAATGATGCTATTTATAACCGATTAAGTTACATCAATGACATACTCCAACAATAGGCCAATAGATTTAATAATGATGCTACATTAGGTGAATGAGATTTCACATAACAACTCAAGGGTAAAAGGTCATGCAAAGCTGATTTTTAGAATGCAAAGGACCCATTACCTGAAGAAGTCTTATTTGGGGCAGCTAGCTTGCTTCATAAGAAAACTCCCCATAATAAGTTTACATATGGACAGAGAGTCAGACAAAACGGATGTCCAAATGGATGCCAGAGTCAAAGGTATATAATAAGATTCACTGAACAGCTAAAAGCATGCCATCAATATAATTCATAACCAGGTATGCAATGATTTTTCTCGAACAATACACGGGCTATATGTCATACAGGGCTGATTTTAGGTTTGAATGGAGCCAAGGGCCTCAGTGGGGTCCATGAGTTGTCTGGGGAAGCTGGCTTCTTTCATAAGGAAACATGCCATGACCAATTATTCACCAACGGATTAACATAGTACAAGAATGTTTCTCAAATATTTAGGGTTAAAAGGTCATAAAGGGTTAATTTTTAGATAACAAGGGGCCATTGACATAAGAGGGGTCCATGAGTAATTTGGGGTAACTAGCATGCTTTATAAGGAAATGTGCCACATAGGACGAGACATCATTTTCCCCTGATATCTTGGGGGTCAAAGGTCATGTGGGTCTCAACATAAGGGAGGGCCATATGTAATTTGGGGATTGTTGCCAACTTAAATGGAAAATGTGCCACCCAAAGTTTACGAACGATGGACAGATTGATGGACAGATAAACAGATTGTGGAGCAAAGGTACAATATCAGCTCAGCTCAAATTATCTTACTTTGTTTGGATTCCAAGTTGGACCTGAGATGAGCATTGTTCTCTAGCTTCCTGTGAAGTCTTTTGATTTCCTCTTTGAGATCCTGAATGATGTTTTGGTACTGAGAGAGGTGGTAGGTGATATCAGTAACATTTCTCCGCACCTACAGCATACCTTGAATTAATATATCATGAATGATTGGATAATTAACAAATTTCTAGTAATAGACTCACCCGTGTTTGGCATTGAAATTTGGGTCAAAATTTTCATCAAGGGAAATTACAAGGTAGATAACCTTGACTTGAAGTTCAAATACTTTAATCAACTGAAGGTCAGTCACAAGCCTTTGTAACTACTAAAATCAGCCACTTTAATGTTGGTATAATTTGATATTGAACCCCTCAACAGTAAATGGCTGGTAAACCAATGAACACATTATAAGGAGATTGCGTGTCGACAGAATACTGGTTCCTGAATTCACACTTTCCTGCAGTGAATTTTTGTTAATGCATGCTTGCTGAGCTGGTAGACCAAACAATCTGCTGAAGTTATCCCCTGCGTCAGACTCTCTACAGAATGCGAAATACTCCCGACCCATTTATTCATCCTTATGCCATTTGAACTTCCTCATCATGTTCTTATGAAAATACTAAGGTGCTCTAGGTAGTTGTTTGGCTTGTTATCGATGTTCTTGTTCAGTTTTCAAAACTCTCATACATAAGACGCACCTCCTCTTCAGCAACTGGTTTTTGTGTAAAAATCCTGTGACTTATACTCAAGGTTTTACACAAGTTTATATCTGTCCAACAAGTGTAACTTAACATTGATCTGCAACAACATGGGCTCCCAGGAAGATTAAGAAATGGCTCACTTTGGTTTTGATATTCTTAGCACGGTCAGCATACACCAATGTGTTCCTGGACTCTTCAAAGTAGAGGTGGGCGGGGCTTATGTGAGCAATCATGACAGTCTTACAGTTACCCCCCAGCGAGTCTTTCAGCAGCCGAGTCAGCTTGCTGTCACGGTAGTTGATGTACTTAAGTTTGTTTTTATCTGTTCCTGTAATATAGAAGGCAGAATGTGATGCTTACAAATGAGAAAATATGAAAGTCAAGCTGTGATTGCATAAAGGACAAATTAGAGCATCATGTTCAGTGATCAGGGAGTTACATGCGTAAGCAGAAAAAAAATGGTTAAGTCAGAAGCAAACCTAATGCTTTGATGCAGTTTCCCAGCGCCAGTAGACTTCTGTTGATATGGGCACCCTCTACAAGTCTCTTGCCACGGTTCTGTGTGTTAGCTGCTCTCTCAGAACCAGCCAGATCGATCATGAAGAACTTACCAGTCTTCACCTGAATCAACATGTAAACCACGACTAAGTAAAAATCAACCATAAAACTACAAAATAGAATCGGGTGTTATTAAATAATAAATCATTGTGTTTTATAGACAAACTAAAAAGGATTTAACAAAATTATTGAGAAACACACCTGTTGTGTGAAATCCTTGAGTCTGTCTTTCTGCTGAACAGTGATCTGTAAAATAGCATGAGAGCGGGAGGACTCTTTATTGGCCTTGGTTGGCTCCTGCGATCGTTCCTTGTTGCCGCGAGTTAAAATGTCCATAACCTGTCACCAAAGATAAAGAAATATAACAAACCAAGTCATGAACTAATCATAGGAATTTTCATAAATATTTCATGTAAATGTTGTGGTGACCTCTTCCGTAGTTTCTGCCATAAACTCTGACAGACCAGCCACCTGTACACCTTTAGCATCCTCCCTGAGGTCAAGGTAGCCTGAGGCAGGGTTCAAAAGGTCACGTATCATCTCATTGTATATCTGTCCACAGCAGACGAATGGGGAGTGTCATATTATATCTATTCAGTAGATGCCATGCATTGATAGCATTATCCCACAAGTATCGTAGTCATTTGTATTCACATTGACAGCTACACTCTAAGAATCCAGCCCGGTCCAATCATGTTATGTAGTTGAATATGGTTTAAAAATAGTAATACCAACAGTCCTCAAACTAACCTCTAGATATGACAGACTGACAGAGTAGGCAGACTCCTGCTTGCCTCTCTCCATCTCCACGAAGAGTTCATTGAGTACATGAGCCATGATGCCTGGGTCCTCATCAGTTCCTAGCATGGTGTATGTCTTACCTGTACCTGTTCATACATCACAACCAAAGGCTAACAGGAATTCAGATTGTACATAACGAAAACAACATAATAAACTTCTACTATGAATTTTGTAATGTAAATATTCATCAATTTTCTTGGTTGGATTCCCATAAGAATCTAGCATATCGAATGCTGGGAACAGATGAGCCCTACAAACACTGAGCAATGACCTATGCAATACACCCTTTGCTTTATGGAGGATTGGGGGTGAAGTTTTTCACCCCGGCACTAATGTCATCTTCATGAGAAAGTCAATTTCACATGGTTAGATATGAGCGCATTATGGTTAATAAAAATGCATACTCCATACAGTTTTGCCAGATGCAAGAATATTGTGCCACGGAAGTCAATATACAGTACAATATTGTTTTTATTGAGTCGTTACGACTCAATCTTTATCTAACAAGCTACATGTGTGTGCTGTTACTGAGTAATGACCAACAACAAACCCATTAATGACATGGAACACAACACATAAATCACTCAATTATCGGTTGGGAGTATTTTATACCCATGTGCAACAAATAAACCAATCCATGTATCCAGGTAATAGAAACCACATAGTTATGGAGTCATTTGATTGCGTCCACATTTGGGACCGCACTGCCAAACAACAACAAACACCTAGTTAATAAATAGTGCAGCACTCAATGTTACCAATAAATTGAGCTTCACCTTCTTTGTGATAGCACAATCATGTCAGCAGTAAGACTTGATGCAGAGGAATACACATCATATTGGCTTCAATCATTACTGGTAATTGTTCCAAATTGATACAATGCAAAGGTTCTGATGTTCCACTCATATATGCTGTCAAGTATGACTAAAGTGAAATCAACCTACCGGTTGCCCCATAAGCAAACACTGTGGCGTTGTAACCATTGATCACACTGGGAATGAGGAGCTTGGATGTCTTCTCATAAACTTCTTTCTGAAAGTTCAAGGTTTTGTTATAAATGAGGATCCAGTTGAGTTACACCTAGTGGTTGATGTGAACAACCAGAGGCAAGTGAACGGTAATTATACCTGAAAAATGCATTTTGCTTTGGTTACTATCAATCTTATCTCTGTTCCATACTTAGACCAGGCACAAAATCATAAAATACAATTCCCTGTCAAAACAACAAGCTTTTAAGTGACACCTCAATAAATAGAGAATACGATAAAGAAGGCGAACTTTGTACTAATGATCAGTGTTCATCAGTGAACTTGCGCATTTGTAAAACACTCATTAAGTCATCTAGTTCCAAACCAAAACTAGTTAACATCTGATGATTACTATTATATATTTGTGTGGCATTGAAAACTAACCACCAGAGACGACAGGTGCCCACCATTTCATGTCACACCGATTATACGTCCTAATGGTATGGTCTAGGCATAATGAATACAATCATCTCGAACTGAGTTTAACCCAGACACCCAATCAATTATTGATACCTTCAACTTGAGTCTGCCACTGGGTCAATCTGCCCCCACAGACAATCAATAATATACACTTTTACATTACAAAAGAGGTTGAAATGTGGAAAGGGTTAAAAGGACCCGCTATAACATGGGTCTCCTTTCTCTGCATTCCCTTTGCGCTTCACAACGATGACCAACCCTACAGGTAAACAGCTTCGCAGCTGTGCTTCCAAGGTCTCAGAACCACGTTATGGGATAAACATCAATTTCTCAATGTCAGCATGCCAAGCCACGGTTGCTGAGTGAATGTATAGCTCTCTGCTTGGTTGGAAGGCAATATTGATTGCTAATTGTGGAAATTTACAAGACAGTGGCTGGTATGAGAGAGAGAGAGAGGAATCGAGTTTACTAATCATAGAACATAAATGCCACAACAATACTGATGTCCAATACTAACTGCATCAAAAACATAAGAGAAGACAAGGCTCCTTTTTCATTTTTGTTTTTTCATAATGTACAGCGTAGACGTTAATGAAAGAGCAATGAATAAGAGTGGATGCTGTCAGAGCATTTTCGTAGTCTTGGGATGTAAATACCCCGTATAATAGTTTGAATAGTGTGGGTTCTTTATCAGGTCTGTATTGACATCAGATCAATACAGACCACCTTTATTTGTAATCACATTATGATTGATCACAATGTCTATTTGATATGGTAAGCAATTATTTGGAAATCTCAGGGAGAATAGATTCTGCTTGATGTGAACTCAGCCAATATATTGACAGTTAAGCTATAAAACGTGAGCTGGCATTGATTATTTCCATTTGGACACATGATTGCAATGAAGCACAGAGCTGCTGAATAAAGAGGTCTGTGGATTGTGGGTGTCTAACCATAATGAATGCAAACAATAATATAAAACTTTGAATGGTGTATTGTATTCTTTGCACACTATATGTGAATTTGGAATAATTTTAAGAACTTGAATGCCTTGTGTTCATATAGCTATACAAATGTTATACATTGGTTAAGCAGTTGTTTGGGCTTGACCAAGGTACAACATTAACAATATTTGTTAGTTGCCAAGGTTATTTCACATTTGGTTATTAAGTCAAGTGACAAATATAGGAATTCGTACTTGACTTACCTGGCAGCAGGAGCCATCAAAGGTGCAGTCGAACATGTATTGCTTCTCTCTGGAGCGGTTGGCACGTAAAATATCATCAGGGTCTTCCATAGGGTCCATCAACACCACCATCTGCTGACACAACATATCACAGCTTAGTAATCCAACAATAGGATAATACCATACTTTTACATCAAACTAGTTGGATCACTTGATTTTATTGCAGTTTTAAATCTATATTATCTGCTGAATTATAATGTATCTCTCATTCAGTCTTTGCAATTGAATACACTACCTTTTCATCGACCTTATGAGCAATGGGTGTAGCACCCATGATGATTTCATCTTCACTCATTGGGCGTATTCGCATGGCCACCTGATTATGGTAGAATATAAGAGTATTCCAAGATTCACACAGACTGAGAAAAATATGCCTTTGATAACTGTTACAAAAAACAGTCAATGATATGATGTACAGAAAGCTAAGACATTTGCATTGAAGTTTCAGAATATGTCTATGGTTTCGTTATAAATATCAACCAGATAATCGCCTTATCCTGCCCCCATCAACTAAAACATCCCTACTTATACACCCAGTGTGACTTACTATAAGATTCTGCTCCTCAGCCCTGGTGCCGTGAAGTGAAGGCAGACTCCCAACACTTTGGTTCCCAGCCTCTGCCATGCTGCCTTATCAACGAGATGTCAATGGTAATCCATGTAGTGTTATCTTCCACTGCCTCCAATTGATCAGAGATTAATCCTTATATGCTTTTTTCAACATTCCATAGATGGTGTGATATCCTTGCCATCAACAGCAGTGTGGTTGTGGCTGGGTCATGATTACTGGCAGGGTCTACATGTTTGTTTCCTGGCAGGCACTTGACAAAGACAAAGTGATATGCAAGACAGCTCAGGGTGGAGCCAGGCCTCGGCTAAAGTATTCACAAATAGATTCCATTAATGAGAGACAGCTGGGTGGACCAGTGCCAACCCACCTCATTCACTACGGCCTGGAACACACACGCACACAAACACTAAGTCCATTACTCACACTGGCCTTAAGGTTTCAGTAAATCAATATTGATCACAGCGTAACTGGTGTCTCTTTAATTGCTGAAGTAAAATGTTTGTAACAGAGAACAGCTGCCAGTTCTGGAAATGTAAGAATAAGGTACAAGAATACCATCAAGAATAGGTCAACAACAGTTAAGCAGCAGCCAGTTAGACATTTAACAGGCTGCATCATTAACCTTTTCAACACTTGAGTAAGAAATAACATTGCTGTGATATTGATGTACAGATAAGAATCAGAAAATCCTATACACTCATCAAGAGAAATCTTGTATCTATTGAGTAAATATTAACATGGACTGATAATACTAAAGGATACAAGCTGAAATTAGCAGATGAATATTGACATAATTTTGCATTCTATACTCAACAATTAACATGTCTGCTATGAATGATGTGAAGAATTGTGCCATATGAGAGGTATCAGTTTCACATTAGTCATGTGATACTTCAATAATAAATTGAAATTAATTACTGATTACCATCACAAGTGATGGAGGTGATATGAAGTAATATTGTTATGGCATCATGAATGAAACATGGACAGTTGCAACTTGGTGTGTGTATCATTTAGTTGCCTTTTGCAGTACCTGCATAAGATATGTTCATATCACAGAACCTGCATTAGATATCTAATCAGCAGTGCAAGTACCTTATCAATGAAGGGACATCAACAAACTTGGCACCAGACAGTTTCCCCCTTCATCTTAGTGCACATTTAATCATCCATATTTTTAATCCTCTAAGACCACAAGCCCTTGCCCATACCCAAACCATTTTTCACATTCAATGCAGCAATTTTGCAAGATAATATAAATGGAAAGGATATGATTATCAAGGCTGCCAAGTCCCCTCCAAGGCCTAGGACAGGATACATGAATGAGTAACAAGTTTTAAGCAAAAAACCAGGTTCAGTTTTCTCAATTAAAGTAATGCATAGTTTATAAAATTAATGGCATAATAAAGCCCCATATGGGTAAACTACACACATGGGTTAGTTATCTGTTCCTGGGCCTTACATCTTATGAATTGAAGAATAACACAAAATACATCAATGCAATACAATACTCACTCAGCCTTCAAATTCTAACCCTTATTTTAAAAACCAACCCTGGTTAAAGAAGATACAGGAGTGCATGTGAATGCAAATAATGAAACTAAGCAATTATATAAATATAACTTCCAGACCGATATTGTGAAAATTCACCAATAATATGAAAAATGTCATAAGCATCGGTAGCTAAGGCAACCATTGCATCACAGTCATACATTCAAGTTCCTCTATCATTGAGGTTTCAGATACCCCTATGATACCATAGCCATAGGGATTAGGGGTAGTATTGGACTTGTGCAGTGAATGATTTGCAGTACAAAGGTGTCAATTACAATTGCTACCTAAAGCATTGGTTCTTTTTTTTTACGATTTATGTAGACAAAATGCCTTGACATTGTTTATGTAGACAAAATGCCTTGACATTGTTAACATCGACTCAGTGTTGAAGATTTGTAAATATTCATCGACGCGCGAAGTTGTTACCTGGTTACTGCATATTATCAGAAATCAGCTGATCACATTTTGAGATTTGGCCGACACTTTTACCCTGCTTACGACGTACGACGGGTTAGCCGCACGACGGGTTCGTACCGTTACCGTTCGACCGGACCTAGCCGCGAACGACGGTAATATAAATATATATATATATATATATATATATATATATATATATATATATATATATATATATATATATATATATATAATAAACGTCGTGCACGGCTAGACCGGACCTAACACAATATCAGTTAATGAGTATCAGACATGATATATTTTGCTAGTTTGTGAAGTCACTCAACCTTTTTTTTCAAAACATATACACTGCTGCCGATTAAATGAAATAATTAAATCGTTTATCTTTTCTCCACATGAACCATGTACATTCAGTTGTACAAGAATTCGTCATACCATGAAATAAACCGGAAATTGTCGCCAAGGCGAGGCGCAAACATGCTGCTCAGCGCAATGATTTGAAAATAGGCATCAGTGTTTGACTTGGACAGACAGACAGATAGACAGACAGACAGATAGATAGATAGATAGATAGATAGATAGATAGATAGATAGATAGATAGATAGATAGATAGATAGATAGATAGATAGATAGATAGATAGATAGATAGATAGATAGATAGATAGATAGATAGATAGATAGATAGATAGATAGATAGATAGATAGATAGATAGATAGATAGATAGATAGATAGATAGATAGATAGATAGATAGATAGATAGATAGATAGATAGATAGATAGATAGACAGACAGACAGACAGATAGACAGATAGGTCAGAACAATGGTCCATAAAAGAACAAATGAACAGTGATTACGTTACAAAGTGTACCAATAGAAGTTTAAACCAGTGCAGACTTATTAGAATTGTAACCTAAAGCACATAGCAAAATATATTGGACAAACATATTGCCAGATTGATCTAATCTACATATGAACCGATAAATTAGGTTGTGGATTACAGAACAGCAGTGTGGCATATCTAGGCCTGTGCATGGATTGCTAGTACTTTCATATTTAGATAAATTCAACATACATTTGAGGATATTATGGTACGATACTAATTGATGGTAGCTTTTTTTATATTTCCACGACAGCTGAGTTCTAAAAAGTTTGAGCTTGACAGTAACACTAAACGTATGAAATTTACGCATTAATATATTTCCTTGAACATAAAACTTCCTGCATTGTCTGGCAAGTCTTCATCATCATCATCATTTAAGTTATCATTCACTATATGACTAAGATATTTGAAAGTTCTCTTGAATTCAGTTTTCTCTCCTCTTAAATACACTTCTGGAAAATTTGCATCCTCCAATAGTTTGGATTTAAAATGCACAGCAGCACTTTTTTTCTAGTTAAAATCAACATCATGGTCAGAGCCAACTTTTAACAAACATGAATTATATTATATAAATGTATTGTATAAAACACAAACACACACACACACACACACACACACACACACACACACACACACACACACACACACACACACACACACACACACACACACATATATATATATATATATAAGTCTTGTGTGTTGGGAGATAATATTGTGTAGAGTTGCGGCATAATAACTCCTTTAGTTTTTTTTCTTTCTCACTTACTCTGATTGTCATCGGTTGTTGTGGCCATGTAGGTAGATCAGATCAGATGTTCATTTTCACTGGACATGGCTGATCTCGAGAATGACCAGCGATAATCATGTAACGCGTGTCAAACTAAGGAAATCTAAAACTGAAACCAACATACACACCTGTTGTCTGTTACGCACTCCAATAGTTTTCATCCTACATTAGTTGTTACAGATAAGGTCTGAAAATGCTTATACCCCGCGGGGTTTTTTTGTGCGCATGCGAATCGCGTACCTTTGTGTAATTCCTGTATGCGTATTTTAGCACATTGCCAGCTTCCGGTTTGCTCCCCTTGAACACAGTTGAACAGTCAGAAAGATGTTCGGCGTTTCGCAAAAGGTTTAACACACATATCATTATTGTTTAATAGCTATTAAGTTAATATATTTATTACGAATCACGATTTCATTGATTTATCATCGGAATATTTTGCTTTATTTTCCCATGCAAGCAAACATCAAAACCATATTGACACGTTCGGACGCGGTTGTTAGTTCGAATCGTCTGATTGTCGTGCGTGGTTTGTCGTAGGAATTAAATACTGTTACATCTCTTGGAAGCATAATCGGATCTCTTGGTTGACTGTTTTATTGTGGAGATATACTTATTGGGATGCGCATACTATTTCCTCTGCCCTGCGCTGTCCCACGACGATACTCCAAGCACAATGACCTTGATACGAAATGCGTTTTATTATCGCTCATTAGGTTATTATTGTGTATATTCTCTATGGATTGTACAATAAGTACTACAAAGCAATACAAGATATATATAACAATTTGGACTTTGTGATATTTAAATGTGCTTGATTTGAGTCTGTCAGTAAACAAAAGTAACCCACCATTGCCACTCACCCCTGACCAAACTGCCTTGTTTAAAACTCGTTTCATAAACTGCAGATCAAAATGTTTTCCCTCCTATCCTTCACTTTTCCCGTGTATTTAGGTGTTGTTGCGGTCTTTCGGGACAGTTGCACATGTCAGACGTCTGCATGTATCCTCAAGAAACCTTGCTGCTGCTGCCCAGGTGCGTTGTTTTTAAAACAAAATGCAGACTCTCATGCATACACTCAATACACGTCTTTATAATATCATGTCAAGCATATTGTATTTCCATAGATACATAGCTGGTTGCGATGTGCAGGTAGCAATCAGCAAGTTTGAGCCAGACAGGTACCTTCCATATGAAAAGCTGCATAGCAATTTGCAAGTGGTTAAGAAAAGGTAATGTTGAGTGAACAACATATTTTCATCTCTCTGAAATGGTTTATAGCATTGATCTAGGCAAATCAACTGCTGTTGAATTTTGGGGTTTTTTTCCTCGTATATTTGCTGTTAAATGCTTTGGTCTTAACTTGATCAATAAGAAACCTGATTGATGTTGTGGATTCTAATTCTAAATGCATATTTGGCCATATTATGTTTCAATGGCACTGTTGTACATAGGAGCAGTCTGTCACAGTTATGATGAGTTAACAGAATTCAATGGGTTGTTGAAACCAAAAAGTACAAATGATACATTTGAATAATCATTTTCCATCTTCATTAAACACTTAATAAAGCAATCAGCACACTAATTGACAATTATATATATATATATATAATATATATATATATATAAATATAAACATATATTTGCTCATAAAATGGTTGCTATATCGAGGTAAAGAACACAGCAAAATCACTGCCTCTGAGAGGTTATAACTAGTTATTTTCTTTGGTTTTTATTGATTATTGTGACCAAAAGATGGATGAAGCTATAGATGATCAGATGTCGGTTATCTCCTTTGGTATATGGCTGCCTAAGCTCATCGTTAAAGTTGTCCATTAGCATGGTTTTTTTCATCATCAATTGTTTGCAACACAGTATTTCTGAGATGGAATTAAAATAAACTGTCAGTTCTTGTTGTACCTAATTCCATCTCAGAGATACTTAGATTCATTGATCCCGTAATCTTGATCTTGCAATGACATGAGTTAATTGCATTCCAGGTTACAAAGACCTCTGACCTTATCAGAGAAGATCTTATACAGTCATATTGATGACCCACAGTCCCAGGTATAGTGCTACTGAAAAAGCATGCTCTATCTGGAAAGATGCATTATAATTGGAAAACCATCTGAAAATTAATGAAAATGTATTGTTATTTGTTTATCATTGTGTTATTGGCGTTGTTGTTTTCTAACGTTGCAGGCCATTGAGCGGGGCAGCAGTTACTTGCACCTGCGACCTGACCGTGTTGCTATGCAAGATGCTACTGCTCAGGTACGGAAGTCTTAATCAACATACTAATGTTGACCAGATCAAAAATGATGCAAGGTATCATCAATTAATTGAAATACCACTGTACTTGACATCCAGTAAGTATAATTAAATAAGATTGTTAATATTGATTTGAAAAAGTTGCATATCACAGGACATAATTATGTATGCATTAGATTATGTTGTTTTTTCAGATGGCTATGTTGCAATTTATCTCAAGTGGCTTACCTCAAGTGGCTGTACCATCCACAATTCACTGTGACCATCTTATCGAGGCATATCAAGGAGGTGATAAGGACCTCAGTAGAGCTAAGGTCACTACATTCGTCAACAACCACTCATTTCTGTCTTTTGTTATCTACTTGAAGGCATTTTGTTGGGAAGTATACATATTTAAAATATGTTTTTAATTTTTTTGTAGGATATTAACAAGGAGGTGTATGATTTCCTGGCGTCATCTGGTGCAAAGTATGATGTTGGATTCTGGAAGCCAGGCAGTGGAATTATTCACCAGGTATGGTCTAGGTTGAGAAATACAGTAGTAGAGTAGAAATTGAGCATTTTTCGGCAGCTGTATGTGGAGAACTTTTCATGCTCATTTACAGCTGTGTCCTAAAGTATGATTGAATTGCGATATTGCCTTCCTTAAGCATGTTATACCAGACTTCCCGAAAGCCGTCGGTCCGACGGACATGACCGGCAAATTTTGATACGGTCGGACGATTTCTGTCCAGAAATCGGTCCGACTGTCAGGCTTTTTAAATTCCCGGTAACCGGGTTTTAGTATGAAGGCGTTAGAAAAACGTTACACGTGTTTTCATTGATCGCTTTCGGCACAGTGCCCGTACAAAAACCAATCATTGTGCAGGTTACATACTGCCAGTCGTTCTCGCAGCTATGGCGTTGCTGAAGTTTTACGTTTCGGTCTGACAGATTTTGTTTCGGTCCGACATATGCATGTGTCTTGTTACTTTTTGTTAACTTTCGGGAAGTCTTTTATACTGATAGCTCAGCGATCAATGTGATGGTTGGTGTTTCATAGTACACTGGTGTCTTACCCATACAGTGGTGATCTCTTGCATGAGATCTTTGACATGAACTGATCTAAACTAACCTATATGAATGCGGCAGCTACAGGTGTGAACATGGAAAAGGCACACTGTGTTCATGTATAAAGCTGCCTACAGCCATATTCAATCAAAAGTACTTCTCTGTGCATTTAACAGCTGTAAATGACAATGCTTTCTGGGCTGATGTTGTATAGATTGTGCTGGAGAACTATGCCTTCCCAGGAGTACTGCTCATAGGAACTGACAGTCATACGCCCAATGGAGGTGGGTATTTACAAATATCTATGATTTATTCTGATGTATTGTATGATCTTGTCTAAACCCCCTACTTGCCTCGGTTATGACAGGTGGATTGGGTGGCCTCTTTATCGGTGTGGGTGGTGCTGATGCTGTGGATGTCATGGCCGGTCTACCGTGGGAGCTCAAATGCCCTGAGGTGGGCATATTTGTGCATAAGCTACTGTATCTAAAACACCAACCATTGCACTTTTCAGTGTATTTTTGGTGAAATATAATATGATTATGAAAATGGTAGGCACAGAATTGATGTTGGATATTTGTTCAGCTAACTTCTGCTGTCCACATTTGAATAGAGTAATATTGGGGGGAAAACCTAAGTAATAAATACACCTTCATTATTTGTAAGGTTTGTTTCCTATCTTAGTACCAATATTTGTTCATTTGTGTTAAATTTCACCACAAGCAACAAGTAATCGATGAATAATAATTTATTGTTGGTATTGTAACTAATTAAAAACATGATGTATGCCATATACTTGCAGGTGATTGGTGTCAAGCTTACAGGTTCTCTCAGTGGTTGGACCTCCCCTAAGGATATCATCCTCAAGGTGGCAGACATACTGACTGTAAAGGGAGGCACTGGTGCCATTGTCGAGTACTTTGGTCCAGGTGTAGATTCCATCTCCTGTACTGGTATGGGCACCATATGCAACATGGGGGCTGAGATTGGTGCCACCACCTCTGTATTCCCCTACAATTCAAGCATGAAGCGCTACCTGGAGGCTACTAACCGTGAAGGCATTGCCGAGGCTGCTGATGCTGTGCGGGGTGACCTGCTTACAGCTGATGAGGGGTGTCAGTACGATAGGGTGATTGAGATCAACCTTGATACTTTAGAACCTCACATTAATGGGCCGTTCACACCCGATCTGGCCCATCCCATTTCTAAGATTGGCAGCAGGGCCAAGAAGGAGGGCTGGCCCAATGAGATTAAAGTTGGTAAGTGCTTGGTCTTAGCTCGGGATGCTTAGAACAGGAAGTGTTTAATATGTTTGTTATGTCCTAGCCGAGGCTTGTGAGATGGATTGCTTCTCTTTCAGGGTTGATTGGCAGTTGTACCAACAGCAGTTATGAGGATATGAGCCGTGCAGCCAGTCTGGCAAAACAAGCCCTTGACAAGGGCATCAAATCCAAGTCTGCTTTCACCATTACCCCAGGCTCTGAGCAGATTCGCGCCACTATAGAACGAGATGGGCAGGCGGCTATACTGAGAGATTTCGGTGGTGTAGTGTTGGCCAATGCCTGTGGACCCTGTATTGGTCAATGGAAAAGGTGAATATGGACTCATTAAATGACGAATTTAGTCATATAGCAATAGACAAGGCCCCTAACAAACTGTCACTGATTACCTGCAATCATCTGTTGGGATCTAGGGCTTCTCTCCTTGTGTTCTCAGCTGTGCTTGATCTTGTGTTTGTTAACAGAGAAGATGTTGAGAAGGGAGAGAAGAACACTATCATCTCATCCTACAACCGTAACTTCACTGGCCGTAACGACGCTAACCCTCAGACTCATGCCTTCGTCACCTCTCCTGAACTCGTCACCAGTATGATCATCGCTGGCAGGCTTGACTTTAACCCAATGACAGACTCCCTCCAAGCTGCTGATGGTATATACATCTGCATCCTTCTCTTTCTGAGACAATTTTCCTGTGTATGTGTTCGCATGGTTTAATTGTGATTGATAGGCAGTAAGACCTCACCAAGGGATCATTCTTGAAATCTCTTGCTGTTTAAGTATGGAGCCCTCTTTATGCTCCTTTTCTGGTACAACTGACTCTTGCTAAGTATGACTGAGTTAGTGGGGTGATGATAACACTAAGATGCTCGATCCATGCTGTGGTAAGTATCATTGTGTAGCATATGTCCACTATGTCCACTCGCAGGTAGTGAGTTCCATCTGGAGAGTCCGTATGGAGACGAGCTGCCATCACGTGGCTTTGACCCAGGAGAGGACACATACCAGGCTCCCCCCGAGGATCGGTCCAGTCTGGATGTAGAGGTGGATGAGGAGAGTCAGAGGTTACAGCTGCTGAATCCCTTTGACAAATGGGATGGCAAGGACATAGAAGGCATGCTCATCCTCCTCAAGGTCATTTGCCCTTAGTGATTCCCTCTCAAAAATGAATAAACTTGAATAAGCACTTTCCCTTATTCAAGTGCCAACCCCCACATCCTCTTTTTTTTAACTGACAGACTAGACTCCCCTTCTCAATCTTGCCCAAATGTCTGTTGTGTCTGCTAATTAAATCTTAAAGCTTGCTCTGCAAACATGTACAAAATGTCAGAATAAATTCCTATTGATTTTACTTTGCTTGAGCACCTGGCGCTTATTCAAGGAATAATGTGGTAACTGGATACGACTTCTAAAATATGTCATGGATACTATATATTGTGTCATAACATATAGACTTTTTCCCAATATGCAGATCAAAGGTAAATGCACAACAGATCACATCAGTCCTGCTGGTCCTTGGTTAAAGTACAGAGGGCACTTGGACAACATCTCCAACAATTGCTTTATTGGGTGAGTAGCTCATTTGATATATATAAAAACATATATATATATATTATATATATATATATATGTTTATAAATATATATATATATATATATTTATTAATATATATATATTCATATATATGTATATATATATATATATATATATATTTGAGTTCTGCACACTGTTGGTATAAGAAAACAGTGCATGTAAACTATATTCACTTATTGTTGACATGACATTGTGATTGTATAGTGCAATCAACTATGACAATGGTGAGCCTAATAACGTGAAGAACTTGATGACGGGAGAGTTTGGAGCAGTACCAGCCACAGGTCGCCACTATAAGGTAACATCTTCACGGATACTGCCCATGCTGTAACATCAATATAGTTCACCCCTGAGGCCAAAATAAAGCCTGTTTGTTTGTGCATGTGGAGTAAATACTAAACCATAGTGCCCATTTAACCAGGAATTGTATTTTATGTATGTGGCTGTTTTTCCGTGAATGCTGATAAATAGATGTTGGTGTATGTGGTATATTTCAGGCTAACGGCCAGTTCTGGTGTGTATTCGGTGAAGAGAACTACGGAGAAGGCAGCAGCAGAGAACACGCAGCCCTCGAGCCTAGACACCTTGGTGGACGCGCAATCATTGTCAAGAGCTTTGCTCGTATTCACGGTCAGTGGTGGTCTTTTAGTGGGTAAAACAATCTGTCCACAAACAGACCCTGGGAAATACTTCTCCTCACTTGGGTAGCAGCTAGATAGGAGTTGAATACAATACAATGGTGCCTTCTGTATAAAGGATTACAACTTACTTCAAATGGTGGGGGATGCTTGTTCCCTAGGAACTTAGAGAAAGTCATTCTAGGTCTGAGACAAATTGTTCTATTTGCAGAAACCAACCTGAAGAAACAAGGCATGTTGCCTCTGACTTTTGACAACCCAGCTGACTATGATAAAGTACAACCAACTGACAGGGTTTCCATTCTGGGCCTCACAGAATTAGCTCCAGGAAAGGTAAGTGTAGGGGTATATTGATGCTTTATTATGACTGCTTTGTTGGAGGTTACTGGCCAAATTGTCACACCTGAATGTTTCCTCTTCTGCTGAAGCTGTTTTTAATGATGAAATGTACATGAATTTCGACTTACCTTGGTTGGCTTTACGTTGCAGCCGCTCACCTGCCGTTTACACCATCAGGATGGCACCTCCGACGACATCATACTTAACCACACCTACAATGAATTACAAATCACATGGTTCAAGGCAGGCAGTGCTCTCAATCGCATGAAGGAGCTCAGTGGCCATTAGAAGGTCTCATTTGCACATGTTATGCATTTTATTTTATGTTAGTATTATGGTTTGATTGTACTTACAGGATGTGATGTCAACTCAATGTTAATTGGTTATCACAACTGATTTCTGTCAATCTTCATGGCTGGGGTCTGACCGTGGGGAAGACCCATGCATTACTTCCAGTCCCATCTTTTCATTGATGAGTAATTCAGTGATGGAACATTCAGATATGAATTTGTGTTTTCCCTGTGATTTCATATCAACCAATGTCGTCATTTGTTGAATTATTTTTGCCACCAATAAAATCAAAATATTTGTTTGCACAACTAATGCCAGATAAGTGTTGATATGAATTGGGTTTGAATATCCGCAATATATTAGTTCGCTTGATTCTGTTTGTAATAGAATCTCTCTTAGGCTATTGAAATAAAATTTTAAAAATCCTCAACTGTTCCCGGTTGTTTGCTGAATCCATATTGCTAATGTTCCAAAACTACACCATATATCTCCTGTATGGCTTGTATTTATTGCAATTAAATTATTGCTCTGTTTTAATGTGTACATTGGTTTGTTTTACATTCGATTTTGCAATGAATTATGTCAGGTTGGTTATCAAATGAGGTTGTGTAGATAAGGTTGACTGGGTGCAATGAACAGTGACTCTGGCCTCGGCATCATATCAGTGATGATAAGCAAATAACCCCTTCTTGTTGTTTGTATTGACCTCATAATTGTTCTGAGGATGGAAGGATCTGTTGAATGATGAGGACTCAATAAAGTTGTTATATTTGTGTGTGACTCCTTCTTCTGGTCGTCTTGATAATACTGGGGCTTGTATTTGTGCCCAGTAAACAATTTCAATCGATTTTCACACAATGCTTATGGTGGTCCTCTTGCCGTCTTGGCTGGTTTGATGCAATTTTGTATTTGATGAAGCAGACTCGACTCTTGAATTTGCAAATCATTTGTTATTCATATCCAAAACGAATTTGCTGTGCACCGAGTTAGTTTGGATCATTCAGTCAGACAATTGCTGATTCTCGCTTTAGTCTTGAAACTTTCATTATGCAGCCGCAAGATATTACCATTAATTTCTGTTAAGAAAGCATTTTCTCCCGCAAGGGGCCGCTTCCTGTCCCTTACAGCATACCCAGCATAGTGAGTGCGAGAGAGCGCGCCACATTTCGGGCGAAAATGGTTAAGAAAGTTATGTTTAGCAGGTTGAACGTTATGACTTTCATATGACAATGAGCCGTCATGCATTTACAACACGCATGGGCATTTTGATGAGGTCAGCGCCGCTTTGCTGGAAAATTATTGTTTTATGATACTTGTAACATGCGCATTGTTGTTTATCTGAAATAATGGGTGACTTTATGGTATCGCCTTATTGTATCATTGTAAATCGTTCACTTCAGCATTCAACAGTTGTTCAACCGCGTTTTTATCAAGTGCCTAGTAGATCTAGAGTAGAGACGACTAGCCTAGCTCCGGTCGAACGGTACTCAGACGTCTTGTAGGGCTAGCGACTAGCTTAGCCGTGCCCGACGGTAATATAATATCACTAAGATGTCGTGCACGGCATGGCCATAATAATCTGGCCTCGAACTTTGGTTTTATGCCAGAAGTCCCCCTGTACAGTTTGCTGGAGAGAAGACTTACAGTAGGCCTCAATGTCTGCAGGTAACAGTTAGGTCTGTTAACCGGGCTAGCTGGAGAGGTATATTTAATTGTAGCAGCAAATTATGGGCTGGTGTCAATGCCAAATTTCGCACAAATCTTATATCTACCCTTCGCCATTGTGATTGACAAATAATGGCGCCAGAGTGAAAAGAGGAAATTGTTTCGCTTCACTGTTTTCATCGAATATCTTAGATTCCTGGTAAATATAAATATTTCATGGTCGGGGAAGGGTAGATATAAGTTTTTTGCATTGACTTGGAGAGCCGACACCAGCCCATAAGTTGCGGCTACAATTTAATATACCTCTCTAGCAAACTGTACAGGGGGACTTCTGGCCTAGAACCTAAGGCCAGATTATTTTGGCTAGGCTAGTGCCTAGGCAAAGAAACTCCGCCTCTGACAGTGCCACGCTATTTACTACTTTCGATCTCTCACATCTGCGCCTAAGGTGGCATCAGAACATCAAAACACCAGGGGCTAGTGCCTTGCCTAGCTAGTGCCTAGCCCAACACTACAGGACGTCCGACCGGGGCTATCTAGTGTCCGGACGAATACAGACCACCTGAGCACAGGATGGGGACCGACATAAGTTGTCAGAGGTATTTTTAGATAGTCGAGACACTTTTCCAAAATTTTGACGATTTCTTGTGCATACATAACATACAAATATCAAGACTACAGCAATATAGAGCATCAGCGATGGAATTTATTTTCGTACATTTTCATATTTATCCATGGGTGCTCAAATGGCTGGGATGTGAACTAGCATATCTTGGTAAAGTCCAAGGCCTGTATCTATATCATGGTTATCCGTTAGGACTTGTGATTCAGTGTGTCTAACAGAGCAACTTCTTGCATTTTGCTCATCTTTGTAGATAAAATCACTTGACTCAATTGGATTTACAGCTTGAAATTTCACCCATGATGACACTTTGTATGAAGATTCATCAGTTTCAATATTCATGCATTTCACAATGATTATTTGAAAGTGTTTGTTGTTTTTAGAAGGACTGGTCGTTGAAAAATGGTAGCCAACAAAGTGCTAACTCTAGCGTTCATACGTCAATCAAGTCGGATTTTGCTTGGGTACAAGAAGACTGGATTTGGTGCAGGGAGATGGAATGGTTTTGGGGGCAAAGTGGAAGCTGGGGAGACGATTGATGAGGCAGCCAGGAGGTAGGGTTTGTTGATTGTCTCATTGTTTAAAGCAACCCCCGTCTCTTTTCATTATCATCTCTGTTAGAATTATCCTGCTGATGAACAAATTCAATTCAGACAAGGACCGTATTAATATATGTATATATGTATGTATATATATATATATATATATATATATATATATATATATATATATATATATATATATATATATATATATATATATATATATATATATATATATATATATGTGTGTGTGTGTGTGTGTGTATTTATATGATTATTGGAAACTTGAACAATAAAGTGAACATTAGCTCCACTGGGATTGTGTTGCATGGACTGGGCTCAACTGAATACAGTGTCAATGTTTGGTTGGTTGACTTCAGAGAGGTAGAGGAGGAGTGTGGTTTGACTGTCGAGAGCTTGGATAAATCTGGAATCCTCATGTTTGAGTTTGAGGAGAGCCCACAGCTGCTTGAGGTCCATGTCTACCAAACAGAACAATTCACTGGCCAGCTTATGGAATCTAGAGGTAGCAATTATTTCCTGCTTTATCTACTGTGCTTGTGTGGTTCACTTTGAATCAAGTGTTTCTGTAGCTGGTGCAGAAATATACCATGATTTGCTGATGAAGCTTGTCACGAGTTCAGTTTGTCATATAGATATTCCTTTCTTTACCATCATGAAGTACAATGAATACACTCCTTTTGGGTGGTTTGATTTAGATATGCCCTTGTTTGAACAGTCCTGGCTTCTTTCATGTATGCAGCAGGAAATAATGATTAATTCTGTATTCACTTATTCAGTACACATTCCAACCATGAAGGTCAAGTCTGTTGTCTGTTGCACCTTCATGTGGTTTTGTAGAAATGCGACCAGAGTGGTATGAGGTCAAGGACATTCCATTTGACAAGATGTGGCCTGATGACTTTCTCTGGTTCCCCTACCTCCTCAACAAGAAGCATTTTTATGGTTACATGACGTTCAGAGGCATGGATACAATTGTGAGTCATTCTCTAGAGGAAGTGTCCTGCTTGAGTTCAGTCAATATACCAACACATCCAAAATCATAGTAACACAGCATGAGTTGTTAAGCTTTGAATGTTACAAGTAGCTGAATGAACAGTAATGGTATTCGGTAGTCTCCTTTGGTGGTTGAGAAGAATATTTTAACCTTTTATGAGAACCATCTTCTACTGTATCCTCAATGCAATCCTCATTAGTCCTCACTGTATCCTCAATACAGTCCTCATTGTATCATCAATAGTCATTGTATCATAAATACATTCCACACTGTATCCTTAATACAATCCTCACTACAAGGCCAGTTATTCTATCAGTGTATTCTTGATGATATTCAACTATTTTATCAAGACAGTGATATTTTAGGTTTTATAGTAAAAGTCGCATGTCTGTATTTTAAATAAATAAAACAATGCACAGTGCACATTTTTATTATGATTAACCAAACATTTAACAGAGCACCCAGTTCACAGCAATATCCCCACGGGAACATTGAATACATACAATCAACCTTTACACCAAAGACAAAGTCTGTTGCATTTGATCTCTGATAAGGTACATTGTGGTTCAATAAGGCACTCCACTCCTTCTTACACTGCTTCCACAAAAGGGATCATGTAACACAACCAAACAGTCACAATTCACAGTGCATGACTGTATCCCATGTTAACAACAGGTTCAGTAATCACACAAATTTACTGCTTACTGTATGTTGGGTGTTTGAAAACTGATAAATAATTTCTAGATGTCATGATTTAGATGTACAAAAAATTATTTCATAACAGTAACCTTAATAAAAATAATCACAAATCAATTCATCATTTGTAAGGAAGTATGGCATACAACGTTACAACAGCTTAAACCTGGTCTGTGAACAGGGGGACTTAAGCTACAGGAAAATTGAGAACAAATCACATGGAACAAACTCTGGATCATACATGACAATAAAAATGCTCATACAATCTGTCGATGAACTGCAAATGGTATACAATTTGTTATACCTGAAAAAGCTTCAGTTTGCAACAATTTAACATTTGCATTTCAACTTACTGAATTGGATTACATTTAAATAAGATATCAACATTTTCATAAATTATTCCCCCAAGAACCAATTATCATACTATGACAGGAGGTCCTCTGGATTTTGATGATTGAAATGCACATCCATGCATTCATACACCCTGAGCAATTACATTTGTCTAAAACAAATCCATCCATCAATTCCCCATTGCACCTTGGCTATAAAAGCCTTTAAAACTGAATTATGTTTATAATCACAAAGGTTCATTATTATCAATGAACCTGCTATGCAGAACCATATTCCATTCAGGATGGATTTTCAACAATACAGTCTTATTAATCTTATCAGCAGCCACACCAGGTGAGACATGGAGCAGGTGAATCAGGAGTTGCACATTGCAATGACAGGGCTTATTGATGTTTTAGAAGTCCTTGTCCCATCCTGTGACATCATCGGGGGGCTCGTCATCATCATCTGGGTAGTCATCAAAGTTGGAGATGTCCGTCGCACTTTTCACCTGATTTGGGTCATAAGCATAAACTTACAATTCAAACGGTGGTCAATAATGATGACATCCTTGTAGCAACACAAAATTTCACTGAGAAATAATTGGACAGTAATATTGACATGCTACATGTTACTACCAGAGCTGTGAGGGCATACAGCATCTTGGATTTATCCAGTGGAGCAGTCACTTACTGAGGGTACAATAGGAGGCTTCAGTGTCTTCTTGTGTAAGCCATCCCAATTGAAACCTTCAAACCACTTGTGTTTCTGAACATCCTTGATTCCGATTCGCCCACTTCCAAGGCGTTCAGAAGGGTTATCTCTGTTAAGGGAAAACAATAGCCCCATTAAAACATCCATATACTACCATTGTGCTTGTAATTAAAAAACAATATTTAAGATTGCATTACTCTAACTGTACTTACCTGCACAGTTTCTTTATAAGACCTTGAGCATTTTTGGTTATTTTACGAGGAAATTCTATGGCATCGATTCCTTTGAGTATCAAATTGTATGTCTTCATGGGGTCTGACCCAGAAAATGGAGGGCTACAAAAACACATGAACATATCTTTTTAGCATGAAAGGATCAAGTGTGTGCGAGTGTGTGTGTGTGTGTGAGGGTCTGTCTGCATGTCCATTTTCTTCTTCTACTCCCAAATGGCTGCACATAGCCAGTGTCGAGTTGGTCCACATATGCAACCTTTCACAAGGAATCTTCTGCTTGTCTTGTATTTCCATGTATTACATACTGAACTACAATAAACTTAATGGAAAACCATTTAATTCCAGTTACAGTGGCTATTATAGTGGGGTCATGACAAGGATTAGGTAGGGATCATTGCAGGGATTAGGGTGAGGTGAAGGCAGGGATTAGGGTATCCAGTAATCAGCTGCTGCACTACCATGAGTAACCCTGCCCCATATGCCATCATCAATAACAATTCTAGGCCCTTTAGAGATACTTTTTCAGCCTGGACAATTCAGGACAATCTGCTATTCATAATAAAAACTGATAATGACATCATATCCTACCTTCCTGTCAGCAGCTCAAACATGAGAATTCCCAGAGACCAAAGGTCAGCAGAAAGGTCATGACCTCTGTTCAGGATGATCTCTGGGGCAACATATTCAGGAGTGCCACAGAATGTCCAAGTTTTCCTGCCATGTCCAATTTTTTTGGCAAAGCCGAAGTCCACCTGTTTTATGTATAACATTTAGCAATAAGCATCATGTAACTTGTATCGGCATTTGCCACTGTATTAGGAGCATCAAAGAACTTGACTTACTAGTTTGATGTAGCCATTGTTGTCAAGTAATAGGTTTTCTGGCTTAAGGTCCCTGTAGACAATACCTCTTCCATGGAGATATCCAAAAGCCTCCACTACACAAGCTGTGTAGAATCTTGTGGTGGTGTCATCAAAAGAAGATCTACAAAACACAGAGTGAAAGAGATGCCATTCAAGACTAGCCACTCAATCATAGAAGCAAACATCGTGTGAGAGGTAGCATTGAAAGTCAATCTTACAAAATATATTGTGTTTTTTTTAGTATAACATAAAAACAATGGGGACACACTTGTCACGCAGTACGGTCCAGAGCTCCCCTCCTAAGCAAGCTTCCAGCAGCATATACAGGTACTTGGTGTCTTTAAATGTTCTGTACAGCCTGTCCACATACACCCACCACTTCTTCATTAACAAACCACACTTCCTGTTGCATATCAAATGATGGGTGAACCACTGTGAACAGCTGGTGATAAGTAGCCTACAGAGCCCCACCTTACAATGAAGTCACACTTAGACTCGGACATAATCTTCTTTTCATTCATGATATGCTCTTGTTGGCGTGTCTCTACAATGTGATGCTTCTTCAGTTGCTTCAGAGCATATGTCTTGGTGTTGTCGTTCTTTACCTGCACCTGTGTCAACCAATTGCCCAATATGTATAAAATAAGTCATATAAACAAAATAAACTACAATGCACAAACTGTTGACGAATCATTATAATCTATTTAGTATGATAGCAAACTTCGGGCAACTGTATCAAATATATTTATCGTAAATTGAGGCCAGCCAATTGGTATTTGATAATTATGAGGGATTATTGACAACATGAAATTCCTGCTCATAAGTTTATATTTTAGATTGATGAAGTGCCAAGGTTATGGATGTCTGACACATGAAATGCCTACAAATGACACCAGAAATGATCAAGCAAAGGAAATGGCATAGAATGACAGCTACAAAGTAATTACACTGTAAGTCACAATGGCAAACAATAGGAAAGGTCACATAAAGAAGCTACTGCTTGTGGCACTGTTCCTATTGAACTGTGAAAAACACATTTTAAGTCAATTTATCGCAATTTGCAACACTGAATTGTGACAAAAGAAAATTGATTGTAAAAAACAACATAGGTTGCAAGTGCTATTAACACTAAATAATTATTACAAAAATTTAATAATTATTACAATATCAAGTTTGGAATTTCAGAAGAGCTGCTGGGTTTGTCAGACTAATTTCAGTGTCAATTACACATGTAGTGTAATAAGCACATACAACCATATGACAGTAACCTGATGATTGATGTCATATTGTTATATTGGAAAATGTATAAGGAACATCTACATCCAATGTAAATTACAACTGGTTCAATGAACTGAAACCAAAAACAAGAATCGGGTTGCTGTGATAAAACATTAAAACTGATATCCATGAGTTTACATTCTGTCAGTGGCAAAATCAATAGTTTTGAAGGTCATGTTAAACATGGTGAACAATGCAACTTACCAACTCAACACGGCCAAACCCACCCACACCTAATGTGGCGATGATGTACATATCACTAAGGCGAATGTTATGAAGGTCATCCGGGACCTCTAGTGTTCTGAAAACAGGTCAGTAGCAAGCATGCCAGACTGTTAGTTACACATCAACAGCATAGATTGTACAGGCGTTAGTGCAACTCATTAATAATAGTCACAACAATGGTGCCGCTTATGAAACACTGCATTATACGGCAGGACTGTTGTCCCTAAGACCTATCTACAATGTCAGAATGGTTCAATGTTGGCCTCTTCAGTGCTGATTACATAACAAAATGCCAATGTGATATGCCATAGTAAAATGAAGGGTACATATCAACTAGCTCAGCTAGAAGCAATCCTAGCACAGCAACAATGTACACATGTAAGGTTTATGAGAGCACATGATGACAGCATTCTACAGTCTTATCTCTAATAAAACTACTTTTACAAAGCATTGCTGTTGCATGTAAAGTTGATAATCAAAAGTTTGAAGCTTTCATTATAACCTGAACATTCCTTTTTAACGTAAGTAATATACTTGCACAAACAACAATTATTAATTGAGCTGGGAAGTATATTGGTGTTGGAAGTAAAGCCTGGTCATATTTACATAGCAACAAACTGATCACACCAGGATGGATGCTTTATAAGCCAAAAAATTCAACTATCAAAGCCTTTTGGAAGCATGATAACAAAAAACACTACATTCTCAATGTGAACTGTGAGAAAACTGCTAGATACAACAACATATCGGCAAGAGACAGTTGGTTAGCTTGGTTATTGCATGTGTATATACTAAGCACCTTGTTGCCTTACCAAGTTTACTCGGCCAAAACCACCCACACCAATCGTTGCTACCCTATGCAAGTCTGTCAGAGGGAGCTTGGTTGTTTCCATATCTTTATGCCTGAGTTCCATTCAATTTAGTTTATACATATCTACCAATCACCTTTAAAGGGTTTATGTTATAGTTGTATCTCACATGTTAGAACTGCAATTTATTATCATTATGAAAAAGGACAATATTGCTTACCTTTCTGCTTTCTCGTCATCTGCATAAGCTTTCCTGATCTCATCAAGTTTACTAATTAACTGAGTGTATGCTCTGCATAAAAGAAACACACAGAACAGAAGCCAATGATAAGAATAATTCATTTGTACATAATTGATTGAACACCCATGTTTATTTAATAACATAAAGCATGGGATTGTGTTGCTGCTTCAGAAGCTGATTGGTAGATTTGTGAACTTACTCTCTGTCTAAACACAGGCAGTCAACTCCACTGTCATCATTGGCAATAATATTGGCTGTCCGGACATCTTCCCTGCTCACAGTGGAAGAAAAAAACATTAATTGATCATTTAATAACCACACACATTATCTTATGGTGCACACACACTGCTGTTGCCTGGTGTGGATGACAACACATTCTAAGAAATAGTTAACACTTCCAAATAGGCGAACAATAGGCTAACAATAGGCTAACAGGTTGAATGAAAACCCACAAGATTATGTTGTTAGACTAATGGAACTCGCCCTATTTGGCTAATGGAACTAGATCCTGCTAATTTTCACTTTGATAATGGGAAACATTACACAAAGTATAATAGAAACAGCTGTGCAGCATATTATTGGAATAGCTGGACTATAACGTACGATTCCAGAGCTTTTTCTCCAAAGAAATCACCACTTTGCAACATACGGATGAACGTTTCCTCGGTGGCGCCACTTGACCTTTTTGTAACTTTCACCTGAAACCCCATCAGTCAAATGTGGTAGTTTCAAACAGAATCAGAATTATTAAACAGGTTGGTATCCATATAATGATGCACATCCTAGTTGAACTTAGAAGTGTATGGTGTCTTATTATTAGCTGGAGACACGTGCACTATATTCTGTCATCATCATGGTTTGGGTGTGCTAAATATTACTGGAATGATGTCAGATTTTTATATGAGAATTAGAAATCCGTTATATGATGTGACGGCTCTGGAGTGGGAGGCTTACCTTTCCACTTGAGATTATGTAAAAGGTGTCTCCCCGAGCCCCCTGTCTGATCACATACTCTCCGTTCTCATAATGCATCTACACAAGACACACAACACAGCATTAAGAAGGTATCACAAAAATTAAATGACTCTGCAATACAAATGTGTGTGTGTGTGTATATATATATATATATATATATATATATATATATATATATATATATATATATATATATATATATATATATATATATATATATATATATATATGTGTGTGTGTGTGTATATATATATATGTGTGTGTGTTTTGTGTTGATGTGTACAAAGCACTTGTACAACAACAACTAAGAGTTATTATGGTAACACATGTACCTCTTCTAAGACATCTGCTATATTGCTCAGTGTCTCATCAGGAAGTTCTTTGAATGTTGGAACACTGCAAACAGACACACACAAAAACACTCATCATCTTTGGCTATTAAATTCAAATATAACAAGAAGGTAACATCTACACTGAATAATTCAACATGTACAATGCTTAGCTTTGCATGAGATGTATACCTCTTGAGGAAGTCTGTGTATTCTTTCTGCCTCTGAAGCCCTGTCTTCATCATGATGCTTTGAAAGCAGTGTCTGTCAATTGCCCACATCTTACATGGTACCATGGCTGAACAACACATGACATCAATATTTATATGACATCAATGATAATCTACTCATAAAGGCAGGAATATACAATAGACATCTCTCATCCTTGTTTTCAAGTTGTCAATGGTTATCACTGATTATGTAGCGTATTGTATCAAGCTGTCACCTTTCACGGAGGCTGTTCTGGTACAATTGTACAGGATTGCCAACTCCCCAAATACTTTGCCAGACCCCATGTTACACAGCTTTGTGCCATCTTTGGTGACAACCACCTGGCCCTCTGCAACAAACAGCATCAATCCTGAAGCTCCACCATCTTATCTCTCAACCCACATAGCAATCATACTTAGATTAACACAGCATGTACGACAGGCATACACACAAACGCTATTTCATGGGATTGTATATAAGTTCAGCAGCTCCTTGTCATACAATATCACATACGCATAGTCAAACTTCCGAGCACCAAGCTGATATATATATATATATATATATATATATATATATATATATATATATATATATATATATATATATATACATATATATATATATATACATATATATATATATATATATATATATATATATATATATATATATATATATATATATATATATATCTATATATATATATATATATATATATATATATATATATATATATATATATATATATATATATATATATAACAAAGCACCTATGAACTACACAATGCCAGGTCAATAACTCTCCTGTTTTTACTTACCTTCCATGACATACACCAATGAGCCCACATCTCCCTCTTTGATGATTGTGCTGTCTGGCTTGTATTCAACTGGGTACATGCAATCCACTATTTCTCGTATTTGTGACAGTTCCAAATTTTTCATGAAGTCATTGTCTAAAATAGCTTGCTTGATGAGATCCCGTGACCTGTAATTCAGTGATGGATCATCAAGTTAAACATGAGCGAAGAAAATTCATTCATTCACAATAAATGTGTGTTCTCTCAATCGATGTCTATAGTGGACTGCGGCCAGCTCACAGCGGGCCTTGGATCACTGGAATCACATTTAAAAACTACCATTAAAAAGCGTGTGCACGAAATATTTCTTTTCACTATAATCCCCCCAAAACAACCATTCTCTAGAGCAGAGGATGCTGCTCGTAGTTCTGAAAATAAATCTATATAACAAGCGCTAAAGAGGGTGTGATAAGTGTCATAAGTGGAAATATAATTACCCATGCTAACTGCTGCTTTCAAAAATGATTAATTAAATGTCAAAAGGCGTATTAATATCTTGGGGCAAAAATAAGGATAATAAAAAACAACCCCACGTTAGAAAGGCGAACGTGCTATGTCAAGGAGTAACATAACTAAAGCTATTGGTTATTACTCCTTGGCTATGTCAGCAGCAACATCACAAGGCAAGGGACGATACAGAAGCATAAGTCAACGTGTCAAAAGGAGTTCTCAGAGGCGAAACACGAACGATGACTATGGACTTAGGAGAAATACCGTGGCGGGTCACATTAAATGCATGCCAATTACTGTATTTACTGATTGTGCCGACCATGAATGGTTCCAACATTGACTTGCTGTGGCACTGGAGGGTGTCAGACTGGGATCTTGTTGTTGCGGTGAATCAGAAGAAGATATCATCAGATGGTAGTGCATGCCCGATTGTGTTACAGAAAGTAGGGTGTCGATCAGTTGAGTTGGGTTAGGGGGCTTCATTTTACGGTTCCCTAAGGGACACTACAGGGTGCTTAAACAAGCTTATAACAACAAACGAGGGCGGCTAATTGAAAATAAAAAACAAGGTGACTGACAGACTGTCTGATGATGGTATGTATATACGACTACAGAGGTGATGTTAACGACAAGTATGTCTTTGATGTGACTTCAGTCAGGCGCAGGTATATATTTGGCATCAAATTTGTTTTGCATTCACCGTCGCTCAAGACAAAACATCAACGCGGGGCTTGGTGCCGGAAATTGCTGCATTTATGATTTCCACAACAGAATTATGGTATCAAGTTTCAGGCGCCGTCGCTAATTGCTATCCATAAGATGTATCTTAGTGCACGACAACTGCGGAGTCGGGCAGTCGTTACAGCGGTCAATGAATTATGTAATAGCGCGGATCAAGTCAGGAGAAACGTGATTAGGCGAAGTGCAAGCCACACCAGCTAATTTTTCTTTACTGCTCTGGTAAACGGACCCAATCAGAGTATCGAAACGTGATTGTCTATCTGCTTATTGCATCAGGGGAAGACCCCTAATAATCGTAAGATTGCTAATGAGGGGCCAACGTACCATGCCATGGGCTTATTATTCAGTTATCGGGAAGAAGGATATGGACCATGTTACCAGCTCCACGTCAATCGCCTTCAACGAGTGTATCCAAAGACCAGATGCAAAGACAATTTTTTTCGGAATCTTAATTAAAGCCACTTTAATTACACTTAAAACAATCCATGATAGTTGTTATAGTCATTGAACTAATTGACAAGGAACTTCCTAGTTATAACACAGTGTGATTAAGTGGAAAGCATTCTAACGTTCACACAACAAGACAACTAAATAGCCAAAGGGTGTGATGAGAATGACTGTTGTATAATGTTTTGATGCAGAGCTCCATTATTTGATATTAGCTGCCTCCGATTACCTAATAGATTAGCTAACGCAGCAGACACGAATGAGAGCCTATTAGCAACCGACTCACAGGTCATGTCATATGATACAACAGCCCTCAGCATGACCCCGTGAGCTCTACCACCTCATCATTATACACCATCACCTCGACACTTGTAACACTTCGTGCCCACGAATGACAGAGACAGCCGGTTGACCAACACTGCCACCCACACGATAATCCTAAATGTACGGTTATCGTTCAAATGAGCGCATGATGAGAATGCAATTTACTGTCGAATAGACGTTTCACGCCACTGACATGCACAGTCGGTGAAATATTTAAAACCCGCGCTACTCAGTCGAGAGAGAACATATTGCGAGCTCATTGGACATAGCCCGTCTTCAAGTTGCCGTCAGTATTCTGATTAAAAGATGTGGTGCCTACGCAGTGAAGCAATGCAATGCCGGGACTGCATTGCGTGCGAACAGAAAGGAGGTAGCATAAAAATACAAGGTACATTGAAGTTACTCAGTATCCACAGATTACAATTAGACATCTCTCGAAATATATGCCTCTGCTATGATACACCTTTACAGTGGTTTATTCCAAATTCTGCATTTAAATGAAAATTAAAGATTCGCTATAAAACAATCGACGATAAACGTAATACAAACGTATGATTTAAATTCTACAGTATTTAACGGTAACATCAGGGGATTTCCAGCAACGCAACATGATAGGTTGAGTTTATTGGCCACCTCAGAACTCGACCATCATCTTCACGATGTCAGACACACCGGGCTATTAGGGATTCAGGTTGCGGGAGGCTGGTGTCTCAGCATTCAAGTTTCGCAGCCAGAATGTCGCGAGTTCAAGACGGGGGGGATGTGCCGTATGGTTCTTTTAATCAAACTCATCGTCTACTTAACATCTTAGATGTTGGACGTTATGTCCCAATTTCCCACCGTAGCTAGATCGAGATAACCAGCTGCCTTGATATTAAAATCTTTCAAGCGGCAGAATAACACACTGCGGAAGGATTCGGCGGGCGAAAGTTACACAGAGTTCGCTACACTTCCTGAATATGGTTCACTAATTCTTGAATATATGAAACCTTTCAAAGATTAATGACGCCTGGAAGAACAAACACTGGTAAGCCACGGAAGCCCCGTAACCTCGTTCTGACACAGGGGAAGTGCAAACACAGCGACAAATGAGTGAAAACTGAAAACGACTTCACTCAACTTGCACGAACGCGCGCCCCAATTCACATATATACTTGCATTAATAACCAACATAGAATAAACCATATTCTATCAAATAGTTAATGGTGTTTTCCGTGAATCCAGCACCAACATATACACCATCCGAATTGTGCCTTTATGTGACAGTAGAGAAATTTCAGAATAGTGTTCTGCAGCTGTAATCTTCCCAACATACCCACCACGTCCTCTCCCACCCCACACACACATTTATCACCCCCCCCCCCACCCTAATCCCCGTATACGACCCTAAAAACGACAGGCGCAAAATAAGCATATATCATACCCCTAACGCGCAGAATGTATTTGGACGATAAACATCAAAGTGTCTCACCAAACTAAATACCTGATTAAATTAAGCTTAGTATGTCATATTCATCATTACCCATGACATGAGTATAGCAGGTGCAATGCGTCGCCCATTCCTAACAAAATATATATATAGATATACACATATAAATCTGCGAGCACATTCATGCGCACGTGCAAACTAACGCCAACGAGGGCCCAGGGCACATCAATTACAGAAATAACAGCTGACAAAACCTAAAATGTCAAGAATGTGACCGTAAGGAGCCCAGCGTACTTGTTATTGTACAGATGGACATCGAAGTTACAAAGTGCAATTAGTAACATACTTAGCTAGAAGCGAGAAACGCAAAATGACATCGTTCTTCAGGCTACCAGCAATCAAATTATAAAACCAAGGCTGCATCGTAATCAAAGTGGCAGGATTAGGTAAAGAACTTCGTAACACTAAAGTTAAAGAGCGTGAAACATCGATACAGGTATGCAGAGAGCGCCAAATATCGACACCAACACGGTATGCAGAGAGCGCCAAACATCGACACCAACACGGTATGCAGAGAGCGCCAAATATCGACACCAACACGGTATGCAGAGAGCGCCAAATATCGACACCAACACGGTATGCAGAGAGCGCCAAATATCGACACCAACACGGTATGCAGAGAGCGCCAAACATCGACACCAACACGGTATGCAGAGAGCGCCAAACATCGATTACAACACGGTATGCAGAGAGCGCCAAACATCGATTACAACATCGATTATAGGGGAAAGGCTCGAACAAGACACTATTGCGCAGCAGAGTTGGTAGGAACTATAGCTCATGAAGAACTCAGGGTAATGACATCTATCCCGTATCATCCACCTACACTCTATAGTTTCCCAGAATACCTAATAAAAGACTCAGAACCACGCGATGCATAGAAACCTCCTAGCTACAGAGGCAGGTGAAGTAGTGGTAGAGAATAGAAGGTAGTTGGTAAGACTGTGGCGAAGCCGTACATCTCACAGCGGCTGGTAGTCACGCACACGTTTGTCAATCGTATCTTCTAAGCAATGTTTGCGTGTATGAGCCGACAGGACGTTACTTGTGTCTACCTTCATGGCTGATAAATTCAATGAGAAGGAAATAAGGCGTAAGTCATCTCTCCCAAGCTACGCCATTTGCTATGGAATGCCGATGGAGGGCTTATTGACAGGCGAGGTCCACTGGCGCTAGTTATTGAGATAATACGGCGGCTTAATTCGCATGATTTACGCACGGGATTAGAACACGGTGGTTGTTAATCACCTGAGCATCCCTGATGATCCGATTGTAATGGAGTGAACCGAAAGACTAAGCTGCGTTTACGCGTGCGATGGTACATGCACATCACATGGTAACTTAGTGTCCAACCAACCAAGAATGTGCTTGCCTCTCAAAAACACACACTATGTGTTCCTTGTCAGACTAGCCCGTCACACCCCTTGTCAGACTACCCCGTCACACCCCTTGTCAGACTACCCCGTCACACCCCTTGTCAGACTACCCCGTCACACCCCTTGTCAGACTACCCCGTCACACCCCTTGTCAGACTACCCCGTCACACCCCTTGTCAGTCTACCCCGTCACACCCCTTGTCAGACTACCCCGTAACACCCCTTGTCAGACTACCCCGTCACACCCCTTGTCAGACTACCCCGTAACACCCCTTGTCAGACTACCCCGTCACACTCCTTGTCAGACTACCCCGTCACACTCCCCTAGTCACATAGTCCCATCACACTTCCCTAGTCACATAGTCCCATCACACTTCCCTAGTCACATAGTCCCATCACACTTCCCTAGTCACATAGTCCTGTCACACTTCCCTAGTCACATAGTCCTGTCAAACTCCCCTAGTCGCATAGTCCTGTCACACTTCCCTAGTCACATAGTCCCATCACACTCCCGAGTCACATAGTCCTGTCACACTCCCTTATTCGCATATTCCTGTCACACTCCCCCTGTCACATAGTACTGTCACCCCCTCCCCCCTGTCACATAGTCCTGTCACACTTCCCTGTCACATAGTCCTGTCACACTCCCGTTGTATGGCTGCCCCACTTGAACGCCTGAGCAGGCAACCTTCAAAGGTTTAGTTAATCATGGAAATGATCCTTGTATGCCTGGATTGGCAGGTGGCATAACATTCGGGTCGGCATATCACATGCAAACCATTCTCCGAAGTAACCATTCCTTACCTCTGATCTAGCGACACGCTGGAGATAGAGGATCCCTCCCTCTCTATAACGCCATATAGCAACAAGCAAGGGGAGCCCTAAATAAACAGCACACCTGACAATCATTGTGGCTGAGGAGGTTCCCGCCATCCGACACAGGACTCGGCGAGACAACACTTGTTCCAACAACCCTTTCCCCTAAGCACCTAAACGCGCCATCATCTCCACCACTAAATTGACACTCCGGTAATAAGTGCAGAATTCAGTTTTATTTTCCTTGGTAAATGTGCTTGTCTGAAACAGGTGCATTCTACGACGCCAGTGAGTGTATAGACATGACATGTCATGGGGCATGACGTCGAAGTCTTGGTCAACAGTAGGCTGGAGCGGGCACCGTGAGGAGTAGGTTGTAATGGAACGATCAACGTCCGCACCCCGTGTGCACTCCCATATCACACCAGACCTTCCCATCAGATGCATGTCTCGACTGTTGACTGCGTTTCACTGCCTACCTGCCTCCCATTCCCAGAAACACACCACTATTTTGCTTGGTTGTTGATGCAGGGGGCTCTGTGTAGGAAAGGTACTTACGAAATCAATAGAAGCTCTTGTGTGCGGTGATTTTTGGAGACGGAGAAAATGATGAGAGACACAGGGACGGTAACTATGTGCCTTGGTGAGCGCGGTTAATTACGGGCAGAAGCCTGCGTGCTCACCATTACCAAATCAGTAACGTAAATCTGTCTATTTAGCTTTACGGGAGAGGCGTTCATGGTGTTCACGGCACTTAAGCAAAACATCCACTTTAATTACAGTTATTGAAGCAGAGTTTAGCGTGTGAGGTTTCGGTTGTCTATGTGTTAGTGACATTAAATAGGAGGGACACCCTGCGGCTGATCAACAACTGGCATTGGTCTGAACGTAACCGAAGAAAGAGGCTTAAGAAACTGCACACTATCTCGTAAGGGAAAACAATAGTGGAAATGTAAACTGATCACACAATGGATTACACAGGTGGACAAATACTGGCCAGCTGGACTGCGAATGTCGTGCATACAGGTATAAGATAAGACTGAAGACAAATGGGTCGGGATGAATACGATCAAATAGTATTCCCTGGTGTATGTTTGAATACATATGTACAAGCATGCATGTATGCATGCGTATAAACACATACACACACACATACATATGTATGTATATATATATATATATATATATATATATATATATATATATATATATATATATATATATATATATATATATATATATATATATATATATATATATATATATATATATATATATATATATATATATATATATATATATATATATATATATATATATATATATAATATCCGAACATACTGTATATACTCACGCCAATGATTTGGGAAATCGCTTGAAATTGGCAACGAAGACTCCAGGACGACTCAAGAGAGAACTCGCTGGTTCGGCCGAGATGGCCGTGCGTTTTGTTCTTTCGCGGTGAATTGCTGAAGCTTCGGCCATCATGGGCAGATCTCTAATCCGGGTGCCGACGTGCTGGTATCCGTCCCTACCATTGGTGCTTCTAATCGTGTTGTGCGCTGTGGCGACTACAGCTCGGTACTTATCTAACTGATTCTGAAGTTGTCGAATTAAATCGTCCTTTTCGTCGAGCTCGGCCTCGAGTTCGTCAATCAGTTGATCTCTCTGTTGAAGCTCCTCTATCTTCTCTCGTAGGGCCAGCTGCATATCACGCAGACTGCCCATGATGCCCGGCGCACCTAACGAATTCAGATGGTGATAATCCGGTTGACCCACACGATGGGGCACATCGTGAAAAAATGGATCACTTCCAATGACTTCACAAACTTCACGTCAACAACACTGAGTGTTCACATGAAGCGCGTGGAGTACTTCTGCTCCACTGCGACCTGGTCACGCTATCAGAGAAGAAGACGACGCGATCAGCAAATCTCGTCAATTGCCTCACTACGCGGATCCCAGCAGACTCGAATGCTCTGCCTTTCAATTTCATAGGAAAACCAACCTGGTTGCCATCTGCAGCTACCGTCTAATCTGTGACGACATGACTTTCCCACCTGACTCTTCTTACCTGTGATTGTGAATGCCTTCATCCGCTGACGAGGCTACCGCCCGGGTCCCTCTGGTGCAAATTCCACTGTGCTCTCCTCCACAGTGGCCACGCGACACGATAGCGCGATCCCTAACCAGCTAACACGGCCGTAACAGGTACTTAGTGGGAAGCACCCTCACTTTGCCTCGAGAGCACCTTTTGGTACAGACGCATCAGCGGTGAGAGGTGGAAAGTGACAAAGCGCGGTCAGTAAGAGATCAGCATTGACACACACACAGTAAACAACAGTAGGTCTAGTTGTAATGAGCTCTATGACAAGTCGCCGATTAATGTACGCCGATCACTGCCTCCTCACACCGCTGCCTACATTGATTACCACACAGACTGAGCTTTATCCTGCCCGCGGGGAACCTGCCAGCCGTGACAGATCTCTGCCAGTCTGCATTCTATTTCTTGGCATCACCGTGGCACAATGGTGTCTGTTATTCCACCCCCGCTAACCCTACCAGCAGCAGCAACTACAGCGGCGGCAGGCAGGGCATTGTAGAGGTACCTCTATATAGTTCAAGAGCCCTGTTACATTGTAATCCCTCATGACAATCTCGTCCCACTGCTAGGCGAGCAACAATAGCCTTCCAGCGACCCTTAAAGGATGCCGGGAATTATCCTGTCAGCTGCTCCTGGGGTTACATACAGAGGGAAGACCAGCGTGGTCGTCGGTGCTCCTAGAGTTCGAGTGTTACCAATTACAACAGTAAAGGTAGTGTCCGTCTTGCGCCTTGCTAACTCGATGATTGATGGAGGATCACCAACAAGCCTATGTGCTCATTTCTCTCCAAATGCGTTTGAAAATTATTCTAGTCTCATTGATACTTAGTGATCTGTACACAAGCCACAATGATCCAGAGAGGTTTGGTGTTAACGCAGTTTGCCCAGCCGGAAGACAATACCGTAAACCTCTTTCGGGAAACATGGCCTTCGACTTAACTCAACAGTGACTGGCCCGGTGTATCCGCGTACGATGACTTAGTGAGTTACGATACGTCCGTAACCAAGTAAGTTAGAAGTGCGCGGCTAAGTTTGTCGTCATAAAAACACGAGGCAATGTGATATATCTAGTGTTTCCGAGGACGCAAATAACAGCGTGTTCGACCACATCACAGCCGGCCAAAAGCAGCTCAGCCGAACTGTCGCATCGTGCTAAAAATCACAATGATGGTCGTTGGGCTACTAAACTGATGAAAGCAGATCCACCAGATTACCAATAACAAGTGACTCAAGTCGCCAAATTGAGCGTGATGAGGCACAATACGTTAGGCAGCGCTAAGGCGGAACTGGTGTGGGTTCTAACGCGGATTCCACATGTTCTATCATTGCATGTGAATGTGCGTGGACGTTGTGATCAGGTGACGTCACTAAGTGATTGGATCAACTGGCATTGGGGGAGGAATTGGGGAATTATTAGCTAACGTTCTCTGACTCTTCATGACTGCAACTACAACATAAGATGCCTATTGTCTGTGACAGGGGGGTTGATCCAGAGCATGGAAGTCATGAAATCAGCCTGGTTACAGCCCTCGAATCTAGAATGACGACGCCAAAACGATTCCCGCTACATCAATAGTTTATACAGCTGACCCTGGAGATAATTCGATATTACCGCGAGATCGATCATTAGTCTAACGAAAATATTCATTTATCCCACGAGATAAATGATTTACCTCGCGGGATAATTGAATTATCTTCCAAGATTAATGATTTCTCTCGAAAGATGATTGATTTCTCTCGCGAAATAAATCGTAACCATGCGATCACAGAACTATTTTTCCGCACCCGCAACATATATCAAGTGTTAATGGCGATGGTGTCAGAAACATGAAATTATACCGCGAGAAAAATGTTTAGTATATTTTTCCCACGGAATAAATTTTTAATCTTGCGGGATTATAGAATATTCCCGCGAGAAAAATATTTCATTTCACGGGATAAATACATATTCCCGTGAGATAATGAATTATCTTACGGGATAATTGAATTATTCCGTGGAACGATTTCTCGTTTTTTATCCGAATCCCCCGCCATAATACATGATCCGTATGATCACGTGATTGGCATGGTCTACTTAGCTGACTACCAGTGAGGGATTCTGAGAACAATAGCGCTGTGTGTTTGGGAAGCTGCGGTATTTCAGGAATGACCCTTGTCCTTATGATAGCACAAACTCCCTGATGGGGAGCCTGGAAACAACAGCGCTTATTAAGACAAGGCCGTTTGTTGTGGGTAGCAGCCCTGATGTGTTTTCTATGGGTTCACTTAGAGCTAGATTCTTTCCACGACAGGCGCTTCTTTCTCAAGCTACTTGAGCTTGTTTCAACAAAGTTCTGCTGCGCTCCATGACAAGTAAACTACGGGAAGCATTAGCGAAGTCACGTGATACCAGCCGCTATGTGTAACCCGGATGTGATAGAGATTCGATCCTACATGGTTTTTCTGTTCTTCATAGTCAGTTGTAGGAACTGCTAGCAGCGATTTCGGCTCCTCGGAATGTTATCCAGCAAGTCACTCTTCTACAACACTCCGCATATCAACCAGCGTTGAGTGAATCAGTGATCTGCGAAGTGAAAGTTGTGTGCATTGTCTGAGATTACTGGTATAAGTCACTAGGCAGAACACTATTCTGTCTGACGATGCCCCCGAACACGATTAGACATCGCTATCTTTCCATCCATCGTATGCTTCATACGGCCGGCACCTTTCAGTCTTTGGTTTCATTCTAGATTTGCATTAACAAGCTTAAACAAAGTATAAAAAAATCCATCAAAGCCAAGTTTGTCATAAAACAATGCGATTGGTTGAGTTGGTTTACTCGCATCAACTTCCGGTCTATGACAGCGTTCGTTTCGCGATTACGGCACCGCGATCAGGGTGCGTTTGTCGATTGAAAAATATACATGTCAAATCATCCTTTCAGCGCTACCCAATTGATACAGAAACGATCTCTTTAAAAGACACATTGGATTGGATTTGAATAACATACACCATACAGACTCAACAGAAACCTCATCACAGGGCAAGAGTATTTACACGAAAGCCGCATCCAATGAACCGATGCCTTAGGAGGTTTATACATCGGAGTTTCTGTGGACTGTAGTGAGACGGGAAAGCACCAGATAAGGAAATAGCGAGATCGGTTTGGTTTTGTGACTCAAGGCGAGGGTTTCAATTTTACGTTGAATTCAATAGCAATGGTCATATCGACGTGACGGCTGATGACGTCTGCAATGATGATGTCATTAGTAGCCCAACAGACCAACAGTCGATCGGGTACTCCCTTGTTGGTCTAACAGGAAAACCCTCCGTTTATCGGTAGATTGACAAACATGTTTAATCTATCACGTTAAAAATACATACTGAGAAGAATTTAAAGCCAGCAACAGTGAGAGTATTGACTGAATTTAATTGCTATGGGTTTTTTTTTTACCAATATCCGGGAGAACACTTGATATTCAATTAATTTCTAACTTTTCGGCGAAATTCCACTCCGAATTCTGGTGGTTGTCAACAAACGGTCTCTTGCATGACGTTGTCGTAAACGACCGCGTGGAATTAGCTAAGTTCTTATCATACCATCATCTGCTTGATAATACATTTCACAGGTGAGTCAGTTTACACTAGATTTATACCTTATAACTTTCCGAATTCATGTCGGTGATGATGATGACATTGATGATGATGATTATGATGATGATCACTATTATAATGAAGGGAAAATAATGTTAGTGAAAATTATGAAGATAATCATCATGATAATGATGATGATAATGATGATGTGTATCATTAAATGTCCCATTAATCTACTGGTATCCAATAAGAACGATGCCTCCTGTGTGGTGACAATCGAGTCCAATAGACTTACTGACGATACCTAACCTCGCCGAGCAATAACTCTGACTTTTAAAGGCCGCATCAACAACTCCATTATATCTAACTTCATGTCGCCATCCCTTATATACTTTATCGATGTGTTTCGGCAAAGAATGAAACCAATAAGAGAGTCGAATTGGATGAACATGATATGTGTTTTCACCTTTTACATAATCCCGGCCCTGACAGCCATCATTCAGCGGAAAATATCCTTTCTTTTCCAAGAATAGACGAAATCTTCCTATGAAAACCAACAGTGGGAAATCATACACAGACAATCGTCATTTGAAATGCAGAGAGGCGATTTAGAACGAGGCCAAACAAAGATATCCGTATTCATAGCTACGAGCTGCAGGATATTGCTTGCTTTCACCACCAAGTTAGTGCCATTTTAAGACAGAGGTGATAAGAAACAGTTTTCTACATCAGTTGTAGTCGGTATCTGCTTGATTGAGGTGACTGAGGGCTTTACCTGTAGAGCCTACAGGAGTAACGATGAGATACGTGTATTGATTGCTGCCCTCAAAAAACCCAACAGCGACATCATCCAACCCGCCAACTTTGCCCGTGTCATCGATGAAGGCGCAGACGCCCTACTGCCAGACAAGGTGCCTTGGGCTAAATATACGAGCGCAACAACGCGTGTTGGTGCATGCTTATAAGTCATAACAACCATCTATACAATGGTTCACATTCTATAAATAGCTGTTCTATCCCTATTGTAAACTGCGTTTGCTCGTCATGTATTGACTGAGTTCACCTGGTTTACGATGACGACATGGCGCGTGCAGGCCGATCGAGCACCGCGGCATTGAGCTACAACATCAACAATGCATTTAATCGGAAACTGCACTGACGCGAATCGAGGTGTTGTCCCGGAGATTAGAGCATTTTCTCCCGCAAGGGGCCGCTTCCTGTCCCTTACAGCATACCCCTTTCTCATAACTGATTCACCCAGTCCCGAGATTCTCGGGAGTCTCCTTACGCCAAAAACATAGTTCTAAATATTACTACTCAATACAAGTAAACATTCGAGTGGTTTTACGCCGCAATCAGTTCGCTGCAAGGTCCGCGAAAACAGTTTTCTTCATATGATTCTAATACCTTGTAATTACCGATGCTAATAGAAAACTCACGAGTTCTTCGCAATCATACTTAACTGTTGGGTTGAAAAAATTGGAGAAAAGAAATAAAAGAAATCATGTAAACACAAACGCGGTGGGCACGGAAGGGGTAAGATATTCGAAAATGGGTCTCAACCAGTCCCTAGCATATCTGAAGATGAATTAGGTTCGAAAAGGGTGTTGATATTCATATTTCAAGAAGCGACCGGTTATGCAATTGGAAAATCGGGTGAATGCAATGGGTAATTAAAGCGAGGTAATGCTCTCCCAATTTAATTCGAAGAAGATCAATTTATTAAACCAATTGAACATATAAACAATGAACAATTGATAAGGAGACTCCAACTAAGGCTGATGAGCCGCTGCTGCTGGAGCCACCCAGACATAATGACAATAAAAATAATAATATAAAAGAGGAAAACACACAAAAGGTAGACTATGTACAAAAGAGAAGCATAGTACACAATAATAATAATAATAATAAGTACATGAGGTCACAGCATCATGTTACCTGAGTAAGAAGGTACAGAAAACATTTACATAGACAGAGGGTTTTGGCAAAGTCCGGAATTTGGTGACATGAGTAACACATTTTGAATCTATACAATAACAAATGACTTTCCTGCTTGACTAGTTAATGTGGGCAAGTACATGTATAACAATTTGGAGTGGTGCACATATACCTGTATCTATTGATAAACCAATTTTTTATGTAGTTGCAGTATCCTGTGTAAGAATGAGAGAATATTTTTGTTACTATGATATTCGGGGCATTGTTAATGAATTTTGGAATGCTGAATCGAATGGATGAGACTGCAAAAGAGTGTTTTACTCTTGGGATGAAAAGATTATTTTGATTTCTAGTATTGTGATTATGAATGTCAGATGTTTGATTTATTAAGTTTATGTTATTGTAATATGAAGGTAGGTTGTTGTGACAGTAATTATAATAGAATTTATATCTGGACAGTGAAAATAGATCTTCAATTTTCAAGATCTGTAGTTCTTTAAAAAGAGGATCAGTGTGAGCATTGTAGGAGCTGCAGGTAATGATCCGAATGATCTTTTTTTGAAGTTTTACAATTCTATTTCCATGTTGACCCCAAAGTAACAAGTTGTAGTTTAGATGTGGTAATATCAGTGAGTTGTAGAGCATTTTTTTAATATCTAGGGGGGGGAGGAGGTGTTTTAGTTTATTGATAATGCCCATTGTTCGACTAAGTTTGCTATGGATTTTATCAGTATGACTTTTCCAGCTGAGGTGCTGATCGATGTTGAGGCCCAGGAAGTTGAAATCTTGCACTTGTTTGATTTCTGTGTTATTTATAAGGATCTGGATTCTTGAATGGAATTTTTTGGGTGGTTTATGAAAATCATGAATTTGGTCTTGCTTGTGTTAAGGGACAGCTTGTTGTGCATAAGCCAGTTGTTGACATTATTAAGTTCATTGTTTAATGTGTCTATATTGTATGTAGAATTTCTTGAGTTTAGGGTGGTTGTAAGGGTCGTATCATCCGCATATGTTATGACTTTGAATAAATTTGATGCATTGCAGATGTCATTTACATATATCAAGAATAAAAGGGGCCCTAAGATTGATCCCTGAGGCACTCCAGTTGTAAGGGGGAGGAGGTCAGACTGAGTACCTTCAAAATTTACATATTGTTTTCTGTCTTGTAGATAGTTTTTAATTACTATGCTACTGGTGTTTGTGAATCCATAATAAGTTAGTTTTGAAAGCAGTATGTTATGATCTATTGTGTCAAAGGCTTTGCTGAGGTCAAGAAATATGCTGATTGGTAGCAAATTATGGTCTAGGTCATTTAGTACAGATTCGATCAGTTCTACTGCTGCTAGTTCAGTGGAATGCCCTTTCCTGAAACCATACTGGTTATCATAGAATAAGTTATGGGTTTGGAAGTACTGATATATTTGTTGGAAAATAATTTTTTCAAATATTTTTTTTGATATGGATGGAAGAAGTGATATTGGGCGATAGTTATCAAATAAAAATTTATCCCCTTTTTTTGAAGATGGGAATGACTTTTGCTGTCTTTAAGGATCTGGGAAATATGCCTGTATTGAGGGTTTGGTTGATAATTATAGTAATTGGTTTGATGAGTGCTTGTTTGAGATGCTTCAAGAGATTTGTTGATATGTTATCATATCCACAACTGTTTTTTCCTTTCAGGTCATTTACAACTTTGGAAATTTCTGACTCGTTAACATTTTTGAAATTGAAAATGTTCCGTTGTTGCTCCGTTAAGTACAAAGTGAAATCCTCATTTGAAGGTGGGTTTATATTTTTTGCTAAATTTGGACCCAAATTTGTGAAAAATGAGTTAAATTTGTTTGCAATTTCAGTTTTATTGTTTATTTGTGTTCCATTATGTATGAAGTAATCAGGAAGTTTCTCCTTTTTTCCAGATTTATTTAAAATTTCATTTATGTTTTGCCATGTTTTTTTTCATGTCTGAGATTGAGTCTTTGAAGCATTTGCCATAATGTCTGGTTTTAGCTTCTTTTATTGTTTTTTTCAATATGTGATTGTAACTGGCTAGATTTTGTTTTAAAGTATTGTAGCTGTCAGAATTTTGTGGTGTTTAATTTTAGATTTATACAGTTTGTCTCGGTAGCAAATGGATTTGATTATACCCTTTGTGATCCACATGTTTTTCTTGTGCTTATGTTTGTTGAATCTAACATATTTCTGAGGGAAATGTTTTTTCATAACATGACTGAAGAATGTTTTCTACAATATTGTAGTTTGCCTCTGGATCAGCTTTATCATTTTGATTAATTTTGTCACAAATATTTGCTTGGTGGAGATCATTTAACATGTCCTCGACAGCTGTTTTCTTTTTTGAAGTAATTTTGATAAATTTGGGGTTGTTTTTTTTTGTTGTAGTTAATTTAATAGAGATGAAATAGGGGTGATGGTCAGAGAGTTTGTTTAACATGACCCCAGCTGATGAATGAAGAGATGCTTTTGTTAATTTACAGAAGAAGTTGTCAATAAGTGTACAACATGTGTTTGAGAATCTTGTTGGCAAGTTATCTTTGGATAAAAACTATGTTCGATCATGGTGTCAAAGAAGTCATTGAAGATATTTTTTTCCTTTATTTTAAGTAAGTTGATATTGAAATCGCCAGCAAGTATGACTTCTTGTTTGTAATTTTCAAGTACTTTTAAGGAAGATGAAATTTCACTTGTGAAAGTGTTATAGTTTTCCTCTGAATTGCGAGGGGGTCTGTAGATGTTGCCCAAGATTATGTTATTTGATAGTGTGTCACTATGGATTTCTATGAACTGGGATTCCCAGATCTCTGAGTGTATGCATATTTGTCTAGGTTTGTAATTGTATTTGTTCAGTAGATATATTATCAAGCCACCTTTGCTACCACAAGTTTTGCCTTGTGCAATTAAAAATAATAAGGCTTTATAGTTATTGTTTTAATAAACGAAAGGGAAAATTATGGTGTGAATACATTACCTTTGTTCACTGTTGTGCAACACACAGCCATCTTTAATTTAAAGTTGTGGGAAATTGACACATGGAAAAAAAACTATCATGGACAAAATATATTTTATGGTTGGTGGTCATATAGTAAAATCAAGTGGGCAGAAATTGTAGGAGTTATCAAAGTTAAAACAAAAACCTTGCAAATAGTTTGCTGTGAAAGATAAAACATGATTAGAGTTGATAAATGGGCTTGTTTATTTAAGCCAGTTGCATGTAAGAAATGGAATAAACTAAAATACATTGCACACAGCATAGGTTTGGGAGAAAAAAAACACCACAACATGAAAAGGTTGTACATTTAAATAAACTACAACAGAACAGGAAAACAGTGGAGGGTGGTATAGGAAAATAAAAAATGTGTGTGCAAGGAACAGAGTCACAACAGGAAGTGATTATCATTCATATCTGCTAAGCAATTAGTTAAAAGTCATGTGACCTCCATGCAGGGAGGTAAGCTGTTGGCCAACATATCACATGAGCATCATACAAGTATAGAGCGAGAGAAAGCCAAACATTACATTAACAATCGCTATGTCTCCCAACTATATTAAAAGACAGAAAGTAGAAGCCTGCGTAGCGAGATGAATGTAAACACATGAACACCTCCATAAAAACAATTTAATTATGAGCATATTGAATCTGCATTTCTTAACAACTTAATGACCAATCATGCACACATATAATATCATGCTATTCTAATTTACTAATATTAATATCTATGCTTGGTGTGTGTAATACAAAGAACATGGAAATGACATCTCTTTTCCACTGAAGTGTTTTGGTCAATCTATTGATAGAATTCTCATATAATTTGTATTCACAGTCATTGGGCATTTCTATCAAAATTACATCCTTCAACAAATTCATGTAGGTTGTCTGCAGAGTCACATTATTCAGAAGCCGAAGGTGACAAGGCTTCCTGTCCTCCCCGCACGAAAAGCATAGAGGATAGGGTCTCAACCTGGACAAGTTTATCTTCTTTGGAGTCTGAAATTCTGAAGCATGGACACAAACAAATGAATACTATTTGATAAAATAAAATTGAACATCTTAATTATGAATTGTGACTCGGTAAGGAAGAACAGCTTTGTTCTAGCAGTTTTTGTGACCAACACTTCCAACAAGTAGGCTTTAATTTATGAGAGGGCATGCCAGAGACCCAGAACCAGACCAGTGGACCCCAGGTGACAGGACAGTAAACATGAATGACCATGTGAACCCTAGTGTGTATACAGCGTATGTAAATGCCGGTAGAAATCACCGAAAAAATGCAACACTACCATTTCTCCCTCCCTACTCCCTCTGACCCCTCGTCAACCACATTAGCATATGCATGCACCGATGCGGTGTACTTCTATTTCATCGCTCATTCTTCCCAAATTAACTGATTCGACAATATGTCACAAAGGCTGCATAATCAAATCTAATGATTTGAATATATGAATACAATAACTGAACATTAGTGTGATACATTAAGGTTGACAATTGCTTACCAACGGCAGGCTTGATATTTTCCCGATCAGAAACACCGCAAACATTGATAGACGCTGCCATCTTGCCATCTTGCTGGAACTACTTTCGGCTCAATCCCAGGATTCTTAAAACGAGTTATGCGAAAGGTGAGTGCGAGAGGAGAGCGCGTCACATTTCGGGCGAAAATGGAGATTAGAGCGTAAGGAAGGTTTTAGAAAGGCGCCGAGGTCATAATGTTTACCCGGCAATAGAGAAGCACCGAACATGCAGTAGTCGATAATACATGCGATCTATATATAGATGATACCAAAGACGTCCGTTGCTAAACGATCTGGCTCCAATGTGGCAATGTCCTAGAATTATAATAGGTGTGAATTACGCAATTAGAGATCTTGGAAGTCCAGGTAAGAGAGCCATTATACATACAGGTAAACTTGACAAAACAGAAACACAATACAGCGGATCACGAACTACACGTATAGCTCCTTGATTGAAATAGCTACCGTAAAAAATACAATTCATGTTTGGTAAGGTACAACCCATATGTCTGATAAGGTCAATTCATGTCTGGTATGACACTACTTGCATGTCTACAACCCATATGTCTGATAAGATACAACCCATATGTCTGATAAGGTACAACACACATGTCTGATAAGATACAGTCCATATACCTGATAAGGTACAGCCCATATGTCTGATAGGCTACAACCCATATGTCTGATAAGGTACAGCCCATATGTCTGATATGGTACTGATACACCTGATATGGTTGAAATTATTTACCTGATGAGGTACAACTTACCTGAGATACTCGACAATCTTTTGTGAAGAAGGCACAACACATTAGCCAATGATGCTTGTCTATTTACCGAGTCGGTTGAACAATTTTGTACTTTAGTACTGGGTCAAGCCATTTCACTCGGTGGCCGGGTGACTCCCTTGTCGCGATTTCCACGTATCCCGTTCGATTGGATATCGATAAATGCCACGTTATGGTGGAACAATTACATTGAATTCATTTTCATTAGGGGAAAAAAAGGGGGTTGGTGTTGAGGCCGTTGAAACACCATACAAGTGCTGAAAACTCGGGACACAGTCTGCATGCAACCAAATCAGTTTACCTAAGGTTCGTGGAAGACGCACGAGGCGTGTTAGTGTGCTTCTCAAACAACTGCACGAAATATATCTCACGGGTTAGTGGAATCCATAGAAAAAGCCACATGTTTCATGCCAGTATAGCGGAATCAGACCTCGCATGTGGGCTTGTTTCCGGGAAAGTTTTACGCGTTTCATTGGGCACGTATAACGCCTACGAGACACGCCCCCGCTGCGACGTGATGGGCAAGTCAGACGACAATAGAACAATGTATTAGGATTCACCTTTCATAATGCTCGTAGCGAATCGATCTATTACATAAGTAAATCCAAAAATTGAATAAGAAAAACCCCAGCGCCTCCTCCTTGTTGGATGTTTATATTATCTGTAAAAACATGCCATAAGTTCAACTTAACTTCACCGCAGTACCCAATAACGCAGCTTCCCTGGTTACATACCAACACACACATTTCACATTAACGCTCCATCACCAGAACCCACCCGGTAATGACAACGAGGTGCGCCAGGCAAGATCCAATCACGCCAGAACTTACCCTCCATTTCAAATCAAAGACCACTAACAGATAGCAGATGTTGGGCAGCCGGTCGGGCTCAGTTGGTCGTAGCGTTCTGCTCTGCTACCTGGTGAGAATTACCAACAATAAAAGTGCCGATATGAAGTGGTAGAATAAGAAACAGAAGAGCACCGGCAGACTTCTGCACGAAGCCAGTAGGTATGTACACTCCCATTAAGAACTCTCCGGATTCGGATACGGGTTAGTTACCTGGTTATGGCTAATACCTCTGATCTGAGTTCAACACACGGATAACACGTGTCGTTGATAAGCTCCAACCGTATAACTAGCTTTTAGTGATAGTCAAAACCAATGATGTATCCCAGCATATAGCGATCAGTGTTTGTTGACATAGATGATGAAGATGAGACTGATGGTGGCGATCTTGATTACGACGATAACGAGACCAATGGCGACGATGATGATGATGATTATGTTGAGGCTGGAAATGACGATGATGATGAGGCTGATGGTGACGATGATGAGGCTGATGGTGACGATGATGATGAGGCTGATATTGACGATGATGATGAGGCTGATGGTGACGATGATGATGAGGCTGATGGTGATGATGATGATGAGGCTGATATTGACGATGATGATGAGGCTGATGGTGACGATGATGATGAGGCTGATGGTGACGAAGATGATGAGGCTGATGGTGACGATGATGATGAGGCTGATATTGACGATGATGATGAGGCTGATGGTGACGATGATGATGAGGCTGATGGTGACGAAGATGATGAGGCTGATGGTGACGATGAGGCTATTGATGGCGATGATAATGAGGCTGATGTAGAGATGATGACGGTAGTGGTTATGATGAGGCTGATGACGATGATGATAAGGCTGATGATGACGACGACTATGATAAAGCATGATGCTGATGATGACAATAACGATGATGATTGTGATACTGATGATGATGATGATGACGATGGTGGTGGTGAGGCTATTATGGGATGGAGTAAGAGCCATATACTAACGGTTTGAACACTGCATTAGTGTTTTTGTATCGGCCTTAACAGGAAAAGTCACAGCAGGGGTCCCTAATGCATAGCGATACAAGATAAGGACATTTAACGCCTTGCATTTTGTCCTTAAAATTATTTTCCATAGTCTGGGAGACAATTAGATATATGATAATATGCTCAAGGCTATAAGTAGCAAATCTATACAATGCCTTTAAAGTAGCCCAACAGACCAACGTCAGGTTTTAATACCTGGTGTGTAGCAGCATCTCCCGTACTTGGTTCGATAGAGCTACTTATACAATTCCAGGTCGAATGATCTCGACCAAAGGATCTACAAAAATTGCAGAATTTAATTTACTAAGTAAGTGATTACTTTGCAGCAATGGACAGCTATCGTTTGCTTCTTAATCTAAAGCCTGATTCTCGTGACCTATCAAATGGGTGGGATGATATTGCAGGCAACGAGGCTCCTTGACAAAAGTGAGTTGTAAGAGGTTTCAATCGCACAAAGCGACATCATAAAGCATAAACTAGTTCAGAGTCGTCATGATGCGACCGGGTAAATTAGTATCATAACGCAACAAGTGCTTGTGTGACAGCAAACAAAGCGTTATGATCAACATACAAACCATAATGGAGCACTAAGACCCATACTAATAGACCAAACATTCTTTAAGCCTGTCTTTGCTGACGTTAGCCCTAGGTCTTACCAAAGACAAACGTAGTCGAATTTCATTCACCCTAAATATTCTAACGTACATTACGGATGCCATAAGATTCTATTAATAGTCATTATATTTAGTCGCGACTTTCTGATGACGAGCGGAGCCGCATACCAGTAGTCACACTAGCTGCGTACCAATACAGTCACACTAGCCACGTACCAATACAGTCACACTAGCCGCATACCAATACAGTCACACTAGCCGTGTACCAATACAGTCACACTAGCCGCGTACCAATAGTCACATTTGCCGCTTACCAATACAGTCACACTAGCTGCTTACGAATACAGTCACACTAGCCGCATACCAATAGTCACACTAGTCGCTTAATAATACAGTCACACTAGCCGCATACCAATAGTCACACTAGCCGCATACCAATAGTCACACTAGCCGCTTAATAATACAGTCACACTAGCCGCATACCAATAGTAACACTAGCCGCATACCAATACAGTTACACTAGCTAGGTGTCAATACAGTCATAATAGCTGGGTACTAGTAACGTCACGCAAGCTGTGTGCTAACATGCATGCTGAAAACAAGGTTTCAATGAGGGGTTCAAGGGACGGCGGGTGCTAGGATCTGGTGTCGGGGAACACGATCGGAAGAAATGTTATCACTAGCGCGCGAAATAGGGATGCTTTGCTCAATGAGGGAATTATGATCAGCCAATCATAACACCTGAACGGAGTGGATCCGTAAACAATTTCCGTTGACTGACAGCGCAAATGTGCTGACGCGGTCAGGCAATATTTGTGCTCTCAGACTGCTGTCTGAAGTGTGTGTACCATGAAATATTCAACTGTGTATATCTCATATACCACAGGCACTCGAGCCATAAAACGCTCCTCTTCTCTGGCTTCTTGCTTATAAAGATCTTATATATGTGAAGCCAGAGAAGAGGAGCGTTTTGTGACTCGAGTGTCTGTGTCATCCAAGTACATATTTGTAAGTGACATTGTAGAAGCGATCTTATATTTCGAGTTCTAATTACGATACATATCGATAAATTGATATATACGCAAGATTGTTAAATGTCAGAAATCCTCCTAAGACATGGTGCGGTTTATAGAGCGACAGTGGGACAGCACCTTTCAGACCGAGCAATGACTCCAACCCCTAGTCAAGCAGCATCGACTCGCTCATTTTTAGTTCCGGATTTACGTTGTAATCATTTGTAAATGTCGCCGTCAGATAAGTGGGACAATGTCTGGTTCAGCCATTAGGCGGCCTGTGAGTGATCACGTGGGATCAGGTAACGTGTTGTAGTCGATGTACGCTGATGATGATGATACCTGCATGATCAGCCGGCACATCGTGACCTACCGCAATGCAGCTTAGGGCAGCAGGCGCGCCTGTTATATACGTCACAAGGGAGCTACAAAGTGCTGCCGTCCTTATCCCGTCCGACCCCACATTACACTTGTAAAATGATGCGAAAACAACAGCAGGGGTCCCTAATGCATAGCGATACAAGATAAGGACATTTAACGCCTTGCATTTTGTCCTTAAAATTATTTCGAGTCGGTGAATCGTCCATATGTTACAGCCCCAGCGATTCTCTAAATGACCATGTAAGTTTGATATCTGTACTATTAGTGATCACCAACATATTGCCTTTCAGACATAACCAGAATGCTACAGCGAAAAGGTTTTAAGGGGCCAGTTAGGACCGTGATGAGCGATGTGACGTCACACTTTGGAGCCCTGAAAAACAAGCACATGTTATTCCAGGAATGCGATATTTTACTGTAGGGTTTCAGTACCCGCCATGAGGTCAAAAGAGACACCCTCCATGAGCCCACTGATCTAACTCATATCTGACTACCTCACCACCCTGGAGGCGGCTGATTTGGCCGGGCTGCTTAATCTGCTTACATTGCCAGTAATTACAACTAATTGATATAAATGTAGAAAGCTTTTAAACCATGACACAGCAGCGCCATATCCATAGAGATCGAAATTGCTCTGGACACTGGGAAATTGGCTTGAATTAGTGAACACGGGGTTGATGTTGTGAGGACACCAGGGTGTCATGTGACGAGGACGTACCCTTCCAGGGAGTCATGTGACGATGACGTCCCCTACCAGGAAGTCATGTGACGAGGACGTCCCCTACCAGGGAGTCATGTGACGAGGACGTCCCCTTCCAGGGAGTCATGTGACGAGGACGTCCCCTACCAGGAAGTCATGTGACGAGGACGTCCCCTACCAGGGAGTCATGTGACGAGGACGTCCCCTTCCAGGGAGTCATGTGACGAGGACGTCCCCTACCAGGAAGTCATGTGACGAGGACGTCCCCTTCCAGGGAGTCATGTGACGAGGACGTCCCCTACCAGGGAGTCGTGTGACGAGGACGTCCCCTTCCAGGGAGTCATGTGACGAGGACGTCCCCGACCATGATATCTCAGCGCTGTGTACATCCGCTTCTTCTCAACACCAGGTACAGCACAGCACAGCAACTTTACTACTTCAAACACCTGTTTACGGCCCTCAACACACCGCAATTCATGAAGACTTAAGTATAACGAAGTGTACAAATTAAATATGATCATAATGAGCGTAAGGTTGAACTGGTTGTGTTGTGTACCTGGTCCCTCATTATCAGCCCGGGTATCAGCCCGTCAAGACTACCGGACACGCAGCGAGATGCTTTCTTACAACTGGCATGCCCTCCAATTTGTCTGTAGGTGTGCACTTTGTCGCTGATAAGCGAGTTCATCAAGGTCACGGGGAAGAATAGGCGAGTTCAGATGACTTAGCGGGAACGTGGTTGCGTCAGGGGGAAACAGAATAGGCTAGTTCAGATGACTTAGCGGGAACGTGGTTGCGTCATTGGGAAACAGAAAAGGCGAGTTCAGATGACTTAGCGGGAACGTGGTTGCGTCACGGGGAAACAGAATAGGCGAGTTCAGATGACTTAGTGGGATCGTGGTTGCGTCATTGGGAAACAGAATAGGCGAGTTCAGATGACTTAGCGGGACCGTGGTTGCGTCACGGGGAAACAGAATAGGCGAGTTCAGATGACTTAGCGGGACCGTGGTTGCATCACGGGGAAACAGAATAGGCGAGTTCAGATGACTTAGCGGGACCGTGGTTGCGTCACGGGGTAAACAGAATAGGCGAGTTCAGATGACTTAGCGGGACTCGCCTCCCTCACTCTCCACTTGGTGCATCTGACCAACTCAGGCTGCTCCGTGAATCCTCCATCATATGAGATACCATTATGACGTAGCACGTACTCCATCACTCGGCCGCGTTAGCGCGAACAGTGAGATCATATTTAACCCGCCTTCATTTAAAAAGCGAATGTCACCATGGCATTGAGCGGATATATCAGAGTAAAGCTCATGTAGACGTTGTATCTAACCTGTAGGAGGTCATATCTCAGAAGGGATGAACATATCCCCGAATCCATTCTTTGCCAAAGAACGTACAATGTTAAGCACGTTCTCATCGAATGTACCGTTCTGATTCGCTTCTTGCGTGTTCAAAGTGTTTAGGAATTATTTGAAAGGGTTGATCTTTCTAAGATCCTTGTTTTTATAAGAGAAGTTGGTCATATTCTACATTTTAAGCAATGCATATAATTCTAAAGAATTTCACATTAATCAATTCAATTAATGAAATAATGAAGGGTTTCGTTTTCATTTTTTGGTTCCGATTTTTCGACTTTATTTATTCTTATCTTACCCCAGCTATAAGACTATTCATATAATGAAAAAAAAAAGGATTAAGTTTCCATATTACTTCCTTCATTTATTCTGATCTTCCTCCACCTTTGTAGGCACCATACGACACACTAGGGTTGGTGTGCCGTGAAACCCTATACCTTACCTTACCTTTGACGTCACAGTGAGATTGTATTGGCTGTCTCCTTACCAGCTAACCGTCACCTAACGCTCCGTCCTAACAAGCCATTGCAGACTAACGACCCGTATGGATCATCTCCCGCCATGCGAAGCCGCACTAGTAGTAATTAATGACGCATCTTGCTGACAAAACGACCTAACGAACATATGGCAACACCCTCACAACAGACGTACGCAGCGAAAAGGGGTAAAAAAATAGGCGAGAGCTGACATTCTCTCAGTAAGTGTTAAATGAGGTACTCCTACGCATAATATGCTCTGGCTGGCTGAGGGGGGTGGGGGATGCCGCTTGTCGCACGATGTTAGCCTGGTCCGGGGTTGGCTAAACATTCTCAAAATGGGCGATCGAAATGAGAGTTGACATTTTCTCTGCTGGCACCGCAAAGGCCGCGACTCCTGTGATTTTGTGCGTTGGGTTTCGGTTTAAAAATGGGACGGAAGCAGGATCACATATGCTCCATTGAAATGCATGGAAATCTCATTGAATGGTTTAATCAATTAATCATGGATAAGCCAGCAAATCTCGATGCATCTCCATGGTCTTAGCGCCGTCTCATTCGAGTGACCATCATTGTTACAATGAGTACCATAGCCTTCTCTAACCCACCGTGTATACTTACAGACTGTAAGCTTACGATAGTGTGACGTAACATTGACTACTGGCTTCGTAGGTTAATCGGAAGGGTCTTGTCGATTATTACGAGCCGTGCCCCTCTTTACAAAGACCCTCCAATATTGGGCGCCATGTATCGACGTGAGCACCCTTCCTCTGATACGGAGGGCTCAGGCCCTTGTTCCCCGTCCCGGCTTTGGGTGCTTTGCCGCTTAGGGTTTCATTTTGCTGTGGGCAATTGAACGCAGGGACTGAGTTGCTCTATGCTTGATTATACTAAGAGTCTGTCAGTGTAGACTTTAATATGTTTGAACACACTAACATCGATTAGCCCATTTTGGTACTCAATTTCTCTTCCTTCCAGCTTCACTGATAGTTTCGAAAAGTTGCGTCTCAATCAAACATATCTCAGCAAATGTTAGAAAGGCAACAGTTGTGCATACATCACCGCATAGTTATGGTAATGGGGGAATGGAACTATATAGTCAATTGTGTTCCATTCATATGCGTTCTTGGGCATTGATATCGATGGGCTAAATTGTCCATAGAGTACTTTGATAAATTTCGCCTTCATCAGAACATAGGCTATTAAAAATACGCAGATTAAAAACAAGATGGAATAAATTTAGCGCATGTCAACCGTTTGGGGGCCGCGAGCACTGCCGGTGAGATCGAAGATTAACTGGGGCAACTAGCGAACTAACATCAACTCAACAACATCGGGTCGAGTAGAATGCCCCTGGTATTTTAGTCGATTCATGATGTTTTCTCAACCACTCGAGTGATATACAATTCTTGCGCCAAGACAGGAACTCTCTGCTGTCTCTGATGCCGCTCGGAAAACTAACTACACCCAACAGAGCCTGTTCGACTAAGCTCTTTACTGAGTCAACTCTACGTAACGCTTCCTGAGCCTCAATGGGTCGCTGTGCACGCTGGGAATAACGTCACGGGGTCCAGAGCATACAGTGGCGTAATAAAGTAATCACGCCAGGATCACGTTAAGAACTGCGCTTTATAAACGAATAATTCAATAGCATTTTGACAATTAGACCAACACAACTGACGATTGATCGTTACGTAGGATCAACTGGCTGGATTATTATTGAGCTGATTGCGTCATCTAACGTAAGTAAGGACATACCAAGAGAAGGTCGTCATATAATTTATATCACACGAGCCTAGCCCCGTGTCAGGCTTCCGAGCGCCTGGCCGTTATCCATATATACCTTCATATACATATAATTAGTTATTAATAGATTTCGATTGGGCGTTCGGAAACTTGGCATCAGGAACCGAGCGCCTGTGATATAACTAGTTGTAAAGAGATAACGGTTCGGTGCCCTGAATCGGCTCGGCGCTCGGAATCGGTTCGGCGCTCGGAAGCTTGTCATCAGGAACCGACAACTGTGATACATATGTATAGCATAGATCTGCTTCACGACCGTCGCCTGTTTCATCCAAAGTAAGATGGCGTAATGTCATCTGGCGGTACAGCAAGCGTGTCTAGGGCTGCTGCAGCTTGCCCCTATAATCTCCGGGTAAATTACCAGCATATGGTCGGACTCGACGCAAACTGCGCTCTGCCCGGAAATACTTCCAAGTGGGTTCAAGTGCCGCACCTCGTAGCATTGGCGGGCTTTTTATGGATCCCATTAGAACTTCATCGTGCATCACAAGCAAAGATGGGGTTTTAGCTCTATTGGACGGAATGTATGAACAACGCCTGATGCCCAAGCAGTGACGTCCAGGGATATGTCTGAACGTTAACACAATACATATCACCCCGCCGTTAAATTACCATAACAGATTGAAGCATCTCTTTCGTAGCCTAGCGGAAGGAACACGTGAGTTTCAGCTGGTTCAGTGAGGGGTGTCAGAAGTCTACACACTCTTCATGGCAGGGATGTTAGACGCTACGCTAACATGACGAGCCATACCCTGCATAGAAGCCTATATGCTAGGAGATCGACAGGGACATTGACCGTTACGCTTATGTAGTTACGTCTCATTGCGCTCCACACTGCAATACGACAGAGCCACAAACTCGAGTGTTTTACGGGCCTAACCCGAGAGCTTGCCAGTAGGTTTCAAGGGGACACAAGAGCCTCAAGATATCGACAAAACTTGATATTGGTAATCCAGTGGTAGCATGTGTCACTCAATATTACATTATATACTCGTCGGTATGTAGGAGGCCCAGGGGATCAAGGCAGAAACCGTTATAAATAGTTGCCCTTCGAGAGGCTGATGTGCGCAGTCTATGGTACAGCTAATTATCAGTGATAATGAGGGAATTTTGAAGTCCCTCCTGAGTGGGGTGCGGGAGGGCAGTACGTAGAAGTCAATAGGTCAATTGTCTCTTATCAAACCCGGTATTTGAAGCTAACAGATACCGTGATAAGTGCAGCTGTTGTGTTGCTATGCTGCGTATTGTAATCACACATTGCGGTTTGTTTTGCGTGATTTCACACGGAAAACTCGGTATCCACTAGTTACCTGGCCTGATATGGTGACAAGACAGGTCGGCACACGTCGACGCTAGGCTGACTTCGTCCACAACAACGCCCCATCGCATTTTCATGAATTTCACGAATGTCGCGTATTAATAGGGCCAGCAAGTGTGACGTCACATCGCTGATACCGCTCTTCACTAGCTCCTTAACAAATTTTCTCTGTAGCATTGTTATCATCTGGGAGGCAATTTCGCAGTGACCGCACATAGGATAAATATCAACCTTTAATAATGATTTAGAATAATAAGCTAGAAACCATCGTAAAGAGAGGTTCCAGTCCCATGTAAGGCAATCATGGATTATTTTGTTTGTACATTATGACGCTGAACGCAGCAACTAAATCGGTTTTATGTGTGGCGAATTCTACTGAGCCGAAAAATATTGTGTTCGATGATTAACATTATTCTTTGTATTCAAGACCGTATTTCACACACACAACATGAGACTAACGAGTATGCAAGCGTAAGTTCCGACAACAACAATGGCGATGGATCTTTTTTCAGAGACTACAGCGCCGCGCAGCGACTAAAAGTCTGAAAGGAGCGGAAGCCAAGCAGCATGCAGCATGCAAGGCAACATCGTTCTAAATATGAGGCGGGCCCCTCTTTTAGAACAAAATGCAAGGCGTCAAAAGTCATTTTTTTCGTATAATTATGCTACTGGAACCCCCTGCTCTTGGAGCCAGTCTCACGTTTTTCGCTCCTTTTGACAAGTGTCTCATTTCTTGCCCTATACTGGCGTGATAGACCTGACTCGCCCCCGCCCCCGACCCCTACCCACCCCTACCCACTCTCCAGCATCGCTTCTCAGGGTTTATATTAGCGAGTCATCACATTTCACTTCTTCCTCTCCGCCACATTTCACTTTATTGATAAATATTGACACACCATAAGAAAATAACCATTGGGATATTGAAGAACACTTGTAGTTTACAGTATTTACTTTTACACTCAACCGTTGACGACAAACGTTGACAGCTTTCTGACTGTGAATGGGGGCTCCAGTGAGTTGGTGTGCTGTTACCATTACAACATCAACGTCTAAGTCAAAGCCCGAAACTTATTTACAGTCGGGATCTTCGCCGGCGCCTTAGGGTCCAGGTAACTAATCCCATTCTGCTATATAATCAATGGATAGGTGAATGAACGTTACTTCCATATAAATTACAAGTGAAACAGCCATGCCGAAAGTCACACACATTTCGAGGCGAGTTATATCGCCATCAAGAGTCATGAGGGCACTCAGTGTGGGGGGTGAGATGGGGGTGTGGACAGCAAGAGGCGGTGATGGGGCGCTCTCGGGAAGTGGGCCCAGCAGGTGTGCAGGGGTGGGGGTGGGGGGGGGGGGGGTTCAGGGGTGATAGGTGGTTAAGTGAATAGACCGAATCTTCACAAGTTACGGTGCGGTAGTTGATAAGGGGTAAGTGACAAGTTAAGGTCATCTGCTGTTGACCTTATCGTATTGAGCAGTAATTCGATTCGACTCCATTATGAACACAGATTATGCCTATATGCACCGCCATGATGCACCCATCCTCCCCAGCGACCGGATAAGCCACCATCAAATGCTCATCAACTGTTGGCAGTTCTCATGCTACTGCGCTTGCACCATTAAATAAAGAGCCAAAACGACCCCAACAACAGCCCATACGCGTCCTCTACAACAACAGCCCATACGCGTCATCTACAACAACAGCCCATACGCGTCCTCTACATCAACAGCCCATACGCGTCCTCTACAACAACACCCCAGCCCATACGCGTCCTCCACATCAACTGCCCATACGCGTCCTCTACATCAACAGCCAGTCCTCCCATACGCGTCCTCCACATCAACAGCCCATACGCGTCCTCTACATCAACAGCCCATACGCGTCCTCTACTCAACAGCCCTACCACAACAGCCCATACGCGTCCTCTACCACAACAGCCCATACGCGTCCTCTACCACAACAGCCCATACGCGTCCTCTACCACAACAGCCCATACGCGTCCTCTACCACAACAGCCCATACGCGTCCTCCACATCAACAGCCCATACGCGTCATCTAAATCAACAGCCCATACGCGTCTTCCACATCAACAGCCCATACGCGTCCTTTACAACAATAAACCTTACGCGTCCACTCAGCTATTCAAGATTACACCACGTTTGTTTGACTTCTCTTGGTAACGATAAGCGCTTCGCGGAGCGCGGCAACAAAACGAGAGTAAACAAACACTGATCGAAATTCAATATCCGATCATTCACGAAACTTGGCAAATATACCAAGCATCCAGGTCGTCAATCTGACAGGTGAATGCTTGTTGGGAAGTTTGGATTGCGCTGTAGACGCGTGTGGCTGTAGGCCCTGTGACATGATGCAATCTATGAACCAGACGTGGCTGTGGGTCATGTCAATATTCCGGCGTTAGTAGGGTTAGCATTGACTGTCCTATCTCCTGTCTGGTATGGAAGGGTTGGCCAGGTCAAATGTACAGGTCAAATCAACAGATGGAGTGTCACTAGGCGTCGAGGTAGTAAGTTGAAAATGCTGCCGGTCAGACCAACAAGCTGATAAGGACTTGGTGATAGCGCCGATAGCGCCTAGCATCAGGACACGACACATTAACCCTACAGTAGCACATGAGGCACGGTCAGACCGTACTCTTTGCTGGCGGCACGTCATTGGCCGCGAGAAAAGGGCGAGTCTTTTATGTCATGGTGGTGTTTAAGTAGCGACTCGGCAGATCGTGACGAACGAGGTACGGCATTTGAAGCGCAGCAGGTGGTCGGTCATCTGGGAGCACCTCCACGCCCAGTGACTATGGCCTAATAACTGTATGGCATTCCAACGCACGATTTCCTCGTCAGCCACAGAGATCCATGCTAATCAGGATCACAGTGGTATCACCGAATGGTCTTAAATGTTGATTAATGAGCAAGTTCAACAATAGAAACGTTTAGTGTAGTGTAACACCGTTGGTATACGGTTGCAATGGTGTGCCAATTAGAATAAGTGAGAGTCTTATTGACACAGCTGAACTCCAGGGAATAGCCAGGGTTATCCAACACCATGGTAATACCACACCATAGGCTCGTTCTATAAACTAGCAAACACGGTTTGTTTTTGTTCAAGAACCGAGTGAACATTCCCGACAAAAAACCGTTGAGAAAGGTCTATTGCTCGTCCTTTACTAAGTCGCTTGTTGACAATCGGGTTTCATCAGCTGGCTTCTGTCTGAGAACTCATAACGACAGCGTCCACATCCGAACGCCGACACACGACGGATACTGGCGGCCAAGTAGGGCCTCTCATCAACGGCCAATCGACCGGGCGTCATCAGGTCACGGGAGGGCAGACGATGCACCACTGATAGGATGACAGCTATGGTTCCTCAGTAAAGAGAGCGAACCCGCTTATCGCCTTATCAAAAGCTGACATCCCTACCCATCATACGTGACGATAAGCGCCAGTATTGAAGACATCATTATGATATGGCAGCCATTATATCTAGCAGCAATCAACCTCGCAAATGCTGAATAGCACTGGAGGTGAACGCACTGTGTAACGTTACTAACACAGATACTCGAGATGCCACCTGGCGGCAACAGCCACCGTGAAGAAATACGTATCCTTACTTTCAGTCTGACAGAGGGCGTCTGTGTTACAAAACAAGGCTAAGCCAATCACAGCTTGGTAATATTCAATCGTACTACGCATAATATGATCATGTGCAATCCATGCCAGTAAAAGTAGTAGTAGGATTCATCCGCCGATCAGGGCATGACAAATAGTATGTCACACGATACACTTAATCTACTGACACAGCAATACAACCTTGTCAACGGATGCTGAAAAACTACAGGCTACCAACAATTCCTTCACATCCCTACTATGACGTCATATTTGTGCTGGGACTGGGTGAATGACGTCATCTTAGTTCTGGGTCAGGTTGAAAGGCCTAACCTCTGGACATGGAAAGGGTGAAAGGCATTATCTTTGTATTGGGAGTAGGTAAATGGCTTCATCTTAGAGTTAGTAGGTGAATTTTATGGTCACGGTTGATAGTATATGTATACATCTATATATATATATATATATATATATATATATATATATATATATATATATATATATATATATATATATATATATATATATATATATATATATATATATATATATATATTATATATATATATCTATATATATATATATATATATATATATTTATATATATGTGTGTGTGTGTGTGTGTGTGTGTGTTAGTGTGTGTGTGTGTTTGTTTGTGTGTGTACGTGCGTGCGTGAGCGCGTGTATAATCAGCGTAAGTGAGCGGGTGTCTTCACCCTGTACAGCTCCTTATGGTACCAGTCTCCTCGTTCACGACAACAATGCAGGGAGAGGCTGCTCTTGTTGCTGTTGATTGGAGTGATGTTTTCACTATGAATCAAGTCGTTGCTGTTGAATCAGGAAGACAACAGCCAATGCGCATGAGGGCCATCTCTAACTGCCATCACGCTTGCTGAGGTTTCTGATGTATGTAAGCTTTACTAGGGAGCATGTTCAAGGTTGGGGCGTAGTGTTGTGGGAGGCGGGGTAGGGGTGTCCATATTGCAGCCGGAAATCATATTGGAGTCTGAGAGATACCAATAGAGAGAGCGCACTAATGATTCATAGCGACATGTACCGGGATGACCTCGTAGGAGGCCGAACAGTTGACTGGCGATGATCTTTAGACCTTTTTCATCTAGGTTAAGCGCGCCTATTTCGTCAAAGGTTATCTTGCTGTTCCCGCGCATCCCAACACACCAACCCCACACACAACGTCTTCACGTCGAACGTGCGTCACACCTCCACTGCCTGCAGGTTGTCATTAAGGACCACATGCGCACCAGGGCTTGGCATCTCTCGCTGCATTCTACCACCGCATGATAAGCCTTCTTCCACACCTTCAAAGCGGGGACAACGCGAGCGCTTGACCTACTAAAGTCTCATACAATCTCCTCGAAAAGCAGATCTCCCGAGATCCATTGCAGCCAGATATATTCAATGATTGAGTGGACAGCTTTATGAGGGGTGAGCAAGCGGCCTTTCTCCAGTGGTAGTTCTATTACACGGAGCGATATGATGATGCCCGTGGGATATCAGCAATCATGTCCCGTGGAGTTCTCAGAGTAATGGTTACAGAGGCGCGGGAGCACTCGAGGAAGCTACTGTGCCGCACCACCCATATGTGTTGGAACTCGATGCTAATCATACGGGTTATTAAATGGGAAATTTACCACTTCGATTTCCAACAGAACCGCATCATAATCATGCCACATATTCATACATACGCCACCCGCACAACAAGTCATCTGATTAACGCCTAGTTGAACTCACATAACGCCTGCTGTATGCCAGCAAACGATATCTCTCAGTTTATGGTGCAATATTTGGTCAAATAACATCTTTATAAGCTAGAACATTACACATCAGGCCCATATGAGCGCATATTAGTCGACTTAACGGAACAGGCGTCGACGATGTGGCATATCACCGATAATGGTTTCTCGGGAAGAGATGCTCGGGATTAGTTACCTTCAAAACATGTTGCTTTTTGTTTGTTTAACAGACCATCGCATGTGTGGTGTCATCTAAGTGGTGGTGGTGGTGGTGTGGGGGGTGGGGTGAGGGGTGGGGGGTGCTGAGTGACGTCATCTAAGTGGTGGTGGTGGTGGTGTGGGGGATGGGGGGGGGGCTGAGTGACGTCATCTGATTGGTGATGGTGGTGGTGGTGGTGGTGGGTAAATAAAGTCACTCCGATGACGTTGACAGTATCATACTGCTGATGGGAGTGGAAGAAGTATGCTTGAGATGAAGTCTCGTCCGTATCTGATTACCCAGTGACAGATAGCGACTTAGTCCTTCCCCCATACTGCATATGACGAGAAGGCCATGACAATGACCGGAGAAGGACGGATCCAGACTCAACTCGGTAATGCCACAGACTTGTGTGCAGAATGAGGGTACTTATCGGCCGAGTTGATACTGAATACACAACGATACTACACAGGATGACGAGCTCACAGTCAGTACCATGCGACTAGGTACTGGCGCGAGTCGGCGAGATGACAACAGCAGACTAATCAGATATCGAACACTTAACCCGATACCTGTCAATACCTGTCAATACCGATTATCACCGGAAATGAGTCACTTCCATGGATTTCTAGTGTTTTTAGCTATTTCTGAGTAATTGCCAGTTCCAGCGCTACATACTAAGATACGTGGCGCGAAATTCTACGAAATTGATAACGATTACAGCGGCGTAGTAGTCGATAGAGACTTTTTAAGTTGAGCTTCAAATAGCGCGGAATGCGGTCGAATAAGTGACGTCCCAGTCCGAAATATCTCGCCAGTCTAAAACCTAAAATTCCACTGTGACATCTGTGGATTGCCAACCCTTATATTATTTGAAAGGCCAACAAAAAGAGTCAGTAGCCTAGGAAAGAGCAATGATGGCATAGGAGGGGCCCACAGTGCTACATCGAAGAAGCCATGGTGTTTCCTGTCGCCTGAATTGTACACACCGTATGGGCAATATGTTGTATGGAATAACCGACAGTGGCTTAAGTGATTGTACAACAAAATAAAATTAAGCAGAGAGGGAGCCTGAATTTCTGATAATTATTTTGATGACAAGAGCTTATTAGATCATTACATGTCTGTCTGAATAGGGTGGTTGTTGTTATAGGTAACACAAGGACGCAATAAATCGTCGTATGGGCCATGAAAAGTTCATATTCACAACAGAATAGGCCCAGATTCAATGAAAATAGACAGGTCAACGCCATTCAGACATGGAATGAAATACACATAAGAAACTCCCCTACAATGATATTGAAGTCCCATATATAGACTTAGTCGGCATTCCATCTCCACTGTATGGATTCCTTTGAACATCAATTCGGATCGTAAATGCGAAAACGAGGCCGAATTGAGAGGTTTGTGAGCGGAGCCAGCATTACGACGGGCTGTAGACTCCGGTAGCAGACGAATGGAAACACGGGGTATAATTGAACATTCTGCTCTGATAGAATTCAGCTCCCTGAACCCTTAGATAGCAGTCACGTGGTGTTAGAAGAATAACGTTGACAAGGAGATACAGCTTACTATCTCCCTGCTCAGCGCTTTACGGCAATAACGAGGGGCAAGACGCTAGCGCCATATGGACGCTCTGACGGGGCAAGACGCTAGCGCCATATGGACGCTCTAACGAGGGGCAAGCCGCTAGCGCCATATGGACGCTCTAACGAGGGGCAAGACGCTAGCGCCATAAGGGCAAGCCGCTAGCGCCATATGGATGCTCTAACGAGGGGCAAGACGCTAGCGCCATATGGACGCTCTAACGAGGGGCAAGACGCTAGCGCCATATGGACGCTCTAACGAGGGGCAATACGCTAGCGCCATGTGGACGCTCTAACGAGGGGCAAGACGCGAGCCATATGGACGCTAGGTATAAATGGCGGCGTGGCTAGGATTTGTATCCAGACCTATTGTGTGTCTGTAGCTTGACTGAACAATCTTCTCTCAGCCGCACAATGGAAGCTCTAATTAAACAATCTGATGTATTGATATCACTATAGCCGTAGCAGGGAAATTTTATTCGAACAACGGGCTGTCTGACATTCAATTATTAAGCCTTAGGTTGAACGATGTATCATGAAGATTACACATCGCAGCCCGGAACCGGCCTGATTGCATACACACAGTACCGTATAACGTTCCTGAACGCGGGTATAAAGGGGGTCATGGGGGTTTTATCAATATAGTCAATAACTTTGTTAATCGATACCAATAGTCATCGCATCATGTAACAGCTAGACGGAGGAGGGGACATGCGGTTTATTGTCGGAGATGGGGACAAGTAGTATGTTATAGGTGTAATTGGGACAAGTTTTATGTTATAGGTGTAATGGGGACAGGTTGTATGTTATAGGTGTAATGGGGACAGGTAGTATGTTATAGGTGTAATGGGGACAGGTTGTATGTTATAGGTGTAATGGGGTCAAGATGGGGAATCTGATTGCTTTGGGTTGACCCATAGGTATGAGGCACCGGGAACACCCTTGATGGCATGTGAATATGGGAATGCCGTCAAATACATCATTGGAACTCGAGTTTTAGAACGCCCCTCACAAATAAGTATCGTTGCGCGTGGGAATCGTGTTTCGAGCTGCCCCTCATGTGAGAAAGCTTGATGCTTTGGAACCCAAGTCAAACCATCCCGCACGGAGCGCGTCGAATTCATCAGTCTGTGTATACATGTTATTCGTTGGGGAAAGATGGGTTTGAGTGCCTTTGGCATATGGTTCATGAACAAAGGTAGTGAGAGATAACATGTATCTAAAAGGTATGTCTGACCTGAGAACGGTTGAGCCGCTGTGATATAAATGAATCGACCACAAGCCGTAGGGTAATTGTGTGGCAAGGTGGCTCGCAGCGATTGTGGCTAGACTTCTGATAATCACCCAGTCCGCTTTAGTCACGCTCATCAAAAATTATCACATTCGCTCGGAAGCAAACGCCGATTCGTACGATTGTCAGTTTGGATGTAACTTAATAGGGCTAAAACGTGACGTCAATATAAACCCGCCCGACCCCACGTGGTGCCCGTAAACAGGTGCGAAAACGTCTAGACTGTGTGGACCTAATCACAGGTGGTCCCTCTAGCATCACTTTACAAGACATTAATGCCTTGCATTTTGTCCCATTGAGCATTCTCCAGAATCCTCCACTTCCATGTCCCAAACTACCATATTAATTTAATTCTAATCGTAGTAACTGAAGTAGTGCCACACTTACATGACTAAAATGGCTTATGACGATCTCGCCCACATCAACTTTGACGATCTCGCCCGTCGTTGATCTCGCCCACATCAACTTTGGCGATCTCGCCCGTGATCTCTGCGATCTCATCCAGGACAAACGCCTCAATGGACATGACTGATATTAATCTGTTCTCTTATGGATTTTGAACAGGACATAGAAACAACTGGGAAACATCTGGAATTTTACGGCTTCTGTTCTCTGAGAGCGCCATTAAAATGCGTATGTTATACATGTGTGAAGTGATGTAAGTGTAGATAGAAAAGTAAAGGGCCGTGGGCAGGTGGGCGGTATTGGGGTAGGGAACGCAGTATGGACTGCACACCGACAAGTACTCGGGCGAGATCGACAACGACCTCGGGCCAGATCCGAACACCTACGAGATGGATAAGTTTGCAAGTTGTGGATTAGAAACTGACTGTGGTCAGGCATTGTACGGGATACTCCGGGATCTCTTCTCCTAAGCACAACGGCAGTATTGACACGGCAAACAGATATGTGTATGTATAACACAAGGGCCCGGGAAGAATACACATCGCGCTTGTGGTAATAGACAAGGACGAATGTCCACGTCGTAACAAGGATTGTATCACTTTTGTAGTAGTAAGTAATGTTCCGAAGTAGGCCTTCCTTATTCCTCAATGGAGGACATTTACACTGGTACACAGGCAGCAAGCAACGGACGGAGCTGGCGGATCACAATCAGCAGACAGTAGCACGAATCGACAGGATCATGAGCAATAGATGGGATCACAAGACAATGGGATCATGATCTCCGCAGATGGGTTCACAAGACAAATGGATCACATGACCAAAAGACAAAGGGATCATGGAATATAGATGTGATCACAAGTATGTGAGATTACGATCAACAGATGGGATCACAACACAATGGGATCACGATCAACAGATGGGATCACAACACAATGGGATCATGATCAACAGACATATCGCAACTAAACAGGATCACGTCAAACAGACAACGTGCTCAACAAGCAACAGAAAGAGAATTAACATGAATAGATCAACTTCCCGTGTTATCAGAAATCAACTAGAAACACGGTATCGCAAATAATCAGTGGAATTTAAAGAGCCTGAATATGATAAGGGTGCGATTAAGAATGAATTGCGGTGTTTGATAAACAACAAGCGAAGCGACTACGGGACGGCCAAACGAATGTTCATCCGATTTCACTTCAATATAAGCAACAAAAGAACATCGCCCTCAAGGTTGCCAGTTCTTTATGATGTGTTGTGAGAGACATGTGTCGGATGCGAATCAGCAGTTGCTGAATCGCCTCGTCTAGCCTAGTGGTCAGGGTGCATGTGATGGGACCACGTCAACACATGGTTCATAACGTGTGTATAGGACACAGACAGACATGTATGATCAACACAATAAATCTTACCTCTGAGACTTATTGTATTTCTTGAAGGTACTATTGCGTATGTCTTGAATGGACTTAAGGGCTTGAGGCTCAGCCGATATGCCCCAGGCACGCTGACGAGGTCCGTTTATGTGGGCTACGGGGCTCCCAGGGGGTACTAAGAAAATGCTCTTATACTTATCGAGCTGGCTATTCAACTCTTGGATCTGTTCATCCTGATCATGTAGCCTTTTTTCTAGCTCCTTGATTTTCTCGTCTTTTTGTCGTAATACTTTCTGGAGATCAGCTAGGCTCCCCATGGCGGCGTCTGGCGTTGAGAGTATCCGACAAAAATCACTGCACTGAAGCGGTCAGCAGGGGCCCATTGCCTCGCAGTGATATGTCAAGCGACAGGCTTTTTTCGCGTTTTCAAAGTGATGACAGAAAGATGAAAGATAGCCAAGAGGTGCTTGACGAGTTCAAATGAACGACGTTGGTGCGTCCCTGTTAACCAGTTGGTAAAGGGGAACGATTAGCAAAACTCACGCCAGCATCAATGTCGGATGAGGGAACTCCGTAAAGGCACCAGATAAGTTTCCGACAGCAGCAGTCTATTTTGAGAAATGATGGCCAAGCTTGAAGTAAGGAATAACGATATCCTCTCGAGCTCGGTCGCCACAGAAACACGGAGCGCTCTTCACGCGGGGCGAGTGGTGCGGCCTGCTGCGGCCACTTGCCTGGAGTCAAGTGCGAATGACGCGGAGCGCACGGCCAGCGCCACCAGTTAGCAGCGAGCGTAACGCTGACAATAGTAGAGGCGGCAAGCTACTACCCACTGGCTACCGTTCTCCTCCTTACCACAGAGTTACACACAATCCGCTTCGTGTTGCTAACTATCCCAGCTCCTACAAATGATGGGTCAAGGGTTGGTATAGTGTAAAGAGTCGATACATCTGGTGGAGGTACCGCCGGCTATCTTACTGGACTGTGGCCAGTTCACTAGCTATCAGGAGCGTGTGCATAGCTCTCGATGTGGTCAGCTCTCGTCTTCACCTTGACCACTTCACATTCCACACAACTCTCTTTCTCCCTTTCTTACTCTCTCTCTCTCTCTTTTCTCTTAATCCTTGGTAGCTGCCTGCATAAACAGAGAGCACTCGTTCGCATCGACTAGGTCGGGTTAAAGGCCTGTTAGACCCGCCTCCACAGCGTGGCCTCCACACGCTTGGCCAGGTTCATGAAATAACGACATAACATTGGCATAGGTCTCTGGCGCTTGTCTAATAGATGAACGCTTCACTAAGAGATTCAACTATGTCCATATTTAAACATGAGGCATTCAAGAATCCTGGCCACGCGCACGCCATGACTTGCTGTGGTTGGGCAAGGCAATGAATGCTGGTATCAATTCATGCGGTTACATTGTTATCAGGTATATGTTGGCCCGCGTTTGATGTAAACTAGCCGTGCACGACGTCTCAATGGTTATCAGGTATATGTCGGCCCGCGTTTGATGTAAACTAGCCGTGCACGACGTCTCAATGGTATATATGTATACTACCGTCCGACCGGGGCTAGGTGCAAACAAGGCCATCAAAGATAAACAAAAACTCACCCTTCATTGGTCGTTCATCAGACAAATTACAAAGCAAATTCAAATGGCGCTCATGAGGAGTAACAGATGAACTTCCGGATGTAATCATTGTTAAGTTCAATGAAATAACTACCATAACGACAATTGGACCGTTGCTATGGGAATCAGTTCATACTGTTATTCTGTTTTGTATATTATTACGGTATGACAACGATTTCAGGCGCACAAATGATTCCATTGCTTTGAAAATGTTCACGGGGAATGCATCCTGACCTTGCCTAGCTTTGGCCAGTGCTCTTGTCACAGTCAATGTAATTAATTTGATAGAGATTACAAAAGGACCTCATTAGCACACCGTGTACGTTTCGTCTACCCCATGACAGGAGGTAATCTTCTCGGTCGCCCTGCAACTTCCAGTTGCTTCATTTTAACGCTGATCACAATGATCCGGTGTTGGGCGAGGTACATAATATATATATATATATATATATATATATATATATATATATATATATATATATATATATATATATATATATATATATATATATATATATATATATATATATATATATATATATATATATATATATATATATATATATATATATATATATATATATATATATATATAGTGATGTTATTCAACCTTGGGTGAACCATTCGTCAATTAAGAGACACTGTTTCAATGTAACCTTCGTAGTTATAGCATGACCCCGACAACCATGATGACCTTGACTATTGAATTGCCTGTTTGATTAAGCGTCCAGATTTTTTTTTCACTCGAGGAATCTTCTTTAATATGATTATGAACAGGAATAGTGTAAAGGGAGGCCTTTGAGTTCTTGTTCGTACAATGCCCAATATCAGAATATGTAGCAGGTAGCTAAACAATTCATCACTCGAAACAGAATTGGTTAATTTGCCAGATTTCGGTGGGGGATATGGTAGCACACTGGACCGCGAGCAACATACGGTGGCCAGAGATTCGAATTTAAAGAGGAACTGAAATATTTTAAAACATTTTTTCGAATTGGTCAACAGATACAAGATCGATAAATCCCGATAAATTTGACCTACAATGATCGCCGTGCCTCAGATAGTCAAGATTTAAACACATGATCGTTGGTATTACAACAAGGCGTATTTGCAGAATATAAATGACAATTGCTGATATTGTGTACCTTGACAATCAATGATGTCATAAACACTGCCACGGTTCCCACAGTGTTTTGAAAGCGTATTGATTTTAATAAGGTTGATGTTTCTGAAATCTTTTGAAGCCAGCTAACCCAACCATGTTAAAACCTAGCAGTGTCTCTATGACTGCATTGAATACTTGTTATCATAGCGTTACTTGCGAGTCCTTGAGTGCAATGTTTTCTTTTTATAAGGCGGGTCAATTCTGTAAACACTTCCAACAGCGGTCACCAACTGGACGATGATATCAATATTTGCCAATAACAGACCTGTCCCTGTTACCAACTAAAATATACCATTGGTCGCCCGCGCCACACTTGATGGTTTAGCTGGGAAATCTTTCAAACACTATCAAAACTGAAAACTGGCGATCATAACAGAAACCATATCTCTTTAATAACCTCCACCACTACATAAGGAAGCATTTGGGAAAAAACTGAAATCCTAAACGAAAAAAAACCCGGACTTTTCGGAAATTTGTATTGACCCAGTAAATAAATGGAATGACGAAAATCGGAAGAACGATTCGGTAGCGGGTGTACTGATATAGCTAACTATGGCCTCTTAACAAAAAGCCATTGCATCTCCGGGTTGGCGTTTCAGGTGATTTGGTTGATGATCTGCTTGTCGAACACACGACAGACGCACGTGCTACAGGCCACCTCACGTTCCAAGCACGATGTTCCTCGCGTGCGCCAACATTGACACCTCTAATCGGCTTATACCAAGGCCGCGCGCAAAGCCAATAATGGCCAGCTGTATCAGACCGTTGTAACACTTACATTAGCTTGCTATTGTCACTCTGGCTAGGAGGGTGTCTGAGGAGATTAAACAGAGATAGCAGATGCGGGTACCCCGTCGTACAACACGAAGCTAAAAAAAAACCATCGTAAAGATTGCATCTGAAAAACACACCCCGTCGTACAAGTACGAGGCCCAACAAAACCCGTCGTGTAAGCCGAGAGGCCGAAAAAACACACCCCGTCGCGCGGTACATGTATACTGAATGATTTCATGCTATATCTTTTGCTTCTTCAATGATCATATATATCATCTCTTCTCCATGCGTTTACCTGTGATTTTCTGTCCTTTCAATGATGATGGTCACGCTATATTTTGGTGTGAACTTAACCGCCGCTACACCCCAAGCTCCCCAGAGCCTGTAGTGAAATACCTTTCCTAATAGAAGTCAGGAAAAAATGCGCAACCCCACCCCCCACCAGCAGTTTTCTGTAGTTCCCTTAGTATTTTCCGGTAATCGACGATTTATGTTATAAAAGCCTGGTTAAAGAACCTCGTTTTTTTCGGCTTGCTTCTTCATTACAAGTATATGTTTTGTTGAAGACAAATGTAGAATTATGATCGAAAAAACATCGTTGCTAAGCGACGCAAAGATAATGAATGCTTACATAATTCAATGACTACCAATTTGACAGTCACAAATTTAAAGGATCACGAACGTCATAATATAGAACACATTTGCATTAATACTAATTATCGTCCGAGCCAGTAAGAGAGTGATTTTACGACTAAGGTTGTGTTTTTCAAGGAGATAATTGTGGTCGAGTCGTTCCCTCGATGAAATGTCTTTCGTTTTCCTGCTTCCAAACGAGGCGAGCACTGGGTCGCTATTTTCATGGAAGCAGGACCGGTGTGACAAACAAAACCGCTGTGTTTATTTACATGGCGGAGTAATTTATTCCGCGTACACACCCCACTCACAGTATTTCGAGTGAAAGCGTCTTTTTGTTAAAGCTCATGTAATTGTCCGGTATCCATTGTAAGGCAGCGTAATCAAACAGAACCTTACGGTTTCTGTCAATTCGAATCATAATTTCGGAGTCGGCGTTCACAGTGACATTGATTGTACGTTCTAGTGCTGTATCAAAACGCATTTCCAAACGCACGTTCCCTTGTTTCCACAAATTAAAATGCGTGCCGCTATCAGCCAGGAATCGAAAACAGATCTAATTCTCTTTTGATACAGGGACAAGATTGTGGGTGTATATACCGGTGCCATGATTTAACTGAAAATATCCTTCGACAACCTCCGAGTTGTTCCACGTCGACGGTATGAGCTACTACACCTACCTCGGGTGAACCTTTTTATACACACCGATGGTTGGCGACGCGGTTATTTGGGTTTTACTATTTGATCGAACACTTCCTATCCGGTTTGTAACATTCGTTTCCAAGCTGAATGCTTCAGAGACTTCCCTCTTATCAAATCTCCAACCACCCTCACTCCTGTTTTCAAGGCGTGTTTCTTAACGACAGGTAAAACTTTTTGAACAAGCGGTAACACCATCTTTGGTCCCTTAACATACTCCCCAAACCAGGTCCTTGCTGACTCCTAGCTCCGGAAAACACGGGGAGCCTACCGCTTGGTTCAGATAATACGGGGTGTAAATATCACCAAATGGTTTTCAAAATATATCTTTCTTAGTTTTACGGAAATGTAACGTCACTGTCACTTTACCAGATTCGAATGGAATGGGTCGACCCGTGTCATCTCTTATATCAATTTCTATAGTAGAAAAAGTCTTGGTGGCTATCGGGTAATAAAACACCTGTTTATATGTGGGGTTGATTGACTACCCATGACGATCGTGATCGACTGGAATAATACGCAGAAGGGGAACCACGGTGTCTCCAACCACCTGAGATTCGATGAGATTTAAATAGACATTAAGTCCGTACAAACCCTGATTGGTGTCAACAATGCACTGATTGACTTGACTGTTCTCAAAAAACCCCATCTCAAGTCTTTGATGCAACCCCTCGTCCATGTAAACTACAACTGACTCAATGTCTAGCGTCAGAGTCGCTGTCTGTCGGGTTCGATTGTAGGTGAGACGCATCGTAGGCTCACAGAAAACGTTTGACAACTAACGTGCCTCGATTGTTGATGAAAACTTTATTCATAGATCAGTGATCAGCTGGCTGCAGTAGGTAATCAATTTTGGGGCGCAAACGTTCAACAGGTTAGACAACAGCCCACCACACTCCCTACCAAGGTATCTAATGGCCGCTTCACACATTTAAATACTACATGCACCAACTGACCTGGATAAGTTGAACGGTTGCTTGGCAGCAACAAATCAACCAGACTCCCCATTATCTGCCTGTTGACAAATTTTATAAATACTGCTTTTCCATCGCGTAGAGGCATTTTTATTTGAATTCATTAATTCGATTTACCATGCATCATTTGTGACTGGTATTAATAAGAATTGAGATAAATGCTGTAGGTTATGCACTTAGCGGGCTCATATGTTATGCAGAAAAGCGGGGTTCACGCATTCAGGGGCATTTGCAATGATTATGTAGAATGATAATAACCGCAACAACAACAAATTCATGCAACATTGAAAGTAGGCAAGTCAACTGTTCTTGCGCTAGTAATATAATTGAGTGACGGGCTTATTTGCTGTGTATGACGCGACGGAAAGACGTAACATCACCCTTGCGCGCGCGCCTGTTTTTCTTTCTTGGTGACTTTTCTCCCATGTCTTTGTGATTGCAGTGCGCTCTATGGCATTGTAGGATAGGCCCACCAACAGTTGTACGACTTACGTAACGTCATGCGTGCACAACTTAGCATGTTTTCGTTTCGCGTTTCTTGTGAGTTGTCTTCCACGTCGTCGATAAGCAAGCCCATATAACGGCATGCGATTTTTTAACAGTATGCAATTTCTGAAGTTGTCTATGTGACGTTATGTTCACGGTACTAAACCACCCTTGCCTAAGAAGCGCAAATTTGGAGAGGATGAAAAGCTCAGCGAGCACTGTATTTATAACTGAAAAAGTAGGGCCGGTATAAAATTTGTAGTCTGCGTCCCAGACTTCAAGGGTTCCGCTACGCTTCTCGCCCTAGAGTCTACGACAATACAAGGTCTGAAACTGGTGCGTCCGAATATTCATTAGACACGTTCGTTAATCTTCGTGACCAATCAACGCAAAGGTTGTGACCCGGATTGACCTTTGATGCGCGCGTCTGGCTCATGAAACTGGCTTGTGATACTCACCCTCGGTTTTATGTGACGTCATGTACATTGTTGTGGTCTGTGTCCAATGAAAAAACACTGAATGTCTTATGGAATCATGGGGCGTTTCAAAAGTTCAAATTGGCACCACAACAAGCGCTTTAATCGCTTAGCTGCATGATAGTAATACAGTCAGTAAAGAGACTGTTCAGCCCCATATTTGGAACGAGGTTGCCTAGATAGCTGCTTGGCAACCACACATTGGAAACCAAAAGTTTTAAGTTTTCAGACTTTCAGTCGCTACGTGTCGCTGTGGGACATTACCCTTCCTGCTTGTCGGTCTAATGTGTGCGCAAAGATGCCTCAACTTGAATGAGTAAAGATTTGATGAAATCTACATTATGTAACCAAAGCGGAAGTATACACATTGATAGCGAGGTAAATTCAGAACGCGTTATGATTTACAGCTAACATTCGTGTAGTTCATGGTTTTAAGGAGGCACCGTTATGGATGGAACGACATAACTGAATAAAATAGATTTCCTCAGAAGATCATGAATATTTACAGTCAAATGATAATGTTAAAAACTTATTTTTAAAACCGACCTTCAGTCATTACAACTCGATTTTTGGGATCAGTTATTTTTACACTCACGATCTGTGAGAAGGAATTGAATTGAAATCAGACAACGCCTCTGAGATGAGATTTGCGGATGCGCATATTGAGCGTATATACCAAATGATTAGCGCGGTAGGAACCAGGGGTCAGGTGAACGACCAACGAATCGACCAAAGGATCCCCTTCTACGGGTCTGTCTGTCATATGGTATCCAGCTCGATGATCTATAACAGAACCCACGTTCTCCCCGATGTTATACCCAGAAATAGGGTACCGAATTTCCGCTAATCCCTCTTCCCAACTACCTTTTAATTGAATGGGTTAAGGTCATTGAGTAAAAAAACCTGTCAACGTGTTGTTGGGGTGATAATTCATCGAACTGTTGGAAGGTAGGTTAAGAAAGAAACTCATGACTCTATGTTTCTAAGTGGGGTTGGAAAGAATGTACCCTAAGCTACTGCTTAAAAATACGATTTCAGCTTTCGGAATTTACCGACCAAATATGGACCACACCCGATCGATCCACCAATCCTCCGTCGTAATGCACTTTTGTTCCCGAATTCAGTTTTTATACAGGTCAACACCACTGACCCAACTATTAAATCGGGTTGGGTATCCAAACCAATTGACAAAGTATTGTTTTTGTCCTTTCCGTTTACGTTCTTTGATAATTTATTCAAACCCGATACCAAGCTTTGTCATTTACTTTCTGTAATTCTTCCTCGTAAAATGATCGCTCTTATACTTTATTTATCGTCCTTTATCGTATGCACATTAGGAGAGCCTAAGTGAACACCCTCCACCGAAAACAGCTCCGCTGTCGAATAGGAAGTGTAACCTTTTTTAAATTCACTGCTGCTTGACTGATGCGGACACGATCCCCGATATTATACTTAGGTGTTTTAACCCTATCAGAGAGTTCCCCGTATATACGTCATCCACGTGACTTCTTTATTATGAAACGAGACCGATATCGGGGTGCATTTCATGCTGCGATGATAGCTGAGGTTGTATCCTTTCACCAACAAAGCCAGAACCAGTAGATAAACACTGGTGTTGTGTTTGGTAAAATAACGCCACATTTTAGTTTTTAACGAACCGCTCTGTTATACTAGCTTTGGTTTCTTCGTTGTGGGTGGTAAAAAAGCGAATCCCCTGTTGCTTATGAAACGTCTGAAATTTACGGTTGATAAATTCTCTGCACTTATCGGTTTGTAAACACAGGGGCTTCCGCCCTTGTTTTAGTATACTCTTGAAGGCTCGAATCAAACTCCCGTTTCATTTTTTAATCGAGAATACATCGATCAAGGTCAAGGTCAAGAGAAATTTCGTTCTTCGGTTCTGTTTGGCTAAGCGGGCTATGTCCACTAAATCCGCCTGCCATTGATGATCAATCCCGTCGTTTTCGAAACTGATGACGGATCGGTTTATGCAATGTATTCGTTTACACAACCTTTGTCCGACCGCCTTTGCTTTGAGCTTCGTAGCTCTGACCAACGGCTACATCCCTCCATACGCTACCGGTGCCCCAGGTTCAAAATACACACTTAACTTTCCCATGACGTCCAATCTTGTGCTACCCCCGCATCCTCACTAGGTCTTTTATCTGCTCGCGTCTCACTCCGCCGAATGTAGTTCATCGATCAGGGTGACCTACTCAATCTTGCGGAACATTCCTGCAACGCTTCAGCAAATCTTTCTCAACCCTTTGGTTCAAAGCTTTTACGTGGTCTGAACACATCGTGGGGTGTTTTAAGGCTCGATACATTCTAATCATTCACAGTTTCCCGCTCTTTTTATAGATAAGAAATTCAACTAGAGTATTTTTTCACTTTTATCTTTAAATCACCCATCATGTATATTCATGTGGCTAATAATTGAGTTTTATTCACAGTCAAATTGTAATGCTTACCAATATTTGTAATTACTTAAATCCACCTCATCTTCCGACACACACATGTTTAACTGAGGATCCATTAATGCACTCTCTAGCTTCGATCACTTCACTAAGAGCCGTGTCAAAATCGTTACCCTGCTCCAATAAGCGCTGTTGATTTATAATGATTTGTCTTTAGGTCTTATTGTCTCTCAGCTCTTGTGTAAGTCGTACATTCATCTGTCTTTTAAAACAGACCACCTGCTATACGCATCCGTCATGTTGATGTCACTCTCACGCTATCTTAGCCATTAATGACATCCCATCAAATCTTAACTCTTCATACCATGAACTCAAAATAAAAACACTGTTGTATATTTTCATTCATTTATTATACAATCTGTTAGTTACACGTATTTCAAAATCTGATTTCACCATAGTCAGTATTTCCTATAAACTACACACAACCATTTGCTACATTCCAACCACGAGGGGTGGGGCTCATTTAAAGCTATACTTAATTCCCATAACCTTGTCACATACAGTTCATCGACCCCTTCAAGGGCGTCTGCCATATACATCCGAACTTGTTCCTCAGGTTCTGCCATCAAACAAAGATCATGCTGTAGCTGACTCGGGTGGTCTATCTGGCATCCATTGCATGTTTCTGTTACTGGTAAAGCGCGAACAAAGCTTTGACAGCTTGACAGGCAGAGAAACATGCCCCCAGTTCCGGTAAAAATCGCTGTGCGCGACGGTGGCCCTCCTAGCGGCCGCGACGGAAACCCAAGAATGTGAAGGCCCCTATTCATCGTATGCTTCAAAAAGCATATGCCACGCACAACCATCCAATCTCATTGTCACGTGACCCTTCTTAATCATCACCATAGGCGTTGAGTGACACACTCTCAACGTTATATCTGTGCCAATTGATACCTCGACACGGTTCTTCTTTTGCTTCTATCTGTTTCAAAGTTTCTGTGACAGCGGCCACAGCACAGGGTAGGCGGTTGCAAGATCTGGGTAAGTTAATATGTAAACCCTCGAACACCAGAAGTGGAGAAACTACGAGCCTTTAATGTGCGGTCACAAAGCAACAGCAAAGCATACAGTTGCATAATATTGACAAGAACACAGGTAATGATATTTCGTTATATGAAATTTTCAAAATATGAGTAAGACCACAGGAAAGGCAAATAGGTTATATATAGTGATGTAAGAATATTAATAATAATAGCTTATCAAAATATGAATAAAAAATGCATTATGTAACAACAACAAAAAAGGCCCACTAACCAATATCTAAGAAAAGCAGGTGGCAGATATGAGAAGCAGAGCCAGTCGGAGACCATTAATTAAGGGAGGGAATGGGATGGGAGATTCAAGCTAAGAGGTGCTGCGGACGCTGCTGCTGTTGCAAGTGAGATGAGAGTGAAAGGGATCTTATTTTTATACATGACTGAGAACATTCAAATTAGCATGGGGCGACCGGAAGGGACTCTTTGAGGATTATTTAAATGAGATGCATATCCTGAATGAAGACAAGACTCTTCGGCGATTCATAATTCGCCAGCTTCCTTCACATCTTGCGCCGTGGTTTTACCTCAATTCAAATGAATTGACAATACAATTTTGACTTCTTTGGGTCGGTCTACGAATAATGATGTTGATATATGTGTTCCATGAGTGGCTTTGAGTGCTTAAACCTGATCCGCCAGCGATCGTTGGGCGATAGTTCTTAGGAGTTATCAGCTGGTGGAGGGTCTGCAGGAGGTGTGGCAGTGGGTTCCTGTGGCGCAGTTTTGTTCGGTTGCCGTTTAGCCAGAGTGGGTTAGGATCTAGCTCTTTTAAACCAAGTGGAGCTTGCGCTCCCTCTTGGTTCTCGAGGATAGCCTCGCCAATGTAGAAAACTCGATGATAAGACTTTACCTTCATGATGTCCACCTGATGTAATAGATGCAATTTAATGAGCAATGGTTATTATCTACGGTGAATGAGTTTCAGCAACCACAATAACTTATAGATATGCATAATCGCCTAAACTGTGGGGGGCGATTAACGTTTCCAACTAATTTCCAATATGGCGGCGAGATTGTGCAACATAAGCCGGTTGGAAACGGACTTATTATGACAACTAGGTCAGAAAGTTATAATGTATAAATCTAGCATAAATTGACTCACCTGTGAAATGTACTATAAGGCACCTGATGACAATAACGGTATGATAAAAACTTAACAAATTCCGCACGGTCGTGTCATGCAAGAGACTGGTTGTTGGCAACTGCCAGAATTCGGAGTGGAATTTCGCCGAAAAGTTAGAAATTAATCGAATATCAAGTGTTCGCCCGGACATTGGTTAAAAAAACCCATAGCAATTAAATTCAGTTAATACTCTCACCCTTGGTAGCTGTACATTTTTCTCAGTACGTATTTTAACGGAATAAGAGGTGTTAAGCATGTTTGTCAATCTACTGATAAAAGTTGGTTCTCCTGTTAGACCAACAAGGTAGTACACTCTTAACCCAATCTAGTCAAAATGACTAGCTAACCTGGTCACCCAGCTATCGAAGTTAGTCAAACTCTGTAACGACTAATCACATGGTCAAATCGACTTAGCAACATAGTCACAATGACTAGCAAGGCTGGTCAGGTGTTATTTGACTAGTTACCTAGTCAATTTGACCACCCTGAGAGCGTTATCTTCTCTTTGTTGGGAGACCGCGATGCGCGGATCACACGGGTTGGTTACATAACCACAGATGCGCGCCGCGGCATACCGGAAGCTTGACCTTTGCGGCGGTTCTTTAACCAGTTGCTGCAGGAAATTGGAAATCTTCCGTTGAAATTTTCTGACAATCGCCTCCATACTATTAGGTGAGAATATTAAATAGTTTTCTGTATTTTTGTATGTATTGTCGTGTACCATTGCTGGTATCAGTACTAATGAGTGCTTAGCTTCAACCATAAGTCTACTATGTGTTTTAGAATGTCGCAACGCAGGACGACACCAGTAATAACATCTGTTGGAGAAGCTGTGGATGTAACAGAGGTCATGGCCATGGGCATGCTGATGGCCGCCATTTATGTGTTTATGTGCCTTACCACCTATCGACCAAAAAGACGTTTCGTTATGTACAGAAGCCTCTGAAGGTGATGCTGGTCGTTGATGATGAGGCTAAAGACCAAGTTGATGCGAAGCTTCTTTGTGTCAGGGCTAGTATTAACAAGGGCATGCATGTAAGTGTTTATATACAATAAAGTCTACTTGTTTTGCATATTATGTTGTCTGACTTGTTTTTACACTGGTTCTTACACTGGTTCAACCTTTAATCATATTCAAACTGACCTTCATTCATAGTCAAACTGACCAAATCTTCTAGTCGGTCTGACTAAGTACAATAGTCATTACTACTTACGCTATAGTCAATGTGACTAATGAGATAGTCATAGTGACTAATAGATTAGTCATATTGACCACTCTTTACTTGACTAGGTAGATTAGTCATTTTGACTAATCAATATTTGACTAACTGCATTAGTCAAATTGACTAACACATTAGTCGTTTGGTGGACAGTCAATATGACTAGCCAAGTTAGTCAAGTTGACTAGATTACATTAAGAGTGTATATATACAGGACGTCTGAGTAGACGTCCCACCGGAGCTACGCATATCGCTGAACTTACACAATCACAGCGTCAAACATGTGATCATTTTGCTGCACCCCACAAACAACATCAGCACCAACTCCAAAGAGACTTTGAACCCATTGGTAGACAAGTGCGATCACTATTTGCAACAACTTCTAGTCTTTCAATTCAATGCTACTTACCACACACACAGGGGTTTCTGGGCTGCTCCTATACAACACTGGTCTCAAGATGGCATCCACCCAAACACCTCTATTGGCAGATCCAAGTACAAAACATTCATCCGGAGAGAAATCTTTAATGCTTTGAACTCGCTTTAGTGTCTTCACCTTACCTTTCGCAAAACAACCGAAAAACAAACCAGTCATTTATCTTTTTGTTTGCACAACCGTTATTGTTTTGCACGGCCGTTGTTCCTCGCGCAGTTTGGTTTCACACAGCTGTTATCATTTTACACGACTGTTATTTTGCACAGCTGTTCTTCAGTTTATAACATTTTGGCACATCTATTTTACATGTGTCGCTTCACATAGCCGCGTTGAATTTCATACCTAACTGTACAAAGACGCCATTATACTACTACTGCACATCCGCTATATCAGACAGCCATATTACTCTAATTTGTTCCAGCCACCACAATAAACCCTTCTACGTAACCCCTCTACAGTAGCATCTCCTACCAAACGCGCCCGTAGCAGTTCCCAATAGCCCAACAGACCAACAGTGGATCGAGTACACTCTTAATGTAATCTAGTCAACTTGACTAACTTGGCTAGTCATATTGACTGTCCACCAAACGACTAATGTGTTAGTCAATTTGACTAATGCAGTTAGTCAAATATTGATTAGTCAAAATGACTAATCTACCTAGTCAAGTAAAGAGTGGTCAATATGACTAATCTATTAGTCACTATGACTATCTCATTAGTCACATTGACTATAGCGTAAGTAGTAATGACTATTGTACTTAGTCAGACCGACTAGAAGATTTGGTCAGTTTGACTATGAATGAAGGTCAGTTTGAATATGATTAAAGGTTGAACCAGTGTAAGAACCAGTGTAAAAACAAGTCAGACAACATAATATGCAAAACAAGTAGACTTTATTGTATATAAACACTTACATGCATGCCCTTGTTAATACTAGCCCTGACACAAAGAAGCTTCGCATCAACTTGGTCTTTAGCCTCATCATCAACGACCAGCATCACCTTCAGAGGCTTCTGTACATAACGAAACGTCTTTTTTTGGTCGATAGGTGGTAAGGCACATAAACACATAAATGGCGGCCATCAGCATGCCCATGGCCATGACCTCTGTTACATCCACAGCTTCTCCAACAGATGTTATTACTGGTGTCGTCCTGCGTTGCGACATTCTAAAACACATAGTAGACTTATGGTTGAAGCTAAGCACTCATTAGTACTGATACCAGCAATGGTACACGACAATACATACAAAAATACAGAAAACTATTTAATATTCTCACCTAATAGTATGGAGGCGATTGTCAGAAAATTTCAACGGAAGATTTCCAATTTCCTGCAGCAACTGGTTAAAGAACCGCCGCAAAGGTCAAGCTTCCGGTATGCCGCGGCGCGCATCTGTGGTTATGTAACCAACCCGTGTGATCCGCGCATCGCGGTCTCCCAACAAAGAGAAGATAACGCTCTCAGGGTGGTCAAATTGACTAGGTAACTAGTCAAATAACACCTGACCAGCCTTGCTAGTCATTGTGACTATGTTGCTAAGTCGATTTGACCATGTGATTAGTCGTTACAGAGTTTGACTAACTTCGATAGCTGGGTGACCAGGTTAGCTAGTCATTTTGACTAGATTGGGTTAAGAGTGTAGGGCTACAATAAGCATTGCTAGTGAAAGTGGGGAAGTGCCAGACGCAAGGTCATTGGTGCCCATATCAAGGGTGACGAAGTTGTGGCATGTTGCTTGTAGTAGTGTCGTGTGTAAAGTCATGCTTGAAACCTTGATACCTCTGACTCAATTCAAGTGAACTTAGTCACTAATTCTGAGCGGAATACTGCATTGCCAGGGTAGAGGGTCTAGAATGTCTGGCATTATTGTTGAGATGGTGCTGTAACCCAGAGACAAAGCTATGACCTGAGATCAAACCAGTGAATTTCATGGTTTGTTTTGTGGAACAAGGGGGAGTATTGTGCCTTATCAGTTTGCGAAGGCAAATAGTTAGGAAAAGAAAACAGTAAACGAAGAACAAAAAGAATTGGCACGAAAATACACAAAATGGCGCCTAACGTAAAGCAGACACGTAATGTCACTAAGATGCAGAGCTAAAATAAGATGCATGATGACATGGCGTGCTGTTGGGAAATGGAAAAGGACTGATAAGCTTAGAGTCGATGGTTGACCAAGTTAAAACTCTTTGGCTTGATATTGCTGGATACCAGCCCCTAAAGGGTGGCTCATAAATTCCATGTTTCAGCGGAGGACTACAACTGTCGAGCTTGGTTCTGTCGACTCTGGTTGCGTGGTGAATGGAAAAAAGGAAAATTATACTTTGATAACTTTGAGATCTTCTTTATTGATTAAAAGTGGCCAAAAGGGGTATCACTTAATCAGGGGTAGGTGATCTTCCCCCCTATCAGCATGTGCTCACTCCCTTATCTTGCCTTTAGGAAGCTGCATCCATCAGCGAATGCTATTGGCTGAGAGTCGCCTAGCAGATTCACCAATGAGGTCGCCCCTTAATGGGGTAGCTAAGTTGGGGTAAGGAGTTGGTGACGGGTAACTGACAGGTCAGAAGCTTTAAGGTAGAGAGGGTATAACAGAATAAAACAAATGTAAATGACAACCACCATGCCCTAAGGGTCTTGGAAACCTTTGGGTGCTGCATGCTGGGAGACTACCATGACCTGTATAACCGCAACGATGTCCTGGTTTTGGCCAACGTGTGTGAGTCATTTCGAAAGACATACTTGTAGATCACGCACACTACTACACGAGCCCCTGCCTCTCGTGGGATGCCTTGCTAAAGAATACGGGGATGGAGCTAAAGCTGCTGACGGACTTTGACCAGCACAATGTAACTAATGACCCGGAGTTGATGGCTGGTCAGAAGGAGTGAATGTATGAGTATCAGCAACCCAGGTTGAATAGCTAGTCCCCAACCTACACAACCCTTAGGGTATTGGTCCAGGCCCACAACTGATCCTAGGGGTGTTAAGGTGTGGTCCAGGGGCACGCTGAGCGGGTGGGACTGACTTTTGGACTGCTAGTATATACCTATACCATGTATAGCTTTGGGATGAAGAGGGGATGGGGGTCACCATTGGGGGGTCTATAGAACCCCATGGTCTAGCCTCGCAAGTCTGTATTGGGATGATGAAGGGTTGTAAGTCGCATTTGGGGCAGGTAGCCCTCCAAGTCCCCTGGTCCAGTCCCACCAGTCCGTATTGGGATGAACAGGAGCTGGGTTCACCATTGAGTACCCCATCCGCCAGTCTCATATTAAGTTTAAATAGTACGAGATATTTTTCAATGATTACTCAAAGGTCAATGGTAACCGCAGCATGGACCTTGTGTGTTCTAGCCCGGATATCCGTTTTGATCTGACGAAACTTAGATTCATAAAATATAAGCTTGAATTCTTCGTCAGAGATCTTTCCGTCGGTAAATGCGGTAGATAGGTGTCTTACAATCGTGTCCAGCCTGTTGTCGGTCAGGAGTCTGAATTCATTGTGCTTATTGGATTGATCAACAACCTACGAGTGATATCTTTCCGGTAACTGAGAGGCTGCATCAGGCCTAGGCTCTGATCTCAAGCCCTAGTACAATAGGGAGAATAACAACAGTGGACAGTAACATCCTGTCAGTAACTGCCATTTCCAAGCTGACTGACAAAAGGGCGCCATCGGTGTGGTAACCCCACAGCGATATATTTTGTAAAGCGTAACTCGTTTCCCTCTCATGCTCGAGCTGTCTTGGCATCCGTGTAATCTGCCCAAGCCTAACTAAATGAGCTGGATCAGCCACTGACCCATTAGCCTCATGAGGTATATCACATGGCTCAGCCGTTGAGTTGGTGTCGTCAGTGGATTTGGTGTAGGCACCAGTTTACGTTGTGTTGGCACCACTTTACATGGTGTTGGCATAAGTTTACAAAGTATTAGCACGGGTTTGGGTGGTGTGGGCAATGGTGTTGTGGGCACCGGAGGGGTTGGAACCTGGTTAGGCGGTGTGAACCCTTTTTGCCTTGTGCATACGTATCTGTGCCAGGCATTCTTCACTTGTGGGGAGGGCCAATTTCTGTTCCAAAGCTAACAAAGGGGAGGGTCAAAATATTTCTGACTTCATAAGATTGTGATAACCCTTCCCTCCTGGCAGATCAATAATGAACGTCCCCAAACACACATTGTACACTATCTGCACAGATATCTAACTCTCAATTCATTCTTTCTCTACTGATGCGCATGCACGAGGTACAGTGGCTTAAAGCTCGTTGCGTTGTCTAATATTAATGTAAAGCATCATTTAATTTAAGACTCGCATTAGCATAATGCAGACCTAACGTGTACATTATGCCTGTATGAGCATCGTCGTCCTCTCATCTTATCACAAACACTAGTCTGCGCCCCAGACTCCAGGGGTTCCGCTACACATCTCGCCCTAGAGTCTACGACAGGACAAGGTCTAAAACTGGCGCGTCCGAATATTCATTATACACGTTCGTAAATCTTCGTGACCAATCAACGCAAAGGTTGTGACCCGGATTGACCTTAGTTGCGCACGTCTGGCTTCACTCTCCATGGCAGACATGGTTGACTCTATGCAAACATAACATATCTGCAATAGTTAATAGAGCGCATGCGATTTGACACGGTTTTAACCTATGACCGGGTGATAACAAGCAGCGCGCGTCAAGCATAAACAAACATGAATGGTCAACATGAATGGAGCTTATCGGGGAAGCTCGGAAGTAAGCCTTTCTGTGGGAAATAAAGCTGTGTTTACTGTCCACAAAGGCAGCATTTTGATGTCTTTGATTATGAGCTTTCTTTGCTTTATACGCTGCAGTTATTTAGGTCATATAACCAAGGCCCTGCAGTCGCAAGTATTAAGTTTTGGCAAATCTTATTCTAACATTAGCAGTCCAAGTTTTTTTGGTTGTGTGTCTTTTTATTTTTTCCATAAAACATGTGAACTCGCATCGGGGGGTGGGTGGGGGGGGGGGAGCAGCAAATCTGGGAGCAAATGGTATATCAGGCTTTTCCCATACCCCGTTGGTAGATAAGCAACAACGTCGTTTCCCAAGAATAACTTCTCCAAACACTCTCACTGCTTGTCTGTCATTTGCAATCCCGGCTTGTAACTTTCTATTGCTTTTTTCAGTCGATTTTCGATAACAAATTCGTTTTCACATTTGACTGCCGCCATTTTTAGAAACGCTTTACCGCCATGAAACGTCCGCGGAACTATTTTTTTTTCCATAAATGCCTCATTTTGGACCTACTGAAAAGTTTTCCATAACAAAATGTATATTTTTCTTCTAATCGAACACAGTAGAAAATATTTTTGTAACATTTAAGAGTTGATAATTCGTATCAATATTTCTCGCGTAATGGCCCGAATTTGCCCCAAAGCGATCTGTGTGGTGCAGAGGCGAATCCTAGCCTGCGCAGAAGCCGATGTGCAAGGAGATCGGTCTGGCTTGTGATAATGAATGTCTTCTGGAATTATGGGGCGTCTCAAATGTTCAAATTGGCACCACAACAAGCGCTTTAATCGCTTAGCTGCATGATAGTATGTTCACGTAATAGTCAGTTAAAAAGAACCAGTTGTGTGTCTGCTTCTCTCGCCGATTGTGTGATTAACGGTGCCACTCAGCGTGAAACAACAAATCGTTGTAGAATGTGTGCCCGGCTCATAAAAATCACTCGTCCGGTTGGACAAGTTGACTTGGCAAGTCACTTGTCCGACATGTCCCGGCAAGCGGACAACCATTAGTGTCGAACCCTGACCCATTCCAAGCATTGCATCGAGAGCAGTAGCTAACAACGTGTAGCAAAATGTTTCCCCGTCCCAGCAGCCACATTTACAAAACAGTCACGACCCATCAAGCAGCCGAGGGAACAAGTCTTTTAAACGGAGCGTACCAAAACAAATATGGCGCCGAATCTTCGGAAAATGTGACACTGGCCAATTAGAGACAATGACTCAAAAGTACCCGAGAGTGACCGAGAGACACGGCTTGTGATTGGAGCATCCCAAATCTGGGATGCTGCACCAGTTCAAGACGGTACCTTATCCTAGACAGTTGGCGAGACTATTGAATATCATTAACATGTAAACAGGGCCCGCAGCCAACAGGCTAGGGGACCTTGACTACACAAACACCAACAAATGAAACAACCCACACATATCAATATGAACCTGACCAGGCAATCATACGCACATCTCATTTGGAGACGCTTGGGTGTTTTTATGCCAGCTTACTCAATATGGCCAGGAAAAGGTTTTATGATATTAATCTAGCCCATCTGACACTTTAAGCCTTCTCCCCTTTTAATTATCAGTACGACATGTCTACACTAGCCCGGGTTACCCTCCGCCAATATGGTGGGGGTGTGACCCTGATAATCACTCTCCATGGCAGACATGTTTGACGCAATGCTAACATAACATAAAAAAACGAATCCCAGCCTGCGCAGAAGCCGATGCGCAGGAGATCGCCTGATAATTAGTCTTGGCTGGTACTATTCCCATTGACCTTACGAATCCACGCCCCATGTGGACCGTTGGGTCAAGACCTGCGTGGAATGGGCCGGCTTTATCTGAACCAATGAGGTGTCAGCTGATCGAACGGAATCCAACGCCCGGAACCCCGATATAAGTATACACTTGCTGGTTCTGGGAGAGGATAATATCTAACTGAGAAATTCTGGAAAGATTCTGAACGAGATCCCAGCAAAGCATTAACGCTAAACTTCAATTAACAACAAGAACTCTTCTCCTGAACTCGTGTTATTTCTCCCCACTCCAGCAAACACAAACAGCAACGAAACTATAACGAAGGAGCGTGCATAAACAAGACAATTAACGTATAAGAAAGGGAACTTCCGGTGTGACGTCGTCTGATTTCCTCGTCTGTAAGTGCGGTATGATGAGCCTATTTCGTGTACCTGACTATCATCTTAGACCACTTGCCAACTCAAGACTGCCTCGAACAAGTTCAGTTTTGGACACGCTGTCTTTAGTGGCAACATAATTGATTCAGTATGACCGGCTTTACGAAGAAGACTGAGCGCTGATTGGGGAAGAGTTTAAAGAATCCCGTCGATATCGGGTTTATTTGAGAATTAATTTTATTGTGCAGTTAATGTTATTCTGTACTCCTTACAAAAAACCCTTTAAATCTTTGTTTCAATTTTCTCTTAAGCGAGGTGGGGAAACGTAAGGAGCTGGTCTAGGGAGAGATACAGAGACCAGTGATAAGGAGGAAGGCATGACGAGAAGTCACCTTAGCTCGTGATATGCATGCAAACCTCGTAACCGAATGGTTAAATATTGTATGGTTGCCCTATGTGTATTGTGGGGGTTCGCAACCAGGTGCCCAGTTGATCAACGTGTATTCCAAGTGAGAGATCACACTATTGCATCTATTTCATGTAATTATCTAAAGAAGGAATTTGAAGCCAATAAAACCTGAAGCCAAACGCCTATATTGCAACCTGACTATTTGCATAATATCGTTATGCCTAAATGCAAGTTTTCCGCCAACATTTTGATTAAAGCTGAGAAACCAAGTGCAAACTACCTTTTGCGATGGTGATTTCAATGATGGTTCTTATGTGCATGTATATATATATATATATATATATATATATATATATATATATATATATATATATATATATATATATATATATATATATATATATATATATATATATATATATATATATATATATATATATATATATATATATGAATATATATATACGAGAGAGAGAGAGAGAGAGAGAGAGAGAGAGAGAGAGAGAGAGAGCGAGAGAGAGAGAGAGAGAGAGAGAGAGAGAGAGAGAGAGAGAGAGAGAGAGAGAGAGAGAGAGAGAGAGAGAGAGAGAGAGAGAGAGAGAGAGAGAGTGAGAGAGAAAACCAAAGCTGGGCGCGAGATATGGTGGAGGGATGCTGGGTTCCGTATGAAATGGATTGGTGGTAGGATCCGTAGGATATAAATAACTGCGTCGCTCGCCACACGGGGGCCCATTTTACTCATTTATCATACTTCCTTTGGCGTTTCTGGAATAAATTACTACAAGAAAATGAGCCCTTGGAATATGGAAACCAATTTTATTTCCCTTTATTCTCGCGAATATAGATACATTATGCTGAGATAAAGAATTGGTTCAGAAGTATTTACTCGGGCGCTCATTGCTAACATATAGACAAATATGTTCTTTTGAACTGGGATTATTCAAATGCAACACAAGGTAGCAACATAAAGTAAGTCACACAGTGAATTAGACTGGATGCGTCCATTGAGCCTACAGGTGTCAATTGCAGACCATGGTGGTGTGTCTTCCCTGTCACTTTACCATACCTCTTTGACTTTGATTGATAGCCAATGTTATAAACATGTCGGCCAGCGTAATAGTGGCGATCTATTTGAGAAGTCACTTATATCGGCTAAACTTTTTATAATATTTTGTTGACATAGCACGATGAAATTAGGGTGTTTGTTTAAGAAGACTTATTGTGGCAGTACCTCCCACCATTAGGACATCCCTAACATTGCCATACTGCTCAAGGTCATCGTGACGAAGGCACCAAGAGCAGTGACCTTGTGGTGACCTCGGTGAACGCCTGACGAACTCGGTACTTTAACACAAACCAAATACATGAGATATTGAGTTAACGCCATCATTATCGGGCTAAATTATCACATGTTAAAAACTCACCCCAATAGCTTGTCTGGCGGTGGCTACACCTGTAGGACAGCGTGAGGTATTGCAGAAGCCCCTCCGGACAGTTCGATGTGTTTAATTCGGTGCTTTTGTACTCGAACGTGCAGTTCGGGGTGTTGGTACACAGGTAGCGGACACGATATGTGACATCGGCGTGACAGCCGATATAGATGCCACTCAGGTCGCAGAATTCGTCTGTCATCCGGCCCACTCGAGCTTCGATAATATCCGCAATCTGGTCAGTGGGGCATGCTGATCGAAACGTGTTGCGCGTACACACGTTACTGGAATAAGTATCTGGAAAGATTATAGACAAATTAGCTTAGGGGAAAGCTGTTACTATTCTGAGTGGAATTGTCAGCGGGAGTTGTTGGATGGGTCAATGTTCATGATCATACGGTACACGATGCTCGGCAGCAAGCAACAGAGCGAACGTCGCGCGATAACGGGGAGTACAGTCGACCTCGATTGGGCTTGGCAATAATGTTAAGATTAAATACCGTTATGATCAATCCAACTTCCAACAAAGAGCTGGTAGCTATAAACTCTTTGCTGATAGGCACAAACAAAACCACATTATGCGTCTTGTACTATATAGCTATTGTAGATGGGATTGAATAGATTAGATATATATATATATATATATATATATATATATATATATATATATATATAGAGATATATATATATATATATATATATATATATATAATATATATATATATATATATATATATATATATATATATATATATATCTATATATATATATATATATATATATATATATATATATATATATATATATATATATATATGCATTATTGATGATATTCAATATAACAACATATGTTCTTGTGGGCATCAGGTTCTGACCTACCTTCTTCAGCGAGCACTGAGGTCGTCCATAACGTCAGCATCAGCAGCAGTCGTAGAAGCGCCATGACAGGACCCGGTGTCACCAACCCTTCTCCCAACACGGTCAAAGCGACCAGCGTGAAACTCTATACCCGGCTTGGTTGAGTCGTAGTGAGAGCCTGGCCCTAATTTGTGACTGCTTAGTAGGTCAGAGGAAGTTGTGACAGTAAGTGGTTCCCATCGAATGTTAGTCATCTATAAATGCTGGTTGTTTGGGAACGTATAGTTTGGTTCCCCCACGCATGTTGTAGTTCAAATTAAACATTCCTAACATTCTTCCCAAGCGCCATGGGCCCTGGTGTAACCGAGAGGTTAAGGCCGTAGCATATATATAGATTTTCAACCATTGTCACCGCTATGACAGTTTTCGTGATGTCATTTATTTGCGTAGTCGGCGTTGTTTGAGAGTAGTTAGTTTTTCAACTCCTCCGATTTATAAGTTCGGTTTAACCAGAAGATGAGAGCTAAGATTCAGTTACACTTTGACTGCTGATTTTTTTTTATATTAATAAAAATGTTCTTTCTAGGTGGTCGACTGCTCTGATTGACAGAGACGTAGCTCCGGTCGAACGGTTATTTAAATATGTACATCGGACGTCTTGTAGGGCTAACATAGATGTTGATTTCTGCTGATCTGGCTCTTTTCTGCTCCAATCAGTTGATGTGATTAAGAATTGTAAAACAAAAACCTTTATTTACAACGAAATCAATAAATAAAATTTGGGAATCTTGTTTTAATCATGATTTCTCACAAAATTTCCACAGTTCTAAGGTCCTGTGACGTCATATCCACCAACCTAGATGGGCAAAGAACAGTGCCATCTACACAATAGTTCAGTATAGTGTTTAGGTGAAGATTTGCATTACCGAGGCCAAGAATATCACTCGTAAGGAAAATCAGTGAAGAAAAGCACGATTCACATTTACACCGCGTTTATCATGCCTTTAGTTATTCTTCGTCTGGCTTCATGAAGTCTTCGATAGGGAAGCACAGACTCCAACCTCAGACGCAAATGATGATCGAATACTAACGAATATTGGTATTTATGATCATAATGGTTTGCATCATAATGACCGTGGTCGCTATCACAAAAATCTGTGGTAAACTCACATTATGAGAATGAACAACATCGCTTCTTCTGAAGACACTGCAACAATTTTAAGCTAATAAGTCGCAATGCATAGTCAGGAGAGAATAATAAGAAACACGCATAGAAACTCTGGACCAGCTTCAACGTGTGACTCGATATGATACAGCCTGTTGCCATGAGACGTGATGACATACCTTGCCCTACACGCGACACACGTCACATTACTGACGCCTGAGTTGCATATGAAACATGGTTTCCAAATGCATATAATTTTCAAATTTATACTATTTCTGTAACTTACTTCAATGGCAATAGTCATTTAATGAAAAATCTACAAAAGGTAGGCTAGACCTTGAAAACCACCGATTCTTTGACATTTGATATGTCACAAGTCATTATGCTCCTTGTACAGGACACAACCCAGAAAACAACCAATCAATTTGTTCTCGCAGCCAACGCGCGTATCCTGCAGGGGCGCGCATGTCGCGAGTAACCAGACGTAACAACGTCACACCATGTCCACGGCGCGAGACAAGCGGAAGGCACGTCACATCACGTCCATTGTCAATGCGATCACAAGAACAGTATATATTATATATTTATATATCAGTTAGCGTTGCAAAATTGCCGTTAAGTCATACAGTTTAGGAGGGTACTTATTGGTGATGTCGACGGAGGCCAGGAGCCCCACGTCCAGAAACACCCCCTCATCTCACCAACAACCCTCACGAGCTAAACAGATGCCTAGGAAAGAGCACGCAAACCACTTGCTTACATAGTCGCTGCATCTAATGTTCAATGATATATAATTATTAGCAAAGTCAACGAAACTACGACGCAAACTTACTGACTCTGAGACTGACAGCTTTGAATTATAGCGAATATGCATACAAAATACGACCCGATCATATCAAATAGAGACTATCATCTCTATTGACGAGATCCTTGATATCTTTGTTTCAACCTACAGCTATAGTTGAATTGTGAAATGATTATCACAACAAACGATGTAGTCACCTACCTTGAAATTAATTGAGGCCGATCAACGCGACGCAAGTATTCAGTTGATCATCGCAAGAGTGCGTTTGTCTTGGGTCTTATATCGGCGCTATATTGTTATTTATATGGTGATTAAAACCATTAAAAAATAGAAAATATTTTTTGTTGATCTCGTGTGAGGGTATTTTACATGCGATCAATAGACGTTGGGCTAAGTTGCGGGTTTTTCTCAAGCTAGGCATTATTCTCATGGTAGTACAAATAACTTGCTGGCAAATCGCATGTCGTAGGTTCATTGGGACAAGCGAATTATACTGGAAATTAGGACCAAACTTGGTAACATAATTTACTTAAAGGGATTAAACTACCCCGTGGGCGTACGCACGATCTCGGATTAAAATAGATTGCAGCTTGTTCTGGTACCCAACCAAGGGCCAAGGGTTCAACTCAGTGTCTCAGCGGGAAAATCTGCTAGTGTTGTGTTGTTGTATCCACACGGCTCACGAACGATGCAAGTTTGGTTTGAAGCCAGAGGCGGACCTTTCTTGGGCATCATCACAATGGTATTCTATGAAGAGAGTATCACCGAAATTTACTCCAATTCTTTCATGCAAAGGAAGAATATCTCGATAACCAAGACCAGAATAGGAAAGATGCCGATTTCGATCCTCGATAACGGCGATGTTGCGTTCTTGATTCTCCACAGGGTTTCCACTACAAATTATGATACAGGCGGCAAAGAGTGAAAGCAGGGGGACATTTATCCCCGAAACATATTAGGTATTTACTACACTGATCAGGTCAGACATATAGTGAGGTTGTGGGCTCCCAAGTCGCAGTTCAATCGATCGAGAGATAGAAACCACTACCAAACGTTAACGTGTGTACCTCTATCGTATATTGATAGAGGATTGGTTGATTCTATGGAACTAAATATCATCAAGGGATAAACGTGCATTTGACTTTCCCTGCATTTTACCATCCCTGTGCAGAACAATATGCAGACCAACTTTGTTGTTGTCTCCCATTTGCCTCCATTGGCGGCTCGCTTTCTTTGTTTAACACCCCTGTCTCTTCCCTTTGCTTAGCCAAAAAAAATCCGCGTCTCTGTCTCGCCATTGTTTCGTCATGCCCCTTCTTCGCCCTGGCTCTCTTTGGCTCGCTTGTATGTGCTTGGCCACTGTCTTGCTCTCGTTTATTCGCTTGTCTCTACATTGCCTCTGTCGAAAATATTGTGTTGTTCATGCATGTTACTTTCAAATGTTGGAACACCCATGTAATATCAAGAAGCAAGCCATTTGGCATTTACCTCACACAGATACATTTCCAAAACATTTGATCCAATGGTTCTGGAAGCTATGTATAAGGTTGACAGCGATTGTTGGTCTGTTTGTTACGATACTCAAGAATCTAGACGCCACACTATGCCAATCGTAACCGCACTTAAAACAACGTATATGTGGAAATTTTCATCTTTATGCTAAGAGTAGGGTTTTGTTGGGCTGCACCTTATCGAAAGAGGAAACTATATCATCTTCTCTGTTTCAAGTGTGGTCGCTCCTGAGAGGTCAGCCTCCCTATTATATATTGTACAAATCATCGGACGTTTGATCAACGCGTGTAATAGACAATAGGGAATCCCCGCGGATTGAGTTGACTTGAGTGCACTAGGTTGGTTATAACCATCATGTTTCTTGGCTGAATGTCAAAGTTGTTTGTAACAAACTACGTGCACATGGTGAGTGCATCAAGGTTTCAGTTCAATCTGACACGCTGACCTCTCATTGGAAAGTGCAACTGCCAGTTTTTAGTCGGCGGTTTACTCGGCGGTTTATCCGTTGTTAGTAAGCATTTCTATACTGATCGAAGTTGTCTAAACAGAATATGCTGCTTATGGGTCAGTGCACATGCCTTTTTCAAAACAATACTGATTATGAACTGCCCAGTCTATTTATTAATATGTAGAAGATTGAAGGTTTCAAATCGGCTGGCCGTTTATGAAGCTCTGACGTAATCACATCCGCCTATTCAACGAAATTTCTTGGCTTAAATGTCCCTTGTCAATGCAATTTGACACCCACCGCATGGTATGCGCCATCCATCCAAGCCATTTTGAAATATACTTCCCGAGAATACAAGACAAATCATTAAGTGATAGACTGGACCACGAGAAAGAGAAGAACATGCGCCGTTAAGCAAGAGGCTTCATTATCATATCCCCTTGATATTGAATATGTCGCAGTGGTACTGCGTTGAGTTTACCTTCAGCTTTATTCAAAAATGACCAAATCATAGTTTAGTTAAAAAAAACCTACAGCAGATGTCGTCGAGAAAATAGAGTTAATAAATGAGCATGTGCATATCATTCAGTTGAATATTATATTCTAGTGAAATATGTAATGATTAGATATTGTTTGCAGCCAGTATAAACAGGCTGGGAAAGGTGTTGTTTTAACCACGATGCTAGAATTTAACAACCATCCTTTTTATTATTTGCTTCAGTGCGATATCTTTTGTTTTTGATATAAAATAAGAAATGCGATTGTCTCACGTTACTTTCTTGCCAAGTTTGTTCAGTGATATAAAATTAGAGAAGCTCAGTACAAACTACAAATAATTTACATCGCTGCTATAATTTATATGTGTACAGCTTCTTTAAATCTAGCAACAGCTTTGAATATATTTTCGTTGTTTAAATCACACCTTTCAACATTCCTTCTAACACAAAGAGCACATTTGCTCCAGAACTACTGCAATAATTACTACTTAAGTATTTATGCATATGTCCATGTTGGTGCCACTTACGCTTGACAGAAGACCGCATACAAATATTCGATCCGTTTTTTAAGCCAATAAATACTTCATGATTTTCATTGATAGCTGTTAAAATATAATACCATGCCAATGACTTAAGTGACCTGCATGGTTATGGTTGATGTCGATGCCATATAGTGGTTCATCATTACGAGTAATCCATCGTTGAGCGATAAACGAGGCAAGTTGTGTGGTAATTTCTCATTAATTGTGTCTAGTTTGTGGTTATGACTTATGTCAATTTATACGATGACGACGGTAGAGATCCTATTTTATTGAATACCAGGTATAGTTCATCTTTGTATGTGTTTCACTGTAAATGTCAGTGAGGTGAAACTTTGATAGTCGACCACATTTTTGCTTGGCCTGGTGGGAGCTACATTAGAGCTAGCCGTGCACGATGGTAATATAAATATATAACGTCGTGCACGGCTACATTAGAGTAAGGAGTGACTCCTTAGGACTAGCAAGACCATGTTAAAAGGTGTACATTCACTGTAAGGGGAGGTACCTTATCTGATGGCTGAATTGTGCTGTATTGGACTTCAGTCCCAGTGGGCCACAGGTTGTCGGACTTAAGGGGCACCACCCAAGCATCATCCCCATCTTTCACAGAACAAATACCTCATTGTTGAAAGAGACATAAAACCCCCAAGTTTCATTCCATTTTCATTCATATGTCTTGTATGTTGCATGTCAATCTGGGGTATCATGTTGCAGGCATTTGAAGAACTATGGCTGAGAATGACCTGAGATGCCGTGTACGACGTATTGTACAGCAGACCAAGAACTCACTGAGTCATACTGATGGAGCCGAGATCAAATCAGCCCTTCTCAGCCTCACACCTCTCTTGCCAAGATGGAATTCTGATCCTTCGCTCATTGATATAACCTCATGTGATTTCTCAAAGAATGAGTTGGTGGGAGCTCGAGAGGTGTTTGTGGTACATGAGTACAGTGGGTTGGCTGACTGCATGTTGGGAAAGTTATCTGTTGAATTGACAAGTGAGCTGATCAAGTGTCAGGGAGATGTTATATTTGAAAATTTCTTCACAAAGGGACCACCGATCGAGGCCTTTTTAACACTTGGCCATTCCATCAGCACCACGTGGTTAGTGCCGATCAAAGCCTGAAATATAAGGAATTTTGATTATGAATCTTCATTGCTAGCGTATGTTATTAAGTTAATTTTCAGATATTAAAGACCCAACAAAATTCATTGAAGAAAGAAATTTGCAGTGGGTTTCAGGTGATGAAGTGTGTAGAGCTGACGGAGAGTTTCCTGAGGCAACGTGGGGTGTATCATATGTTGAGAGATGTGTGTGTAAAGCCAGCAGGACGCTCTACACAGGATGGACATCTATGGGAAGAAGTCATCTCCCTTATAGCGTCTCTCCCTGACCGAGTGCTTTCCAAACTCAAACAAGAGTCAAGGTTCTCGACTTATTGTATTTTCTTGTGTGTAGGACACACTCATGTATAGTTTTCTCCTCTTTTTTGTCTTTTAATTAAGTCAAAACTATTATAATGGGAAATAACAATGAAGATTAACCTACCACCAAGAACACTTACTATATACTGTTCATGTATAGAATGTTAGTAGCATGCCTTTGTACCTGCCAAAACTAGCCAACGTAATGCAGCCATAAGCTGATATGTTATTGGATAAATGGACCAGCCAAATTACATTATGATTTCTCTCCGATACAAGAAGTGCACTTTCTATGTTACCATTAATTTATGCATATTTCACAACCTTAATTTTAACCTTAATGTAAAGCAGCATCTTATGACAAACATTTCTTGAACCATACATAATGATTGTCACACTTTACTGGTATGTCACGATGCAAAATTTATTCAATATGGATGCTCCACTATAGGCACTCAGTATTGATCCAAATCTTTGTCATCTATTTTTGAACCTATAATTAACACGGGTAATCGTTCATTAACATTATGGTTTGTGTTTCCAGCTCTTTCTTCTACCCCAATGAGTATATCCCCTTGGTTTGCCTGGACCTTTACAAAATGCTCACAGACATACACACATCCATCCAATCTGGTCATGACTGTGCTATAGCTCCTGTCTGTCAACTACTTGGCAAACTTTGTCTCCTGGGTCATGGAGGTGATATATCCACCCTTATTGCTACCATATTCATTTATAAATATTTACATTTTTCCTTGGTAAAATCATCCATTGCACATGTGCTATATTATTATTGTGTGTTGCAGATCAAGTTTGGGGGAAGTTAGTAGGTCTGTTGTTGCAAGAAGTGGAACGAGATCCAGGGTGGTGTCGGATAACCGAGGCCTTAGTCCTGCGCATCCCGGATCGATGCATGGAAGCCACTGTTGTGTCATTGCTCAATCACATACCATGGTCAGTCTACAAACCTAGTTCTTACACATGTTTTGTTGTTTTGAAAATAAGACATTATTCGATTTTAGCTGTTGGTTTTTGTATGTATCTTAGTATATGATGCATATGCTGTGGTAATTGGCTGTTATGGGGCAGTGGGTGTGTGTGGTAGTGATGTTGCCCGAGGTGTGTCCTATATGGGGTTGACATGGTCTTTGATGTTGATGTGGTCTTTGATGTTGATGTGGTCTTTAATGTTGATGTGATCGTTGATATTGATGTGGTCTTTAATGTTGACATGGTCTTTGATGTTGATGTGGTCTTTGATGTTGATGTGGTCTTAAATGTTGATGTGGTCTTTGATATTGATGTGGTCTTTAATGTTGATGTGGTCGTTGATATTGATGTGGTATTTAATGTTGATGTGGTTGTTGATGTTGATGTGGTCTTTGATGTTGACATGGTCTTCTATTGACTGTGATTTGGGATGTTGTGTTAGGTATGGTCATGTCAGGAAGTTCTTAGGGAATGCTGCACTCACAAATAGACGTCTTCAGTTCCTACTTACCAACAAGCTTCTGTTGATGAGACATTATCCTGATGTAAGTTGTTCACCCCTGATGAAACTTGTCCACCCTAATGTAAATACTAGTTGCATTGTAAAGATTCTGAATTGACAGGATGTCACATCATCAGCATAATAACATATAAATATCTGATTATAGTCCAGACGTTACTTTGATTACTGATACACTCTAGCATATAGAGGCAACACAAATGGATAAATACTCTATTTGACTCTGTGGTGTTACTCTCCACAAACCCATCAACTAATCAACACGTGGATGATTACTGATTCACTCTAGCATATAGAGGCAACACAAATGGATAAATACTCTATTTGACTCTGTGGTGTTACTCTCCACAAACCCATCAACTAATCAACACGTGGATGTTGTGCTCATTTGTAGAATCGACTTTTGTGGAACATTATTGGATATCTGGCATATGATTTGCCCACCAAACCTCTATTCACACAGGTATGCTCAGCTGCTTTCCTCACCTGTTGCGACTGCTCCTGCATCAGCAATAGAGTGTTATATGACATTGAAAATGTTTCTCTCAGGATTCTAGTCATTGGAGTTTGATAAGGTGTTTGATGTCAAGGATATTTAGCTGACAATTATTCTGTGTGGCCTTCCCCGTTTCACAGACTGTACAGAATGTTTTGGGGGTATGGGGCAATGCGAGTGCTGTGAAGCATTCCTCGTATGACCAGCATTCCTACATCAGTCGAGCTGTATTGATTGCTCTTGCATTCCTGAAAATCAACCCTTCTTGGAGCAGGGACCTGAAACAAGGTGAAGTATATTTGCTTGTATGATTGTATATATGATCATCCTTGATAAAATGTTTTTGGAAATCCTGACTCTGGTGCATTTCTGATATAATCTGTGATTTCTAAGATATTTTATGTGAGTGTATTTTTTCAAAATAAAATGCAGTCAGAAAAAGATTAAAACAATTGTTGTATTTTCAGATTTGCTACTGAAATTACTGTCTGGAATGCCTGCGCATTTAGACTCGTCTGTGATAAAGATACGTCGTTTAGGGATGGTTGTTGGCGAATGTTTGACCAGTGTACTGGAGACAACAGGCCATAAGCTTGTATTTGAGGTATGCTATGTTTAAAACGAGGCATTTTGGTTTTTTTATTTGGATTTCACAAGGAATTAAAGAAAGTTTAATGTTGCTTTCATTGATTATGTAAGAGTTTTATGTTATTATCAATGGGTAATGTGATTAATACATTATAGCTTCAAGGGATGGCTTTAAATGTTATTCCAGTCCATTGCATATGGGCTTAAATATAATGAGTTGTTCCACATGACATGTAATGATTCCATTATATCCACTTTGATTCGTCTGTTATCTAGTATGAGATGGATAATGAAACAGAGGAACTGAAGTCCCTGCTGAACATACCACCTGATCCTGGGCTAGACCCAATTATACGGTAATTAGCCACAGGGGCATTTGGTAATGAGATCTTACTGTCTGGTCTTAAGAATATCGTTAGAACAAAAAGCTAAAATTCTATTGAAAGATGTGTGTTGTCATTTACAATAATTTTTCCATTCTTTGTAGTTCCCTAGACAATGTTACAATAGAGGAGAAAGTAGAAGGCGTGGACTCAACGCAAGATGCAAGCAATTCTCCCCCAGTTGCTTGTGATGATCTTGACAGGTCAGTGCTTTTCTCTATGCATGTATAGATTTGTTTACTGAGGATTTTAATGTTTAATATACTCTATCATGCAGCCTCTCAGTGTGCGATACATCGTTTGTCAACTTGTTCTTTTGAACTCCCTCAGTGACCAATATGAAAACAATTATTGATTGTTTATTGAAAAGACAAATATGGACATGTTCTGTAAGCATACTATTGTTAACTTCCTTGGAACAATTACGTTTCAATAAGTAGTAATGTCTGTATTGAACAAGTACTCTGTGACGAATAAATACTGATAGTCAACTTTGTAATTGTGAAATCCAATATATGGTTATAATTCAATGTAGTGATTAACCTGTTTTCTGAGCTCAGTATGTGTTGCAATGCATTATTGAAACATTTCATAGTATCTGACGGTGTAAAATATATATGAAGCACCTTTGCTAATATGCTGCTTGTATCATTGATACCTGTGTCTTAGTGATGATGAGTTGCAGCCCTATGATATGTCAGCTGATACTAAAGTCTCTAACGTCAAGACTCCTCTTTACCTCAGAGAATGCATGGAAGGTCTAGAATGCTTCAGTTAACCTATCTTACATTGTTTAACCTCTTCATGAATTTTGTATCAAAGTTGCCTGAAATATTTTGCCTTGAAAAATCGTAAAGCACTTTTTAGTAACATAAATTTACATGGATGATGAAATTATGTAGGCCAGGGAGCTCTTTGATTGTGTTTACTTAATTGTTTGATTAAATGATTTGCAGTGTTTGGCACATTCTGGAAGTGTGGTTAACATTTATAATGGCTGTTGATTGTTATCAATACATTGTTATTCGTGGAAAATATTTTATAGCTTCATATATAAGCCATGTCTCTGATTTTATTTATTGAGTTTGGGACTCCTACACAAGTAAACAAGATATTTTTGCTCTGTGTTTATAATGTATACTAGTTTTTTGTATATTGGTAATATAAGAACAAAGCAGTCACTGGTATTATTAATTGATGTAACTTTGGGTTCACTTCATATCCAGGACTGATAAACTCTGAAGACCCTGACAGAATAGAAGTGAGTCTAGTCAGTGCAGAGAAAATTATACGGAAAAACAGCAACATTGTGGCAGAGGTGATTGTCCTATGTTATTGGTAGAACACAATATGTTATATGTGACTTTCAGGAGTTTTTTTTGAAAAAACTGTTGCATGGTTTGTGTAGGTAGCTGAGGAGTTTACTAAGATACTCTTGCATTTAGACAATGCTGTTGCTATCAAAGGCTTTACAGAACTACGGCATGAAGCGATGGTGGCACTGACTGTTTCTGCTTCATCTCAAGTAAGCAGCTTGCACAACTCAGATGTCATTTAGTGATTCATGGTATGAATTGTACTTGTCATTGTTAGGATGATGTCATTGTGTTAAGGTAACGCAGTACCTTACAAAGGAGGTTTATGCAAGGAATTACAACCTCCGTCAAAGGATGGATATTCTAGAGGTAGGTTTTTACTAGCAACATCTCCTAATCTAATATCCTAAGGGCAGAAGTTGGGTGGGGGTGGGTGGATAATGTGTGTGAAGCCTCATATTTTCTCAACCAGATATACTTAAAATATGTCTCCAGTATGCCAACTGACCCTCAAATGTTTGACTCGGACTCAATCATTCAATCTGTCTGGCACGTCAATTATAGGTGCTGGCTGCAGCTGCCAAGGAACTCTCAAAACCCCCTTCCAGGGAGAAAAACATGCTAGTTCCCCCTGAGCAAAGCTATGATCATGACCCAGGAAACTGGAGAGCTGTTTGTGCAGCGACGGATTGAGATGAAGACCAGGCGATTTGCTCAGGGACAGAAGCAGCCTGAGCTTCCTTCTTGTGAAAACCGATTTGCTGATGTGGCTTCTCTCTTCTTCTTCCCCTTACTGGCTAATTTTGACAAGTATATATTGATGATAATATGACGTTATTGTTAAGTATTGAAATAATTACATGTATAAATATATTTACTCATATACACATATATTTTATATTTATGTGTGCATTTATGTATGTATATATTTTGTGGTACTTTTTCTTTACTTAATTAACTAATGCATGGTTAATATGTATAAGATTAATATCAATACATGCATGCCATGTCAACTGTAGTCTTTGTCAATAATACCTGATTCTTATCACAGCCCCTGTGGAAATACCCCTCCTCCCTATAATATATATATATATATATATATATATATATATATATATATATATATATATATATATATATATATATATATATATATATATATATATATATATATATATATATATATATATATATATATATATATATATATATATATATATATATATATATTTGTATATATATTTAGGCTAGGGAGGAGGGGCATTTCAAGAGGGGCTGTGATGAGAATCAGGTATTACATTACATACATGTATGTATGTATATATATATATATATATATATATATATATATATATATATATATATATATATATATATATATATATAAACTTCTTAATGTTCTATGAGTAAGGATTCTTAAGTAACAGTGCCTAATGTTTCCAATAGTATGACACCAGTCATGAGTTATGAAGGTTATGACTTGATGCAGGACAGATGTCAGTGTGGATCTGCTTGGAGATGACCACATTGTATTGACCAGATTGCTATACACACTTGGTGTCATCATATATGCAGCTGTTCATGCTCCAGTAAGTTGTCCATTATTTGTACATCACATCAAATTATCAAATTTCATTGACATATGTGTACCCCATCTGTCAAATATTTTACAATTCTGATTATGAATGATGTAACATATATTTGCTGAATTTTCTGCTAGATTGTGCGACAGATGGCCAAAGCTTTGCTGGAGTTTTGTGGCTGTTTCGCTATCATCATCAGAGGTGAATTTATAGCTTGTGGGACTCTGTATATGTACCTTAAGTAGATTATGCTTTGTATTGGTCATTAGTTATCTATGTATGAGTTGTAGTTTATGTGACCAAGTTAGTGTATCTATGTGGGGATCATGGTGTAACTGACCACATTAGTGCATCTGTTTGTGGGTTGTGGTGTACCTGACCACATTAGTGTGTCTGTGTGGGGGTTGTGGTGTATGATCATGTTGGTGTATCTGTCTGGGGTGGTGGTGTATGACCACATTAGTGTATCTGTGTGGGAACGTGGTGTATCTGATCACGTTAGTGTGTCTGTGTGGGGCTAGCGGTGTATCTGACCACCTTAGTGTGTCAGTGTGGTGGTCGTGGTGTATCTGACCACACTACCGTGTGTCTTTGTGTGAGTAGTGGGGTTCGCCAGGCGGTGCACTATTGTGTGTGTATGGTTCTTCTGGCCATTCCCCATCATATGCTGGTCACAGAGTTCCATGCTGACATCTACGATCTCAAGACATGGTTACAAGGTAACACCCCCTCTGTCATTTTATCCCAAAGATTTAGTAATCTATCCGATAACTATCAAATTGCTTGACAAATAGTTAATTCAATAGTTAATGACCTGTCTGTGTATACAGTCTCTTGTATCAAAGTGTGAATTGTTCTACTGAACACGGTTTTTTGCAAGCTGTCATGTGTCTGTTATATACAAAGGTAGAAGACAATGCTAGCTTATGGTTTCCCTATAAACTGATAACAGACAGGTTATACAGATGCAGACTTTATTTTCATCACTCATTGCCCATTTGATCTGCTGTTGATGTAGACTGTGCAGAGAAAGATACAGATGCTGACTGTCGCCAGTTTTCTGTCCAGGCCCTGGTGTTGATGGAGAATAGTCTCAAAAAGGTACATCCACCATTGTAATGCTGACATCAGCAATATGACAAGCTTACAATTGTTGCATTCATCAGCTCAGCAATTTATAACAGATTATTTATTGTTGTTATTTCAGGAGTTCAGTCAGGAAAATACCAGTTGATGACGCAGAGTCAGATAATGTGGAAATGTCATAAGGAAATCTCTTCTTGATGCTGCTGTTGAGAGATCACATCAAGAAACTTTAGAAACGTTGCCACACTAGTTGCAAGTCACTCCCTGGGCCGTCAGCCATGTTGACCCTGTTACAAAGTGGTGCTTACCTCAGATGGACGACCATAATTAGAAACTATCCATGTCATAGAAATGCATAAGTGAAGTGCAAAAAGTTGAAATAAAGTTGTTGTTAGATTTGCTCTTAAGTCGTTTCATGCAATGGGAAAAAGTAGTGAGAATAAATCAATGACTTGTATATTTTATTATGCTGCACAACATGTTTTGTTGCATGTTATGCTATCAGAACGTGTTGTGTCACAACATGTCATTTTTCCATAGCATGTGATGTTGTCACTGTATGTTATTTTGTCACAACACAATGTTTAAACATGTTATTTTGTCACAGCAATCTGTGTTGTCACAACATATGATATAACTTGTCTCAGCTTGTCCTGTTGACACAATATGTGATGTCACACCATGTTATGTTGTCAGCATATCATGTAAAAGCATGTTATGTTGTAATAACACATGATGTCACAGCATGTTGTGTAGTCAGTATGTGATGTCACAGAATATGATGATGTCAGAGCAAGATTCAGTGTCATAGTGTTTTGGTCTGTTGGTGCCCTTAGTAAGCCCACTTAAATTGTGCTTCAAAATTCCCTGACTGTTCTTTCTCTAAAAATCATTTCCATGGGGTAATATTGGGCCAATGCGCAATATAAAAAATCATCTGTCTTATATCAACTACACCACAATTCTATGAGTCATCATGACTTGGTATCCACTGCTACTTCGCGATGCACGATCTTGACGGAGATATGACCGCGCTGACCTAAACTATATCAGAATGGGTATTCCATATCCAATAATCGTGCTGTATTCTGTCATCTGTTTGACAAGGGAAGACCCACAACTCTCTTCCTCAAAATCACACTGATTGTTTGTCAATGGTTTCAAAGTCAAATATGTAACTGATCAAGTAACTATTCACTTGGAAGCCATTTAACAACGTTGCAAAATAATAGACCTGTTGGTGTTGTGGGCGATAAATGGACATGGTGGCCATTGAAACTTCCAAAGTGAATGACTAAGTTATGAGATGAAATTGGCTTTGTTTTTTTATATTTAAAGACATACACTGATACTGTGGACATCTCTTGGTCGGTGCAAATTCCTATTAGGTGCTTGGGAATTCATACAAGCACGGACAGCATGGCACATACTATAGTTAGCCGTCATGTTTTTTATCAGGGAAACAATACATGCCAGTTATTACAGAGAACATACAATTCTCACCTGTGGCAAAATTTAAAAATACGGTATGATCCCAGGAAATACTTCCATTCACAAACCCATCTCCTAAAGGAGCAAGTGACTAATACAAAGGGGAGAAAGCGGACTTCCCAGGACTGGCTGTACAGGCAACTCAACGATAAATATGTCAAGATGTCACGCTTGGAGAACTACCGTTGTCGCAGTGCGTATAAACTGGTGGAGATGGATGAGCGGTTCGGTTTGCTAAAATCTGGGGACGTTGTGGTTGACTGTGGGGCAGCTCCAGGTTCTTGGTGTCAAGTGGCGGTGCAAAGAGTTAATGCCAAGCATCATGGTGAGTTAAGTTGGACTTAATAGCTTGCTGACAGTGTAAGATCACAGGTTTGAACATTATGATGATTCCACAGGGATGATGGTTATGTTGTCATTTTAAGCCTAACAGCGGTTGACAGTGTTTATAGTGGATACAGTTAAGGCTTTGATGCAAAACATAAAGATTCTTCTTTCAATTAATCTTTTCTTTGCACACTATATTTTTATGTCAATTAGAGTATTTGCCCCTTCATTTTCAGATAAAAAGAAGCCACAAGGAATTGTTATAGGTGTGGATCTACAGAGTATGATGCCAGTAGAGGGAGCCACACTTCTAAGCCAATCAGACTTTACACTGTTCTCGACTCAGCACAAGATTCTCAAACAACTGAACAAGCGTCGCGCTACCGCCGTGTTGAGCGATTTGGCTCCAAGCCCCTCTGGAATAAAATCCATGGACCATGAGCTGATCATAGGACTGTGTGAATCAGCTTTGAAATTTTCGGTTGTTGTTCTTGAGATAGGTGGTTTATTTGTTTGCAAGCTATGGCAGGGTAGTCTTCAAAAACAATTTGAGACAAGACTGAAAAGTTGCTTTAAGACAGTCAATGTAGTAAAGCCAAATGCAAGCAGAGCTGAATCTGCAGAAATATTCTATGTAGCCCAACACTTCACTGGTATACCAACTAATAAGTGATAGCCTCATATTATCCACTTCAGTAAATATATATTTATGCATATATTGTATATATATATTTGTTTATATTGTATGTAAATGTATATATATATTTATATATATCCTTGTGTATTTGATCTGTCAAAATAAATCATGAATAGGTTAATTTACCTTCAAGATGATAAAACAGTTTTACCATCACAAACCTCTCAAAGGCACAAGTAAGTTTACAATCAATGATGATCAAGGTATTTTTAAGGATATGCTTTATTTTCTTAATATTTCTTTACAACTGCAACAAAGACGCAACAATGACAACAAAGACTCGACATATAAGGATCACTCCTGTAGTAATACATGCGAAGATTATATTCTCGAGACAGTCGTCAATAACCAAGATTAGGGCACGAAGGGTGCATGTATACATGTTGTGTGTTATGGCAGGTGATATAAATTACATTTGCTACCTGAAATGAGACATGATTTACCAATCAGTTTGTCATTCCCCTTCTAGTTCATTAGCAGCGTTATCTAGATGCACGGTATTACTCATACAATGTATCATTTAAAATCAGTGAAATTGTATGAAATTCATTTCCCATGCGAGGAATATTTTAGGGGGGCAACTTGGTAATCACACTTATAGAATAAAAGTACATCTATATATGTTAGGCTTGAGTGAAAATTAGTATAGTAGTATGGATATGGTCTACTATTAAAATTGCATAGTTCTATCTTTAACACCAAAGTTTATTCAGATAAGCCAGTATATCAAGAACAAGCCATTAAGCAGCTATTGTATGAAAACAGGTGATGATCAAGTTCCATTGAAGAGAGCTTCAATTACAAACGTTGACCATGATGCCTCATACTTATAACTTAACAGAGCCAATAAAATCTCTCCTTTTCATAATCGTTGTAAAAGTAATGATGCATGGCACTTTAGACAGTAGAGAAACCATGCATGAAACATCACCAGATGACTGAAGTTGGTTCTTCTCTCCCACACCATCCTTAGCAACGTCATTCATGCAAATGTTCTGGGACATTGTCACATACCAAAGTCACGCATAACCACAGCCCCTTACCCCAAAGATGAGATATCACAGGGTATGTCCTTTCTGCCCCTCTGTTACAGCCTTATGTCTGCGAGACACGCCACTGCCAGTCAAACACTCAAAACCATCTCCACTCGGGGTCTTTTTGTGCTGACTGAGGGGATTCCCCAGGGGGTTCCACTTTGACTTGACATGAGATGGCCCCCAGGAACCCCCCCTTTGTCACCTGCGCCTCTGGTCAGGATTGGCATACACAGAGATGAAAGCATCAGTGCTACCAGCAGCTAAACGGACCTGCACATAGAATTAAACGAGAACATCAGGTTAAAGATTTAGTCAAACAGTCGAAAAGGATGAATGTCTGATGGTCAATCCAATTAGTATACATGACTAGTTAAGCATATTTTGTGATTTGAAGGAATAGTGCGAAATTTTTTTACTTTATTTTATGTGCGTGATCATATGATTTAATGTTCCACATTAAGCATGTTGCCTTTTAGGAATGAGGGCATAAATTATGTTACCTTGCAGGGATGAAAATACATTTTGTGACTTGATCCTGCATAAAGCCTTTTATCTTGTAGGGATGAAAATACATTTTGTGACTTGATCCAGCATAAAGCCTTTTATCTTATAGGGATGAAAATATATTTTGTGACTTGATCCTGCATATAGCCTGTTACCTTGTAGGGATGGAAGGCAAGGCAGGTGATGGGACCAATACGTTGCCCCATGAATCCTTCATGGTACTTGATGGTGCTCAATATATCTCCCTTATGGTTGTAAACACTGATATACTGCTGAGCTGAACCACTGTACAGCACACACACGAGCATACAGAACAAAACGTCAACTCTACACATCTCAATGCTAAAGATTAGCTAGGCTCTTGATTGAGTACTATTAAACCGCTGTACCATGCAAGGATGTCAGCATGTGGATGGACCTCTAGGGCGGTCAAGCCCTGGCCAGTGGTATTGTTTGAGAACTCTCCCCCGTTCTTATATCCCAGAACTTGATATCACCACCGACACTACACAGCACAAGCACCCATATATTGACAAAATCAGTTTCAAAATTTTAACGGAGGCATTTGCTAAGAATTTGGTTTAATAACAAGGCCACTACTGAGTGCACACAACCATATATTCACAAAACAATATCCAAATGAAGTTCTTAATTGTCAGGGATTCATGACAAACTTGTCAACATCCAACATCCCCGACACATGAGCATCACCTTACCTGCCGCTGATGATGCGGTGACTAGCTCTCTCCAGGTGTGCTTTCACCACCCATCCACAATGACTCCGTAAAGTCTGCACTCGACTGTAAAAATTAAATTCACCAGCCTCATTCAGAGAAAAAACAAACCCACATACATTGTGAAAAACCACTGTTCAAACAGCGTTACATACAATACAGTGGTTTATTTTAGTAATCACCTCTCAGTTGGAGGCAGTCTTGGATCAAACACCCGAACAGTACCATCTCCACAACTTGCTATGATCATCGACTTGCTTAGAGGATCACTAACTAGGCTTGTAACGCAACTGTCTGCCCCCGTAGGGATGTCCTGTAAACAAAACCCAGGAATTGGTGGATGCCATAAACGAAGGACGACCAAAGTTTTACAGTGGGAAACACAGATTACAATGGATGGCAAAATGCATTGTAACATGTGGATGTCAGGGATGCCAACAGGATTTTGTAAAAAAAAGAGGAAAATTTGCCTGGGGGCATGGGGCCGCGGATCAATGGATCCCAATGGACCCTGGCGGCCACGTAATCCACGGATTTCCGCGGATCTGCGGAAAATTGGCATCCCTGGGATGTGTAACATGTGCTAGACAGGTGTATGGGTTATCACACCTGTACTTTGGTCTCTCTCTGTGTGTCCCAGATACGTATGGTCCTAACATCGCCAGAAGCCAGCAGTGTACCAGAGTTCTGCTCCCAGTCCAACACAATCCCTGAACCTGCACAACACAAACATTATAATGGGCTACGGGAAGAGGGCTTACCTCTTTTGGAGGGCAACAGTGCGAGTGAGGTCACACTCATTTGAGGGTAGCATCAGGAACTAACCATTGTTGGAGTATAGCATGGGGATGGGAGGTTACTTCTCAAGGAGGACGGCATTGAGAGGAAGACTACCGTCTTTGGAGGTTAGCATACAGAGGTTACCCCCACAGGAGGGTAGAATAGGGAAGCAGGTAAAAGTCATTGGAAGGAAGCATCAGAAGGTTACCTCTATTGAGAGGCTGCATAGACATGTAACCTTTTTAGGAGGGTAGAATTAGGGGGTCAACCCAATTGGAGGGCAGCATCTTTTGGAGGAGGGCAGCATAAGTAGGAAGACTGCTGCTTATCGAGGGCCACAAAGAGAGGCTACCCCTAATGGATGGTAGCACAGGAAAGGAGGTTACCTCATTTGAAGGGTAAAATAGGGAGGTTACCTCCATTGGACGGCAGGATGGGGAGGGAGGTTACCTCAATTGGAGGGCCACAGAGAGACTACCTCTATTGGATGGTAGCATAGGGAGGGGGGTTACCTCATTTGATGGGTCACATGGAGAGGTTACCAATATTGGATGGCAGGATAGGAAGGGAGGTTACCTCTGTTGGAGGGTAGCATATCAGACAGGGCTTGCCAGGCAGTGACTAGTTCAAGGTCCTTATTGCTGGCACCGCTGTAGTTCCTCCATACACGTACTGCCCCATCATCTACAACAAACACAGTCTGATTCATCACTGGCAGTGGAAGTTATCATACAACAGGATTTATTCCTTGAAGCAGTGTAATCACTCAGATTTAGTACTGACAGCAGTAATCATTCAGATTTAGTACTGACAGCAGTAATCATTCAGCTAGATTAATCACTTGCAGGAGCAGAACTTGCAGGAGTAATCACTCACCACACACAACTTGGTTTTCATGATTAATCTTCTTTAATGAGAATACAACACCACCAAGACAACACTGGTTACGGAAACCCACATACATTGTCAATTCACCAGTTTTTTTTGCGAGCCTGCCCCTTCCACCCATATCACTGACAAGCTTGTAGTCCTACCATACAACTTATTTCAATAATCAATGTAAGTAAAGAATATATTGGAGATGGGTGCTTACTTTCATCAACCTAAGCTAAGAATTTATTGAGCGGAGGGTTTTACCTTTATCTTGATATTTCTAAATTAAGTATAGACTGGATTGGGCGGAGGGGCAACTTCTTTTCATCATGAAAAAGTCTAAGCATAAATTGGGAGGGGTTGGGTGGCTTTAGCCACATTTTTCACCCATACATGTCCTCCCCATCCAAGTGCAGTACAGAGACCTTTTGATATGACAGACTAACCTGATCCTGTGACAACTAAGGCACGGTCATGAGCATTAATGAAATCGAGAGCGGTGATGCGGGTGTTCCGTGGGTTGTGGTTGGAGAAGTTGTTGATGCGCACCCCCTGTTGCCAGTCACACACCCACACTATCTCGCTCAGCCACTGCCAGATGTGACTCATAAGGGTGGAAACACAGCACGGATGCTATACTCTGGTTTCGATTGATGAAAATCTGGTCATCCAGGCGGCTAAAACCTTCACATTCACGCAAACACAATTTAGTACTAAAGCCCCATGAATACTAAACAAACTTCATTGGCCCAATTACACACACCAGTAAGCCAATCATATTTTTAGACTGAAATACATAATATTTCACAAAGTTTAATGAAGGTCCTTTACATCTGACTACTTGAATGGCATAACAAACATATGGTGACCCACCAGCCTTCTTCTGTTCGTCTACCGCTAGCTTACGTACACGACCCGCCTTCAACAAGCAGTATTCCTGCTCGTAATGCGAGTTTGAAAGTGGGTCACTGTCGATGGAGAACTTCTTGACGGGCTGCGCGAAGTATCGACAGCACCAACGGAAGAAGTCTGTGGACACGGTGAGGCCGCTGGCATTGATCTCTGGCTCGACTTCCTTGTCTTCTGTCTGCAAAAACAGGTCAGAAGAAATGGTTGGGGCAGAGGTTAAGGATGAGAGAATACTCTGTTCTAAAATGGTCAGATGTCAACTCCAAAAGGTCTAAAATTGTAATGCTGGATAAAACACACACAAACACACTTAGGGCACACACACACACCTCAAATGAATGAAACAATACATATTGATTCATGGAGACTCCGTGCTTAACAGCAGAACATCACTGCACACTAACCAATGAAGGACCTTTATCAAAGAGCTTCCTGGATCGACTGAACTGTTGAGGGTAACCGACTCCCTCGGAGGCAGCTGAGCTGAGGGAGGCATGGGATCCACCTCGAGGCAATGTACTGGCCCGTGTGCCTCCACCTACAGCAGACGCCCCAAGGGTCCGACCCCCAAAGTCACTATCTGTCTTGGGGGGTGTTTCTCTGCATAAACCAGATAGGAGCTTATAGTGATGAATTATCAATGATATGTTGTTCTATAACCATGAAGTGACTACAATCAAGTCATTCTAATAACAAACAGACCCAAAAAATTCACTTAACTTAATATATTCACATTATTAGGCACATTAGTATAACATAAAAGGTGGATTACAAATGAACTCACACAAACACTAAATTTAGAAATCCCAGTTTATAATCTGCATCAATTATGGTGATATGTTAATTGTCTTATCAAATTCAATGAAGACTGACCCCATGTTTGGCATGTGAGAGCCTGGCTTGTTTGAGGGACTGCTGGGGGCGGAATGTGAGGAGGAATTCTTCACTTGAGTCACTGGTTTGGCAACTACTGATGATGTGCTAGTGGCCTGTAATGCCACCACGAGTGATTCACATTGAGATGATCAACCAAGCAACATTATACCGACTGCAAGTAATATCTAAATAAGCAATTATGTTTGATCACAACTGCAACCATTAACATTAAAATGATTAATCACACAATGTCACACCCACTGTGATCTACACACACTCACATGTCACACCCACTGTGATCTATATACACTCGCACAATGTCACACCCACTGTGATCAACATACACTCGCACAATGTCACACCCACTGTGATCTATATACTCGCACAATGTCACACCCACTGTGATCAACATACACTCGCACAATGTCACACCCACTGTGATCTACACACACTCGCACAATGTCACACCCACTGTGATCTATATACACTTGCACGTCACACCCACTGTGATCAACATACACTCGCACAATGTCACACCCACTGTGATCTACACACACTCACATGTCACACCCACTGTGAACTACATACTCTCGCACAATGCAGTATTATTTCAAAACAATGCTTTAACAACTGTTCGTGGTGCAGTTGAGGAAGTGTCTACCTTGAGACGGACGTGGTTGACAATCCTGGAAGACAGTAGAGAGACACTCCTGGTTGGGTCCACGGCCAGGCTGGTCAGCGTACGCCACACGTTGATGTATACCCCACTGTACGTTCCCGACATCAGGCCAGTTAAGGACGACCCCGATGCAACACGCTTCAATCCTGGACTTGTGTCGCCGGGGAAACCGAAGCTGTCAACGCCTATGATGAAAATATGTGATGAAACCGACATATCTTACCCATAAACATCACATAATTTAAATATTGAGTATATATAATATACTCGAACACTGATGAAGAAAATTTCAAAATGACCATTTATATATTATAAATGAAAAGTCAGACAAAATATGACTTCAGGATTCCATTGTCAAATAATCATATCAGATGAAAAGGATCCAACAGAAGGGGAACCATTTGGGAGATAACAAAGAGAGTTGTGTTACCTGTAGGGGACAACACAGAGCGAAGACTCCGTGTGGACATGGATCGCCTCATTCCTGCTGATGTGATCATGCTCTGAGCACCAAACCCGCCCACATCTGTGAAGTACACACCCAAGGTCAGTTCTTGTACTAGTCAAGCTCTGCCCACCACCAAAGCACCCCCATTATCCACCCCACAAGGCACATGATCCACCTTGCCTCGTCCACCACCTGGCCATGCATATTATCCACCTCCTGGCCAGGCCTACCATCAACACCCACCTACTATCCATCCTATCACACCCACCATCCACCCAGCCACACCCACCATCCATCCAATCACACCCACCATCCACACCCATTATCCACCCCACTAGGCACATAGTCCACCTTGCCACGTCCACCACCTGGCCATGCATATTAGCCACCAAGTTACACCCACCTAACCATACCCTCCTGGCCAGGCCTACCATCAACACCCACCATCCACACCCACTCACCATCCATCCAATCACACCCACCATCCACACCCACCCACCATCCATCCAATCACACCCACCATCTGCCCAGCCACACCCACCATCCACCCAGCCACACCCACCATCCATCCAATCACACCCACTATCTGCCCAGCCACACCCACCATCCACACCTACCATCCACAAGTCACCTAACCACACCCTCCTTGCCACACCCACCATCCATAGCCACTGTCCACCCAGCCACTCTCATCAATCCCTATTCATCACTTAAGCCCAAATCCATAACACTAATCCATGTAAGCATGTCTTGGTGATTTACAAGAACCTGGTGTCCCAACTGAAATCTTGTGTAAATTGCGACCAACTTCCAATCAAGCTTACACCAAAGCATAATGCTGCAGTAAATTGAGTGTGATTAAAGTAGATTCTGGTATCAAGAGCATTCACTAGGAATGAGCCATTTAACCACATTATGTTCAAATTAGTGTTTCTACAACTACAACATTTCTCATTATTAAACAAGTAATGTTAATACTATACACATCTTGTTAGCATATCCTTCAACATGGCATGCATCACTATAATGTCCACTTGCAGATAAAGTTACGTGTATTATTAAAAAATTCTCTAATATATATGTATTCCAGTACACTGGTTGTTGTTGATGAAGAATGGAACGAGAAGTTGGATCTTAATACTACATACATTGTACACAGTCCATGCTTACAGTGGGACAATGGAGGGAGTGTGTGATGACTCAATGTAACCACTGGCAGGAGATGCAAGGCCATCTTTTTATCATTCATGATAGGAGTGCATATTTATACATCATAAATGGTGAATAAATAACGAGAGATTGGATATAATTGGTGGTGTGTGTGTGTGTGTGTGTGTGTGTGTGTGTGTGTGTGTGTGTGTGTGTGTGTGTGTGTGTGTGTGTGTGTGTGTGTGTTCCCCACTTGTGGATCAAAATTATATCCATATATCATAAAATATATCATACTTATTGGTATATTTAAAATGCAAAACTTATTTTTTTCAGTGCCCAATAACATGGTGCCGTTGGTGCATATATATACATTTCCCCAGTCCATCTAAGGTGTTTATATTTTGGGGATGTATCAGGCATAGTAATTATAAGTATAATATACATGTAATGATTATGACTGTAGAATATTGGTGGTGGTTAATTTCTGATGTCACATATGGATTTGTTTGCCAATGTTGGCTACATGGAAGGGAATGATTGACAGGTTAAATAAGTTATCATTCACTCATGCATGTCACAGACACCACAAGCTAACACGGTAGAGCCACTTTACCACTGCAACGGCGAGCTGAGTGTTTTTTCTGAGGAGAAACCTCGTCATTCTCTGACACACATTAATTCACACATGCTGACACAGCACAACAATGTGACCAGAGCAGCTGACGGCATGCAGTCTTCAACAACCATGGTTGCAGATCAATCAAATGACCAACAGCTTCAGAATTTACGCGGTTGTGCACTTATTTTGTGGTACAATTCTTAACAAATCTTTGCAAATGCACACTTGAGCATTCAAACACTGAACTTCAATTGATTTGCCCTTATATGCAAATATGGGCAAAACTAAAGAATCTTGAGCATGAGATGCAGGGTGATTTTGCATGAGTTCTGCAGTATATAATTATGCATGAAGCATTTAAGAGGAATGGAAATTCTGTAATAACAGATACTTTATGGAATCAGTCTAGGAGATCAACAATCGATCTTCTCTCGTGACAAAAAATTCCATTCTCTTAATGCCTGGGTAGATGAAAACTTAGCATATTGTAAGGTTAATATCTATAGTGAAAGCAAAGGAAGAATGTGTACCACAAAATAAGGGCCTCATACTAACAGCAGCAAGAAAAACACAACTGAATACCCATTAACTCTCCATACATTGATGTATAACACATATATTTTCTAATAAGACTCATCATATAATGCTATGAACAATGCCAAGTCAGTAGAAATGACGAAAAAATTAATCACAAGTACTTAAATAAAAATAATTGGGGTAAAAATGAAAAAATGTTGGCATGAAGCAGTTTTGTTAATGAAAATGCTAAAGCAAGAGACCATGAGGCATTAACAGTTTTTCAACAGGCATCTTTCGCGTGCAAGTGTTGTTTTTTTCAAAAATTGCTTCGAGAGACAACACAATAGGGTGGGTTAACTGACCGGATATAACGTTCCAGCCGCCTGATGTAGTACCACTTATAACAGGCCCCTCCTTTATCTTCTCTTCCCCAATCAGCTGCGTGGCCACAGTCACAAACTGGTTCTCAAAGAGAGACACCAAGCCACTCAGGGCCACCACAAGTTCCTACAGGGCAAGCGTAGAAAACACATCTCAGAAAATAAATAATACATCAGCTGTTGTGGAGGGGATGCATACGTTTTGTCTTGATATTAGTGGTAAACACTTGCTGCAGCTGGGAATATATGCAACAGTATGCATACGTTTGTTTTAATATCAGTGGGACTATTGTCAATTTACTGAATAATCGTAAAATGAGATGGTGATAAAATAATTGACTAAAACAGAATGGATATTAGAATTTTACATTTCTGACTAGAGGGCTGCCATCTTGTAGTACACCAACAAGGGTCATTGCAACACCATGGTCGATATTGTTGGCATGGTCACTTCTTTCAGTGGAATTATTGATGAATGTTCCCAGGGCATAAACAGCAGCTGCCCTTACCTGGATTGTCAAGGTCATAGTTCAATCAAGGTCATGGCAATGACAGATAATGATGCCCGCAATATGATGAAGAGATAAAATCATAAAATCGACATGTTGTCAAATGACTACTGTGAATATATATATATATATACATATATATATATAAATATATATATATATATGAAATATATATATCTATATATCTATATATATATATATATATATATATATATATATATATATATATATATATATATCATAATTGTGCTAACGATCTCACCTCTGGTATAGGATCAGCCATGAGTTTGTACAGTTTTTCGTGAGCACTATCCCTAACCCCACACCAACGTGCTGCATCAAAGTTAGTCCACACCTAGGAGACCCAGAGCAACTTGTCCTTTGTTTGATCTCATTTATTCATATTAAGTCAAAAGTCAAGCAAATATTAACTGCCAACAATCACTGACTATCAGAGTTGTTCAAGTATCACAGAACTAATGGTTTATGCCATCTCTGTACAAACACTAGATATCACATTGGATGATTTATTGTGTCATTGGTCGGAAATAAATTTCATTCATTTACAACTATGCAATGTAATATGTCTGTGAGGCACCTAAACTGACTTCTAGGGAGTAAAATACAGATAAACACCACAAACCTTCCCTAAACAGAGGGCCAGCCACTGCCTGAGGAGGTGATGAGGATCATTGAGCTGTTCAAGGCAGATGGAAATGAGGTTACCAGTGAGGGCAGCCTCCCTTCCCTGTGTATAACCATTAACTATCATAGCCAGCACAAAGGCGGCCATTGTCCGGTGCTCAGCCTGTGGTACACATCAAAACATCTTTACACATATGAGAATGAGCAGGAGGGGTTTTTCAAGACTCGAGTGACTATAAATGGGTGAAGTTAATACTGTTGCACAAATGTAACTTATGATGAGATCATTCTGTACCCACCGGCATATACTGATCCGATAAAACAGAAAGGAAATATTTGTGCCCATTGTCTTTCACTAGATCCGTCTGGCAACTCTGGAACCAAAACAAATGAACCTCGCTCACATATATTACTGTCCAAATTCATATTAAGTTATGTATGTAATATACATCAGAAATGCACAAGAGGATATAAAAAAAATACTTACACTGTCCACTGCCAGTATTTTGGCCCAGATAAACACGAGAAGAGGTCGGAGCTCACGGGCAGAACTTTGAAGAAGTTTGAGAACATAGGGGAAGATACCGACCGACAATGCCTGCGAACACAACATGATAAGATGAGAACATGGTTATCTTCATACATCCACATTTACAATTTACCAAGCTTATCAAAAAAATCAAGGACCTAATTCCCACCTTAAGATTTCACAAAGGCACACAATAGTAACGATGTCATATTCACTGAAACTGTTAGACATTTACCAGTGAGACAGCCCAGGGTCCCAAGTCAAGGAATTTCCCAAGCAAGTCCAAAGCACGTAACCTGTGAACCTGACTGAGTAGGACCTGATACACCCAGACACCAAATACATGGTACAGTACAGGGGTCATGAACCAACATATAACAAAGACCAGCTTGATGAATTAAAAGAGTTTGTTTATGCATACACACACATATATACTAATTCATATATATATATATATATATATATATATATATATATATATATATATATATATATATATATATATATATATATGTATATATATATATATATATATATATATATATATATATATATATATATATATATATATATATATATATATTTTCACACACACACATACATACACACATAAGGCATACCTGGAGTACGATGGGGAGTTGTTCTCGGGGGACTTCTGCGGTTAGACCCATGCTTAAGCCAGACCTCGAATGCTGTCAGCTGCTCAGCAAAAAAGGAGCTGTGTTCAAATTGCTTATTCTCATTCAGGATCTTGTTGAGTTGAGCGAGACACAAATCCAAAGCCAGGTCCCATGCTTGCCTGATACATCAAGACATCACATGTGTTGTAAAACCAAGCAAATGCCTGATTAGCTAAGACAAAATGATACATCTGATGCTTATGTTGTGGTTGACAGGACTGCTATAGGGTGAGATGGGGAGGATACTTTGGGTTTCTGTGATGGGGTGTTAGAGGCATCTTCTTTTACGATTGACAATAAAATACAGGATACATTGCAAGCCTTCTTTTATAATTAAATTAGAACAATGGCATTCCTCATCCTTGGATCCTGCCAAACAGTTTATAGAGTCAATCTGGGTAAGGTCCATTATGTACAGAGTTCTATTGGTACAACACCACTAATGTGCTATGTGACTGTACAACCTATCCTAACCAACAACTTGTCTAACTAGATTCCCACTCAATGGACGTCGGACCAACTGATAATGTTCTGTCACTGACAAATGTCTTACAGCAAAATTTGCACAAGGACTAAGACCTGCTAAGATAATTAATCTTTCTTTCCACTTAATAATTCCCTTGCTATCTTCACTGGTTTTTATATACACATAATCGCAGTGACATTAATATTGTCAGAGTCCTTCCATTCATGGTCTATTGCAAGCCCATTACCATATACGACCTGTCTAGAGTTTGACATCTGGAAATATCTGTTGAATGGAGGGTGCCAGAAAAGGGATCAATTATTGACAAAAAAAACGGAAAGAACACCGTTGAATAACCAATACAGTAATATATCCCCGTCAGATAGCAACTTTGGGTGATTTTTTCCCCATAAATTCCGTTCAGCACCTACCACATGGGGTGTTGATAGGTAGGAGGTAGTTTAGGACTGGACAAAGGGGTGCAATTATATGAGCGCATTATTCTCTCTGCTAGCAGGAAGTTCCTGAAGAGACTAGCAACCAAAAGGTCTTGTCTGAACAACTTCTGGAATAGCTCTGAAAACAATAATGACAACCTTACAAATGTTTTAATGTGTAACATGTCATTTATAGATGGATGATGGATGCTGAAATCTGTTACTTGCCTCTTGGCAGTATATTCCAAGCTATTGTATCTGTTATGGCAGTGAAGATCCAGTTCAGCTCTCCAAGCATTGTTCTTCTGTCATTTAGCTGCCCTGGTATTCTAAACAAGCCAAAACCTTATTACTACTTGTTCTAATATTTCTGCCAAAAGGGTACTCTTCTATCGCTTTTTCTTGGGTATAAACTAATTGACAACATCAGATTTTCATAAAAGTAAATAGACCTCACTTGTCAATTAGTTCCATAGTAATATTTGGTACAAGTTTACTTGTATTCTGTAAAACAAACCTGCAATGCACCAAATAAATAAATTGATATGAGGAGCTTTTAACACAACCAGGGAAAGTTGTGATCTGGATCTAAAGATCTACTTATACACAATATCTATTACATCAGCAAAGAATGTTTACCATCTGAGGGCTATTTTTATAGGTGTGGTCAAACAAGAGGTAAATAGGTCAGCAGGCAACTCAGGATTCATGGGCAGCAGCTCGTTTGCTCCACATGCCACAAGCTGGATGCAGTTCTGAACAGATGCAGACTGTTGTAGTGCGTTGGTCATAGCAGATAACTTTTGCCCGTTAACAGATTTCTGCTGTAGGGGCCACAAGTGAACCGTGATTACAGATCGATGTACACTCATGATCTTGCTATAATATCAAACATCTTACTCTCAGGTGCCTGATAGCGGAATAAATGGGTCCCAGAAAATATAGTGAAATCATAAAGGGGTGTCAGCACAATAAACCCCCACTCAGCCAAATAATTGGGGCACACACGTTTTCCCAGAAATGTTGTTAACTGGAGGCCCAGAAAAGTAATCATGTGAGAGTAGGCTTTCTGGGACAAAAAAATAACATTAAGGACATGGAACCCTCATCAACATATGCTGATCAAAGACAAATAAGATATGATTTACCTCCTGTTCATTTTCCCTCTGACTGGAGAAATTCTTGAAGGATTCTAGAATGATACCAGCATTAGAGCAGTCATAGACATAAATAGATGGGCTACCCATCCACGTCTGGAGGTCATAAATAGATAAAGGAATATACTGGGTATAGCTCTGCAATAAAAACACACATAATTTCCTATAATTAACTTAATATTGCAACTTGGGAATTTCAATTAAATGACTACAAAAGGCACATATGTAAAAAAGTCATCACCTTGTTGAAAACCCAAATTTCACCATTTGCTGTTGGCCTGGGGACCCCATGTCCATTATAGTGAAACAACACGCGTTCATCCTTCAACCAAACGTCAACACCTTTCACAGTGTTTCTATATACAACTGGTCATTATATGGTCACAGCATTATTATAATTACATAATAAACTGCCATTTGACTCATACGCAATAAACACTATGAAGAATGTGTTTACATACTTTTGCATTCCTACGTAGAGATGTACATAGTTTCTTGACTTCATCAACTGTTGGGTCGAGGCTTTGCTTATAGCGAGCTCGAGGTTGCCATCGCTCATACTGCTTCTGAAGATTGGACCCTATAGCTTCAAGAGCCTTCTGTTGGCTGAGAGACACTGGGTCTATTCCAAATAAAAGTATGTTGTGGATCATTATTGCATGCAAAAGCAATATAACCGACTTATATTTGAATGTATATGAAAGGTATAATTCACAGTGATCACCTACAATTTTTTACAGAAATGTAAGCCATCTTAGATAATAGGAACTTCCTAAATGACTATTTTTATTCACATGGTATAAATAAAAGGATCAAATATTGGTAGAAGCAAGCATGGCACATTCATTTATCAATATTTGAGGTTTCTTTGTATGCCAAATTAAAATGAGTCATAATTACCTATCCAGCATTCAAGACGAGCGCAAGGAGACGTTTTGACAACATCAGGTGGATCGACACCCACATTGAGACACATAACTAATGCCACACTCACAGTCTTCATCTGTTAAGTCAAAACATTTGATTAAACGTAATATTACAATTAACATGTCAGAGAGATTTTTGGATGGCCGATCATCTCAATAAGTATAAAGTTTACTGATCCACTTGATACAGACTACAATGTACTATATTGTAATTATGTTCATCCCATGATCTTTTACTACACTGCATCATGCAAAACAAACGGACATTGTAAACAATTACTAGATATTAGAATTTAGATTCCATTTTAAATGAAAAGAACAATTGCTTCCACTTTCAGATGTTTGTCTTTGTATATTTTATATTGCTAAGCCATTTTAAGAATATCTATATTCAATTATGTCATTTTGAGCTTTCAAGAAACTTAATGGCGGGAGCTAATCTATTCGACAATGGATTGAAGACATAACAGCTGAAGACTAACTCTTATGAACCAAGAGGAGCTTGCGCTCCCTCTGGCTACTGAGGACCTGTTATTGTTAACTGATCTATATACATTTGTAATACACACTGGCAATCCTACTACCTAGCAATACGTGAATGCTTTACCATATATGTAACAACAATTATTAAAATTAATGACTCTAACCCTCTCTTTCATCCGCCATGTTTGAGTCACGGTCTTCGATCCTTCAATAGCTTCTAAATGACGTTTTTTGGTGAATGCGAGGGGCATCTGCCATTCTCCACATTCGATTTCTTCCTCGCGGTATTCATCTTCATCTGCCTCCTTGGCCACCGAGATCATGACTAACAACTGAACACGATTATCGCTTTTGACTTATATGTACAGTTACGAACTAACTAGGCATAGTTTACGCGGAAATACCAAACAGCAAATCATAATTTGTATTGTGGGCGATATGGGCGACAAATGGAGACATCGCCATGTTGCACTGACCTTATCCTTGTACTCTCGTAATTACAAATAAAATATTTTCAATGGATGATATAGACAAAAGAAATTCTACATGTCTCTTTTAAAATAAACTGTGCTTGATGATGTGTGCAAAATAACTAAAGCAAACTTAACAGTTAAAGTATCAGTTAGCATGAGACGAGAGTAACTTTATCTTCCAAACAGATGCTTATTCGTAAAAAAATAATATAACTACACCCAAGGGTGCATCAATACACTTTCCTAAATATACCCATAGCGTTTTAGTTAGTAACTGAAATGAACGAAAGAAGCAATTTTGAGGAAGTCGTCACTCGTATAAATGCCGTACATTACATGTATACTGTCAATTAGTTCTGCAACAACATCATGCACTGACTATTAGATGCTTATTTCAGAATGTAACCAATCAAACCAGCAAATATATATATATATATATATATATATATATATATATATATATATATATATATATATATATATATATATATATATATATATATATATATATATATATATATATATATATATATATATATATATATATATATATATATATATATATATATATATATATATATATATATATATAGACATACACACACACATTTTATATATATATATATATATATAGATATATATATATATATATATATATATATATATACATGTATATGTTATATATATATATATATATATATATATATATACATATATATATGTATATATATATACTATATATATATATATATATATATATATATATATATATATATATATATATATATATATATATATATATATATATATATATATATATATATATATATATATATATATAGCTGTGTGTGTGAGTTCGTTTGTGAACATGGCTTTCAACTGATAACTAAATGATGTAATATTTGAAGTACATAACCTAACACTTTATAGTCATTTTTGCATTGAGGATATAGCACACAGAACACATCCAAGAATTTTGCTATGTTCGTTTATTTTTGATTTGTTTCGTATGCCATTTTTATGCAGCAATTTATGTATCAAGTATAGTTATATTCTTTTAAATGTACTACATTACAGTATGGTCATTGTGGAATATAGTTATTAATTATATTCAATTTACCAAATGTACAATTGCATGTTTTGAAATCCAGTCGCGTCATGGTTGGAATTTATGTCGTCGATGTACTTGTCGGTTTACCGTAAGCAAACTTGGCCATCAGACGCACTGCAAATCGGTGAGAACAAAACCACAAACTAAATTAATTGAAAATGTTAATGTGTTTATCTTTCAACAGTTATATTCTTATATGTCATAGATTTGATGTCGTTAATACTGTAAATAAGAATGAATTCGGTTGCAAATTGCGCACGTTCGCCAATTGACTCAATGACGATTAAAGAAGGGATATCCCCATATCGGAACTTAGAAGGTCACTCAACGTGTGACGTTAGTTTGTGCCTGTTGTCGCCCTTTGTTGGCTAAACAGCCTTACAAATCTAAGAAACACCAATATTAATATTCAATGCAAAGTTTTTAATAGTAAATGATTGGTAGTAGAAGTCAATTGTATACGTATATATGTATATATACTGGGCGATAATGGAAATATTAGAACGTGGTTCCCCATCGACCAATCCAATGGCAATGATCTGCTGGTTGTCAGGGGGCGACATGTGATCTACCCGTTCGCAATCTAGATGTTTATGCAGAAGTTATCTATATTCCGAGCAAACAATTACCATCTTTGAAAAAGAGACTTCTAGCTCTAGTTCTGAAATATCCGAATTATGGGAATGTTGAATACTAGTGAATGAGTTGAGACTTGTTTGGTATATTCATGTTTCAGTGACCCACTGTTATTTATTCCCATTTTTATCCTAACCACATACATAAAATCATAAGATATGATATTTTTTATTGAATCAGTATGTGCACTCCATGCAAGTGTTCCTTTGATCAGCATGAAAAAATCATCTTAATATGATACTATTTTGATCAATCCATTTTTTTTATTTGTATGTATGCATGTGTGTAAACTTTGTGTGGAGGAGGGTGGTTACGCAACACAGTTCACAATTTCTAAATGACACGCAGAACACAGAGATTTTGTTTTGTTCTTGACCTCAAACTAAGGTCAAGGTTATTGAAAATGTGGAAGTCTGCCGCAACAAACACAATAAAGGGCCAATATGAATGTAAATTCACTGCTATGACCAACAAGGAATTATATGCATTTTGATTTTTAAAATTGTACATTCATTTCTGATTGTATTGCAATAATCTTTTTACCAGATTTTGTAATTTTTGCAGAAAAAACAACCATATGTGAACTTCCATGTCTTATAGTTTATATAGGACAAGTACAAATTTCACTTGTCCTATGGGACAAATGAACTACTACACTGTATAACTTAAATTATTTTTTCCCGAAAAAGACAATTCAGGTAAAGACCAAACTGTAATACTGTGCTCTTGTGCACACAAACACAAAATATATATAAAGGGCCAATATGACCTCAGCTGGTAAATTCAACTGCTATGACCAACAAAGGAATGAAGCCACAAATATCTTGCATTTACAAGGGGTGGATTTGTACCATTTAAAATTTTAAAAGCCTGTTTTCATTAAGCTGTACAGAAATTTTAAAGATACTTAACATTTACTGATTGCACTGCCTTGTCCACTTCCATAACGTTGTAAATATCGACTTGCCGATAGAAATCTGAATATTTTCTTTCATAAAAAGTTAACAGTCGCTGGCATACCCCAACGTCATTTTGGGATTGGGTGATCTTACAAAACAGTCAAAATGACTTGACTGTGTGTGGACTAAAATCTCATTTAGACCCTTTTTCATCATTGTGACATACATGCTTGGACTCAGGCTATAGACAATGTCAGCTGAGAATAAGAGCAGAGGTCTCGTCACTCTGTTCTAAATGTACGATGTGAGGCATATAACAGATCACCACTGATGGTTATGCTAATTAGTGTATTATGGTCATTTTATAGGCAAGGCACCCACCTCTGGTCTTTTGATGATCTGATGTCTCAAGGGTGTATATGACAGATTGAAAGTAGTAAACAGCGCTGAAGTTTTCTTTGTCTAGGTCGTTTTACTGCTTGAACTGGAGCCCCACGGAATCAGCATTCATGCTTATTTAAGAGACCCCCATTGTCAGCTAAGAAGGTGTGACTAATTTAAGCACCTTGATAACAGCCCCACCCCAAACCTCTTGCCACCAAGTTCAGACTGGTAACTCTGTTGTTTATTGGGACTTGCACTGTTGCTTCATAACAGTGCTTGCCAAAACAATTGGGATTTTGGAGGTTTTTGGATTTCAGAATTCTGGATAAGGGATACTCAACTGTATTTGCCTTTTCGAACACTGCATACAAATATATTGTTGATATAAACAAAGGTTCACCTTCTCAAGGTTCTAGTACTGTATGTGGTCTCCTTTAGCCAGTTTGAGACTGGGGCATACAGCTTTGTGTAAAAAACTGACCAATTGTATAGTTGGAATTAGACCTCTCTGTTTGCATTATCTCTCTCTAATAAGGATCAACTGCACATTGATTTCAACCCTGCCATTCACTGTCAATGAGTTGTTATAGTCTTTATTGATCATTTGTATTTTTTTTGCAGAAAGATGTCGGAAAATCAAAGTCTAGAAGGTGTCAAAACGGCTCCATTCGATGCCAGGTTCCCTAATGTAAACCAAACTAGGTTGGTTTCCCTCGGTTATCTAGATGCATTCCCCAAGTTGTCTGAATTAACTTCAGTATAAATTTGCAGTTTAGGATTGTTCAAAGGTTTTCAAGATTAGGTCTGGGAGGCTCAAATCATAGTATGATTTATAATTAAAATTAATAATAATAAGGCTTGAGTGAAGATTTTGATGTTAAAAAATTTGGTTTCCTGAGTATGCTTTGCAAGTGTAATAGTATTTCATTGTAAAAATGCTTGAAAACTGTGACACAGCAGATTTGTCATTCATGAGCAAAAAAATGGGGAATAAGATTTGCTTCTTACAAAGAACCAGGTTATTTCTTGAAAAAGCACACACCTTGTCAATTCTGATTATTCCTAGAATTGTGCAAGAAATTTAAGCTGCCTGTATTTAACATGTATGTATTATGTGCGACAGGAACTGTTGGCAGAACTACGTAGACTTCCACCGGTGTCACAAGATCAAGGGAGACGACTACGAACCTTGCAACTATTTCCAGCGTGTGTACAAATCTCTCTGTCCATCTGAATGGGTAAGTTCTTAAAGCCATTGTCCAATGTCAACTGTCTTGAATACATACACATATGGCTTATTTGAGCCTCAAATACCCAGTGCTAAAGTTGTGATTTGTGATTTCAGACTGATAAATGGGATGACCAAATGGAAAATGGAGCATTCGCTGGGAAAATCTGAGCAGCTTAGATGGTTGTAATTTATTCATGGAAATGAAACTCTAAACAAAAGTCAAGGCAGTGAAATGGACTAAATCAAGCAAACATTTCTTCCATACAACCTCACCTCAAGAACTAGCATATATTATTGATCATATCTGCCTTGTTAAATCAGTAGAAGAATAATGTTTAATATGGGTTGGTGCATGAATGGACTAATGCCGTCCAATGCTTTGGAGGAAACAATAAAAATAGTGAATTATAACTTATTTATTTCTCATGCTTTTTGTAAAAAAAAGAACAAAAACAAACATGAACACTTGATTTCAGATACAGTACGAGTTTGAGATGCATGAATTGCCAACATAAAGCTATAAAACCTGAAACAAAATACTTGGACGGATTACCAGTTAACTATTTTAATATCCTAAGTAATTGACAAATGTGTTTTTTCTGAATGCACATGGAGTGAACAAATATAAGCAGCAGCAATGTTGAACTGCATAGAGAAATCTACAACTAGTTGAAAAAGACAAGGACGATCTTGAAGATGAGAGAGACATTAAGTAATGAAGTCTGACTACAGTGGAAAGAAACATCGATTAATAGGATTTGTCGTAACATGTGTCAATGGCCACTGGTAAAGATAAACATTTGTTTTCGACCAACATCACAACAGAATATCAATAGGTCGGTAACTCATGGGCTTGATCACATGTTCAGGTTGGTTTTCCAATGAGGGTTGTGATAACAGGCTTGATACAGCTGCTGATATCACAAAAAGGTGGGAAGCTCATCTCCTGGGTCCCCCACACTTAGCCCGACCTTGACCTGGGACACTTGTTTTAGGTCTTTTGGCTGCAATTTAAATAAAAAAAAGAAATAAATATAATTTTGTTGAGTCAATTAACACTTGCAACAGCAGAACAAAATGTAGGATCCAGTTCAATCCAACCTCCCCCGACCAACATTCTTGACCTACCTTAATCAATGGTTTTCACCTATACTGATCAAAGGCATTGCCCATGATCAAGACCTACCCTTACCAATGGCCTGACCTATCCTGATAAAATGCAAACACCCAGATCAAGACTTTCCACAATCAATGGTCTTGACTTGCCCTTATTAAATGCCGTACTCCCCTAATCAACAGCCTACATAATTCAAAAGCCCTGATATGCCATGATCAACAGCTTTGAAGCACCCTTAATTATGGCCTTGACCAACATTGACAGCCTCATCCTGACCTGTTCAACAGCCTTGATCTATCATGAATTACACCTTTGACCAACCATCATCAACAATCTTGATCTACCAATATCAACAGCCTGGAACAAGCCCTGCAAATAGCCTTGAATGACCATGATCAACAGCCTTAACCTACCCTGATCAACTGTCTTTCCAGCCCTGGCTTTGTTAGGATCTGTGTATTTGGTGACTATTTGTTTGTCATTTAGAAGCTGCACATCTTGTTCACCAGCCTGGTTTCTGTGACACATATTCCCAACAACTGGATATGAAATGTACAATAAAGAAAGGGGAAAATAAAACATTTTGAGGCTGGGGACAAAAAATTTACAAAGATGTACCTAACAAACCTAGAAACATACAAAGATATATATAAGTAATTACCCTATTACCAACTGACCTGATGAGGGTATGTTTCTCCCTTTTCAGTATGCTTTGATTGTCAGTGAAGAGGATGGTGTGGTATCGCTGGGACCCGGTACATGTGGGGAGAATGCCTCTAGCAGCTGTTGTTACCATATCCAGAGTACCATTATACACCAACAAGTCATCCACAAGCAACTGCCAACAAAAGTAGCACACCCATCCGTAACGAAAGAAACACTGGTGATCAACACAGCACCACATTGGCACAATCCCTTTGCCCACCCCGGGTTGACAAAGTCCTCCTGAGAGGACTTGGGCGTGTAAATAGATTCCAGGACTCCCATCACAAGTGGTTATAAAACCAACAAGAAAATAAATAACCTTGCAACCCACAGAGAATAATTATGACCATCCCAGGAAAGAAATTCATAAATCAATGAAACCAGCAAGAGATTGAATAAACAAACAACTCACAGCAAAGTCTTTAACACCCCTATTTGGTGTCTTGCTATAGTTCCATAATTTGATCATTGATACTTCTACAGGCTTGTCAAAGATGACGTAAACTCGATTCAACTGAAACAGAGAAATTGTATGTCAGCATCATTGTTCTGTTGGTGAACTGAGATGGGAAGGATGCATGATTCATGTTTTGAAGAGGTTGTGTGCATAATGTATGCTATGTTCTGAGGGGGCTGTGTTTAAATGTGTTAGTGAGATGCATTATTAGTGAGGGGCTACTCTGTTACTGAGATGCATAATGCATGGTATGTTTCGAGGGGCTTGTGTGGACGTGGTTCAAGTGGATGTATTACTGAATAAAATAAAGCACAGAATGCTCTGAGGGGGTTTGATGAGACATACTAACCAGATTGGGTAAGATTGGAGCTAGCCACATATGACCCCCGTCGGATGTATCGTTGACACCATCCACCAGTCTGTCTGGTGTACGCGTATCATTACTAACACCTTCTAGCACATTCACACTCTCAGGATATGCAGAAATACCTGTAAAATATTCCAATTTCCAACTCTTAAGTAAAAGACAGTTTGTCCTTTATATTATAATCAATGGCATTTGGCAGGACAGGAGGCTGGCTGTTGTCTTTAAAAGTGGTGAAACCTCATTATTATGCAATAGCATCCCTTACGAAGATAGTCTGTTGCTAAAATAAAGGGGGTGATATGTCATATAGCATTGCACAATTGTCAATTTTGTATTAAATTGGAGCCTGTATAATCAGGGTTTCATTGTATAGTAACAACCATCAGTACCGCCCCCACAACCCTGCTCACAACATCTGCAATTAAAGTATCATCAACATGTAATTTACTTATCAGCAAAACTGGCATTTGAGAAATATGGTACTTCATCATTTATCAATCAGTGAACATATGATATGAACAGACACTCACAGTTTTCATCTAGGATAATCTTGCTCCCCTCACTGTCGAAAAATTCAAGTCCATTGAGCCCCACGTAATAAGGGTCACCCCACGTGGATAATAAATGAAACTGATAAATAACTGGGACATGGTTGAGGGGTCATAACCTGGTGAGAGCCGGGACTAATATCTTTAAGATTCTTAAAATCAATAACACCAATTTCACCATTATGAGGAGAGAAAGGATGCTCTGAGAGAAGAGAGATAAAGCAAGAAGAGAGATAAAAGATAGCAAGAAGAGAGACAAGAGAGATAAGAGATTGCAAGAAGACCGATAAGAAATAACAAGGGAGATCAAATATGTTGTAGCAAGAGATTTGAGAGCAAGAAGAGAGACAAGAAATAGCCCCAGGAGAAAAATATAGAAATGAGATATAGCAAAAAGTTAGATAAGAGGTAGCAAGAAGAGATAATTGATTGCAAGAGGAGAGATAGGATATATAGAATACGATAATATGTAGGATACATCCACATGGTTTTTGGACTGCTTCATATTCCTGGCTGGGTTCATCAAGTGCAAGGCTCTGACTGTAACAATCACACATTTGTTTAGCAATTGATCTACCAAAGAACATTAAATAACAATCCACAATAACTGTCTAAAAGTATTGTTCAGAAGGCTACTTTATGGCAATAATATACCAGATAGGGTCAATCGGTTGCCCATGGAATTATTGCCCATCTTTCAAAATCTATCAAGTGTGTTATTTAGTCCTTATATGACATATATAACTGTTGCTACAGAAATTAAAAAACAAGTTGTCAAATGACAAAGAGCTGAAGAGTTTTTACCTAGTTTTAACAGACTTTATATCTTTGGCTGTTGGTCTGGGGGTTATGGGTTCCGAGAAATTAACTTCCTGAGCAAAGTCAAAGAAACAAGAACCTGGGCCTTTTCTGATGAGAAAGCCACCAGGCGGCGATATTTGTCTGGAATCTAAGTAGACGTGTACAGTCTTAGCCTGAAAAACAAATTCACATAAAAGAAAAACGTAACCAACGTTAAATTAGTAAGAGTGTATTTCCACAAAATGGCAGACGAAACCTCAAGTCAACTGGAGCCTCACCCAAATTTAAATATGACAAAATATGTTATTAATACCGGGTGAGGAACCTCCATTGATTTAGCAACATGGTTATCAGTAGATTGATACATATTGATCGACACATAATACAGATTTTGTTATGATATAGCCACATAACAATGAATCTCTCAGAGAAATGAAATAAAACTGGGGCTTAACGACACATTCAACAATGTGGTGGCATTGCAACAGGACTAGATGGAGATGATTGTGAAGCTTGCACAGTGCCATGTGTCATGCAACATTTGGCACAAACCATTGCTCAAACTGGGCTGCAAAACTATATTCCACTGGTTGAAGGTCCAAAATTTTTTCACCAGATCATCCAAGTTACAAGTGAGGCATATTTTGTTATGTTACCAGTCATTGTTATGACGGTATTTTCAAAATTCCTATATCAAAGCCCTTATTCCACACGTAAATTATTCACACTTATAACCCCTTTGATCGGTATAAATTCTTTACAAACTCTATCCCTTTTATCTATCTTATGGTAACAACAACATTTTAATCCCTTTGATCTAGAGCAATCCCCACCATTAATTCGAATTGACACTAATACCGGGTGTCTACTATCTAATTACAATGGACCTGGTTGGATTAGTCTCAGCTTGCTAATCTCCAGTGCCGCCTGTGTTCCACCTGGCGCCCCCAATCCCGAACCAATCACTCGCTTACACTCCAACCAGGTGACCAGTCGTGACCAATGACGATAGTCCTTGCATCTGGTTGGGGGGAGTGGTTGAGTTCCAGGGTGGGGATAAAAGGAAGGACATTGGGGGCACGAGGGAGGAAGGGGAAGCTTGCTAGGAGAGCGAAGACTATACGAGCGGCAATAAACTATAATCATGCAGATTATAAAAGTCTTCGAGTTCTGCACCACGACAACATAAGAAACTTTGAAATCACTCTTAGAACACCAGCCTTTGACTCACCCCACGGTAAGTATCTTCGGGGCTTTTGTTATAGTTCCAGAAGCGCAGTGCTACGATTTCCCGGGAAGAACCAAAATCTATGTTGAGGATGTGGTCTTCTCCAGCAGTGAATGGAATAAGCCACATGTGATCATCTGTCATGGTGATGTTATGGCCATCAATCAACCTGCAAACACAAAGAGAGGCGTCTCTTACCTGAGTCAGTGGGAAGGCGAGGTGAGGGTAATGGGTAATGTATAACACACAGTGCTAAGGGAAAACTGAGAAGGTATGTATGTGGTGATATCATTAAGGCAATTTGAAATCCATAGGTTAGGTAATGAAGGACATTTGTCCAGAGGAAAATAATGACCACAGGCACTCTAGTCTTGAAATTCCCATCTTGCTGGTAGCCACTCATGAGTAGGTATGCAAGTATATAAGTGGGTATTGGTATGAGGCATATAAAGAAACTAGTGTCTGTGTTGGGGGCAGATTATGGGAATGGAGGCAAAGGCTTGCATGAAATAAATAAAAACAGATGCAGCAAACAGCAGATTCACTAACAAACATGTTGACAAGCTTACTTGATGGACAGGGCTTATTGTAATTGTCATGAAAGCATAATTTTCACAATTTGACTGTATATCAAATACACCTATCTTAAATACAAATTTATAATATCTTTCAAAGCCAACAGAAATGTGTGGAACCAGCATATATAACAACTCATTCGACATAAAGATATGATATCGCCAATTTCAATAAAAGCGGTGTAAACCCACTTATCCAGTGTACGATCATCATTCTCGTATCCCTGGAGGACGTGTAGATCCCTTGGATCGGCATCCAGCATCTCCAGATGGAGTGGGATAGCTTCCCCATCCCGGTCAACCACTTCGAGACCCGTCATTCCCAAGTAATATGGATCTCCCCATGTGGCTGTGAAGTTCAACCGCAGACCTGAAAACAGAGATGTTTAGTTCATGTAAACATATATATGGCTCTGAATGAATCTACATAAGTTCAATGGTGGACTAGAAAAGAATCAAATTAGAAGCATACAAGATACATGGAATTGAAATTAACACACAAGAAAATAGACCCAAAGTTATCTAAGGCTCCAAGCGTGACCAAATAAGGCATCATGTTACAAACTTTTGTAGTTTGAATTAGGTTTATTCAGAAAGAGGAGTATAAACACTTTGCGAGAAATTATAATGCACTTTTCAAGGCTGCATGTTTAATCACACAAACTTTTGTAAGGAAAGTCAGAAAGGAAAAGCTATAATTTCATCATTTCAGAAGCATAATGTCTCATGGGATACATCAAGCGGAGGATAGTGATGACTTACACTGGCCACGCAGCACCAACGTGTCACCGTCGAGCATGATGTGAGAGACATGGTCTGATGATGAAGGGATACCATCCACATGACTGGTCTGTAGGTGGGCAGCTGATGTAAAAGGTCGCTCCTGAAACACCCACAACAATGATACAAAATGATCTAAATTGTAACGACTGACACTCATAAACAATATTGGTTGACCTATGCTTGCTAATGAAAACATCAATGGATGATCATTGAACAAACGGTAATTATACACGGGTGTAAAGGTGCAATCTTTATTCACAAACAAATTAATATTCCTAAGATGTATCATTTAAAATGGAATTTGGTGCATTGACTGGGTGGCTGAACACTTTAAAGATCAAACATGATTCTAATAATCAAAACCATCCCATTAACATATTACAGTTGAGTAGACCTAATCTGGAATGCCCGAGCGAGTTGCATATTCCATATTTTTTGGGATTTTGGAATGCCAAAGGGTGCCAAAACGAAGTGGCTGTGTGGGTATTAAAATCTCATTTATTTTGTCATTGCGGCATACAGGCTTGGACACAGGCTATAGTCAATGTCAGCTGAGAATACGACCCGAGGTCCCGTCACTCTTTTCTAAATGTACAATGTGAGGTATATAACAGATCAACAGAACACCACTGATCCTGATGCTAATTAGTGTATTATGGTTTCTTACTGCTTGACCGGAGGCTCACGGTTTCAGCGTTCATTCTAATTTAAGAGACTGTCATTGTTGGCTGAGAAGGTACGACTAACATAAGCACCTTGTAAATGGCCCCACCACAAACCTCTTGCCACGGAGGTCAGACCACAATTGCCTGTCATTTATTGGGACTTGCGTTTGCTGGTGCATCACCTGAAATCTTCCCATCGAAAAACTGTGGCGTCATACCAGAGCTCGCCCAAAAAAATCGATTTCGGAATTCCGGATTAGAGATACTCAACTGTATAAGCTTTACATAACAAATTACACATTGTGAACATATAGATAGCAAATATGACATCTAAGACACACCTCAGCGGCTTGGTCAGCAGTTCTGGGGCGGTCCATAGCTTCACCTAAATCATCATCCATCAGGAACTCTGCTTCAAAGTCAGTGTCAAAGTTGGAGACATTCTCCAACACACTCTCTTCCATCGTGAACAAAATCGTCTGCAAGGCGGAATCACAGCTGCTAACTCATACCACTTATTTTGCCATGTTGCCCATTTGGGAATCTCCTGTCATTATTTTCATAGATGTATCTTTAAAACAAGAGGTATAAACCTATGAAGTTATACTTGTGCCCAGGTGAAGTATTCTCTCAACAGCAGAGTTGTAGATATCATATCTTGAAACTTACATCGCCAAACGACTCAGATCCGCCCATCACTCCACCACATGAACGAGCTATCTCCCCTTGGAAGATCATCTGCCCATCCAATCGGATTTCTACATCCTTGGCACCCCTGTAGGAATGGATCCGTGATTTGTTGTAATTCTGAAAGATTACCAGATAATTATACTAATAGAAAACAACTGAAGATTACAACTTCAACATTGACATTTTGGCACATAATATCATCAAAAGTACACTCAATGATTGGAGGACATTGACTGACTTTAGAATCTGGCTTTTGACCTTACCCATATTCTCATCATAGCAATATTGATGTGTTTGCTGAAAATGAGGGTGACTGTGTGGCTGTTCCCGTGTGTAAACGGAGCTAACCACATGTGCGTGTCATCTCGAGTTCGGTTTGATCCATCCAACAGGTTGCTGATCACACGTGGGTCTTTTGAGTATTCTTCAAGGATGTTGATATCAGACGGGTCAGCTGTTATCTGTTTATCAAGTATACATCATATGATCCATTTATTACTGCACAAATCTATGTTAAATACTAATTTTCGGATGCACCTTTGAGCTAGGTTCATACTTTCTTGACAGGAGCAGGTTCACCACTGGAGGTGTATATCTCAATTCCATTGAGTCCCACATAATGGCGGTCTCCCCAGGTGGACAAAATGCTGATGACCATTTCACAACCTCCAGGCAACTCAGGAATCATAAATGCCTTATCTCTGAATATACAGTAAAATAGACCCTTTAAAAAATAAGGTTAAATTGTGAAGGTGATGGATGAAAATAATAATGATAGCCCACATTGATTTCTTAATATGCACCGAATGAACCCATGTGATAGGCTGCATTGAATCAATTAAATATGAAAACCAGATATATCAGGGTAAGTGCAAAATGAGTTGAAAGAGAGTATATGGGGCATACGGTGAGTGAGCAGAATCCATATCAGAGTAAGGTTGTTGAGTGTCTTGCACCTCCTCTGGTATGGGTGCTTCTGAAGGAATAGCCGCTTCAGAGTTGAGGTATTCATCCAACGCGTCATCTGAAGAGCATCACACATATCAGTCTTATATCCCCCCAGAACAAAACATCCTTAACACTCTTCATCAGTCATTGATACATCAAGCAGAATGAGGCAGAAAAAGGATACAAATTTCAAAGATTGGTCATAAAACAAATAAACAATAGCATTTAAGACCTCGGCTTGTTGCATCAATTAGAATGATATCGAAGGAGGAAAAGTATGATTGTAAGAAAAAAATAAGGGTCACAAAACCTTCATAATTGAATAATACCTCACCTTGCATATCAAGGGAAAGTCGGCCTTTGTGAGATCTGTTAAAGAGGTTCAGAGAGGTCCATGATTCCACTAGTTTGACTTCCTCCTTCTTGCGCCACTGGCTTCGTGAGGATGTTATTCTTTCCATTGGAGTCATAGGCTTCTCCTCAACATCATCACCTTCACTCAAAATACACCCGTAATGAACCTTAAGTCATGTACAATTACCATTATTTCAAAACAATAATATTTACTTAATTGGAAATGACTATTTCTATGTATCAAAATTCAATAACAAAAATTCAGGGGTCTGACTGTATACACAAGCGTAGGATGTCTCGTGCCAGAATATAAAGGTGATTATTTTTACTAGCCAAGTAGTATACACACTAGCTGGGCTGCACCAGGGGGTTCTAGAGGCCCCCCCACCCCAATAGCTATAAATGGTGTGGGGACTAGTGGTCCAAGAGTGCAGGTGGTGCTGAATGAGTCCAATCGAACTCTCCCTCCCATCAAACTCATCAAATGTAAGAAGTATTACCTGCCCTAGAACGACGACCTTGACCTGGGTTAACTTCCTCATTATCCAGCAGTGTTGTTAAATGATCAACACTTCACACAAAGAGCATCATCAGAAATAGATGCCAGCATTACAACAAATAGAAGGCAACATATGGCAAAACGATAGGAGTTATTAGATGACACTATGATGGAATAACACTTAGATAACACCAACTCAGCATTAAGAAAACACCAACTCAGCATTAAAACAACAGCTACCCGAGCATTAAGATAAAACCAACACAGCATTAAGATAACACCTACCCACTATTGAGATAACACCTATACAGCATTATCCCAACATTGAGATAACACCTTTTCAGCATTGCAACCGTACCTACGCAGCAATTAGCTAACACTTACACAGCATTAACAAAACACCTATGTAGCATTAACATAACACCTACCCAGCATTAGGCCAATTATCCAGCAATTCATTTGTCTCTGATCCTTTCTCCTCCACAATGTCCAACT
>CM067347.1:25376210-25491210 GCA_034190875.2 Urechis unicinctus
ATTACCACTGAACTTGTTCAAACTTTATCTATCACACTAATTCAAATCTGTTCAGTAACTGGTGCATTATAGATAACACATGAACCCACCAGGCTTCAAAAATAATGCTTTTGACTTCTTGAGACGGACATCTTCCATACCCAGTGTCCCCTCGTGTCTCTGCTGTCGTGAGGATTTGCCAGGGTGCCTGTTACCTCTGTCTCGAGAGGTCCTCAGGGCTTCCCAGGGACTCCACATCAGACTTGCGAGCCTGTGACAAGTTCTTCTGTTTTTTTCCTGTTAAGGAATGAGAAATTAATAATTTATGTTCATAAAGAATGAGCATTGAGAAAATATATTTCATGTGCCAATAAAAACCTTGTGTGATCATTGATTTAGAGGCAGAAAAATATGGACTAGTAATACAGTTAAATGGGAAATAGGTCATGATTTTACACACCTTTACCACCTGGTGAACCAAACTCCAGTACAATGACATCATTTGGCAGTAATCCATTGTTTGGGGTGGCTGGCTCCGCTGGGGATCTCTCCTCACTGTAAGAAGTCTCCTCCGGCTCTTCCTCCTCTTCAATGGGCGACTCCTTCTCATCTGAATCTGAGCACTGCCATGACACAGTCACATAGACTTAACTCAAGTAAAATACACTCCTATGCTTTTGTATTTATATTGAAATAGGATTAAATTTAACACCTTAATCATTTAAAGGTCATTACCAAGTTATTGAATGCATCAGGAACTTGTTGATAGTGCCTTCATTTATATATACAGTACATATATATATATATATATATATATATATATATATATATATATATATATATATATATATATATATATATATATATATATATATATATATATATATATATATATACCACATTTACTCAAGTATAAGTCGCACATGTGCATAGGTCGCAACATCCTTTTTGGTACAAAATTTGCTAATGGTATACTACATGGAAAATGACCCTGACAAATGTTTCAGAGATGGCTTCCAAGCAAGTGTCAACGACATCTTAGCAAATAAACTCCACCTATGACAGTGCCTATGCTGCTTATACGTTCGACCTCACATGTGAACTTTTCTGGGTTTATCGCCATTAAGGCTTAGGGGTAAGGAAAGGGGTGCCAGAACAGCCAGGTAACTGTGTAACACAACATAAGGGAGGAACTTTACAATTATATGAGGTGTGTATGGTTAAGGATCAAATATGGCTAGAATGTGGTCAACCTCGTTGAGAAGCAGGAAGATTTTATGCAACTTTGAAGGATTAGCATGCCATTTGAAATGCATTTGAGACTAGTCAAGTGTATAACCATAAGTGCCAATCACATTAATGTAAAATTCAGTTAGATTTTTTATCAGTGATAGAAAATGAATTTGCATACCATGCCAACCACAAAGTATCAATTTGAACTTTCATATTCTGGCCCCATCGAAACTGATGTTGATAGGAATTGATGCTCACATATGCCCAACCCAATTCTCATGATGCATGTGTACGTGGCAAACCATGTTTTTCAATTGAATTTTCATCCACTATTTCACGACCTATATAGGAGTAACTATGGTATATATATATATACACATGTATATATATATATATATATATATATATATATACATATATATATATATATATATATATATATATATACACACACACATGTAAATACATGTATGTACATGTATATATACAAATCATGTATATATATATATATATATACATTCATGTACATATATATACATATACATGTGTGTATATATATATATATATATATATATATATATATATATATACATATATATATATACACACATACATACATACATACATACATACATACATAATACCAGCATAAGAAGCAAACTTTTTAAAAAGCTATGAAACGACTAAAAAACAAGGTAAATAAGGAAAAAAATTAAGACAGATGAAGCCCAACCTGTGAAATAGATAAGTCAGTAGGAACTCCAGAGGAGTCTGAGTCATAGGACAAGCTGTGCAGGGTTGAGTCATGAGATGGCTTTCACAACAGCAATGTGCACACGTTAGTTCCAACATACAGATACTAAAGTGCAATTACTAAACACATGAAACAAACACCAAACCAGATTATTACGTGGTCGCCGCACGCTTGCTTTTTGTTATCTGTGAAGGTGCTGGGTATTAACTTTGTGCTTGTTGCATAGAGTTACAGTACCACTTGTCAGAACATAAAATGATGGTCTAGATCAAGTGATCCAGTTAATGCAAAATTGCAAAGATATTCATGTTTGAAGAACCTATTTCACTGATACTCACAAGCTACACCCTCACTAATACACATTACAACACACACATTCTACAAGCCTCCTGTTACTTAGAGAGATAAATGTAAGACTTACATATCGCACAGCATCTAAAGCAAGGCTCTCCCGTAGACTGTTGTTCTGTTGCAAGCTTTCTCGCAATTTCTACAAATGGTATAAATAGGAAAGAGATCGAAACCTGATCTTTTAAGATCTGCGTGAAATCAAGACATGCAGTGTATATAGACAAGTCAATTCATAGGATTCATTTACTGATAAAAGAGAAAGGAAGAGAGACAGGAAAGACTTAATGTAAACATGCTTTATACTAATGCAGCTTAATCAGCTTATGTGCTGCTCTCATTCCATCGAAGTAAACAAACCATACAAAGGTATGAATCAAATAAGTTGGCTATCTGAATGGTTCTTCAATTTTTTTAAACTACAACAATGATGAAAGGTCAAAATATCAATCAATCATTTCAAATATGTTAAAACCATGACCATGGTGACTTTCTGACCTTGACATCAGCAATGCTAAGCAACAGCTGTTCAGAATCGTCTTCCTCGTCTGATTCACATTGGTATGACCTTGAAGGCATACTTGCTACCTCCATTGTCTGAAAGGCATTCATGACAATCCACAAGCTTATCAACATATGGAGGCACTTCTATCTTCATTAAATCAACATTAAGTTCCATAATACTGTATCGTGTAATGTGGGCCATTATCAAGATGCTTGGGATTATCTCGCAAAACATTATTCAAAAGGATATAAGCCAACAATTACTGAAAAAGTCATATCCAGAATGGAAAGAGCACATAAAATATGCTCCATCTGAAATAAACCCAGGAGCAACATTCTTCAAAATAATATCAATTGTATTCGCATCATTTGGTAAATACAAAAAGAGACCAATAAGTCTCAAATCTATGATGCTATAAAAATTATTTTCATTTGAACGTTATGACGCGACTAAATCATAACGTTTGTAGTTTTACATTGTAATCAATGACACACAATTAAGGGCAGCACATCCCTCAAATCACACCACACTGGTCTAATTCTTTAAGCACTTGAGAGCTGAATATTAAAACGTGTTGGTAAGTATATTTACAACATTCCATAAATTGACAAAACATACCTGCTAAATGTATCAGACATTCCATATTTGAGTGTTATATGGAAGGTAATGCAGAGATCACTGATAAATCATCTAAGGTTGCACTAAACATTTTACCTAACCTGAAAAAAATTACCATTGGTCTTCTGATCTATATTAATACCCCAGTGGGTTTTTCATGCAACATAGGTTTTTATTTATAACACATGGGTCAAAGAGGATGCAGAGCTGATTTTTAGCTTGAAAGGATATATTTAAATGAGGCACAATTTGGGGGTGATAGCTTGCTTCCTAACCAAATGTGTCATCAGAAGTTTATGTTCTGGTTAAAGGGCTTGGCTTACCGATAGATACTAACCCTCACCACTGGGACAGGAGTCCAAAGCAATACTTTGGGCAAGAGCAATGAATGACAACTACTGTATAAGTTACTATACACAGGCATTACATACCGATTGGAGATATGAGGACCTTGTTTGTTTTGTATCTGCAGACTGATCCTCTTCAGAGCTTACACCAGGATCTTCAAAATCGTCCTCATACTGCCCAGTCAAAATACCTGTAAATGAGACATGTTAGTCAGAGCTGTGGTGTTCCAATATGTCACGTCAGGCAAGAGTTGTGCTGCTGATACAACCATGGAAAAGCTGTCAGAGGTGTGACAGCTGTCAGTGGTGTGGCTTGTGATAGTGGTCTGTGACAAGAGTTAGTGGTGCAAGACTGGTGTAAGTGGAGTGTGACTGAATTACAGAACACAGGTGATAACACTTCTAAGAAAAGCAAATAATTATACAGTGTCAGATCTACAGTTCAAATCTGCAATAGACCACTCCATGGTAGCATCCACAGGTGGGTATTCAAGCTAGGATAGAGCATGCTACCTGGCGCCTTGATCTGAACCTTCTCCCCTCGACTCGTCTTTATGTCCACACAACCTGCCCCCCAGTTCCTCCTTCTCTGCTTCTCAGGAGCAGTTTTTGATCTATAAGAATCAGAGTTGATTTGATGATCATGTGGTTGGAGAAGGGGTAAATGGCGTTGGCTTGTAAGACCCCCTGAAATAAATGATCAAATAGGACACTATAAAATGAGTTGTAATGGCATAGTTCCAGGAAATAATGGTAACATTGTCCAATTACACAGATGAATACCAGTTGTATCTTTACAAACTATGAGTGGTTACTGGTTAATTTATTGGCTGAAACCAATCAGGTGTTAACTTTAAAGCTATACCTCCAGCTGTTTTGGTTTTCCTAGCTCTTGACGAGATTGGACTTGTATGTTTCTGTCTTGATGGGGCTTTATTTGCTCCGTTCAAATAAAGAGTAAAACCCTGCTCCTTCCTCTCCAAGTCAATTTGCTTTTGGTCTTTTGTCTTAAGCTTCTTAATGAGGCTAAATATAAAGAAAGAAAGAAAAGTAGTTAAATTGATTGTCGTGATCAAGAAAATTGCAACATTTTCCCCCATTGGCCAGTGGTTAATTAATGAACATCTTGCAGACATCAAACATGAATACTTAAGATCGCGGCAAGGAATTTCTATTATAATAATGTTGTATAAGTAATTACCGATTACGTTCCTGAAGCAAAATCAAATATTCCTCATAGTGTTCGGGCACTTCATCGATTTGTCTAATCTGTGAATACAAAGTAGGTTTTACAAAGTGGTTTCAACAAAACCATATTGGCAGCTAAACTGTAAAATATTCATCAAGTTACAGGTGAACAGACTGCAGAATATTATGGACAGTGTAATATATTGCACAATATCAGTCAGTATCTGCCAATGTGATATATAACCAACAGTTGACACAAACAACACAACCAACATGCCAGTGGAATCAATAAATACACTGTAGCATTCATAAATTTGATGCTTTATATAACAAGAGCCCAACAGGCACGACCTTGGGAAAGATGTCAAGGTCATGGATGACCTCTCAAATCTAGCATACCTACAGACTTTCATATAGCTTGAAAGAAATTACCTCAAATTCCCTATATATGATTAAAATTGTACATGAGATTTTCCAATAACAACCTAGGGCAGAGCTTAAAACAAATATATTTTGGGACACTTTTTTGTAAATATTCATTTTCAATAAATAACTGCAAAACAAATATATCGTTTCTCACCTCTTCCACAGGAGGCTCAATATTTCTTTCCCCTGCCTCCCACTGCCTTCTACCTGAAAATTAATTGACTTATTTGTATGATGAATTTGTATGATACAAAACCACAAAGAAAGATTAACAACATTTAGTATTTTATGAATTAAGCTGTCCAATGCAATACCAGGTGCACCTCTTTAATCTATTAAAGTCAACTGGACATTAACATAAGAGACTAGATAACAACAATTCTACAGAGCTGTAACTGATAAAGGTAGATACTATTTTACTCTCAGGGATGACATACAGCCTATGTTCTTCTCAACTGAACACCTTGCCAGCAAAAACCAGTAATCTAAAAGCAGTTCCATAGATAGGCAAATAATATTCATCTCTGACAGTGCTTGTAATGTTTACTACTTTCAATTTTAAAATTGGCCGGATTTCAAGTTGGGTCTTGACAGTCATTCATAATAAACGAAGACTATATACGGTAGTCCCAAAATGATGAGATGCTGGAAGACACATTGTCATTGTGATTTAGTCTCAGTCCATGTCCATGTGAAAGTGCAAACCAGTTTGAAACCCACCAGCCACTAGTCAGCGACAGCTATTTTTTGGTGCCATGACAACGTAAACCGATGAAGGGTTTTTGTTGATGTAAATCTAAATCAAAATGACCTTTGCATTATTCATATTCCGTTTGTACAACGATACGCCTTGATATTTCTGTATATACTCCTCTCAAACACGACACTGTCTCCACAAATATGGTTGTGGAATTTGCACGCATGCGCGTGTAAAGCCGACGGAAGTTTTGGAGTTTTCGCAGACAGTAATCAATACGCTTGCGCAGTTGATGGAGTTATTGTTAATGCAATGAGTTTGAATGGTTACGAATCCCTTTTCCGGGGCCCGGTGATATAATAATAATGATTATATTAATGATAATAATGAATTTATGAATAGCCACAAAACAGGACGTCCATATCATATTCACATAACCTAGCACATACTACCAGTTCCACTGCAGTCCCAGGGGCATAGGTAGAGGTAGCATAGCCGTGCGGGGTTACGGGGGATTCAAGTTGAGCAAGATAATAAGATTTTTGGCCCCCCGGGGGCGACATTTAAGTATATAGAGGTAGTATATATGTGCCGCGCGACGGGCTATGTTTTTTCGGCCTCTCGACTTGTACGACGGGTTTGTGGGCCTCATACGGGGTATGTTTTTCAGGTTCAATGTGTACGACGGGTTATACATTCGCATAATACCTTGTACGACAGGGTATGCTTTTTGGCCATTTTGACCTTGTATGACGGGTACGGGTTTTTGAGGTCCCGCGGCACACCCCTATCCAGAATAAGGCCAAGTGCCCCCCCCCCCCCGGGCTTTGCCCAAACCGCGATCAGCCAGCGGGACGGTGACGCTCACTGTCGCCCGCTCAGGCGTGTTCGCTCTGCACCCTAACGCCTTAATCGACTTGGCTCGCCAAGTTATGGCGATCGGCCCGGTATGTATGTTTTTTGGGATGTTTGTAAATTTTTTTTTTGTTTCGCGATACAGGTCGCAATTTTTGAAATTTTCCATTTTTTTCTTCTTCAATCGTTAGGCGTGATTGATGCGCTAGATACCGAGAGGTTTTGTTTTGACCTTGACCTGTTCTAAGGTATAAATTCATCGAATAAGTGAAAAACTAGTATCGCAAATAACTCCGTTTGAATGGTCGGATCGTTATTTAATTTAAAATCGTGTAGCTCATTCTAATTCGGCAAACTTTTTAATATGAATATGGGGCCTATTTAACCAAGAATTTTTTCCGGCAAGCGCCCCAGGTGAAAAATCGTGGTATCGGTCAGAATGACAACATAAGTTTCATGAATATTTTGAGCGCCTATAAAACCGTCAATACATGTCCGATAATAATGATAAAAATTGGGTTCATGTGCTCCATGACAGCTTGAGTCGGATCCATAGATTTCATGAATGTCGATGACGTCACTTCCGGTCACGAAAGCATCAAATTTTTATAAAAAATGACACAAGTTCAATGCTCAATATGTCCATGCTTTACAATTAAATTTCAATACAGTCAACATATTCTGAAAGTGTAATGTAATTGTAAACTTTTTCTAAATATACTTAGTTGTAAATAATGCATCATAAAAAAAATCGTAGCATGGTCGAAAATTTCTGGTAGCCAAAATCTCTAAACTTTTTAATTTCGCAATAGATTCATTAATTATGGTCCGATCGTAACAAAATTTACATTTTCTGAAAGCTGATAGAATAACCAAACTTTAATAATGGACATATGCTATCAATATATTTGAGGTTTCAAAGCGCGTTGAGTTGAAAAAGCAAATTTCACTTAGTAAATTTACGTCAAATTTTCGATTGCTAATAAAATCGTAAATATAAGTTCAATGGTGATAAAAATTAAATCAGATGTTGACATCAACAGCGCGAATCTAATCCGCTAAAATTTTTTGATATCGGTTGCGTCACTTCCGGTTTCGAACGAATCAAAGCAAAAAACGGTACTCAAATGTGTTATAGCGTCGTTCGTCCGTCGTGAATGGTCGTATCGTGAATTTGTCTGCGCTCGGGGGAAGCCCATGCAATTCTGAACAAATGTGTAAAATTTTCTGCTCAAAATAATATATGACAGTTCTCTCATAAAGTAAATTTGAAGTACAGCGGGTGTCATTTCTGATGGGGCTCGGCGCTGGCTTCTTTACAGGCGCCTGCCTCTCGCCCTGAACAAAGGAATCTGCTCTCGCTCGGGGTGCGCGGGGGGCGCGTGTCGCGGCAAGTACGGCAGGCCGTGGTACTATTAAATATGAAAATATGCTTTTCCTTGTCCTTGTGTCAGCCTCTGATATATCATAGTTTATCGATAAATCTAGAATAACTTGGTCAATTTTGGGTCAATATATTGAAATTTTAAAAAGTTTCCGACACTGTTAGCCAAGTTCACCCATGTCCTCATGGGCATCTCGTTAATTCTTTGATCCCGCTGTAGCAACTCACCCGCGCTGGTTTACCCGAACTACACACAATATATCATTGAATATTGTAGAAATAACACTACACTTACCTCTATATATTATATATATATATATATATGTTCCTATTACTTTATATATAGGGAACTACCTTAAGATTGGACCAGCAGCGAACGAGAGTTATTATGAAGGAAAAAAAATTTTTTGTCTTTCTTATTGTGAAGAATTATCCCATCTCCCCGGAATCATGCTGAGGCGCGAAATTGTAACACCTGCCGAGCCGTGTCTACTGCGCTTCGGTGTTGCTAGCATCAAACAACGACGAAGTCGGCGGAGCTCTGCCGGGGATATGGGATAATACCGTTACTTCCCGATGAGCGATACGCGACCAGATTAGCGGATGACAAGCAAATGACTCTTGAGAAAACCTTCGTTATAACATTTGTAAGGCGTCCGCAGTGATGCTATGTTGGATCAGTGGTGCTCTGTAGGGGACCTTCTCAAATCTGGTTGCTGCTAGGTGATATTGCGACACGATCACAGTTATAGCATGGCTAGCTGTGCGTTTGAGGCTCTAGACATGACTATAATGATGCAAAGGAGCCAGTCTGGACCGTTATCAGTGACTTGACGTCACACCTTTAAAGCCCTATTAAGCTATACCCTTTCAGCTCGTACACATCGCTCGTTGCCTTGTTTTCACGCCACCCCCCACGTTCATCTTCATACTTCGTATATTTTTGTTCTTATTGTTTGTTTTTTATGACTCACCGAAGCATATTTATGAGTTGCATATTATTATATATTATTTACATGTATCGCGTGGAGATGCGTCACAAATTATATTTTGCTATGTATTCCTCTTTCTCTCGGTTTCCTTATTTATACTCTGGCGTGACTACCTGTATTCTTCCCTATCTGACCGCTCTGATCTCTTCTGTTCTGTTGTCAGTTGGTTTAGGAGCTATATGAACTAGCCCCTCTGTACTCTTCTAACGTACGTCACTACAGGGTCGTTCGAAGAATGCTCATATCACATATACGCATAACATGGCATAGATACTTATAACATGAAACAGATACACATATAACGACACAGATACTCATAACATGGCATATATACTTAAAACATGACGCAGATGCACATAAAACGACACAGATACTCATAACATTACACTGATACTTATAAAATGACAGAGATACTCATGACATGATACCGATACTTATAACATGACACATTTACTTAAAACATGACACCGATACATATAACGACACAGATACTCATAACATGACACAGACATTGATAACAGGACCCACATACTTATGTCATGACACAGATACTCTTGACATGACCCGTATACTTTTGACATGACCAACACTGGTGACGCTAACACAGACAAACAGCCGTTTCAAAGTGGGGTTGTCATTTTCAGTTACCAGTGCCTAACAGCAATTAGCGTCGCAAGCCGGGCGTTACCTCCGCTAGCTGCCTTCACTTAGAAGAAGAAGGTACGACCATACCCTCGCTACGGAGCTTTGAAATCAATTAGTTTACTTGAACAGAAAGACCAAGTATGGGGGCAACTACGCTGCTCATTGGCCCTAATCCTGATGAAGCAGTGGTCCCTTCTTCTGATCTGGTAGACTACGCACAGCTTTAGTGAAATTTTGACAGGGGTTTCAGTTTTAAAAAATCAGTCATAGGTGTAAATAAGCGTTTACTTTGAAAGTATGGCATTAAGAAGGAAACTTCGGATCAGGGCTGTCCCCCACGCATTGAAGGTTTTGCCATTGCATGCATGCTGTGGATTGCCCGATGGGTGCAATTCTTACTTTCGGGTACCACCGATCGAGATGTTCATTCAACACGACAACAATATATGTTGCTGTCTCTCAGGTGAATATGACATCATGATAATGGGTTTGTGTGAGAATCAACCACATTTTTATTCCATCATTCTGACAGGATAGGGATATGGTTGAAGCATGGATATTTCGGTTCAGCTGGTCAAATTCCAAAGTAGAATTCGGTGGGTTTAATTAGTTGCAAGTAGAACTTTGTTGGACTGATTAGAATCAATGACTGTATAAACCACAGGGATTATAGTTGATTACTATAGAGCCAAGTGGGACAACTGAGCAAAACACATGGAATCCAGGAGGAAAACCTGAAATAGGTGGTTTGCTAACAATGTAACCCATCTGCAGCATGTAAGTAATCCGTTCTTTGTAGCAGATTATTTTACCACCTATATTTCCATGTACTGACTGATGATTGATAATGTTGTAGGTGTCATCATCAATAAGATTAAATCTGATTGAAGTGACCTGTGTGATTATTTTCATTAGCTCCTGTTTTTTTTATACACCTGGTATAATTAACTAAAAGAAAGATGTTGCTGTTGTAAGAGTAAATGTGAAATTTTGCAAGTGCAACTTCCTTGTCTTTTAAGTCTATACCACGTTTACCACAGAATTAATTGGTTCTGTTCTACCTCATGTTGCTGGAACACCTGCCGAGCATTCATGCAACATTTCTGAGATATGACATCAATGGGATGTTCCAGATACAATTTACTTTCGGTAATGTTATTGAGGGAAAGTGACAATGTCTTGTGTGTTCATAACAAGTGCTTTGTTGATGAGCTTATCAAAACTTCTGAACTGACATTCTTGAAAGAAAACCGTTTGTGGATAGAGTCAGGGCATAAACCAATTAGCATTTACTTGTGTCATTGCCAACAAACCTGCAAGCAAAATGTACCAATACAATGTCTAAAATTGACAACAAATATGGACATTGACAATCATTGGTACAGAACAAATTATGAACCTTGAGATACTGCAGTGTCAAATACCCCACAATACAAGCAGATAGCACACTGTGGAAAGTTTTATAGATTGAGATGTTTGGTATTCAAAACAACAGAGAAGCACATTAACTGAGACCTTCAAATTTGAAGTAAGTCTGTGAAATAAACTGGTACTAGTAAGCATGTGTGGCAATACAGGAGCACCAAGTGATGTGACAGTGGCACAAAGCAGAGGAGATACCTTTGTTGGTCTGCGTAGGAGCAACAGAAATGATCATCTCACATAAAATGCACATTGGGAAGATTTACATACACACTGAAATTCACATATATGTAAATACTGGTAACTTGAGCTGAGTGATTCATAGTCAAATACAGAGGGTACAAACTTGAACAATAACAAATATAAATACAATACCATTTGAAATTGGTTGTTGTGGTTTGTGTTCAGCAACAACCGGTGAAATACCTGTAGCTGCAGAATCAAAACCCAAGACTATTGACTATTCCATTACATGTATTCGCTGGAATACAAAACAACTTCCCAGTTATCTGACTGATTTCCTGAGCAGTGATTAGTGAAGTCTATTGCCACGCAAAACACCACATAACCAGGGGAATTCCAATGTATCATCCATCTATTAGGTATCTTGTTTTACTGCAAAGGAAGAATAGAATGTATAAGTATAAATAGTTAAAAGACCAGATACAACCAGGCAAAATGATGTTGGAGCTCCAATGAAGTCACATTTACCATTAAAACAGGAAGCTACAACACTATACTGACTGGATTATGATTCATAAAAATGCCCCACCTCTTCCTGTTCATCCTCTGCAGGCTGTTCTGGAGGCTGTTCCTCTGTTTGACCCTCCTCTCCCTGTTCTTCTTTTTCTCCACTTTCTTCTGGTTCATCAGCAGCTGCTTCCTCTACCTCAGGTTTGGCCTCCTTTGGCGAGGCATCGTCACCCTCAGCTGTACGATTCTCTGGAGATTCCTCTTCCACAACGGCAGGTAGACCTTGAGGTGTAGCAGCCGCTACCTCTTCAGCCTGCCAATCACATCACCCAAAATATTATATAAGCTTGGCAGAATAGGAAAGGAACCCACTTTATAAGCACTTAATTTAGTCCATACAAACAATGAAATACTACCAATACTTTGGCACCAATCTTTCATTATGCTCAAATATTGGCATGCATATTTAATGCATGGTTCAAAGGATGGTAAAAAATGTATACAAATGGGGCAAGATATTGATCATTGATTATGTTTAGGCCGTCTTAACCTGCACCCCACCCACCTATCCACATAAATTACACACACATCTCAAAAACACTCCTTGGTAGCATCCATTGCAATATAGTATATACAAATAATTTATCTGTCAGATGTTGCGAATTGTAAGTGGCATCTAACCACAGCAGTCAATCAGGGTAAGTGGACACTGCTGGTGCACTGTCTTTGCACTGCATTGAGAGGCTTTTGAACTGATACTTCACTTCCTTGGGGTATGGGTCGCCAATGATTTCCATAACCACATACAAACATGCCTTTAGAGTTGAATTATTCAGTGAAAATCACCAGGTAAATCATCATTATGCAATACCTGATTAGACCAACAGTAAAAGATAATACAATACCTTCTTTCTTTCCATTTCTTCCCTGGCCAGTTTTTCCTTCTCTGCTTTCATTTTGGCTTCTTGTTCCATTTGTGTAGCATGTACTTCACGTTGACGCTCCAGTTCCTCTGCTTCAATGACTTTCTAAATTTAAGCAGAACACCAAAGCATGTCTTGAGTGAGCTAATTATTTCTCTAAATTACTAAATATAGCTACCAAACATCTTAATCACTTCATAAATAAATGGCTATTATTTACATTGTCAGTTTCATCAAATCATCAGGTATCTTTTAAGAAAATATTTTAACACAAGAGTGACATCTCTATCCCTTACCAGGCTCCTTCAAACACTGTTAGAGAGCAATTATTCACCATTTGAGTATAATGACCTGTTTTGATGTGTTGATATTATCTAGATGTTTGTACAGCCACTGTGCCATGTATTCAATAGGATCATGTGGCCTCTTCTGTGACACTTCTGTCAAGCAATCCACCAGACATGGCCCAAGTTGCCTCCGCAAATATTCTGAATCCATATTGTTCTGCAATACACAAGTACAGTTTTGTTAGGAACCATCATGCAAATAATGAGATGTTTTTCATGTTTATGTATTATTTTTTTGTTATATATGTAACTGTGTTATGATACTATTGATAGTTTGTGACCAGGTGAAAATATCTTAGCTGGGACCAGGACCCTCTGCTGACAAGGCAGATGGCTCTACCACTGAGCTACTGAGACCTGTGTTCGATTCCAGCAGACACCTTCACCTGTATCGTTAAGGGCCTTACAATATTCTCCCCTTTTCTGATGTAGTCACTTCCACTGTGACTCCATAATTCACCCTAAGGCGCCTCTGTCATGTGTGGGGTGTGATAGTGATGCAGATGCGATGTAATAATCATTAATCTTCAGGGCAAATATAGGGAAATGTTCAAGACAGTGCAAACATTGATAGATAACTCATACAGATCAGAAGAATCCTGGGGCTAGCTAAGTCCCATCTGGTTTGACTGCTGCCTTTGCACAGTCTCAATGTTATAGATTTTGAGATTGATTCATACAACTACCAAACACCAAACATACCCAAGTGACGGAGTTTTCGAATGCAATGATGTTCTAGGAAAATTTTATCCCTTTGTGGCAGGGGATTTCATCCATAGTAATTAGTTATAGTTCGATCAAGTGGTAGAAAGTCCGAAACACAGCAACATGTTTGTTTTCAAGACCAAGACCCCGTACATCGCGCATGCTCAGAATGGCCTGACCCATTGACGACTATTGCTTCCTGCGTCTGAACTCAATAAGATACAGCAGATTGTTTTCAAAGTGCTTCGCAAGCTTACCAGGGAGGCAATGCAGATGAGGCGGCGGGAAATTGCAGGAAATCACGCTACCTAATATTACCCAAAATGGCGGTCATCGCATCGCGATTTTTCGGAAATGATATATAGATGGCATTTCTTCAAGTAACGCATCTATCGGTGGTTAGATGTGCACGACGTTTATTAATATTTATATTACCATCATGCGCGGCTAATCGGTGGTAAGCTTTTGGTGTGATGGGACGTACTTTTTCACAGGCTCTTGATATGTTATTTTCAAGACTCCAAACCCAGCGATATAGTCAAACGCATGTTCTGATGTGCGCCCAAAATATTGAAGCAGAACCGTATATATTTATATTACCGTTCGACCGGAGCTAGTAATATAGGTATGTGACAAAAAAAAATAATTTTAGAATTGAATTGAATTTTTTTTATTCTGATAGAGCTTAATAAAAGAAACAAAATGACACCAAGATTGTGAAAATATGTTATGAAACAAGAAAGTTATGTCGATTTTAGTCCAATGAAAACTAATAAATTTGTCCCTCTGTTTTGCATTGACTAGGCCAAAATGGTGTGATCTGGGAAATGAATTGGCCATAACTTTTTAGTTTTTCAAGATAATTTAATGTAAATTTGAGTTATATGAATGTAGATGTGTGAGGGTAATCTTATATACAGTCAAGAACAGAGACAGTTTGTCCGTTGCTGCATTCTTTTGATCTAGACTCGGCAGCCTGAGCTACCTGGTGCGCCATGGCGCGTTGTGCGCGACGTGACGAATTGCACTTTTGATGACTAATACGTCCGTTGGTTTGAATTATCCGCTTCTGACAAAACGCATTAACGGTCATTTATATTTTGAATCGAAAATGGGATTAAACTGTAACTATCGTTTTTATGGAGTTTTAAAAATATACAATTAACATTGCGGGATAAGCGCGGCCGCTTTTTGCGACGTTCAGCTGACATCCACACCATTGCTGGATGTACATGGGGATATTCCGCCAAGTATAACTCAAGTTGCCTGCCACCAATATTGATGAAACTTGGCCAGTTAGTAGATGAAATGTTGTTTTAAACGTCTATTAACTTTAGGATGATGTCTATGCGTGAGAAAGTAGGTTTTAGAGCGTCAGAACTTAACGACAATTTGTAAATCTTGATATCTCTGCAATGATGTGACGGAATCAAAAAATTCGAAAACGAGGGGAAAATAGGGGTTTCCATCTACGTAATAGAAGAATTCCCTGTGGAAATCTCTACAACAGCCAATCCGTAGCCAGGATATCATTGATCGCCCTCTGCGGGATAAGCGAGAGACCCAAGCTGCGGTCTGCGGACATCAGCCCACGCCTACCGCTTGGGATTGCCACATACCTAAGTAATATGCCGAAATCCTCGGGCTAGCTGTACCATCTTTGTTGTTAGGTGGTAGGCTATAATACAAGAATATGCTGATACACGAACCACTTTGTTCAACAACGAACATTGTAACAGGTAGGGTTAAAGTACAACTAAACATTGCAGGGAGCCAGTGCGTTAGAAAGTAGCGAGAATCCGAGAGTTCATATCGCGAGTTCTATTCCTGGTAAACAAAGATATTGAATAGGACTTTAATTTATCAAAATGAACTATAGCATATCATCCTTTTGATTAGCTACCTTTTGATACAAAAATATCATAATCCTCACCTAATTGAGGCGCTTGTAATCGTTCAATCGATGATTTTATCGAAAATCCACTGTAGAAAATATGGAAGCTTTGTTGTTGCTATGTGACATTAAAATCGAACAAGCGCAATAACGCTGACCGTTCTCGATTCAAGCCCGTGCACGCTCATTCGAGGGGTGAATGCCTGTTTCGTGGTGACGTGTTCTGTGGGACACGAGGGCTTGAGGGTGCAGAACAGTATTGTCCGTGCTAAATGGGAGGAAAAGACTTTAGGTATCCTGATTCAGAGGATAACCGGGTCGCTCTTTGAAAAGCAAATTCTGTTATGAACACAGTCGCTCAGTCCCCATGCCCCCCCGGGGGGGGGGACACTTAAGTGTATAGAGGTAGTATATATGTGCCGCGCGACGGGCTATGTTTTTTCGGCCTCTAGACTTGTACGACGGGTTTTTATGCCTCATACTTGTACGACGGGGTATATTTTTCAGCTTCAATCTCTACGACGGGTTGTACATTCGCATAATACCTTGTACGACGGGGTATGCTTTTGGCTATTTTGACCTTGTACGACGGGTACGGGTTTTCGAAGTCCCGCGGCACATCCCTATCCAGAATAGGCCAAGTGCCCCCCACCCCCCCCCCCCCCCCCCACCCCGAGCCCCATGCTTCCGAGCGGCAAGCCGACCCGCTATCAATCAGATCTGAAATATAACTAGAAATAGAGATAGCAGATCAGAGGTTGAAAGCTGCTTAGCGCTCGGGAACCCCTTCACTTCAATGTATGTACGACCATCCTCGACTCCGAAAATAGCTGAAATGGCGTCCTGCAATTCAGAAATTTCACATTATTATCAATTGAATGATTGGAAGACAGTGGTAGATCGACCACAATCCGGTTTCCGAGAGTATATCAAACGTACAGAGCAGAAATATCTTCGAAGGTAAGCCGCAATTTCCACCAGGCTGGCAGTTTGTGTATGCTGCCAAATCACTTTACTTCGTTGTCAACACCAACTGTGTTCTGGAGTTCGGAACCTTTCATGTCGCTGAAGGGAATATCCACGGCCGATGAACACGTTATCGACTTCATGCGCTTGTTCCGGATTCCATGTCTCCGAGCGACTGTGCATCGATCTACTCGGCGCTCGGAAGTCTGACTTCGGGAACCGAGCGCCTTCTTCTCTGTTTTTTTTTTCCCCCCTGCAACAGCGACAAAGGATGATACCTTTGGCGGCGAAAATGTGATGAACACATTGTATTCGATATGATCTCGGTCCGGGGGACTCGATCGGTGGTTGACAGTGGTTTGGAACCTGACGTCAGGAGTAACCATTTCGTTTGTGATGGAAATCCCTGACGACAGGCTGTCGATCGTCCTGGGCTAAACCTACCAATAAAATATGTTCTATTTGATCTTGCCGCCCCAGCGTTCCGTCGCCTGACATCTTGATACGGTAGACGCGATGGGTATCACCCGTGATTTTAAGTTAATGATGCAATCTATATGCATATTCTACAAAAGTTGAAGTGTTTTTAGCCTAAATTTGATCAATTAACAAAATTGCGTCGTGATTTATACGTTCAATACATGAATTAGGGAATATCGAACCATTCTAAATGGGGTATGAAGCCCAGAATGAATAACGAATGCATGTGTCCTTTGTGCATGTTGCTCATGCCATGGCCACTAATTGACCTCTCTGCCGGGCCTCTCTGCCTGTCGAACACTGGCGCTAGGTTCCAAAAGCCAAGCCACCGAGCGCTGAGGTGCTATTTATATACCAAATACATATATCACTATCCGTGACGAGTCCTTGGAATAGAACGAGCATGCATAAAATACAGCCACCAGGGATGAGGGGCGTTTTCGAGTTTTCGTGAGTCCGCACTGGAAAACTCAATTATATTTGCTGTTTATCATCTGAACAACGCATGGGTTTTCGAAATTCCAGAATCCCTTCTTTATTGCCAACGCTCTAAAGACACATCAATATACGTACTTTCAGTTTGCCATTCACGCGCTATACACAAATTCAACACAACGCTTGATTGAAAATTCCTTGTTGCTATCTATGCATGTGATTCACTTTTGATAAATATCGGTGATGAATGACAAGTTCATGGACCGGCCATTGCATCTTCTATTTGCAGCAGTCTCCAAGAGCGGTACGCTGACCTCGAAAAGGCGACAATTAAGATTTGTTGAGAACCACCGATATGACACTATCTAAGGCAGTTTATCCGGAATACCTCATGATGGAGAACAATGGCATCATACTGCAAATATGGGATTCGAACGAATATTTCCGTGGCGTCACTCTGTTAATTCATATGAGCCATTTCTTTGCGGTTGGTTAGTTCACAATCCCCAGTAACATTCCACAAGTCACGACTGTGTTGCTCGTTGCAGTTTTAAGCAATGGAAGCACGTGTAATTAAAAAATATCGGATGATTTGGTTTTATAAGAAACTAATTAAGTCGAGACTAATGTGAACGTGAAAAGCTTATTTTTCTCTGTATCTCCATCGTTAATGGTCTGATCGTTAAACTGGTTATGGTTTCTGATCTTTATTCCCATCATCTTCACATGCAATGACCATCAATACTTCTCTTATCGCTTATGCTCATTTGCTATTGGCAAGGGGTCAATCGACGGTAGGGGGGTGACATGCCTCAGGATAATCATTTTTCATCTTTTTCATCATCGACCACGTGTTTTCCCCTCTTTTCTCTGTTTATCCTAGAAGGCGGTTGCACAATCAGGCCAATCGCATCTCTACATAATCATCCCACCTTTCGAGGCGCCATATAACACATTAGTGTTGGTGTGCCGTTAAACCCTATACTTACCTTACCTTACCAATGTTGGTATCAATTTTATTTGGGGCATGGGGTGCAGCTTTATGAAACACCACACAAACAGTCGCTCAAAGTATTGTTCATTCTCTTCTATCATTCAATTAACCGGATCCTGTTTAGAGTTGCGAAGTCGATGAATTAATAATCAACAGGAGAATACAAGGGTCCGTTCCTGCCAGTGAGCGTGTCATCTTTCAGCGTATCTGCGTCACCCCTCGACACGTTTCACCTCCCATAAGGCATTCCTCTGAGACATGGCCCCGGAAATAATCTTGAAATAAACGATCCATCGACCTACGCCTGACTGGCATTTGGAATTCTACCCGTGATATATACCACCACTTTTCATTCGTGACATTCCTAAATGTTACTTTAACATCTACCCAATGTGTAAATACCACAGACAAGGCAAGGACATGGGGTCATCGAACACGGGGCAGGGCAGAAATAAACAGGACCTTCTTTGAATTTACCATGTATGGAAAACGCTAAGAAATGGGGACCAGCTGTGGTTGATTGTAATGCCAAAAATATAGGTTTATATATCTCCCAAGATGAAGAATCTGAAACCAAAGTAAAATGAAATTAATCTTGGGCGTTCGCGAAATGCTCGGACCGGGAATGACGGTTTATTGTTAACCATGGTTGTTACGGTTATATTTCGAGGCTATTAGGGTCAGAGAACATAAACACATAAATCATTATAATTCTGTTGTTGTCAGAAACTTTTGGAATAGATATTTTTAAAGTTGCGCCGAATCATTCACCTAAACTTGAAACCGGGCAGAGTTAAGGCGATGATACCAGAAAATTAATGAATGGCATATGCTTAGTTATTCTAGCATTCGATACTAGTTTGCACATTCTTTTTAAAAAAAAGATAGATGATTTATTGCTCTCAATACCAAGGGAGGGTTACAATGGCGTCCTTTCAGCCACTGGACGAAAATTTAGAATTGCACGAAATCGCCGAAAGCATCTTCAAATGTATCAGCTTTCCGTATTAGGATGTTTTTATTTATCATGCCAATTGTATATAAAACACTTTGGGAAATAGGTCATTCAACACAAAAGTTCCGCGACAATCCGTTTTGTAACCCATTCGTGAATCGAATGTTGTGAGACACGCAATTTTACTTTGGCAAATATAATTTTAGAGAACATTTCGGATATTATTCCCCCGTTATGTCGTTATGTAACTACTATACCCGAGTAATAGAATGTCCATTATTTGGGCAATACATCGTTCTATTGATAAAAACGAAATCGAGGAATAAAGCCACACTGGTGCATCCAAAAACGATTTGATAGCATCGTGAAAAATGGCCACGTACATTAAGAAAATTCGCACTTTTAATTGGATGTAAAGCGTCGTTTCCTCGCTAACGATCTCACACGTCACTCGCAGCCGGCATCAAGGGCACCCGTCTCTTGACGTAGGTCATATTCATAACTCCCTGAGGTTGATCATAATCAGCTCATATTGCATAAGCTTGGATATTTGTTCGTCATTCCCGTTGTTACGATACTGCTGCACGATCTCCGGTTAATTAGGGGATTAATTAACCATCGTAAGTGCGCCATATTATCATGAGATATATCGCGTCGTGCATCTGTTTGGTGAATCCTCGTACGATCATAGTTTGGCTTATTAGCGTTCTTATCGAATTGAGTTGCAAAATGCACGGTTTGAATGAATGCTTCAGCATTGTATTCACAAAGATTATTTTACACCAGCTACATATGTGTAACTCAGATATTCGAAAAAACACGCAAATCCGACAAAGACGGAAATTATATATATGCACATTAAAGAATACAGCGATTGAAATAGGTTTGTCATATGTCATACTAAAAAAATATGAATACACTATTAACAAAGTCATGGATTGTGTGTTTCGCAGCAGCGCTGTACAGCGCGGCGCTTCGATTCATTATCTATCCGTGTGACTGACTGAAACAGCTGGTGTTTGTCCTTTGCGTTCTCCCACGCCTTCCGTCATCGCGATGCAAGCGCCACCTAGAACTCAAAAGCAGACGATCACGCGCAATCGAAACCACATTGGGTTTGCTGTTACATCTGGCAGCAGCAGCGACTCCTCTAGTAAAAACAGAGCACAGAGTCGGAATAAAGCGCTGGTGTATCAGGTGACGCTGAACACATTTAGTGGAGACTAAAAACTAGCAAATTTGGTTGAAACTGCTTCTCGCGTAGACGTATCACGTTTTTGAAATGACGATAGACTATTGCTTAGCCATCTGGTGGATTATTGTTCCCACATAAAGAAGTAAACTCGACATTTTGATGCTTACATACAGATTTATATTTACTTTTCAGGAACAATCAGCCGGCGGAATGGAATATATAAGGTAAATTCACCCTGATGTCTCCGAAGCTGTGGGACCATTGAATCGCATTGTGCATGTGGTGGACAAGGAAGATTCTTTAAGAACAGTTGTTCGGACAACTCATGACATGTACACTATCAAGGCAAATTGTTTTTTACCTGGAGCTGCGTTGCGTTTTAGCCAGTTTCATCTCCCTCATTGAAGAAGGTTGGTAGTGGTTTTATTCACTTTATCATTGACGTTAGATATTTGACGTTATTAACGCATTCAACATCAATTTGTGTCTTCGGGAAATTTAGATCGAAAATATTCATGTCGAAACAGGAGAGGGAGAGAGAGAGAGAGATTTAAGGGAGGACAGAAATTGAATGCGTTAGAGAGAGAGAGAGAGAGAGAGAGAGAGAGAGAGAGAGAGAGAGAGAGAGAGAGAGAGAGAGAGAGAGAGAGAGAGAGAGAGAGAGAGAGAGGAGAGAGAGAGAGGGAGGGAAGGAGAGAGAGAGAAAGAGAGAGAGAGAGATAAAGAGAAAGAGAGAGAGAGAGAGAGAGAGATAAAGAGAAAGAGAAACAGAGAGAGAGAGAGAAAGAGAGGGAGAGAGAGAGTTGAGGGAAGGAAAGAGGGAGTGGGATGGGGAGCAGGAATTGGAAGAAAAGGGAGAAACCCAAACATTGATTCCATCGGGGTAAAAAAACGTCGTTCTAAACATCGCACTGGCGATGTATAAGTATAAATGTAAGGCTTACGGTCCCAATGCCCGGAAGGGCAATTGCCCACTTGGCACTATAGTTCATTATCCCGAGTTGTGAATCTTTGCCGCTGGGACTTATGTGTTTCTAATGAGCCATGAAGTTATGAAGGGCTTACCTGGAGACAAGCTAGGATAGGGAAATAAGCGGGGTGATAATGAGAATACTAAAACGCAATTACACGTGGAACTGGAGCCCGTTGATGTCATGTAATTCAGTGGCCCTGTCAGTATTTGATTATCATGATTATATATCTGGCAGGATGTATAATAAATCCAACAGCAATTGATTAGCTACAGATATGATTGAATGCGTTTAAATTCGCGTGTCCTTATGTTTGTAAGGAACGACTGAATGCACAATTAATATTGAAATCCAATTTTGCCATTCTTTTAACTCCGATTTCATCTAAATTTACTTGAGTTTGTTCCAGCTACTGTTGCCTTTGCTTTGATCGTGGTTAGGTAGTCTGGTCGTTCTTGTGGCCCGTTGCTTAAGTGCTTCAAATCACCAGCATCACCACAAAAGCCACTCTACAAAACCAGCTTCATTAGATTGTCAGCAAAAGTTTATATGGCTCAATATTGGTTAACTTTGGTTAAGCGGCTAACAGTTTCTTGGTAACAAAAAGTATCGATCCATATTTCCACGCTGCTTGGCATATATGTCACCACCAGTTCATCTAGGTTGCACGAGAACATAGAAATCATGTCGTGGTCGGTGGGGTTCATTATCACCAATTCTTCTCAAATAGCTAATGTTGCTGTCCGTATAATGGTGATAAGAGAGTAGATACTGTGGGAATAATAATATTGATACCACAACCGCGAATGCCATGATTATTATCACTGCGTGAATGAAAGGATGCAAATGAGCAGAGACACAGTACACAACATCACATTAATCTTACTCAACACCAAGTAGTAAAAACAAATGTATGACAATCATTTGGATGCTCCTGTATCGTGTATGACCTCAGCCACCCCCAGTGTGCACGTGTATAATTTCATGAATAGACAACCTGATGAACCACTGTTTAGCGCTAATAAAGCGAGTTTGGTTGGATCGATGCTCCTAAGGTTTTTAACCTGCTGGTTTAGAATGTAGTGCCACATGTTTAAGTGCCAAATAGTGACACGACATTTCTGAAATACAGCCGATAACCAGATCATGTTTTAGATAGCTCTTTAATTTTGTGATGAGTCTGCCATTTACCTATTATCACATTTTCCTACGATCATCGTTTTGATTCGAAGGTATTGTTTAAATTTTAAAAACTTATTGTATTCGATCTTTATCGAAATATTTACGAATAAGATGCTATGAAATAACGGAATTATGCTCTTGTGACGGTATATTTGTTACCCTATGGTCATTAAGTCAACTTTATACGTAAAATAGTGTAAGCAATGTGCCCTAGTGGAATTTCAGCTTCACAAATTTGGCAATTTCCCTGGCCTTCATCTCGGCTATATAGAGCCATCCATATCATAGCGTGAGCGCTGCTGGTGGGGCTAACATTAAGATAGCTAGAGCCTATCACGAACTCCACTTTGCCAATTCAATTATTAGGTGAATAGCGCAAGGACAGGGATATCTTCGTTGGCTTCTGTTAGCGGCTCATTACATGACAGAATGTGTTCAATGTAAAATTAGCTTATCATATACCTTTGTTCCGGTGTCCGTCCGTACTTATTTCCGCCCGTCTTTCGTAGGTGCGTTTTCCTAGTAGCAAGCTATCTTCCCAAAAGGACACATGGACCTTTATTGTGCTGATGGCAGCCCCTCATGACATTTGGCCCTTGAGTTGTTTGAGAATATAATGATGAATAATTTTTAATGGCACATTTCGTTATCAAGCAAGCTAGCAGCCTCATATTATTCATGGACCCTCTTATATTAATGTCTACTTGTACACCAAAAATTAGCACCACATGACCTATTACTCCTGAGTTATTAGAGAAAACTTTTGCCCTTTGTTAACCCAATAGAGAATAACTTTTGATAACACGTTGTATAAACAAAATTACGCATGGACCCCTTGCCATCTAAAACAGCCCTTTGTGACCTTTGACCCTTGCTTTATGTTAGAACAAATTGCTGTGACCCCTGCCTTATTATTAAAAATCTCATTCACCAATTAAACCCAGCGTAGCACCATGATTGAATCTTGTCGAAAATTGTTTTTTGAACAGTAGCAAAGCTTCAAGGACTATTGGCCTCTTGTTATGTATTCACTGATATCATACTTCGCAACACGAAAACAAATAAATTTATTGGTAACTCCCAATTACTACTTCGAAAGTGATGTCATTACATATTACGGATGGCTGTAGGCGTGATTGTACCTTACAAATCCGCTGTATTGAATTAAAATTTTTGTTTCAGGACTAGCAATCCGCTGCCTGCAATGTACATCTCTTGTGCAACCTAAATGTACGGGTGGTGACGTACAAGCCATGCAGTGTGGAAACAGGGATCGATACTGCATCACATACGTTGGATACTTTGAAAAAAGTACATACTTTTGTAGGCGTTATAACCGCACAACCGATGATAAATTGGCTATATGCACAGATGACTTTATGCCGATAATCTAATCCTGCTAGTGTTATAAAGTGGCGTTTGTGGTGTTGCAGACATGTTGGTATTCCGTGAATGCAGCCCGGAGCCAGTGGCCCAGAACTGCACCAATAAGAACATGAGTGGGCAGCAGATTCACGTGTGCTACGAGACATGTAATACTGATGGATGTAACAGTGAGGCAGTGACCAGACCTCAGCAGCGCTCCAACCAAAAATCTATCCACAGACCTCCTTTTTTCAGGATGACCTGGACACTATTTTGGCTAATTCTTGTATGGCTGCAAAGGTTTCTGTGCGGATCTTAATGTATGTTACTTATTGCAAAATTGCAACACACGAGAATTTATATTAAACGCATCGAAAATCATTACATGAAACCCCCTTCTATATTGCTGGAATCCATGTTTTATATATGCATATCAGTGATGTATTCAGTTAATGAGAGTTTTATAGCATTGCCCGTCTTTTCATTGCCATTTAATTTCTAAAGGACAATTTTAAACGCTGTGTAGCAGTGTATGTGTCTGATGTAACATTGGGGAAGTAAGTTACGATTATATTGTATTGCACGCAACAGTTTTCAATGCATTTGTACACTCCCATTACACTGAAGTCAAGCACAATCCAAACAAGCTCTTCACCATTTTTAATCATGATTGATGATTGGAATGAATTTTCAAAGCATCAATCGCGCATTTTCCTTTTGATGTATCAATCATTGTTAATTGTTTCTTACCCTTGCTGCAATCATTTACCTCGTATTAGCAGTCACTATATAGTACGATATATTCAAAGAGTTGATTTGAATAAAATTATCCTGGAATTGTTCGTGTTTTGAATGAATGCATGCAGGTTGTAATAAAGACTGACAGATTGAAAAATGCGTTTGTGCACTCTCACAAATATATGACGCGGACATGGCGCTAGTACTTTATAATTCTATCCTATCTATATTTATTATCTAGCCGTCGGTTCTGGCATATTCATGATGCCTTTTGGTTATATGTAGTATCTTGGTAGATGATTGTAAAGGAGTTGAACTGCGGAGTGTGTACAAACATCAAAGACCGTGGATCAAATTACTCGACATTGTTCATATTTGCATTGGTGTATGTACCAGAGACGATATCCGACTGTGGTGGTTACTCTAAATAATGTTATAATTGCAAGATACACAGAAATAAAGTGATTGTTATTCTACTGAATAACAAGTTCATTAGCACAGTATTTCTTCTAAATATTTGGAATTTTTTATTATTATGTGACATGTCAATGCAAAATGATGGTGGATTTAACTAGTTTCTAAGTGCACATATTATTTCCTTGTAATATATATCTAGATATCTGGGCTAAATGATTGCTATCAATTTGGCAATATTCAATAAATTGATTGCATTGTTTATTCTGAAAAATATCAAGGCTAATATGTTTGTGATACACAAGATGCAGACACAGTCTACATGCACATGAAAACTCTGGTGGTAATATTTTCATAAAATAAACATGACAATTGTCATAATCTATTCACAAGTTGCGGTGTTTCATAATCATATTACTGTATGAATGACAAAGTAGTGTTAAAAGTGCAGTGATGAAGGATAATGGATGTTGAAAATTAAAAGTTTCATGATTCAGAACTTTGACCTATTGATGTGACGATGATGACCATGATCATGATGACATGATGACCACAATTTAAAAATTTATAGCAAACATGATTGACCATGATGCCTATTAGAATAGTTCTCCAGAGGGTAAAGGCAGAGGACGAAGGCGAAGGATTATATAGGTGATCATAATATTAGCAATGATATGGTATTGATGATGAGTTGCTGCCTTTGAATTCAGATAATTGTTATAATGAAAAAGTACTCCAATGGAATGGAGTAAATCATAGCCGCCAATGGTCAAACTCAGAGCAAAGGTAATTTTCTAGCTTCAATCATGAGATACAATTTATGAATTGACAATTATATACAAGCAGTTCAGACTCAAAGTAGAATGGGCTACCCTCCATGTAATAAATAAACTACGATTCGACGAATAACAAGATAGAAACAACGCGATAATAACCAATTGAATTTCCGCTTTAACTTTTATATGTTCGAAAGCATCATTGTCTTCTTAATCAGCCAAGAGGTAATGCCAAAAGCAGTGCAGCAGAGTAATCATGAACATAATCATACTAAAGAGCTCCAAGCTATAATGCAAGAAGAGTTTAACCCTTTGTAGGCACCTAGTCTACCTTTTCTCATATACAACATTAAATATCATAAGACCTAGTGGCGCGGCGGTAGAGCGTTCGACTATCCTGCGAGAGGGTGATGTTCAAATCCTGCACAATTATTTTCCAATTTTTTTGTATTTTCTTACCACTTATTTTCTTAGGCTTAGTTTATGAGTAAACTATAGTAATGGGGGTGCCAGTGAGGCGAGCAGAGAGCAGATGCGACCTTTGTGCAGACTGATGTGTAGACTGCTGTTAACAAAGCACAGAGAAAACCCAGAGGAAGTGACATCCGCTGTTCTTCAAGCTTACTTTGTGAGAAAACTTTGTGTTTTTATTGATATATTCAGTTTTAAATGGACTTCCTTTGAGTGTAAACCAATTTACGATACGGAGAAACGACGCGTTAACTTAAGATTACAGTCCCGTTTTAAATTTTATTCATTCATAAACGGAAGTGACATCATCGACATTCATTAAATTATCTCCATACGGTCGACGCCGTCCTTGACAACAACTGACAACAATTTTATGACCACTGGACCGATTTTAACGATTGTATAAGCGACCGAAAATTTTGCGAAAAATGTCCATGTGGAAATATATTTCCATCTAAACGCGCTTTTGAAACGAATATTTTGATAAAACATATCCAATATAAAAGTTTGATTGATTCGGCTTTCATAAAATGTTGATTTTTTAACAATCGGGCGATAATTGGTTAATTAATTGCAAAATTTAAACAGAAATTTTCGACCTGCTAGAATATTTTTAACAATGCATTATTATTTTCAAATACATATATCTTCAGAAAAAGTTTACAATTTCATAATATTTTCAGAATATGTACACTATTTTAAAATCGAATAATTATGCACAGATATATTAAGCATTGAACTTGTGTCATTTTATGAATTTTTTTATGCTTTCGTAACCGGAAATGACGTCATCGACATCCACAAAATCTTAGGATTCGACTTAAAATGTTGCGGAGACCAAGTGACCCAATTTGTATTAACATCGGACATGTATTGATTTCATGAAACTTTTGTTGACATTTGGGAAGATTTGTCAACCTGGGGCGCTTGGGAAAACTGGTTTGATGTCCTAATATATATTTAGAAAAGGTTTGCAATAAGATTGAGCTACAAAATTATGTAACGATTCGACCATCTAGTTTTTCATTTTTTCGATGACCTTGACCTTAACTTGCGGTCAAGGTCAAACAAAACATCTGGGTTCTGCGCATTAATGTGGTCAACCATTTTAAAAAACAAATTCGGAAAAATGTTGAAAATTGCGACCTGTATCGCGTCCCAAATTATGAGCTAACAAGCATATTTGTGTTTAACTTGGCGAATTATTCGCCTAGTTAAAAATATGCTACAAAAATCGTCGCATGGGAAGCAAAGATGAGGTGTATTGATATGATGCCTTTGTGATTATTTGAAAATTGTTGAAATAATCTAGAAATTACAACCTGATTGCTTATGGTACACATCTTATGTCTATGAGGTCTATATGCACAATTCTATTAATAATTGTAGAAGCTAAACTCACTTTATGCCAACTCTGACTTTGGCCGTTTGTTTTGCGGTCATTGCAGATATTACAGCTCATTTTATCATAACAAGGTTAAAATTGTCCACCAATACGTTTTTTGATGAAAGTACGTATTAGAAGCTGATCCACTAAACGTTTTGGCCATATTGACATGCCGATCGCTATATAGACATAAAGATGTTAGTGGCATATTTTGGTCCTCGAACATCTGAAGGTTGATATGGAGTAAGGTATCGTTACAAAAAAGCCAGACCATGTTGGTTGCAGTGGGATATAAATAACATGACGTGGACGGAGGCTTGGCGATACATTGACAGCTAAGCTTCTATATCATGCCTGAATAGGACAGCTTTCCCCCGGGGAGAATATCATCAGCCCTTGAACTGATAGTTTGAGAACAAATACTGCGGGATATATGTTGGATCCATGAATCAAGTATGCTTAATGTGAAATCGGTCGGTGATGTGTCTCGTGACAATCAATTCATCAATTGAACATTGCCTTGCATGTAGCGAAATCAATCACTTACTGATGAGCACTTTGGCATTCAACTATCATTCTTTATTCAGCTGTGTGTTTTGATAAATGCTCTTGAAACATATCGATTAACCACTTGATGATCTGTATCAATCAACTCTGCTCAATACATCTGCCGGACAGTCGCCCTCATCAGTTCTTAACATACTTAACATTGGGGCATTTTCTATACTTCATGGAGGTTACATATATCTATTCCCATCAGGGTTAGATACTCTGAACGAAATAGGCATGGGCATGCGATACGCTACACTAAATGTACAATATATCATTTCAATACAGCTCCCAGTGGACAGGGCGAAATGCATCGAGGACCACATAAGCCGTTATATGTGCAAGTGCCACTGCATCATATTCTATAACATTGCTTCCCGGATTTTATTTCATAAGGAAAGATCCAACTGGGGAATAGGTATAACTATTTCCCGTTTATTTACGTCCTCTCTTGATGCATGGCATACCCTGATATAATGACGTAGCATTTTATTTACCAATTGTTGCGGGTTATTCGTACGATAAAGCTAATGTGAAATGTCGAATAGGGGTACCCGGGGCGCATGTACTACCTCAACAATGTACGGATATCATGACCACGATTCATTATGCGCATCTTACGCAAATATCATACCCTCGGCAGTTGCTGCTGCTTGTGTTGGTTCTATAACATGACAGCATCAAGTGTCTGGGTCATGCCACTCAGCAACAAACACATATATAGCTGCATACATGGTATGAAATAATGCAACATGTGAGTGCAATAATGAGAGGTCGATAGGTAAATCTCTGAATTATACACCAGGCCTTTTGCTGGGGAATCTCGTTTGTTACAATCGCTATTCATCTTCATCACTCGTCCAAATCCTTATGTCGGATACAGTTTACAAGCAACTAACAAATGCGTTACGCGATAGAAAGCGAAGTTAATTGGGTCTTCGGTTATATGCAGTAACAACTGTGATTTAAGATAAATATTATGAGCACAAGTTCCAAATGGGTTGCAATATTAAATATTCATTAATTCACAACTACACTTGATGCTTAATTTGCTTACATTGCTTAATGAATTGTAATCTCCGACATATCATTCATTCATCCATTAATGCATCATTTAATACAATCATTAATTCATTTGATCATTTATTGATTCATTATGATATTATTCCCTGCAAAGAGCATGATACGATGACATACGATCAAGTTTCGAATGATTTGTGAGGTTTTGGTCCAATGAAACACCCTTCGAGATTGAACACATATCAACAAAAGCCCAATCCGTGCGCAAGCCGCCTTTTTAGAATTCAACGTCTCATTCCACGTTAGTAAAACCTGAAACTTAACGGACATTGACCTCTTGCAAGTGATAGATCCCAATGGATGGTCTCAAATCAACAAGACATGATGGATGGCAATTACACGTATTGCTGATGATTTCCGCTGCAGTCCTCAATGAATCTGGCTCTGTCTACTGGGGCCTAATGGAAACTATACGCCCCTATTGAGGACCTCTATTCACGGGTATACAACATCACCGCCATCTGTGATCTCTATAAATTGCACACTGTCACCTGGGTGTGTCATACATCACACTTTGGATTATCCAGTTATGTGGGGCAACCTGAAAAGTGGAGGTATTCATTCGTTTTATATCCTAAACATATAAATTGGCAGTTTTTATTGTGAATACTATTTGATACCATATGTGTTATTTTGTGTGGGTTAAATATTGTTATTTACTATTATATTCACCACAAGAGCAGTATGAATTCAATATAGAAATGCCTAGTCAAATGTTGTATTTCTATGCGTATGCGATGGTTAAAGATGCATTTTTTGAAAAAAATGACATGCGGTTTTTTTGCTCCATTTAATAGAACAACTCTTTTGGAACCCATATAAACCATTTTGCGGACTAGTTCAACGCTATATCGTCGATTACACCGTATCGAAATCTGTCGGCCACACCCATGTTTACAAACATGAGCACATGTCGATGGGAAAATGACGCATGCGTATTGAAGGGTCATTTGTTGACAACACATAGTCGTGACGTCACGCGCAGCGCAGATTCGATAGAAGGTGGAAACGAATGCAACCGAAATGGTGAGTGTTTTGATTCCTACATTTCTCTTCTTTCTTCTTCTTTGATTGGAGTTTTCGAATGTTGTATATAAAAAAGAACCCGCCTCAATTAAGTGAACACTATCAGTACAATAGATTACCGTAAATTTAACAACAGATAGCCTGCGAACGAACCCTGAGGTAGCCCTTAGACTTAGTATATTTATACTGAGGCTGCGCATGTTCAAGCGTAATAAAAACGATATTCTTGACTAGTTTTTCACGTTTTGGAGTGTAAAGCCGTGACTCTTGTTCGAAGTTTGATTATTTCTTATGCAATTATCGGTGCTTTTTCATAGCAAACTATTGGAGTATTCCTGAATGAACCCATAAATTGTATTATAAATCAAGGGACTGGGGTCTCCCTCATGACGTCTACTTTATCTGGTTATAGTGAACTGAAACATGGATTTGAATTGGCTGGCGGGTCGCTATCTTCTATGCATACATAAACCCTACAGAGAAGATAACGGCCAGCCAATGCAAATCCCTGTGTACTGAAACGTCAATGCTAGGAGTTTGGGGTGGTATGTATCATCGTATGGGTTTGGCTGACTTTTGCAGGCTTTTGGCTCAAACACTGTAACATTATTGATTGAATTATTCTTGTCATGTTCATTCATTGATTAAATTGAACCAACCCACTTTCAAATTTAAAGGAAATCAAAATGCCAAGGAGGGGATCACATACAAGAAGAGGCAGTGGAAGGGGTCATGGTACAGATTCTGACAACATGTGTGGAATTGAGGTTGATTCCTTTATTATTTGATTCTTATCAAGGGTATTTTATTGAACTCAATACACCCATTATGACTGGGAAGGATGTGTTTAATGGTTTGAAATTGTTCACCATGACACAGGTGTCCAAGTTGGTGGAGGTTGCAGACAAGCCTGAAGAGGTGGCAGAGGAGCCCCACCTTCTTCAAACAAGGTACTTTTGGGCTTGCCTTACCTAATTGAATCACTTTGTCAGTAAATAGGTCCAATGTTGAACTATCGAACCATAAATTTCCATTGGTTCTCATTTGTTTGTAGACCTCGACAGGCCGAAAGCGAGTCAATCTTGTTTGCAGTGGCTACCTTTGCAACACACCAATAACTAACCAGACCCTACAGCAGAGTAGAGTGACTGCTAAATCTTTAGAGCTGTCACAGAAGGAGAAAATGAAGGTATTGTACAACTCAGCATTTAGCACTCTAAAGCTGCTCCAAAAACCTTCTTGCAATTTTGGTCACAGAGAGAGATTTGTATTGGAGATATTCAATCCATCAAAAAGAAGACTTTTGATTACTCATATTTTCAGAATTCAGTGCGGTGGCTGGATTTGGATGGGGTGGGTCAGTTGCTGGTTAGAAAGACAGCCACAGTTTGCGCTTACAATCACCCGACAACCCACACCGCCGAAAGAAGGATTCCACCCTCCATCAACTACCACTTCCCCAGACTGTTGCATCTGCCTTCAATGTAGGGAAATGCCTCCCCCTGTGGAGCGGCAATGGTGCACTAACAGCCCAGACTTTTGCACATATGCACCACCTCAGATGGAAGGAGTTGTGCTTGACCCGATGGTCATTGAGGTTATTAACAGGTACCGGGTGGACTTGCTATGGGATGCGGTTGTCGAGGACAAAAAAAAAAAGATGCTTAGACACGGCGCCTATCAGCAATTGGTTCAGTGGATTCATGTATTTTTGGAGGAGTGCAACAGGAGGGTAACTCCGGTTGTGTAAGGAAGATCAGAGACCTCTTCCGTAACAAGTATTGACAGTATACAGGCTTAATACAAAATAGGTTTTGGTAATATACTAAGCCTAAATGTTTTAATTTTAATCCGGAAATATCACAATGTTCTGATTGGTATTTTTGTGTAGATTATAAATTGCTTAGTCTTACAAAACATGTAGTATTATTTGTTCTGAACATTTTTGCTTCAACAATCTGATAACTTATTGTCTATATGTTTTATGGAATGAGCATTCATATATTAGTAAATTTTTTCGTCTCTCAAACACAGAAGAAAAGAATTATGCACACATTATTTTGTCAATTAGTCATGACACTTATCTTCAGATTTGACTTTTTATGTTCATAATTCTAGCCCTGATAAAAAAAGAAGTGACATTAAAATGAGTTCATGTATTATTTATTTGCCAATTACATGAGTTCTTCTATTACAGTTTGGATTAACAGACAAAAGAATGTGACTAATAAAATATTTGTACATTTCAACAAAAACAAATTTCCAAATCATATTTTTAATCAAAATGAGACTCCTGCAACTGTTTCTTGGGTAGATGGCCTGGCACAGGAGCAATGTTCAAACTGATTTTGCGGGGTCATCAGCAGAGCATTGTGGGTGTTGTTGTGATTGCTGTCGCATTGCTTGGGCCTAAAGATTTCTGTCATCATATCTGGTATATGGGCGCAAGTCTTGGCCTCTACACCGATGACCACGTCTTTGACTGCTTGTTGAAGTGATTGCTGGACCTGTAACACAACAAATGGCATTATATGGCCAAATAGCTAGAACACATTACATGTGCAGCATCAGTATTTTGTTTTCTGATAGGACATTTAGTCAGTGTGTAGTTGAGTGGTCAGACTTACATTGGCTGACCAACCCTACTTGAGTGCATATGCCTGTTGTGGTCCATTGTCACAACTTGACTGCAGGCAAGGTTAGACGAAAACTTGATCACCAGCCATTGAATTAGGGTCAAGAGAATGCAATAATTTCTCTACCTGAAATTTACAAATTAAGTAAGGTATGTTTGCAACAACAATTTACAAATCTAAATGGTGCAATGGACTCACAATAGGCCCTTAGATTTTATTTAATCGGTGACATTTACACAAGTCGATTCAATACAGACCGATTCGATAGCAGGGTATTCATAATACAACGAGATTACTAGCTCCGGTCATAACGGTAACATGAATTTATACGCAGACGTCTTGTAGGGCTACGAGATTACTTACATGTCCAGCAAAACTTTGTTGGTCACACTCCTCACTTCCCTGAATGCCTATCTTAAGACACCCTCGTGTTAGACCGCAGCTGGTCTAGCTCCCGCTTCCTTCTCTTAGTTGTTGAATCTATAAACAGCTTCTTTCTCCCTCCACCTTTTCTTCGTTTCTTGGTTTGATCGTCCTTTATCGCAATGAAAATAGCGCAAACTAAACACCCGCCGGCGGCAATCGGCACAGAGTGATGACGTTTCTGCGCTTCCGGAATAAATAATACATGAGCTTCCAAATATGGTCTATTCTTGGCTGGAAGTGAAAAATAAGGAATTGAAGGTTTATTCACGAACAACAAGAAATATATACGGCCATTCCAACTTTGGAATCCGGATATCAGCACCATTTAGGGTACTCTTGCAGTTAGCAACTTTTTTTTTCGATTCGATTTTTTTGAAAAAATGCACCTTTAAAAGTACATTTACAAAATATATCCACTTGTTATGAAGCATCGAACCGTCAAGCCGAAATGTCACAGCAAAACTCGCGAAGGAACAGGATAGTGGTCACCATTTACCGAAGTATGAAATCTGGCACGTTTTTCAATGTGCTTAACAAATTTAAAATTCACAACGCAAGTAAGCGACCTCATCAGGCAGTAATAATCTCAAGATACCGTTGATTCGTTTCCTGATAAAAGTGCTACCATCATGTATGGGAGTCAGACTCGACATCGTTCTGTTCACAAATCCTGACATATTTAGTTACATGTAGTTCACGATACTAGTAAACGATCTTATTGAGCCTTAATGATCTAGCGATGCAGTTGATGCATTCTCTGATAAAAGAATGACTACGTTATGACAGCCTGGAAATCGAAACCAAAATATTCATGACAACATTAAATGAATTTTAGCGTCGTGCAGCTCACGAATCATCACAGGCGTTAAATATTTCACGAACTTTAGACTGATTTGCTACTTCACGCCAAACTTTGGCATCAATGTTGATGCATTGATCTAACCAATATCCCTAGGCTGTGCTGCTCAATTAAACCATACATTTTTCGGCGATTTTGTGCAATTGTTTTTTGCTTCCATTTTTGTGTAGTTGCTACAATGACTCGTTATAATCCTTACATTCAACTGGGAACACCAAATCATTAATAATTAATCGATTAAGGCGCGCTGAAAACAGCCTCCGAACTTTGTTTACAAAATAAATACAATGAGTAGCGAACTGAACCAATAAGTACACATGCGCAAAACTACAATTTTCTGGTATTATCGCTCAAACGCCGCCCGTTTTAGGCTTCGAATGCATTGTAGAATCTATCATGTGCCATGTTTGGGTTAAAATTCACGTCCAGTCAAGAAAAAGAAATCGAACTTTACAAAGGTCATATACGTAGCTGGGGTCACCGATGAAGTTTTGATGAAATGCACCTTTAAAGTGATCGCGGGCATGATGTGGTTCTGCAATGGTAAACCATGTTCAATATTTTCAAACTTTTAGAAACATAATATAAGTTTGAACATATATTTCATAACTAGGCATCATCTATTATCACAACTTAGTGTTTTATGTCGAAAATCTTCCTGTACGGATGACATCATTCGTAACCTTATGGTTACATGGTTAATAGCATATATATTAAATCACACTTCCTACAAATATATATCGACGAATATAACCAGAATGACTTACCAGCAATTATTACATTGGAATTAATGATGTTACACCACATTATATATCCTCAGAAACCTATTACGCAATCAAAAGCTCCGGGCTATGGGTCCATTAGATAGGTACAGTAATCGACCAAGGGTAATTTAAGCAATATTGCGCGACGTAGTCTGCAAGCAACAAGCAGACTGCCTCTAATCTCCAGGTTGGCACAAAGCAAACATTGATTCCAACCCATCGCCCATCCATCCTATTGGATACTGACATATTTACTAAACAAAAAGGTATGCTGCATGTTTTTGCTTTATATTATTGGTTACATGCCAGTGGACGGTAAAATATACGCACCATGTGTATTTGTTCGTCATTTGGTTAAAGCATTCAGGTTGAGATACTTAGTAACGCTATTGCCATTGCCATAAAGGCTAACCCCGAACTTATGTATAAACATAATATATAATTTCACCCATTATCTATCTCATAAAGATCTTATTGCTTATTTGTTCCATTTAATGCTGAGACCACACTTGAGGCCATTGTTCCACTGAGGAGCAATTACAAATTGACATGTGATTAATATATGTGCTGGGGTGTTCCCATGTAGTTCTTGGAACGGAATTGTTGTATCTAACCTGGAAGAAGGAACTCCGCAGTTTACTTTTCATTATCACCGTCTTGAAACAACTGACATTATCCTCATCACCGCTTTTGCAACTCATTCTTTCTTCGTTCTCTCTGTCATTGCGTATATTGTAAGTCTAAACCATGAATATTAAATGGGTATTATTGACGGTAATTTGTTAAATACCATTTTATAAGGTGCCGTCAAAAAGCACCTCGGCCATCTTTTGCTTATTCACAATTCCATTATTGCTCATTACAGAGAGTCACTGATCATTTGTGTATAATTCTTATGGAGCTGGTACTAGATATGCTCGTGCTGTGTGTATCTATTTCCCAACTATGTTGGCTTGTAATAGGATATCACATTCCAACCACAAAAGTTGCGTCTGTTTGGACATTTCACAACGCACTGTGTGAAACACTGAAGAGCCTCAACGCGCCTGTCAAGTTAATTCAATGTACTTAATGTATAAATGTCCATTCATCTTTTCATTCGACTGCATTCTGGAACAGTTATTTGCGATAACGGCATTATTCTCTACTTCCTCCATCCAAATTCAATTTGGCAGTAAATGTAAAGAAAGAATTAATGTTATGTGGGTTCTACATAAAGCTTATAATCTAATCACTCAGCAGAGTTCAAGCAACAGGTGTTCCAATGATGGGTAGCATAAAAACGCTTTGTTCAAGGACTTGGCAGATGTTTTTCGCCACACTAGACGACACACGCCTGTTTTCATTGTCTAAATGGATTGACGTTCCATTAGTATGGTGACGTGATATTTCTTTTTATCTGAATAATTAACAATCGAACTTCGTTCTTAACACTTTATTTTAACGGGCTTTCTCATACATCAAACCCGTGCACACATGTGAATCAAAACTAGACAGAAACAAAGTGCAATGTTTATTTTGTCAAATAATATATTTTACGGAACTTTGCTGCTTCATTCGACTATAGCCCGAATATGTTAAAATTTGACATTCATTTAATTTTTAGGAAATGGTAACCTAAGGCTCACTCCGACTAACCATGGGGTAAGTATGTTAATGTGTTAACACCACGGCCATCGTCCGGTGGCTCGCTGCCATAAAAAAATCCCAAAAGCACACGGAACTGTCGATCAAACCTCTCGGGGATCAGTGTTGCTTATCTTGGTCGAGACTCATGCGCCCTGAATTGATCAAATATTTCCATTTTATTTCGCGATAGACGGCATGAAAATCAGCGTTCTGCTCACATGTGGTGTGTCCACATAATGTGTCAGGTGGAAATGCAAGTGAGCCCTCCTAGCTTAGCTATGATACCACTGCTACAACCGTACCTGCGGTGATTGATCTAGACTAAATGGCAACGAGGTTCCAAGATTCCTTTTACCAGGTGATCAATAAACGCTTACCTTGGATGCACGAATCATCTGAAAACTTAGCGGTCATCATAGTCATAGTCAACAGGAGTGTGAGAGGTAATGAATGATGTATCGTCATGCCTCTTACGGGCATGTATTATAACCATATTATTTTTTCTACTTCATGCAATAGTTCAAATTGTCAGCTAATCGTTGGTTGATTATAACTTACCTGCCGTGAAACTAACTTCGCTAAATGCTTGTCCGTAGGACCACGCTCAACACATTAACTTCCACTGCTATCAGTCACAAACGCGGGGTGTCCTCGGGCATACTATGTTCGATAATCTCTTTTAACATCTTCAATACGCACCCATATTCATACATAAGCCTGTCATTTTGCTTTACGTCAGTGAATATAAAGGTTTACTGTTGAAATAACTGTTAACATATCACTAAGTACAATAAAGCCAACCGCGAACTTATCTAGAATGATTTACTATCGAATGCTGTAACAATTAAATATTATGGATAATTGAAACAATACAACATTTGGTCCTCGCAGATATATCAAGTAAGATTTTTTTATCAAGTATGGTCTCAAACACAAATATATCTGGCATAATGTGGATTTGTACATGCTGTTAATAACATTCAAGCAATGTATGTATGAACATCGTGACTAGCAAATCAGAGGTGATTGCCATTCGTACTGATACGAACCCCAACTAAAAGCCATACCCCTGGATAAAGTGCAACCACACACATCGTCAGTATCTCAGAACATACTTCCTAACGATAAGCAACGATCTGCTCTGGATACATAGGTGTAATCTTATATCTACTTATTTTTTCCTGTACAGTTTAAACCACAATTCATCATAGGGAAATATTATTTGATTAAAAAATCTTGGATTATACCATGCGGTACACTGACTTTTAATACACCGTGATTAATTGCAGGAAGGCCAGGAAACGAAACTATTTGAAACGGTCAAAGACAACCCCATGATTGATGCTATAACCATCCGTTCATTCCAAGCATCGATCATCTACTGGCGCTGAACAAATCGAGTTATGTTCCGATTGGTCATACCACTGATGGGATAGGCTATACTAATGAATTGCAAACAAATTGTAATGCAATAGTATGATTACAGATTCACAGTGGTACATCATGCATGTGACCCGCGCCATTTTCTTTTGATATTTTCCTTTCCATGCCAAAAGGCCTTGATGACAATTCATATAAATTGATACAGGAATAAATAACATTAAGCTCCGAGCAGAAACCTTTTTAGCTATATAAGTAATAGTCAGCCTGATGTAATCGGCACCCTTTTGAACAGAGATTCTGACTTAATGTTATATGCTTTACTCACTGTAATTTTGTTCGCCAATGTAATTGTTTAGGTTCCAACTTGATTTGCTTCCTCACAAAGCGGTTTGCAGTGAATGTCGATCTTTATTAGGGGAAAGTAACATCCGCTTGGTGGTCAATTAATGTAAAATCCTTCTTATTGTGCCTAAATTATCAACGCAATAGCTTGGTTAAATTGATTAGATATATGATTACACTCATTGATGTTAAACGATATACGGGCAATTGCATAAAACTGACGCAACACACGTATTCAATTTAATGATAACATTTATCTAAAAGACGTTGCAACAGAGTATACTGAACTTTAAAAAGATGAACATTATTTTAGCAAAAGCACTAGTGCCAGACACGCAGTCTGCCATACTTTCATACAATCACCTGGTCTCTCGGCGCACTTAATGTAAAGTCAAGAAGGATAAAGCGTGACACATGTGTCATTTAGCTTGATAAAAGCTTGCGACTAGACGGCTGATTGTAATGATCTTGAAGATGTCGGCAATCGCCCACTTTATCTCTACTGTGTATGATCTATATTTTCTCATTGATTATGCTTCGAACAAGCATCTTTTGATCACAACGAAATATATCGGGCGCAACATTAAACCCAATGGTTATATGGTGAACGGAAATCCGTAATATTGTCACATGCACCGAAACCTGAGCGATTACATTGTATTATAAAAACAGCCATGTATGGAAAACATCATCGTCCGCACATGCTGTATGGGTGAATGCGTAAACTCGGTGTTAAACCATCAGGTATAAATTGTTTTTTCGCTACTGCGTCGGGATATATTACATCAGAATGAATTATATATCTCCAGGCTTAGCAGTTTCAATCGACAGTATATGGAAAACGGGTGTCGACCTTGGATAAGACAACCAGCAAATACACAATCCGTAATAAATCGCCTAAAATGTGACAAGTTATATTTGCTTGTTTTGACGCATAATCGTCTAGGGCATAATCCTTGTGTCCAATATAGCAACCGCAACCTAACACCACACCTTCCTTCAGGCATCCGAACCTGTCACGATAAATAATTGGGAAATAGATATTTGTCAACCTGCGTGTTATTGAACAATTAATGTTCCTCATTTCAGTGACTCATTAAGCCATTAAGCCTATACTTGCAATATTTTCTTAAGCCTTTAGTAGAGGAAAGGAATGTGGTCATGATACCTCACAATTCACATTAGAACATGAATGGAACTGACGAGAATCATGCCACATACACTATTTAATAAATATGTTGGACAGAGACATATGTACACTACGATTGATCAACCCATGGGGAGAGCAATATATTAAGGTAATGGAAGATTGAAATGCTGCAAGAACACCATCTTGCTATTCGGATGCAATATTTTCTAATTTATTTCCGGATACAATTTAGTGCACTGATCTGTCCAACTCGGTCACATTATGCCAACACATGCTGATAGGCTATTAATCAAGCTTAAGCTAACTTCGTCACACAGCATTCATGGATGAAATCTAGATCACATGGGCCCGCCGCTCAAGTTACCAATCCACGGAATAATGAGATTGTACCATAGAATAGCTGTTCTATGCATACATAATAGCTAACCCTGCGCTTTCTCGTCTACATCTGCGTCTCAATCTGTTCTTTATATCCTGTGCAATCAACATGAGACACGTATTATCACTACAGCCTGCTCCAGACTAAAGAAATGCTTACAAAATGGGTTAAAACCAGATATATAAGCGTCTATCATGCATCGGCGCATAAAAAATATATTTCATTATTGTTTAGTTCAGTTAATATTTGTATTAAGTATTCTTAAAAAAGAATAACGACTATGCATGGTATATTCCAATATAGGGTCTTGTTTTCATCAATACTGAATAAGTTATGAAGCAAGATACGTCCACTAAACTATTTCGGCGACTGTATACATCCATAAAGAGATGAACACATTAAAGCACGGGAAGTACTCGGGAATACGATACCTGACCTTGGATTCAACAGCCTACTGAAATCATAATCTGTAATAAAACCGTTTTGTCACATTTTCTTCAGGGACATATTTGTTGTCGCATGACTAACGTTGGATACTTTTAAAAAAACCACATAATTTTGTTGTCGTTATGCGCACAAATACCCTGTTGCTGATAATTCTGTACTGTTATTTTTGATGAAAAAGCGTTTGTGGTGTTGCTGTCAGAGCAATAAGAGTATGAGTGGGCGGCAGATTCACGTGTGCTACGAGACGTGTAATACTGATGGATGTAACAGTGACATAGCTGCACTCCAACCACAAATATATCCATAGGCCTTCTTTCTTCAGGATGAACTATGGACTCTTTTGGCTAATTCTTGCATGGCTGCAAAGGTTTTTGTATGGATCTTAATACATGTTAAGTATCGCAAAATTGCAACACACGAGAATTCTGATAATTTGATATTATACGAGTAGAAAATCTTTACATGAAACCGCCTTCCTTTATTGCTGGAATCCATGTTTTATATATGCATATCAGTGACGTATTTCATTAATAAGAATTTATAGCATTGCCTGTCTTTCTATTGCCATTTCACTTCTAAAAGTTTTAAAACGCTGTGTAGCAGTGTATGTGTCTGATCTAACATTGGGGAAGTAAGTTCTGTCTTGCACGCATCAGCTTTCAATATATTTGTACATCTCATTACATTTAAGTTAAAAACAATTCAAACAAGATTAAATATGTTCTTCACTCATATTAACCGTAATTGGTGATTGAAAGTAACTGGTGTTCAAAGCATCAATTGCGCATTTTTCTTTCGATGTATCAGCCCGTCTTAATTGTTTTCTTGCCCTTGCTGCAAATGTTGGCCGTGTATTTGCAGTCAGTACATGGTAGGATATTTTAAAAGAGTTAATTCAAATAAAGCTATCCTTGAATCGTTTGTGTTTGAATAGAATTCATGCAGCAAGGTGTATTCAAGGTTGAGTGATTGACAAATGCTTTTGTGCAATCTCACAAATATACATACTTTGCATTACGGCATATATTTATTTTCGATACTTCATCGAGGTTATATTTATATTTCCACCAGAGTTACCCTCAAAGAAGCAAGCATCGGCATGCGATAAACCACACTGAATCTACAATAGATCACTTCAATACAGCACCCAGTGGACGGGGCAAAATGCGTCGAGGACTGCAGGGCGACATCAGCAGCAATACGCCCAATTGCTACTTCATCACATCTATATTGCTTCCTGGGTTTTATTTCACAAGAAAAAGAACCAACCGGGGAATCGTTATGAATATTTTCCGTTCATTAACGTTTTCTCTTGTTGCATGGCATATTCTGTTAAAATGCTGATGCGTAGTATCCTTGCCACCGCAATATCATGATGCAATTGTAGAGCAACATAAAGGCTAAGGGAATATCGAAACGTTATTGCTATTGCAAGCTCCGACATATCATTTATTCATCCATTTATTAAGCCAGTAACTTGATCATCAATATATTCATCTTTTATTGATTCACTTGATATAATTCCCTATAAAGTGCATGCTACAAACGCATACGATTACGTGTGAAATGATCTGTACGGTTTTGGTCTAATGAACATGCTTCCAGATGGGACACATATCAACCACAGCAAAATTATTTCAGAAGTCAGTGACTTATTCTACATCAGTAAAACCAGAACATTAACAGAAATTGTCCTCTTACAAGTGATAGATCTCAATGGGTGGTCTCAAATCGGCAAGTCATGATGGGTGATAAATGCACGTATTGCTGATTATTTAGGCTGCAGCCCCCAATCCATCCAGCAACGCTATTGGAATCCGTATTGAAGTGTCAATTGAAGTTTTAGTATGACTCATTATGAGACGATGTATGTTTGCTAATATATTATTTATTCCTAATAGAAATAGAAATAGAAATGTCTAGAATAAATCTACGACCCTATAGGTATATCCATGGGTATACAACATCACCAACACCTGTCGTGATATCTCACGCTTTCACGTTTTTTGATTAGTTCAGAGGCATCATTGACTTTAGACGAACCAACCATCAGCGGTATACAGACGTGATAATTCGATTATCTTCACTTGTTGAGGATTATCCAGTTCAGTCTAATGGGCAATATGAACATTAGAAGTATTCATTTGCTCTATATTGTACACATATAGATTGATGACACAACAGATATATGTCCTAGTTTAGTGATGCTGATTATATCATGCACAAGTAATAACACATCTTAAGGAGAATGATAGTGGACGGCCAACTGTCTCGGAAATGAGATTAACCATGGAGCACATTTATATGTAGATTGTCACTATTTATCAATCATAGGGCATGTATTTCTGAGGACATGAGTAATTCACGATCCAAATAAATGATCTTATTACGCAGTCATGACCTCGCGATGCAGTTGATGCTTCCTCTGATAGAAGGAGAATAATTATGGATGGATCGTCTGGGAATCACAACCAAAATATTCATGACAACATTAATTACGGGACACATTTCAGCGTCAGACTTGGCGTCGTGCACTTCACCAATCCTTATAGGCGTTCAAATCACATGAATCCATTAAAGCAAATGTGCTTCGACAGAGACGGTAAAGTATTGAACGAACAAACTGCTTCTCTCCAAACGTAGTTGGTGCTTTGATACGGTCAATATACCAAGGAGTTTTGAATTCACGATGATAACCGAGGTTTTCCCGTGGCACTCCATGTTGAATATATTCACCTTACTAAAAACGCTATACGAGAATGAACATGTCTATAATCACCTGGCACCATCAAGAACCTATTATCAAACACTTGTCTCTCTTGGAAACACAGCTTGATGGCGGAAATTGGTAACGCATATATTGTCTGATGATCAAACGGAAGTATGTTTCTCATATACAAACCCATGCACACATGTGCTTAACAAAAAGACATCAGACAGTGTAATGTTTATTTTGTCAAATCAAATACTATACGTAGTTTTGTTGCTTAATTCAGATAAATGCTAATGCTACTGTCCGAACATGTGAAAAATAAACCCCGGCAAATGTGCAATAGGAATGAATTTGAATTTCATTCTATTTTTAGGAAGTGGTAACCTAAGTTTATGTCATGAAACGAATAATTCATGATTCATTCATTCAACCAAACAGCAGATACTAACGATAAGAGGGCTCAATCCGACTTGCTATGGGGTGTCACGCCTATCGTCAGTTGGCGTGCTGCCATAAAAGCAACAAAAGCATTTGACACTGTCGATCAAACGTCGCGGAGATCACAGTGCTTTGGTAGAAGATATGTGGTCTTCTGATTGGTCGAGGCTTACTCGCCCACGAATCGAGGAGAAATTTCCATGTGGTTTTACGATAGTCGTTATGAAAATCAGCGCGCTGTGTGTTCTTATATATTGTCAAGGGGGAAGAGCGACTGAGCCCTTCTAGAAAATTACTACTACAAGGTAATCCATAAACACATTCCAGATTGAACCGTGGATATTCAAATCATCTGAAGAAGTAGCGGTCATCATAGTCATATTTACAACTATGGCAACAGCAATGAGAGAGATAATGACCGGCGTGAAGGCATACCTCTTAAGGGAGTGTATGACAACATTATTTATATATCACTCAACAGTTCAAATCGTCAGTTTGGTCGATGATAACTTACCCGCCGTAGGCCCACGTTGAACACATTAACATCTTCTGTTATCATTCACAAATTCGGCATGTCTTCCGACATGATGTTTCCGACAATTTCGTTTAACACCTTCAATAATAGCCCATATTCACATGTCAGATGCCAGCACTAGTGGTTGGTAAATGCTCTATGCCGGTGAAAGCGAATTTAATTGCTTCTTAGGTAAGCTCTACTTGTGATGACGACTTGCTTAAATATCATTATCAGCTGTTGAGTGCAATAATTTACTACAGCATTAAGCAAGTAACTTTCATTGCATAATAATTTGAAGCCCCTTCATATGACATCATAAATTATTTCGGCTCTACAAAGAACATGCTACAATCGTTGACTAAACATTGTTAAAGGATCTGCAATATGTTACACGAAGAGCCACCCTCAAGATTTAACATGACTTAACAATGACCAAAGCATTGATTAAGCCATCTGCTTATAATTCAAAGGCTTCTTACACATCTGTGAAATCCGATTTAACACACATTACCACTTAATATGATGGTCCCTAGATCAGCAAGGCATTTGGATGGTCAACTGGTAAATGCACACGTTGCTTCCCAGCAGGTCACATTGCACGACGCATACGGTTATCGTTAGAGTGACTGATCGTAAGACGGTGTCTGTTTGATTTGGGTATTTAATTCTAATGAAAATTTAAATATGGTCTCCTCATGAATTGAATCAAAAATCCACTTTAACATGGAGCAGAATCATTTAATCCATTCTATAACGTGTATATGGCATCACTAACTCTGTCCGTTTCTGAGAATATTATTTACTGAGACCATAGGAGTTATGATATGTCACATTTATACATGCTTTGGTTGGTTTAGAGGCACCCGAGACTACCCGACTATCAATGCTATACAAACATGACAATTCGATCATCGACAACAATTCATGTATTTATTTCTGTGGGCGGGGGGAGCATTCTGCGAATTGGTAGGTGATCATTCATTGTGCCTCGTAAGTATCCATTCAGGGATTAATCGTCTACTGAAGCTAAGATGTAATTGGTTCATATTTCATGGTGTCAGCCTCAAAGCATTGCCCACATGAAGGATCACATTGTGATGATAATCCGTAATTTCAACAATCCTGGTTCGTCTTGGCATCCCTGGTGCATCGTTTATGTTGGCCATATGAATGCGTTAAGACCAGTATCTTTTCATATATGTCACATTTACTGTTGAAAATGCAAATAGCATATCACACAGTGTCCTGCGCAATTTATTTTTAGCACGCGTCTTTCAGTGTAAGTTAAATTATGCTAACAAAATAAATTTACGGGAGCAATTCAGGAGAAAAACATGCTCCGTGGCAGACACATGATTGCAGAAATTTGTAGTAAAATCCAAATTTTTGATACATATTCAACATTGAAATTAAAGATTGAGATTATTGGTTGACCTCATCGCTATGGGTCGTCAACCACTAAGCCCATTTTGAGTATAAAGTTGTTGGATAGGATAGGAACATAACGTGATTGTTACAATCCTATCATTAAAATTAAGGTCTTAAAACTAACTTAACGACTGATATGCACCATGGACAATAACCGCAGCTTAACATCTATGACTACGCCAGAACTGCACTTTTAAATAGTCGTTATATTCATCTATACTACATTACAGTAGCTGGTTTGTGGTAGAATGTGATAAGTGTGAAATTTATGTCTTCAACATTTATAAGAGTAACAAGCTGACTAATAAATACCATAGGCAATAGATGGCATGGATGGAACGCAAAGGTTATGGAAGCACGTAAACAATATACGATTATGATCAACAGAGACATATTGAAGCACTGTGAACTATCAGTTCATTGGATGAGAAATGATGTTAGCAAAATTTAAATGTGGAATGCAGTATGCACACCTCTACATTGAGATATACACTCAACATACCTTTGGAAATGGTGATAACTATCGTAAGCTGCAGTCAAAGGAGATATTGTTTTACTCACAATTGCTCACACGCAATTATCAATAATTGTTAGAATTAACATATGGTGTGCTAAACTGAGACACACACATATGGTCAATAACAACAGTAACATATATTGCATCGTGAAAGTGCATAATGGATTGGATTGCATAATGGTGGAAATGCAAATTGTCTCAGATCACATCAAGGACAAACCAAAAGATTGCACTTAAGAAGATGTACAAGGCGTTGAAGAATTTAAATTGTACCGTACTGTGGTAATTGCATTGATGCTACTTTTACAAATGTCGTACAAAAGATGATTAAATACCATACGGATCGTGTTTAAAGTTACATCATATCATCGCCAAGAACGATCTGTGCTGAAAATGGTGAGCTATGCAGAATGCTGATATGTTTAAAATTTTCATGAAGGAATGCCTTCTATATTGATATTATCGTTCATAATCAGAGACATTTGCAATATCTTAGATTTACAATGACTGTATAATGTATAAAGATAATATATTGTGCACGGCAGTTCAAAATAAACTTAATCCCTTTTCTCGTTCATGTTATGCTAATTGATTGCAATTTCTAGGAATACCGTTTGTTTGATGGTAAACGATATAACTGACCAAAAAAAAACTAACGCGCAACACAAGGTCACATGTTTTATCTAACAGATGTTTCAACAGGGTGCAATGAACTTTACAAAGGTGAACAATATTACAACGACTGATGCAAAAGCACTAACAGCGGACACACAGTTAACTTTAGTGCCATACGGTCAACCAAAAAGATCTCTTGGCGCACTAAATTTAAAGTGAAGAAGTATAAAGCGTGACACATGTGTCATTTAGCTTGATAAAAACAAGCGACTAGACGGCTGGTTGTGATGAACTTGAAGATGTCGGCAATCCCCACTTTATCTCTACTGTGTTTGAACACATGTCGGTGGACATCACTTGCTGACATGAAATGTTCTGTAAATAAAATGTTTACATCGCCTTGTAGATGGGACTGTTAAAGAACCCAGACACAACTTGGTGGCTCCATCCCGGACCCTGACACATGACTTGAAGTTGACATCTGTGAATTTCGCCCAATTTACCACTCAAAATCATCAGTGCTGTCGGATACAGTTCCAAACTATTGACGAATACGTTACGCGGTAGAAGGAGAAGTTGATTTGGTTTTCAGTCATGTATAGTAACAGCTGTTATTTCAGTTGAACATCGTAAACAAATGTTGAGTTCCAAAGTGATGCACTAGCATATGTGGTTGATGCACAGCTATACCGAATATTTCAATCAAATGCATTGCTAAATGAATTGTATGCACCGGCATATAATTCATTCATCAATTTATTAAGCCATTAATTCAACATTAATTTATTTGATCATTTATTGATTCATTATGATATTATTTCCTGTAAATACAATTAAATGTAAAATGATGTGTGAAATTTGGATCCAATGAAACACCCTTCGAGATGGAACACACATCTACAACAGCAAAGTTACTGCAGATGCCGCATTTCATAATTCAGCGGCTCATTATACATAGGTTAATCCAGTACATTAAGATAAATCGACCTCTTTCAAGTGATAGATCTCAATGGGTGGTCTCTGATCGACTAGTCACGAAGGATGGAAATTACACGTATTGCTGATAATTTCCGCTGCAGCTTCCAATCCATCTTGCCACGCTACTTGGGTCCGTATTGATGTGGCAATTGAAGTTTTAGTATGACCCATTATGAGGCAATGTCCGCTTATATTAGGGTATAAAAATTTCTGTGACCCATTAGAGGACCTTTATCCACGGGTATGCAACATTACCAATATCTTTCATCGCTATGAATTGTACACCTCCGACACGATCATAGATATGTGATATATCATGCTTTTATGTGCTTCGATCATTTCAGAGATATCGTGGACTTTAGATGACCCGACCACCAGGGGATGCAGATGTGGTAATGGTAATATTGGGGTTTTATGTCACTTTCAACAACGAGGTGGTATCGTGACTGTGATGAAGGAAGATGAATGTGTTGCTTGGACAGCTCTCCTTTAGTGTCAGTGCCAACTTGGCACAAATCCGTTGACCAGACCGGGCTATGAAACCTACGCCGCTTGGACGAATATCTAGAATGGTAGTATTTATCTACCGGGTCGGGTATATCCTCATTCAGAGATGGGACCGCCATTTAACGTGATCATCCGATTCACCGGGAGCCTGATAAGTTTTCACACCTTGGTATCAGACCCACAACCTGTGGGCCGAAAAGCGACGTAGTATTACACTATCCCACGGAAACAGGCTAGTGATACAGATGCGATAGTTCGTTTATCTTAACTTGCTTTGGATTATTTAGTTTACAAACTAATAGGGGAATTCTGAAAATTGGAAGTATTTATTTGTTCTATATCCTAAAGTCAAAGATTGAAGATACAATATGTCAACGTCCTTATATAGCAAAGGGCATATTAATTATATTATGCGCACAGGTATTAATCGCCTCTTGAAGTCGGAGTGAATTATTATTTTATTTCATTGCGCTATGCTTAAAGTGTCCCCAAGTATCACGGATCGAAACGCAGATGGAAATCTTGGCTGTTGTTGTCCTTTATAGCAACTTCTGTGGCCTATTGTGACATTCCCATTTCCAATACCAATTAAGAATGAAATAGCAACACCGCCTTGTGAAAAGTCCAGTTTTCTTGATTAGTTTAGCGTCATAGAAATAGACGATTACAAACAGCTGAAATAATCGAAGGTAATGCAGAAGTTAAAAAGTTTTTCCTTGCAGATATTTCAACTACCATTTGTTATCTAGTGTAAGTTAAATACCAAATGAATGTGGAAATTCCATGTAAATATTTAATGTGTATGCATATATGTTAAAAGAACATTAATAGAATATGCCACCGAATCACCAAGCCACCATGAGACAGAAGCAACAGTCGTGAATGAAGATGATAGAGGAAAACCATTTCACGAGGTTTGAATCCGGCAAATGTATCAAAGTGTTAGACAAATAACAATTCTATGTCACCATTTAGTAAATTCGTGTGCTGCTGGTAAAATAATCTAAACACATCTCAAGGAGAGTGACAATAGACGGCCAACATTTTGTCTCGGAAATTATATTAACATTGGAGCACATTTACACGTAGATTCTCATTTGACTGTTTGTCAATCTGTGGATATGAGTAATTCACGATGTAAGTAAACGATTTCATTACGCAGTCATGACCTCGCGATGCAGTTGATGCTTCCTCGACATTGATAACGGAACACGGTGAGTTTTAGCGTCAGACTTGGCGTCGCGCAGCTCACCAATACTCACAGGCGTTCCAATCACATGAATCCATTAAAGCAAATGTGCTTCGACGGTAAAGTATTGAACAAGGCTGCTTCGTGCCAAACGTAGTTAATGCTTTGCTGCAATCAATATACCAAGGCAGCGCTTCTCGAGTTTTGTATTCATGATAGTGACGAGGTTCCCCCGTGACCCACCGTGTTGAATAAAATTGTCTTACTAGAAACGCTGTATAAGTATGAACATGGGTTTAACGACCGGGCACCATCAAGAACCTAATATTTCTCCTCACAATATTCTTGACGTCAGCCTAAGCCCGTGATTCATTTGCAGTCAAACTTGTGGCGCATCATTAGAATTATCATTCAGTAGGCGCGCTCGTTTGTTCATGCCGGCTTACACCGAACGCGCCGATCTTGAGCTACGCGCCGGGTGGATGATGTTTGATACTCGGCGTGGATGCGTGCGCATTGTACCGGAGTACGCCGAATGCGCCGTGGCTTGGAGCTCGGCCAAGGCCGGGGCATTGGAAGCAGACGACAACACAGTTATTTAGGAATATTAACAGACAAGTAAAGAAAAGCCAAGATGAGAATGATATATGACTATACAACTTTCTTTGGATAGCTGCTTCGGCCGAAAGTGATCATTTTAGTAATGATCGTTAGATGGCGCTGCACATGCGCCGAAAATGTCACAAATAAACGCACGGCGTACGCCGGCGGAGACAAATCGAGCGCACATAGTATTTATCCAGAACAATAATCTGACGTCAATTATAACGAGAATGAATTACCAATAACCTGTTATTTGTCATGCATCAGCAGCCTGGTTGACATCATGGTGAGCTCGTGCACAGTTTAAAATGGCGAATAAATCCAGAATGAGTAACCACCAATTACTACATTGGAATCAATGCTGTAACACTACAGTTTATATCAATCGAAACCTTTTGTGCAGTCAAACGTATTTCACAAACGAAGCGGAAATATCCTTGCTTTCTGTATCCATTAGATAGGAAGAGTAATTGACCAAGGGTCATTTAAACAATAATGCTATTAGACTCCGTAGATTACGAGCAATAAGCAACCTACCTCTAATCTCCAGGTTGGCACAATGCAAATTAATTTCACATCATCACCCAGCCATCATTTTAAAATCTGAACGCTACTTGTGTCAACGGTAACCCCGAACTAACTTGAAGGAAAGGCCTGCGATAATGTATAATAAATTTCATCTCGTATGTACCTCATTTAAAATAATGAGGTGCCTCCTAAAAAGCATAAGAGCCCTGACCCCTCCTTGGGAAGAAAAGGCGGCATGTGCTGACCCCTAGCAACTAGCAAGTAAGAGAGAGATATGAGTGAAAGGAAGTAAGTGGGACAGTGTGCACTGACCCCCGAGTTGATAGGGCAGTTTGTATTGACCCCTATTAGATGTGGGTGGAGTGGGATGGGGAGGTCGAATGTAAAAGGATTGGATATGGAGGAGATTTAGAGGGCTAAAGTGTTAGGCAGAACTGTTCCATTTGCATGTGGATTTAATGACAGTGTGGGGGTGTTGTCTGAAGCCAGTTATGTTGCCCGGCCGATGCAGAAGGGCTGTGTGTTGAAGTGCGAGGAAGGAAGTGAAGCAAGAACTAGGCTTTGTTTTAGGAAAGAGGAAAAAAGCTGCAAGGTGCAATCTCGAGGTTTTGTCCAGAAAAATTAGTCCAGAGGAGTTTCCCCTGTGGTGGAGATATTTGTGAAGAGCAGCCACAGAACAGTATAAGGGGTCCGGAATAGGTATCAGAAATAAGGTGGGGTGGATTTTTACTGTGTTTGAGGTGAATCTTCTTTTGTAACTGGGAAGGTCAGTAGTGCGTAGAGGTTGTAGGTTGAGTAATGTCAGTGTGTGAGAAGTGTCATTGGAGTGGACGGCTTCCTCAATACGCAGACATGCATACAATAGACGGTGTAAATAAGTGTGGGTTATAGAGGGTTTAAGGTAATATTTCTATGGTAGGTTGAGATTTTGTGACAAGAAGTGTGGGGGGATTGATGTTGCTAGGGTCCGCATGCCATATTGACGAAAGAGGCTGGGTACTCACCAGCAGTCGACATATATCATCGTTCAATGTACTGTTACACCATGAGTAAGTTGGGCAATGAAATCGATGTTAAATGGTAGTACTTGTAAAACAAGGGCCTTGTTGATGATTGCCACAATAGCCTGGTTGTCGCAATGGAACATGGTCACGGAGTTAGCCATTTATGGAGAAAAAAAACTGATCAAAACAAACATGGGGTATTGTTTTAAAACAGTAATGTCTGATTCGGTCCCAGGAGGTGGCCATTTGCCTTGAATCTATTGGGACGGTAGGTGTCTCCAAAGGCTAATTTAGATGCATCGCTGTGTATGTTGTTAGAAAGAGATGTTGGTGTGTGTCTTATTAAAGTAATGCCATTGTAATGCTGCAGAAATAGAAGCCAAATAGAGAGACCTTGCTTAACCTGAGAGGTTAAACGGGTGTAATGATCGGGATAAGCGATGCCTATTGATAGGCCATACAGTCTGCGAAGAAATGCTTTGTCAGGACGAACTACAGATATCGATTGTAGCTCGCGCAATGCGGTTTTGTCTTTGGCGATGAATTCACAGACTGTTTGTGTTTGTTTGTGTACTTTGTCTGTTTGATGGCTGGTGGTCATGTTTGAGGTGTCTAGTTGGATGCCTAAAGTGGATGGGTTGTGTGCCCACCAATCAAGTTTTGCAAAAAACTGTTTTTGGCATTGCTGTTCGGTAGGAACCACAAAGAGGAAGTCATCTAATACTTTAATAACATTGCGCACCCTAAATTGATGCCCAAGGATCCAAATGATGGCTGTAGAGAAGGTTTCAAGGATTTTGCAGGTGGAGGAACATCCTTGGCGCAATCATTGATCATAGTAATAACCGTGCAAGAAAAGGTTGAGAAGGTTGTAGAGGAATGAGACGGAATGCGTCGAAGATGTCGCTTTTTGCTAAATAAGCATTAGGTGAACACTGTTGTATGAGGTGTATTGCATCGAGGATGTTAGCATATGTGACTTGGGAGGCAGACTTCGTTGTCGTAATGGAAAGAGAGGTTATGAAGTAACCTATAGTTACAGGGAAAGGTTTTCTTTAAAGAATTGGAGTGGTGGGTTAGGAAAGGGACCTTGAATTCCTCCTAAAGAGAGTTCGGAGCTAATTTGTTTGGTGATACTTCTGGGTTGCTTGTGGTAGATGTCTAATTATTGGATGCAAGAACTACAATTGCCTTCCAATTGTAAGGAAAACCCCTTTAGGAAACCCGAAATTATGTACTGTTTATGTAAGTAACCAGTCAGGGAGAGCGGAAATTTTGTTGTTGCAGAGATGCAAAATGTTGATTTGAGGGGTGTGGGAGGAATAATGCTGTGTTCGGGTGAGACATGGGTTGAAAGCTGGGTGATTTCTGTTGCATCTGGGGGAGGAGCGGTTGAACGGATATTGGGGGTTGACGCACCATTGATTGGTCGAATTGCTTTGTAGATGATATCCGCCACATTAAATGACAACACACAAACATTTACCGTCAACATCGATTGACATTCCAGATACTATTGTGACGTGATATTTTTTTTAACTGAATAATTAATCACTGGAACGTCTTTCCTTACATATAAGTTCAACGGGCATATTAAACAAAAACAACACGTCATTTTTAAATCTGGCAATTTGACACAGTACACCAGTAACCAAGAATAAAAATCATTTCCTCCAAAGCTGAGACCCAGGCACCTAAGCTATCGATGATAAGCAACACTGTAAACGCGATGCCCATACCTTCCACTAAGATCTTTGGTGGAGAAATATCCATATTTGACAGCCAATGTATCATGAATTCTAAATCTGCGTCGATGACGGACATGATTGGAGGTTGTTGGCTTAACGGAATTTATTATCAAATGTGATTGCATCATACATTATGCATACTTGCCCGCGTTCCAGGAGAAATAGTAAATCAGGATGATCGAAATGTCTCTCTCTGGCTGATCTATGTCAATGTATTTGGCAGAAACTACATTGATATGCTGTTTGCAATAGGCAGAGCTGCCACACTTAACAATGTGAATAACTGTTTGGTGGTATTGAGATAAATATCTAAGCAAAATAGCATACAATTTTTAGGTGAATAAGAGATAATCAGCTGTTTTAAAAACGTGTGTAACATTGGCACAATATGTTTAATTGCCACCACCTACCAATATTGTTACCATATACCCGTTTCATAGTGGTGAGTGCATTGCGTAGGACCACATTCAATATATTAACACCAACAGGTATCATTTACAAACGCAGGGTGTCTTCAGGCGTAATACTTTCGATAATGTCTTTTGACATCTTCAATAAGCGTCAGATTCTAGTTGTTGGTGAATGCTCTATGCTGGTGAAAGCGAATGTATTAGCCTAATGAAATTTTTAATATGGTATCTTCAAAGAATTTAACCATGAACCATATAACCCATTTTATACATTTTTATGACATCCCCTGTTATTGCCCATCTGCATGAATGTTATCCACTAAGCCCAACGAAAAAGCCTTGGATTTATGATATATAACATATATGCACGCATGGATTCGAATAAAGAAACCCGAGACTATCCGTCGGTTAAAAGTATGCAAATCGATCATCGGCACTTCTCACAATTGGGGATGATCATTTATTGTGCATTCTAACTACAGACGATGACGAAAATATAATTTCTCAGATTTGCTGATTATATTATCAATTCATTGATTAATGGCCTCCTAAAACCATGCTGAATTGGTTCATATTTCATGGTGTCAGCCTCAAAGGATCGCCCATATGACGGATTACATTGAGACGAAAACTCGTTATTTCAATAATCTTTGTGCGTCTTGTCGTCTGTGGCGCATTGTCCGATTTTCATTGGTGTAGTCCATATGAATGTGTAAAGACCAGTATCTGTGAATGAGTATTGATGTCACATATTTACTAATGTTGAAAATGAACAATTCATTTTAAAGTATTTTTAGTTGAAGTTTAGATAATGATTTTACCGGGACAATTTAGGAAACAACCATGCATACATGTCTTTTTAAATCACAAGAATGAGACCACTTGTTCTGATTAGATTCTTGTTTTACCTCATTTAAATGAGCCATCAACCACCCAGCACATTTTTAAGAATTTAGTTTAAAGAAAATTATTATACTATTATTATTATATTATTATACGTTATTATGAGGTAGCATTGTGTAAAATCCTATTATTGAGGGCTAATCATTCCAAAACATGTACCACAACTCGATATGTTACTGCAAATTATCTCACATTAATGATTAAAGCTTGCTCAATGTTAAATCATACATATATTCTGCTTTATTTTGATAGTGTCCTTTATATGTCGAAAGGCTATGATGAATGCAGGGGTAAAAGATTTCGGGTTGGTACAATCGCCCGGTAAAAGAACATATTGACATGATGCTGCTTCTTATCCGTTCGTAATAATCATTAACATTAAGCACCTTTTCATCTATATAAGTAAAAGTCAGCCTAAAGTATGCGCCACCATTTGGTATAGAGATTCTGCTTCAATATCAGTGAATCATGATGTCGTATATATATATATCATATTTACGTCATCTGCTTAACTCAATGTGATTCTGTTCGTCAATGTGATTGTTAAAGGTTCAACTTCATGAGTTGATTCCAGTCCTTCTAAAGCGGTTTGCAATGTATGGCGCTGTTTATCGCGGTAAAATAACATAATCTACTTGGTGACCAGATAAAGCAACGTACTTCCTTATTGTGCCTCATTGACCAGCACAATGCTATGTTCATCGGTTAAATGTAGAATTACATCCATTGGTGTTAAACGATATTACTGACAATTGCAAAAACTGACGCAACTTAACTGATCTATTTCGTGATGTTTATCATAAAGGCGCTGGAATAGAGTGCAATGAACTTTAAAAAGGCGAACAATATTTTAGCAAAAGCACCAGTGCCAGACACGCAGTCTGTCATACAATCACCGTGTCTCTCGGCGCACTTAATTCAAAGTCAATAGGGATAAAGCGTGACACATACGTCGCTTAACTTGGTAAAAGCATGCGACTAGACGGCTGATGGTGATGATCTTGAAGATGTCGGCAATCGCCCACTTTATCTCTACTGTGTGTGAACACATGTCGGTGGACATCATTTGCTCACATGAAATGTTCTGTAAAATAGAATTTGACATCGCCTCGAAATGGGAATGATAAAGAATAAAGACATTAACTAACCCTGACCTGAAGGTGACATTTTGCTTTGCTCCAATCCGCATATGCTTCCATCAACCTTAATAAACCGTGCTCACATTTGTTGTTTTTGGTTCCCTTTTTATTGCTTATACTCTCGTAAAACAGATAACTAAACTTTTTATCAACTTTAATCATAGTGCCAGAATGGCACTTGGTTCATCTCCATTCTCAAGCACAGACACTATATGTGAGAATATTGTCCGCTACGCTAACAATCCACTTCTATCCTCTCCCATCTACATTGTTCGTAACGATAAGTCTGAATAATAACTAAGTGGCTCTATTAAAGTTGCATTTCATCAAAAAATCACTCGATTTTTAATCGAAAAAAAAAGTTGCTAAATGCAAGAGTACTTAAATGGTGCTGATATCCGGAATCCAAAGTTGGAATGGCCGTATATATTTCTTGTTGTTCTTAAATAAACTTTCAGTTCCTTATTTTTCACGTCCCGTAAAAAATAACCCTTATTTGGAAGCTCATGTATTATTAATTCCGGAAGCGCAGAAACGTCATCACTCTGTGCCGTTCGCCGCCGGCGGATGTTTAGTTTGCGCTATTTTCATTGCGATAATGGACGACCAAAGCAAGAAACGAAGAAAAGGTGGAGGGAGAAAGAAGCTATTAACAGATTCAACAACTAAGAGAGGGAAGCATGAGCTAGACCACCTGCGGTCTAACACGAGGGTCTCTTTAAGATAGGCATTCAGGGAAGTGAGGAGTTTGACCAACGAAGAAGCTGCAAAGTTTTTGCTGGACATCTCGTTGTATTATGAATACGCTGCTATCGAATCGGCCTGTATTGAATCGACTTGTGTAAATGTCACCGATTAAATAAAATCTAAGGGCCTATTGTGTCCATTACACTATTTGTATTTGTTAATTGTTGTTGCAAACATACCTTACTTTGTAAATTTCAGGTAGAGAAATTATTGCATCCTCTTGACCCTAATTCAATGGCTGGTGTTCAGGTGTTCGTCATACCTTGCCCGCAATCAAGTTGTGGCAATGGACCACAACAGGCATAGGGATCGGGCATATGCACTCAAGAAGGATGGTCATCCAATGTAAGTCTCTCATGACAACTAAACTACACACTGACTAAATGTCCTATCAGAAAACAAAATACTTATGTCACACATGTAATGTGTTTTAGCTATTTGGCCATATAATGCCATTTTGTTGTGTTACAGGTACAGCACTCGCTTCAACAAGCAGTCAAAGACGTGGTCATCCGTTAAGAGGCCAAGACTTACGCCCATATACCAGATATGATGACAGAAATCTTAAGGCCCAAGCAATGCTGCAGCAATCACAACAACACCCACAACGCTCTGCTGATGACCCCGCAACATCAGTCTGAACATTGCTCCTGTGCCAAGGCCATCTACCCAAGAAACAGTTGAATTGCAGGTGTCTCGTATTGATTAGAATATGAATTGAAAATTTGTTTTGTTGAAATGTATAAATCTTTTATAAGTCACATTCTTTTGTCTGTAAATCCAAACTGTAGTAGAATAACTCATGGAATTGGCAAATAAATAATATATGAACTCATTTTAATGTCACTTCTTTTTTCATCAGGGCTAGAATTATGAACATAAAAAGTCAAATCTGAAGATAACGTGTCATGACTAATTGACAAAATAATGTGTGCATAATTCTTCTGTGTTTGAGAGACGAAAAATTGACTAATATATGAATGCTCATTACATAAAACAAATAGACAATAAATTATGAGATTGTTGAAACAAAAATATTCAGAGCAAATAATAACGCATGTTTTGTGAGACTAGGCAATTTCAATACTGGGACTTTTCAATATAACCCACACAAAAATACCAATCAGAACAATGAGATATTTCCTGATTAAAATTACAAATTAAAACATTTAAGCTTAGTATATTATCAAAACCTACTTTGTATTAAGCCTGTATACTGTCAATACTTGTCAAGGAAGAGGTCTCTGAGTTACCCTCCTGTTGCACTCCCCCCAAAAGCCATGAATCCATAGAACCAATTGCTGATAGGCGTTGTGTTTAAGCATCTTTTTTTTTTGGTCCTCGACAACCGCATCTAACTCCCATAGCAAGTCCACCCGGTACCTGTTAATAACCTCAATGTCCATCGGGTCAAGCACAACTCCTGCCGTCTGAGGTAGTGCATATGTGCAAAAGTCTGGGCTGTTGGTGCAACATTGTCGCTCCACAGGGGTAGGCATTTCCCTAATTGAAGGCAGATGCACCAGTCTGGTGAAGTGGTAGTTGATGGAGGGTGGAATCCTTCTTTCGGCAGTGTGGTTTGTCGGGTGATTGTAAGCGCAAACTGTGGTTGTCTGTCTAACCATCAACCAGTAACTGCCGCACCCCATCCAAATCCAGCCATCGCACAAAATTCTGAAAATACTATGAGTAATCAAAAGTCTTCATTTTGATGGATTGAATATCCCCAATGCAAATCGCTCTCTGTGACCAAAATTGCATGAAGGTTTATGGAGCAGCTGAAGAGTGCTAACTGCTGAGTTGTACAATACCTTCAATTTCTCTTTCCATGACAGCACTAAAGATTTAGCAGCCACTCTACTCTGCTGTAGGGTGTGTTGTTTTGCCAAGGTAGGCTCTGCGAACAAGATTGACTCGCTTTACGGCCTGTCGAGGTCTACAAACAAATGAGAACCAGTGGAAATATATGGTTCGATAAGTCCAACATGGGACCTCCTATTTACTGACAAAGTGATTCAGTTAGGTAAGGCAAGCCCAATAGTACCTTGTTTGAAGAAGGTGCCACCTCTTCGGGCTGGTCTGCAACCTCCACCGACTTGGACACCTGTGTTATGGTGAAAAAATTCAAACCATTAAACACATTCTTCCCAGTCATATTGTATGTATTGAGTTCAATAAAATACCCTTGATAAGAATCCAATTCAAATAATATAGGAACCAACCTCAGTTCCACACAGGTTGTCAGAATCTGTACCATGACCCCTTCCACTGCCTCTTCTTGTACGTGATCCCCTTCTTGGCGTTTCGATTTCTTTTAAATTTGAAAGTGGGTTGGTTCAATTTAATTAATGAATGAACATGACAAGAATAATTCAATCAATAACGTTACAGTGTTTGAGCCAAAAGCCTGCAAAAGTCAGCCAAAAACAATTTGTAAATAATACAGATTTAAGGTCATCTCTGTCACTAAATTTCACAAAATTTATTCCAGCTATCCAAAGGCTTCTACAACACCAGCATGGTGTTAAAGTAGACAATTATAGACACAATCTAAACCATGCGTTTAAGTCTTATCATAGTGGGTTCCGACAAACTTAAAATAACCCAAATCAGAACCAAAACCTCCCCACCCGTCTACTGCCCCTTGTCCAAACCCATACGATGATAAATACCACCCCAAACTCCTAGCGCGGACGTTTCAGTACAAATGGATTTGCATTAGCCGGCTGCTATCTTCTCTGTAGCCGTGCACGACGCCTTATTGACGTCGTACGATGTTCGTAACCAAATGCGGCGTTAACGATACATGAGTTCCAATTATACACGATAATTACGCAAATGTACATATGAAGAATAATTTTTCACATAAATGAATGTTTATTAACAAGTTGATGAGTTAGTTTACGTGTGAGATTTCGTCAAAGACGATTTAATCCGGCCAGACATTTTTTGAAAAGTTCAGGTTTATTTTGAATGACATGATGGGTTGCTGCGCGCACGCGCAGACAAGGTTCTTCGCAGGCGAACTTTTGCTTTCCGAATTTGATTATTTAAGTATATGTGTCATTTTGTCAATGATTATCTTTTGGCAATACCTACCGTAGAGGGGGATATGTATTCGACGATATCACATTGACAATTGAAAAAAAGATAACACTTATGGATTCCCGCAGCCTGGAGGGGGCACTTAGCCTTGTCCTGAGTAGGGGTGTGCCCCGGGATCTCAAAAACCTGTCCCCGTCATACAAGGTGAAAATGGCAAAAGCATACCCCATCCTACAAATATGAGGCCCAACAAAACCCGTCGGGGGGTCGAAAAAACATACCCCGGCAAATGTATACTACCTCCCCTGGGACCTGCAGCCACATGGCGAGTGAAACTGAAACTGCGTAATATGACGTCATATGTCCAAAACGGGGGTTGCCGTGAACGAAAGTTGTGATTCTAAAATTCAATGTGACAATTGATAAATAATCACGAAACAGTGGATAACCAAAATAGTGCGGTTAAACGGATATTCATCTCAATTCTCGACATATATAGGTACGTAAGTACACAACATTGATGAGAAGCTATATGCACTCGAAATAAAACGCTCACCGCACGACCTACATATATCTCAGCACGACGGTATATATTTATATTACCGTCGTGCGCGGCTATCTTCTCTGTAGGGTTTATGTATGCATAGAAGTTAGCGGCCGGCCGGCCAATTCAAATCCCTGTTTCAGTTCACTACAACCAGATAACGTAGACATCCTGAGGGAGACCCCAACCCCTTGATTTATAATACAATTTATGAGTTCATTCAGGGATATTCCAATAGTTTGCGATGAAAAAGCACCGATGCATGCATATGAAATAATCCAAATTCGAACAAATGGCATGGCTTTATACTCCAAAACGTGACAGACTATTACGCTTGAACATGCGCAGCCTCAGGGTTAGCACCGGTCGAACGGTACTATAAATATATAGAACGTTTTGTAGGGCTACCTCAGGGTTTGTTCGCAGGTGTAACGCTATTTATTGTTAAATTTACGGTAATCTATTGTACCGATAGTGTTCACTATATTGAGGCGGGTTCTTTTTTATATAACATTCGAAAACTCCAATCAAAGAAGAGTAGGAATAAAAAAACTCACCATTTCGGCTGCTTGCGTTTCCACCTTCTGTCGAATCTGCGCTGCGCGTGACGTCACGACTATGTGTTGTAAACAAATGACCCTTCAATACACATGCGTCATTTTCCCATCGACATGTGCTCATGTTTATAAACATGGGTGTGACCGACAGATTTCGATACGGTGTAACAGACGATATAGTGTTGAACCAGTCCGCAAAATGGTTTATATGGGTTCCAAAAGAGTTGTTCTATTAAATGGAGCAAAAAAACCGCATGCCATTGTTTTGGAAAAAAAGCGCCTTTAACAACATCATCCATGTTTCATCTGATTTAGATCACACTGAGATCGATGTATTAGATGAAATTGATCGCAATACCATATGTTTCTTGCAGCATCCTATACTTATACTTATTCTATATATAGTTTCACCTCTGCTCACCGATTATATAACATATATCAAACCAGCGACGCGTAAATCTTGTATCATGAGGATCATATCGGATGTGTACCGGGAACTTTGCCGACTCAATATTAACCATTCAAAAACAATTTGCAACTGAAAATGATATTGTAGTGGTTGTAATTATATTGACGAGCTGCAAAAGAAATAAAATACAGAAAATCATCTGGATGTTCTTATTGACAATCAAGCATCCTTTGAACACAGTGAAATATATATGGTGCAACATTGAACCCATATATAATGGTCATTGAGTGAACGGAAATTCTTAAAATTGTCACAAGCACCGAAACCTAAGCCACTATTCTGTATTAAAAAACAGCCATGTAGGAAAAAGAACATTTTCCGTACATGATGTATTGGTGAGTGCGCAAATAGCGTGTTAAATCATGCAGTTATGACATCAGATATCAATTGGTTTGTCGCAACCGTTACAGGATAAATCTACATCAGAGTAAATGATTTATCTCGAGGCTTAGCAGTTAAAATCGACAATATATTGGAGACGGGGGTCGTTTTATTTCCATTTAACTTATTAGGGACAATTTAAAACGCTATGTAACAGTGTATGTGTCTGATGTAACATTGTGGAAGTAAGTTACGATTCTATTGTTTTCCATCAGTTTTCAATGCATTTGTAAACCCCAATTACATACATAATCCAAACAAGATTTAATTTGTTCTTTAATATTTTTAGTCATAATTGATGATTGAAAGCAATAGGTTTACGTATAATTAATCGCGCACATTGATGTGTCAATCCCTCTTGATTGTTTCCTGACCTTGCTGCAAACATTGGCCGCGTATTTGCAGTCAGTACAAAGTAGGAAACTTTAAATAGTTTGTTTAAATAAATAATTCTTGAATCGTTTGTGTTTGGAATTCAATTCATGCAGCAAGGTGCATTTAAGGCTGAGTGATCGCCAAATGTTTTAATGCAATCTCATTAATAAACAAACTTTGCATTAGGGCATATATTTATTGCATTTTCGATATTTCGTGGGGGTTTCTTTTTCCACATGAGTTACCCTAATAGAAACAGGCATCGACATGCGATAGGCCCCACTGAATCTACAATAGATCACTTCAATACAGCTCCCAGTCGACAGTGCAAAATGCGTCGAGGACTGCAGGGCCTCATCAGCAGCAATACGCGCTACTCCATCACATTCTATATTATTGCTTCCTGGGATAGATCCAACCGGGGAATCGGTATGATTATTTCCCGTTTATTTACGTTCGCGCTTGTTGCATAACATCTTCTGATATAATTCGTGGTATTCTTGCAAGTGCAATATTATGATGCAATTATGGAGCGGAATAAAGGCTAAAGGAATCTCAAAACGTTATTGCCAATTTATCTAGAACATTCACCTCGGTCAAACCCGCGTTCTAGGAATGTATGGATTATAATCATGTTCTATCTTTCAATAATCTACCAGCCTCCTTACTCAATATTTTGCCATTTCTTTTTACGTTTCTTCATAATAGCTATGAATTAATTTGCATTGTATTAGAATAAAGCCGATTAAGTAAAAAAAAGTATATGAAACATTCTCATATCTAGGAATTAATCAAACGGAAGAATGGATTGGAAGTATGAGTACTGCTTGAATCTTCAGAAGCATTCATTAACCAACTTTGCATCTATTGATATGGGGATGTTGTCCGTCATATAGACCATTCCAAAAATGAATCTGCTGTAATTGTAATACAACTGTCAGACCTTCGTCAGCAGTTACTGCTGCTTGTGTTTTTGATGCATCAGACAAATATATATCTGCATACATGGTGTTAAATAATGCAATATGCGAGTGCAATAATGAGAGGTCGAAAGATAAATCTCTGAATCTCAGGCTTGTACTGAGGAATCGTGTAGATTATAATCGCTGATAATGTCTTCATCACACGTACAAATCATTATATCGGATAATGTTGCAAGATATTGACGAATACGTTACACTGTAGAAAGAGAACATGATTTGGTTTTCATTCATGAATAGCAACGGCTGTTATTTCAGTTAAATCATAAACAAATGTTGAGTTTCAAGGTGATGCACTAATATATGGTGATTGATTCACAACTACGCCAAATACTTCAATTATATGCATTGCTAAATGAATTGTAAGCACTGACATATCCTTCATTCATCCATTTATTAAGCCATTAATTAAATCATTAACTTTTTTGATCATTCATCGATTAATTATGATATCATTCCATGTAAAGAGCATGTTACGATCATATACGATTAAATGTAAAATGATGTGTGAGATTTGGATCCAATGAAACACCCTTCGAGATGGAACACACATCAACAACAGCCAAGTTATTGCACATGCCGCAATTCAGCGGCTCATTACGCTTAGGTTAACCCAGTACATTCAGGAAAATCGACCTCTTGCAAGTGATAGGTCTCAATGGGTGGTCTCTGATCGGCTAGTCATGAAGGGTGGAATTGGAGATATTGCTGATGATTTCCGCTGCAGCCTCCAATCCATCTTGCCACGCTACTTGGGTCCGTATTGATGTGGCAATTGAAGTTTTAGTATCACCCATTATGAGTCGATGTCCGCCTCGGTTAGGGAATCTATTCCTAGTGGAAACAGGAATACAAATTGCTAGGACCTTTATCCACGGGAATACAGCATCACCAACATCTTTCATTGCTATGAATTATACAACGAGCTTATTTACTAAAATGCAAGTGGTCATTTAGGTCATTTCTAAATCTGGCAACTCAACGCAGCACACCATTAACCTAGAATGAGTCATTTCCCCCAAAGCTGAGACCCAGGCATTTTGAAATATAAGTTAAGCAACACAGTAAACGCGATGCCCACACCTTCCACCTAGTTCTTTGGTGAAGATATATCTATATTTGAGAGCCAGTGTAGCATGAATTCTACATCTGCTTCGATGACGGACATAATTGAAAGTTGTTGGCTTATCGAATTTATTTTCAGATGTAATTGCATCATATATTATGCATAATTGCACGCGTTTCCGAAGAAATAGTAAATCAGGATGATCTAGAAGTCTCTCTCTGGCTGATCTATGTCAATGTATTTGACCGGCAGCGACGACATTGGTATGCTGTTTGCAGCAGGCAGAGTTGCCATTCTCTAGAATGTGAATAATTGTTTGGTGGTATTTAAATCAGTCAACAATATCCAAGCCATAATAGTATATCATTTTCATGCATGTTAATTAGTTACGGGAGAACAAGAGATAATGAGCATTTTGAAAAGCGTGTGTCACACTGGCGAACAATTGTTTAATTGCCACCACCAACCAATATATTTACCACATACCAGTTTTATAGTGGTAAGCGTATTTCGAATTAACATAGCTCTGTATCGACAAAAATGTGGCTCCTGTCATATTCATATAATTAAACCCTAGTTTCGCTTTTAAACACAGTTAGATGGCGGACATTCGTAACGCTTTTATTGTCTGATTTATGTATTCTATCTCATATATCAAATACATGCATACACGTGCATCAAAAATAAACAGGAAGAAGGGTAATGTTTATTTTGTCAAATAAAATATGTATGTAATTTTGTTGCTTCATTCTTATGCTATAGCCCGAATATGTAAAAACTAACTGGCAAATTAGCAAGTTTATGTTATGAAAAGAATAAATTATGAACTATGACCAAAGAGCATATACATAAGATCAGAGGGCTCAGTCCGAATAGCTATGGGGTGAATTAATTTGTAAACAGCACGCCCATCCTCTAGTGGCCTGCTGCCATAAAAACAACAAAAGCATATTGGACTGTCGATCAAACGTCTCGGGGATTAGTGTTGCTTAAGTTGAGGATATGGAGTCTTCTGATTGGTCGAGGCTCACGCGCCCCCAAATCGATCAGAAATGGTTTTACGATAGATGCAATGAAAATCAGCGCTCTGCTCACAGACAGCGTGATCACATATTTCGTCAGTTGAAGGCGCGAGTGAGCCCTCCTAGCGTAGCTTTAATCTCTTTGCTATAACTGAACGAGGTTTCCTTTGACCAGGTAATCACTGCAAATACCAGATTGAACCTTGGGTACACAAATCATCTGAAAAAGTAGCGGTCATGAAATTTATATTTACAACTATGGCAACAGTAGTATGAGGGTGTCTATAATACCAATATGATGTTTTCCGTAAGACCACGCTGAATACATTAACGTCCACTGCTATCATTACTATCATCACTGCTTGATAACTTCTTCTAACATCTGCCATACGCGCCCATATTCAAATGTCAGATACCGGCACTAGTTGTTGGTAAAGGCACTATGCTGGTGAAAGCGATGTTAATAGCTTCTTAGGTCATATACAGTAACCTCTACTTGCGCTGACGACTTAATTAAACATAATTATCAGCTAAGATAAGCACGGTAATTCACAACCACACCAAACAGTGTTGTAATATTACATAATCATTTTGCCCGTTTATAGCATATAATGTTTTTTTCCCGGCTCTACAAGAAACGAGGTACAATCGTGGGCAATTAAACTTTAATTAATCTGCCAAGTTTTTCATCAAGGAACACCCTCAAGATTGAACATGCCTTAATAATCACCAAACCATTGCTGATAAACTGGTAAATACACATTCCCTGAATGTCACATCACATCCCTCCCTGACTAATGGGACCCGTATGCAGTGAATTATTGTAATTTTAGTCTGACTGGCCGAAACGATGTCCGTTCTATCGGGATTTATACTTGTAATGGAAATTTAAATGTCGTCTCTTCAAAGAACTTTATCAGGAGCCACATGGCGTTTATATAACATCAGCTGTTATCGCCGATCTGCACGAATGACATCAACAACACCCATCAAAAAGGCCTTGGATTCATCGACACTCCAGAAAATTGGACGATGACGAAGATACAATTCCTCAGATTTGCTTATTATATATCGATTCAGGGATGGATGGCCTCGAGGGTTAGCCCATATGACGGATCACATTGAGACGATAACTCGTAATACCAATAATCTTGGTACGTCATGTCGTCCGTGGCGTATTGTCCGATTTGCTGTATCATTCAATGAATGTTACACATTTACTAATGTTGAAAATGCAAAGCGCATATGACATACTGTTCTGCACAATTCATTTTATAGCATTTTCAGTTGAAGTTTAGAAAATGATTTTACCGGGACAATTTAGGAAACAACCATGCGCCGTGCCATACACGTAAAATACATGCATACATTTAAAATCACGAATTTTTATGCATATGCAGCATTTCAATTGAAGAATGAGACCACTTGTATGTTCTGAGTAGGATTATTGTCTGACCTCATCTCTGTTGAAGTTATCGTTGTATCAGCTTTATTTTTGTATATTAAGGATGGTGAAGTTCAATAGCGTTGTTTATTTCACGGAAGAAGATACGGTGTCGTTTTGGCGCGAGATAACGCGGAAACCGCGAGAATACTACAATGTATTTAGTGTTTTGCTACGTATTTTCAGCAATCTCAATGAGCTATCAACCACAAAACCCATTTTTCTATATTTATTTGAAGGACATGATCAGACAATAGCGTTATTATGAGGCATCATTGTGTAAAATGAGCATCGTGCTTAACAAATCAGTCAGCAACATACCCTAGGATGATGTCAAACAACAAACATCATCAATATCTTAGTAACGACTTCCCAACGGTAAGCAATGATGTGCTCTGATTACATATATATAACCTTATATATACGATTCTCATACTTTATTCTTGTGCAGCTGCAAACACAGCTGATCATAAGGAAATTCAAAAAGGAATAAATTCTGGTAACACACCGTGATTAATTGCAGGAAGGTCAGGAAACGAAACTATTTGAAATAGTCAAAGACAACCCATCATTGATGCTATAAACATCCGTTCATTCCAAGCATCGATCATCTAATAGCGCTGAACAAATCGAGTTATGTTTGGATTGCGCATACCACTGATTGGATAGGCTTTAAAAATGACAGGCTATATAGATGAATGGCAAACAGATTTTGATGCAATGATTAGATTAAAGCCTGCACAATGTTATGGACCCCGCTCTATTTTGACATTGTCCTTCATATTTCAAAAGGCTGTGATGCCAATTCACATAAATGAAAACAGGGATAAAACGCCTCAACAGAACTGTACGATATGAGGGTAGAAGATCAACTGGGCTATTTGCTCTCGTTAGCGACATATTTGTGTATATGTATAACAAGCTTTCTCATGGGGTAGATACACACGTCCGGTAAATGACGTATTGAGTATGATGTGATCCGTTTTCTATTACTTTCGTAATAATCACTAACATTAAGCTCGGCGCAGAAACCTTTGCAACCACGTAAGTAACAGCGAGCCTGAAGTATGCGGCACCCTGGTGTGTAGCGATTCTTACTCGATATCAATAAAACATGATTTTACATACATCATATTTACATCATATGCTTTACTTACTGAAGATTATATACGTCAATGTTATTGTATTGGTTCTAACGAGTTGATTTGCATCCTACCACAGTGGTTTGCAATGAATGTCGCTGCTTAGTAGAGTTAAATAACATATTCTGCTCGGTGATCAGTTAATGCAACGTACTTCCTTATTTCCTACAGAGCAACATAATTGCTAGATATATCGATTAGGTAGATGATTACACTCATTGAAGTTAAACGACATTACTGACGATTGCATAAAACTGACGCAACACATCTAAAAGACGTTGCAACAGAGTGCAATGAACTTCAAAAAGGTGAACAATTTTGTAGCGATTACTGCAAAAGCACCAGTGCCAGACACGCAGTCTACTTTAATGTCATGCAATCAACTTAAAAGGTCTCTTGGCGAACTTAATCAAGAAGGAAAAACCGTGACACATATGTCATTTAGCTTAATAAAAGCAAGCGACTAGACGGCTGATTGTGATGACCTTGAAGATGTCGGCAATCGCCCACTTCATCTTTACTGTATATGAACACACGTGGGTGGACATAATGTGCTCAAATGAAATTTTTTGTCAATCAGAATTTGTCATCGCCTTGTACATGGGAGTAATAAAGATTTTGGAAATCAACTAACCAATTCCGAAACCTGATACCTGAACTAAAGGTGACTTCGGTTATATTTGCCCAATCACCAGCACATGTCACATTTTATTGAAAGAGTTGAGAAAGCAAAGAAAATGTTCTATTGAAATGCATCCGTTTTCATTAAATCAGGGCCACTATCTTCATCATTTGTTTGCCCAAATCCTACCCATCCGCAAATTCGGCCATATTCAACCTTTATTAATCCGTGCTCACATTTGAGTTGTTTTGGGTTCCTTTTTTTATTGTTTACACTCTCGTAGAACAGATAACTTAACTTCTTATCAACTTTAATCATAGTGCCAGAATGGCACTTATTTCGTCTCCATTCTTAAGCACAGGTACTATATGTAGGGATGGTGTTCCCTAAACTGACACTCCACTTATATTCTCTCCCTTCCACTTTGTTTGTAACGATTGGGTAGATTTATATCCAGCTAAACAAGTGGCTTGTGAAAAGCAAAGCGAAAACTGTCTAAATAATAAACCAGATTTATTCTGATTAAGATTACATTGAGGATTTCTGAGCTCGATGTATTAGCGGAGCTTATATAAGATGAAATTGATCGCAATACCTAATGTTTCTCGCAGCATCCCATACTTTAATAATTGATTATGCTTCGAATAAAGATATAATGAAATCAGATAAATATCTCTTGCTCAACATTAAACCCATATGTAAGCGCCATTTGGTGCACGGAAATTAGCAGAAGCTATCACAAGCAACAAACATGGGTGACTATACTGTATTGGAAAAGCAGCCATGTTGGAAATCGAACATCGTCTGCATATGCTGTTTTTAGTAGTATGTGCACGAACATTGTGTTAAAATATGCAGCAATATCATCAGATATAAATTGGTTTGTCACCTCTGTGTCGGAACAGATTTACATCAGGATGATATATATATCTCATGGCTTAGCAAATGAAATTGACATTTTTGGGGGTGTCAGATTCTAACCTTGGATAAGACACCCAACAAATACATCAACCGAAATCAATCCCTTAAAAACTGACAAGTGATATTTTCTTGATTTGACCCATGGTTAACTTCGGCATCCGCCTCCAATATAACAACCACGAACTCGCACCATACCTGCGGTACTTTCGAAACGGTCACCATAAATAGCTGGTATATGAATATTTCTCAACCTGCGTGTTATTGGACAATTTATATTCCTAATTTAAGTGAATCGATAAGCCATTAAGCGTATGGGTCCAATATTTACTTCAGCCTTCGGCAGAGTGAAGGATCATGATATAGAAACAATTCTTTACGCACACAACAAAACCATTGCATCTGTCTCATCATCCAGAGGTCATTGGAAACAACGCGAGCGCATACATCCGATTGATGGTCATGGCGTTTCAATTCAGACCATAGCAAAGGCACGTATGCTAGATGCACATGTGAGGATTGTCACAAAGCATTACGCAAAAGAGGAAACCAAAGGTCCAAGTTAATATGAAGCTTACGACAAACTCTAAAGTATCTAATACAGAGTGGTGGATATATATGATATATATATATATATATATATATATATATATATATATATATATATATATATATATATATATATATATATATATATATATATATATATATATATACTGACGATTACAACCATTCGTAGACTTAAACCATTCGTGGACAAATTTTTATAGTACATTTTAGCTATCATTAATTATCGATTATTTATTCGGCATATTTTAATTGATACATTGATATAGTTTAATGCGAATAAAAATCTTTTTGTCACTTTTTATTCCTGGTATATACTTTTAGTCCTCGAAAGGTCGTCCACGAAAGGTCAAGACACTAATTTATACGTATAAATCCAACCTTTCGTGCCCATATATATTTTCCAATTTTTGCGAAATACCGAAATATTTAAATCATTTTCAGTCATCATGGATTAGAAACATAATATGTGTTGTAGAGGTGATCATTATCAACCATCGGTACCATTTCGCGATTTATATCAAAGTTGTAGATTGATAAACAACGAGAAAAATAGAGTATTTCGGTATTAAAATTTAAAAATAAACCAAATATTTTAATTTTTCAACTAAACATATCCAACACACGTGATGAAACATTATTTCGGCAATTTGGATCGAAATATATATCGTTATGCGGAAGATATTGAGGTTTGCGGGTTATGTCAACGAATGGTTATTTGTTAAAATTTCATTTCGCTATTATATTCAAAATCCAAAGAAATCATGCGTGAAAGATTAACGTTGTACGTTACTAAGACTAGACTAACACATTCGAATGGTCAAACCAAAATATTTTCAATTATTTTGGACGAAAAAGTGCGTTGACTTTATGTGGACATACTGGTATATCCTTTCGTGGACCTAAGTCTACGAAAGGTTGGCGGTTTGTCCACTAAAGGTCGCGTTCGTGCTAATATATATATATATATATATATATATATATATATATATATATATATATATATATATATATATACATGGAGGAGGACAAGATTCATCGGTACGTCAAAAAAAGCACGCAAATTGGTTGCTAGATCGGTTATCCAAAATGTGTTGGTGAAAATGGTTTTCATAAGGCAGCTTCCTGTATTGATTTGTGAGATAGGTCAAAGCGCAGCTGTGCCAGTTCTTTTTTGAATATATATTAAGCATTGTGTGGCTCAGAGAGCCGAATATGTGTTTAATCTTTACAGTGTGCCTTATCCGTCAATGTCACGATTTATTCGAATTTGTCTTAATAGAGTGTATTGCTTATGCCCGTTTGCCTGTTTTAAGTACAAATTCCCACTAGACTTGTTAATTGACAGCGCCCATGGAGTTATCATCTAAAAGTCATGACTGTCGTTGACACCATCCTAACTCCCACTTCCACCCAACGCCTCTTTCAACCAACCCCCATTACATCCCAAATCCTATTTTACCTAACCCCCACTACCATCCCAACCCCTCTTTCACCCAACACCAACTACCATCCCAACCCCTACGCAATATTGTAATCAGCAATCTTTACGAAAATATCGTATTAAACAAGCAAGATATTTTGTTGTAAGTCTTTATAAAACACACTCGCAATATCTCAATTGGCTAAATGCAATTACGATAACAATAGTTTGATTAGGGGTATGAAATAGACATTGCTGTTCTACTGCACCTCTACAGCCACCCATTATATTGAGAAGACAGACTAGGCTAGACTGATTCAGACCAATCAGATAAGCAGTCGACAATACCCTTCCTTCAACCTTCCATTCTTTACTTAGTATGTATGCAAAACGATAAACCTAAATCGTATCCATTTGAACAAGTGGCTTATAAAAACGAGTGAGTGGAAAACTCTAGCTATTAAAGCTGTGGCGCAATTAATCACATATATCTTTCTACAATTTAGTGCAGTGTAGAAGTTTGCAAGTAGTTAAGCTCCTTAAAAATGTGATGGGATGGATCGTAAGCAGCTGCCAACACAAATATTGCATATATACTACGACAACCAAAGCAAACAGTCACCTATAACACCGATTACAGTTTGACCAGCCTTGGACCAGTTGGTTATTATGCGCTGGATTCGGACAGTACTCCTACTTCGAAGTGTAGGAGAAACTATAAATCAACAAATTGCATCAGATAACGCTATCAGCGCGGATGTGATTTTGTTGTCGAAACAAAATATTAACCAAGTCATTTCGTGTTTCCTTAATTAAGTTACATATCAAGTTGAATCCAACAGTACAAAATAATCCCGACATACAATTGTTTGTGAAGCTAACGGAAAAAAACGCCACGTCTCCATACTACCGTTTGCACAGTTTACTATCCGTTCATATTTGGGGCTAATTGCGGTGTCTCAACAGAGTTCCAAAGTAAGACAATCTACCTCACAGGCAAATGGCCAAGCTGGAGGTGCTTATCACATCTGCTGTGTAGTTAGGTTAAACATGATAGGAAAGAGTGGTATTTGCAGGTGAATTTAAAGTTCTCAATTATGCCCATCATGTAGCAGTAGCGTCTGATAGTAAGGGGCATTAGGTAACAAAAGGTTGTGCATTAAGTACAAGGCATTCAATCAGGATTATGTGTCCTTTTGATTGATCATCATACTTGACACTTAGTGCTTCCAATTTTATTGACAACATTGCACTTTCTACGTTAAGCAACCCTATCCCAATTTGATCGTCGAAACTGTCGCAAATATATGATACGAAAACGAGTTGCATGGTCGCCATTTGTAGCCTACCGATGCAAACAGCCATGTACCTGACAAAATTCAAGACCTGCAGAGCACCAATCGTACATTTAAGACGAGCACATATGTTATCATAAGTCAATGCATGGATGTAACAAACACTACACGGCGCTGCTGTGCAAGATTTCCATCCATGGGATGATGAGAATGTGACGTGAAATAACTATCCTATGAATACATAATTTGGAAGGAAATTACTTTGCTAACTCCAGGTCTCAATCCTTTCATTTATATCCAGAGCAATCAACGTGAGCTGATTTGGGTTATCACGAAAGACACATATAGTGATGCTGTATATATTCCCCTATTTCACTACTTTTTCCGCAAGCAAATGTATACAACAACGCTTTGCCTCTCTGGGAAGAAACTGTTCATATTTCTATTGCTTGATTTGATATTTTAAGGACTGCGTAGAGCATGTAGTGGTAACTGCGATGTGATGTGCAATAAAGGAAACGAGTCAGATTACATATTAATTTCTAACATTATATAGCTTACGCAGTAGTATCGTAGAAAAGACCTCGGAAATGTTGAGCTGTGTGTCCATTTACAATGTAAGCTATTGTTTTATGAATCTGTGGCAACATATTTGTTTCCACATGCAATACATATTATAAATATTAACTACAAATACAATATCATCTCTGGGCACTGATTAACATTCTTCGGCTTATTTAGAGCCATTTATTTCTCTAGGTAGTTTACGGGATTTTCGTGCTTAATGCATCACCTTCTTCTAAGTTATTATATGGTATCGTGGAGTCAACCCAGGCGGTGAAATTATATGAATGCAACCTAAACGGTCCCAGCATCATGTTGTGTAAGATGGCATTTATGTCCTAAAAGGTAAACACGACCAAAACAAACATTTAACAACGATAAAGTATTAAATAGTTTGCATTATCAATAATAGCATAGGAGTAATGTAGAGAATTTAGCAGCGTCAGAAGTTCAAAATAACATTCTTAACCGGCCGTGGCAAATTTTTCAGAAAAACTTCTACCTATATTCTTATCATTCCAGCACTTCCTGACCTTCGTACATTTTAGTTATATACATATACAACCATTTCTGTGCACAATCGATGAGAATATGTTAGTATAGGAAAATACATGATGCATCGATTATTTGGTTTGAGGAGTCCATCTCGATTAACAACAGATGAACTACACCTTTTTGATTAGATATTGTAATAAGTGTTATGACCATTGATATGGAACTTATGATGATATAAGATGTTAATCATTTAAGCAACTTTATGAATCCGTATCTATATGAACCAATTATATAACGACGTTGCCATTGCCAAGAACAAAACCTGTTAAAATGTTTTGCAATATAAACCCTACTGACAAATAAGGTTCGGTGTTTTGACATTTCGTCTATTGGGGAATCATCCTCGTCTTAATATGACCATGCAGTTAAATTAAGAGAAGGAATTCATTCTTTTGCCTCTTTGTGGAATCTATTTAAATCAGTATGAATTACAAATGTCACGGCATGTTCGTTGAAATTGACAATACATGGAAGGACAAGTTTCGACTTTGAATAAGACACCCTATGTATACATGATCTGTGAATAAAAGGACATCGCAAAGTGACAAATGAGGTTCGGTGTTTTGACATTTCGTCTATTGGGGAATCATCCTCGTCTTAATATGACCAAGCAGCCCATGTTCAAATTATTCGCGACCCTGTATTTCCATCATCGATATAGTAATCACAACCAGGCAGCATTTGGATGAGTCTCATGGCCAGCTGCATTCTGCTAGCTTAGCTGATATTCTTTGTTTGAAGGAGATATTGAATGAATAACAACTCCCTGCCAGATAAACATTATGGCGCTATTGAAATTCCTTTTGAAATCTACTATTTCTAAGCACATGAATATCATCGTCACATACTCATTACAGGACAATCGCAATATTGAGTCACACGCTTAGTATTAGAAACTGGTGTTACCTCATTTAAATAAATTATCAAACCGACGACCCTATATTTGTTATAGAACAGGATCCGAAAATGAGGTACAAGCGAGCCAATACTTTCAAAACCCTATCATATATGGTCCAAAGGGTTTACGCCAGAGACGAAACAAAATTAAACACTGAGAGGCTGAAATTGATATTCTGCAGGAACAAGTTATCTATCTCAAATACATAGGACAGGGAGTGACAGCTAGCTGATAAAGTACCTGTCAGAAGGTTCCTGGAATGGGATAGATGTAGCTACGTATCGATAAATGTTTCATTGTAGATTGATTATCACGAGACAACAGGAACAGTAAAATAAATGGAATTCAAGGATATGCTTACACGGTCAGCTCACCACCTCAATAACTCGAGTCGCCTTTACAGGGGATTTCGTTAATGGTATAGAGTTGGTTTCGTGTGTTCTGTTTGAATAAAACAAAACGCAACAGATGTGTAAACAGCTATCAGGAATCTCGTCAACAGAAGCACATTAGATCAGTGCAAATAGTCAAACCACAGCGAGAGGGGTGCTGTTTATGTTAAATTTATTTGAACTGATATCTGCATACCTTACCACTTAAATGCACACTCAGCGAAACGAAACTTATCAGCAATATAGTACACGGTCAAACTGTATGTCCTTTAACCAACAATAAGTCAAGATAAACGACATTTTGGCGGCACATCTCTAGTTATCTGTTCAACGGATAATTAGGAAACTACACGTACAACCGCACGTTCTACCGTCTACGTCCACGTCTCAATCTACAACATTCAACGAGCTGCTACCCAACGAAGCAACTGCCAGTTAACTCGTGTTATGGAGACCGACCCACGGAAGGCAACGCAGGGGTCGACATCACATTCGTGGACACCCTTAAGATGGACATTTAAGTCACAACAGTCGGGGAGCTGGTCAAATGCATGGTTCGGTTCCAATAGCTGGAATTAAATTGAATTGAACATTCCATCAAATATCGTATAGTTTTATTGAAACGACCACTTTTTCATCGATGTTCAGCATATCCAATGATGATGTAAGAGGTTCATTTATCAATATAGTGCAACATTATTTAGTAAATGTGCAATTACTGTGATGACTGTTAACCGCAAATACAACATCACAACCGATTTGTTACTTATAATTAGGACAAGCGTATTTGATATAGCAAAATGTATCTCATTTCGCTCAATGGGTAAGCCTCTTTCACATTGTTGTTTTGTCAAATCACAGAGAAGCATTATCGTCTTTACACCGTCGCATTGTCAATAGTTGTATGACATTGTCAAGCCCACAATGGTTATAATACTTGTTTACGTTGAATGATGTCACATAGAAGCAGCAGTAAGAACAACAATAAATTACTACAATGCAGCGACAAATGATATTAAGAGTGCGGTTATTGATGTCCTAAAAGAACAACACTACCAATCGAACCTGTTATATCTAATTTCGCCCGAGTATGAAATATTCAGCATTATCAATCTTGCCTTTTTGTCAGTATTGCAAACAATTCATCAAACATCAGTCATCATTTATTCTATACTAGCTTATTATTCCTGTTCTTCTAGGAAAATACATTTAAAGACAAATTGCTAGGACCTTTATCCACGGGAATACAACATCACCAACATCTTTCATTGCTATGAATTATACAACGAGCTTATTTACCAAAATGCAAGTGGTCATTTAGCTCATTTCTAAATCTGGCAACTCAACGCAGCACACCAGTAACCTAGAATGAGTCATTTCCCCCAAAGCTGAGACCCAGGCATTTTGAAACATAAGTAATCGATGATAAGCAACACAGTATACGCGATGCCCACACCTTCCACCTAGTTCTTTGGTGAAGATATATCTATATTTGAGAGCCAGTGTAGCATGAATTCTACATCTGCTTCGATGACGGACATGATTGAAAGTTGTTGGCTTATCGAATTTATTTTCAGATGTAATTGCATCATATATTATGCATAATTGCACGCGTTTCCGGAGAAATAGTAAATCAGGATGACCTAGAAGTCTCTCTCTGGCTGATCTATGTCAATGTTTTTGGTATGCTGTTTGCAGCAGGCAGAGTTGCCATTCTCTAGAATGTGAATAATTGTTTGGTGGTATTTAAATCAGTCAACAATATCTAAGCCATAATAGTATAACATTTTCATGCATGTTAATTAGTTACGGGAGAACAAGAGATAATAAGCATTTTGAAAAGCGTGTGTCACACTGGCGAACAATTGTTTAATTGCCACCACCAACCAATATATTTACCACATACCAGTTTTATAGTGGTAAGCACATTTCGAATTATCATAGCTCTTTATCGACAAAAATGTGGCTCCTGTCATATTCATATTATTAAACCCTAGTTTCTCTTTTAAACACAGTTAGATGGCGGACATTCGTACCGCTTTTATTGTCTGATGTATGTATTATATCTCATATATCAAATACATGCATACATGTGCATCAAAAATAAACAGAAAGAAGGGTAATGTTTATTTTGTCAAATAAAATATGTATGTAATTTCATTCGGATACAAACTTATGCTATAGCCCGAATATGTAAAAACTAACTGGCAAATTAGCAAGTTTATGTTATGAAAAGAATAATTTATGAACTATGACCAAAGAGCATAAACTTTAGATCAGAGGGCTCAGTCCGAATAGCTATGGGGTGAATTAATTTGTCAACAGCACGCCCATCCTCTAGTGGCCTGCTGCCATAAAAACAACAAAAGCATATGGGACTGTCGATCAAACGTCTCGGGGATTAGTGTTGCTTAAGTTGAGGATATGGAGTCTTCTGATTGGTCGAGGCTCACGCGCCCCCAAATCGATCAGAAATGGTTTTACGATAGATGCAATGAAAATCAGCGCTCTGCTCACAGACAGCGTGATCACATATTTCGTCAGTTGAAGGCGCGAGTGAGCCCTCCTAGCATAGCTTTAATCTCTTTGCTATAACCGAACGAGGTTTCCTTTGACCAGGTAATCAATACAAATACCAGATTGAACCTTGGGTACACAAATCATCTGAAAAAGAAGCGATCATCAAATTTATATTTACAACTATGGCAACAGCAGTATGAGGGTGTCTTTAATACCAATATGATGTTTTCCGTAAGCCCACGCTTAATACATTAACGTCCACTGCTATCATTACAAACGCGGCGTGTCTTAAGGCATAAAATACTTGACAACTTCTTTTTACATCTGCCATACGCGCCCATATTCAAATATCAGATACCGGCACTGGTTGTTGGTAAAGGCACTATGCTGGTGAAAGCGATGTTAATAGCTTCTTAGGTCATATACAGTAACCTCTACTTGCGCTGACGACTTAATTAAACATAATTATCAGCTAAGATAAGCACGGTAATTCACAACCACACCAAACTGCGTTGTAATATTATATAATCATTTCGCCCGTTTATAGCATATAATGTTTTTCCCCGGCTCTACAAGAAACGAGGTACAATCGTGGGCAATTAAACTTTAAATAATCTGCCAAGTTTTTCATCAAGGAACACCCTCACGATTGAACATGCCTTAATAATCACCAAACCATTGCTGATAAACTGGTAAATACACATTCCCTGAATGTCACATCACATCCCTCCCTGACTAATGGGACCCGTATGCAGTGAATTATTGTAATTTTAGTGTGACTGGTCGAAACGATGTCCGTTCTATTGGGATTTATACTTGTAATGGAAATTTAAATGTCGTCTCTTCAAAGAACTTTATCAGGAGCCACATGGCGTTTATATAACATCAGCTGTTATCGCCGATCTGCACGAATGTCATCAACAACACCCATCAAAAAGGCCTTGGATTCATCGACACTCCAGAAAATTGGACGATGACGAAGATACAATTCCTCAGATTTGCTGATTATATATCGATTCAGGGATGGATGGCCTCGAGGGTTAGCCCATATGACGGATCACATTGAGACGATAACTCGTAATATCAATAATCTTGGTACGTCATGTCGTCCGTGGCGTATTGTCCGATTTGCTGTATCATTCAATGAATGTTACACATTTACTAATGTTGAAAATGCAAAGCGCATATGACATACTGTTCTGCACAATTAATTTTATAGCATTTTCAGTTGAAGTTTAGAAAATGATTTTACCGGGACAATTTAGGAAACAACCATGCGCCGTGCCATACACGTAAAATACATGCATACATTTAAAATCACGAATTTTTATGCATATGCAGCATTTCAATTGAAGAATGAGACCACTTGTATGTTCTGAGTAGGATTATTGTCTGACCTCATCTCTGTTGAAGTTATCGTTGTATCAGCTTCATTTTTGTATATTAAGGATGGTGAAGTTCAATAGCGTTGTTTATTTCACGGAAGAAGATACGGTGTCGTTTTGGCGCGAGATAACGCGGAAACCGCGAGAATACTACAATGTATTTAGTGTTTTGCTACGTATTTTCAGCAATCTCAATGAGCTATCAACCACAAAACCCATTTTTCTATATTTATTTGAAGGACATGATCAGACAATAGCGTTATTATGAGGCATCATTGTGTAAAATGAGCATGGTGCTTAACAAATCAGTCAGCAACATACCCTAGGATGATGTCAAACAACAAAAATCATCAATATCTTAGTAACGACTTCCCAACGGTAAGCAATGATGTGCTCTGATTACATATATATAACCTTATATATACGATTCTCATACTTTATTCTTGTGTAGCTGCAAACACAGCTGATCATAAGGAAATTCATATAGGAATAAATTCTGGTAACACACCGTGATTGATTGCAGGACGGTCAGGAAACGGAACTATTTGAAATAGTCAAAGACAACCCCATGATTGATGCTATAAACATCCGTTCATTCCAAGCATCGATCATCTAATGGCGCTGAACAAATCGAGTTATGTTTGGATTGCGCATACCACTGATTGGATAGGCTTTAAAAATGACAGGCTATATAGATGAATGGCAAACAGATTTTGATGCAATGATTTGATTAAAGCCTGCACAATGTTATGGACCCCGCTCTATTTTGACATTGTCCTTCATATTTCAAAAGGCTGTGATGCCAATTCACATAAATGAAAACAGGGATAAAACGCCTCAACAGAACTGTACGATATGAGGGTAGAAGATCAACTGGGCTATTTGCTCTCGTTAGCGACATATTTGTGTATATGTATAACAAGCTTTTTCATGGGGTAGATACACACGTCCGGTAAATGACGTATTGAGTATGATGTGATCCGTTTTCTATTACTTTCGTAATAATCACTAACATTAAACTCGGCGCAGAAACCTTTGCAACCACGTAAGTAACAGCGAGCCTGAAGTATGCGGCACCCTGGTGTGTAGCGATTCTTACTCGATATCAATAAAACATGATTTTATATACATCATATTTACATCATATGCTTTACTTACTGAAGATTATACACGTCAATGTTATTGTATTGGTTCTAACGAGTTGATTTGCATCCTACCACAGTGGTTTGCAATGAATGTCGCTGCTTAGTAGGGTAAAATAACATATTCTGCTCGGTGATCAGTTAATGCAACGTACTTCCTTATTGTGCCTTACAGATCAACATAATTGCTAGATATATCGATTAGGTAGATGATTACACTCATTGAAGTTAAACGACATTACTGACGATTGCATAAAACTGACGCAACACATCTAAAAGACGTTGCAACAGAGTGCAATGAACTTCAAAAAGGTGAACAATTTTGTAGCGATTGCTGCAAAAGCACCAGTGCCAGACACGCACTCTACTTTAATGTCATGCAATCAACTTAAAAGGTCTCTTGGCGAACTTAATCAAGAAGGAAAAACCGTGACACATATGTCATTTAGCTTAATAAAAGAAAGCAACTAGACGGCTGATTGTGATGACCTTGAAGATGTCGGCAATCGCCCACTTCATCTTTACTGTATATGAACACACGTGGGTGGACATAATGTGCTCAAATGAAATTTTCTGTCAATCAGAATTTGTCATCGCCTTGTACATAGGAGTGATAAAGATTTTGGAAATCAACTAACCAATTCCGAAACCTGATACCTGAACTAAAGGTGACTTCGGTTATATTTGCCCAATCACCAGCACATGTCACATTTTATTGAAAGAGTTGAGAAAGCAAAGAAAATGTTCTATTGAAATGCATCCGTTTTCATTAAATCAGGGCCACTATCTTCATCATTTGTTTGCCCAAATCCTACCCATCCGCAAATTCAGCCATATTCAACCTTTATTAATCCGTGCTCACATTTGAGTTGTTTTGGGTTCCTTTTTTTATTGTTTACACTCTCGTAGAACAGATAACTTAACTTCTTATCAACTTTAATCATAGTGCCAGAATGGCACTTATTTCGTCTCCATTCTCAAGCACAGGTACTATATGTAGGGATGGTGTTCGCTAAACTGACACCCCACTTATATTCTCTCCCATCCACTTTGTTTGTAACGATTGGGTAGATTTATATCCAGCTAAACAAGTGGCTTGTGAAAAGCAAAGCGAAAACTGTCTAAATAATCAACCAGAGTTATTCTGATTAAGATTACATTGAGGATTTCTGAGCTCGATGTATTAGCGGAGCTTATATAAGATGAAATTGATCGCAATACCTAATGTTTCTCGCAGCATCCCATACTTTAATAATTGATTATGCTTCGAATAAACATATAATGAAATCAGATAAATATCTCTTGCTCAACATTAAACCCATATGTAAGCGCCATTTGGTGCACGGAAATTAGCAGAAGCTATCACAAGCAACAAACATGGGTGACTATACTGTATTGGAAAAGCAGCCATGTTGGAAATCGAACATCGTCTGCATATGCTGTTTTAGTATGTGCACGAACATTGTGTTAAAATATGCAGCAATATCATCAGATATAAATTGGTTTGTCACCTCTGTGTCGGAACAGATTTACATCAGGATGATATATATATCTCATGGCTTAGCAAATGAAATTGACATTTTTGGGGGTGTCGGATTCTAACCTTGGATAAGACACCCAACAAATACATCAACCGAAATCAATCCCTTAAAAACTGACAAGTGATATTTTCTTGATTTGACCCATGGTTAACTTCGGCATCCGCCCCCAATATAACAACCGCGAACTCGCACCATACCTGCGGTACTTTCGAAACGGTCACCATAAATAGCTGGTATATGAATATTTCTTAACCTGCGTGTTATTGGACAATTTATATTCCTAATTTAAGTGAATCGATAAGCCATTAAGCGTATGGGTCCAATATTTACTTCAGCCTTCGGCAGAGTGAAGGATCATGATAGAGAAACAATTCTTTACGCACACAACAAAACCATTGCATCTGTCTCATCATCCAGAGGTCATTGGAAACAACGGCGAGCGCATACATCCGATTGATGGTCATGGTGTTTCAATTCAGACCATAGCAAAGGCACGTATGCTAGATGCACATGTGAGGATTGTCACAAAGCATTACGCAAAAGAGGTCCAAGTTAATATGAAGCTTACGAGAAACTCTAAAGTATCTAATACAGAGTGGTGGTGGATATATATATATATATATATATATATATATATATATATATATATATATATATATATATATATATATATATATATATATATATATATATATATATATATATATACATGGAGGAGGACAAGATTCATCGGTACGTCAAAAAAAGCACGCAAATTGGTTGCTAGATCGGTTATCCAAAATGTGTTGGTGAAAATGGTTTTCATATGGCAGCTTCCTGTATTGATTTGTGAGATAGGTCAAAGCGCAGCTGTGCCAGTTCTTTTTTGAATATATATTAAGCATTGTGTGGCTCAGAGAGCCGAATATGTGTTTAATCTTTACAGTGTGCCTTATCCGTCAATGTCACGATTTATTCGAATTTGTCGTAATAGAGTGTATTGCTTATGCCCGTTTGCCTGTTTTAAGTACAAATTCCCACTAGACTTGTTAATTGACAGCGCCCATGGAGTTATCATCTAAAAGTCATGACTGTCGTTGACACCATCCTAACCCCCACTTCCACCCAACGCCTCTTTCAACCAACCCCCATTACATCCCAAATCCTATTTCACCTAACCCCCACTACCATCCCAACCCCTCTTTCACCCAACACCAACTACCATCCCAACCCCTACGCAATATTGTAATCAGCAATCTTTACGAAAATATCGTATTAAACAAGCAAGATATTTTGTTGTCAGTCTTTATAAAACACACTCGCAATATCTCAATTGGCTAAATGCAATTACGATAACAATAGTTTGATTAGGGGTATGAAATAGACATTGCTGTTCTACTGCACCTCTACAGCCACCCATTATATTGAGAAGACAGACTAGGCTAGACTGATTCAGACCAATCAGATAAGCAGTCGACAATACCCTTCCTTCAACCTTCCATTCTTTACTTAGTATGTATGCAAAACGATAAACCTAAATCGTATCTATTTGAACAAGTGGCTTATAAAAACGAGTGAGTGGAAAACTCTAGCTATTAAAGCTGTGGCGCAATTAATCACATATATCTTTCTACAATTTAGTGCAGTGTAGAAGTTTGCAAGTAGTTAAGCTCCTTAAAAATGTGATGGGATGGATCGTAAGCAGCTGCCAACACAAATATTGCATATATACTACGACAACCAAAGCAAACAGTCACCTATAACACCGATTACAGTTTGACCAGCCTTGGACCAGTTGGTTATTATGCGCTGGATTCGGACAGTACTCCTACTTCGAAGTGTAGGAGAAACTATAAATCAACAAATTGCATCAGATAACGCTATCAGCGCGGATGTGATTTTGTTGTCGAAACAAAATATTAACCAAGTCATTTCGTGTTTCCTTAATTAAGGTACATATCAAGTTGAATCCAACAGTACAAAATAATCCCGACATACAATTGTTTGTGAAGCTAACGGAAAAAACGCCACGTCTCCAAACTACCGTTTGCACAGTTTACTCTCCGTTCATATTTGGGGCTAATTGCGGTGTCTCAACAGAGTTCCAAAGTAAGACAATCTACCTCACAGGCAAATGGCCAAGCTGGAGGTGCTTATCACATCTGCTGTGTAGTTAGGTTAAACATGATAGGAAAGAGTGGTATTTGCAGGTGAATTTAAAGTTCTCAATTATGCCCATCATGTAGCTGTTGCGTCTGATAGTTAGGGGCATTATGTAACAAAAGGTTGTACATTAAGTACAAGGCATTCAATTAGGATTATGTGTCCTTTTGATTGATCATCATACTTGACACTTAGTGCTTCCAATATTATTGACAACATTGCACTTTCTACGTTAAGCAACCCTATCCCAATTTGATCGTCGAAACTGTCGCAAATATATGATACGAAAACGAGTTGCATGGTCGCCATTTGTAGCCTACCGATGCAAACAGCAATGTACCTGACAAAATTCAAGACCTGCAGAGCACCAATCGTACATTTTAGACGAGCACATATGTTATCATAAGTCAATGCATGGATGTAACAAACACTACACGGCGCTGCTGTGCAAGATTTCAATCCATGGGATGATGAGAATGTGACGTGAAATAACTATCCTATGAATACATAATTTGGAAGGAAATTACTTTGCTAAATCCAGGTCTCAATCCTTTCATTTATATCCAGAGCAATCAACGTGAGTTGATTTGGGTTATCACGAAAGACACATATAGTGATGCTGTATATATTCCCCTATTTCACTACTTTTTCCGCAAGCAAATGTATACAACAACGCTTTGCCTCTCTGGGAAGAAACTGTTCATATTTCTATTGCTTGATTTGATATTTTAAGGACTGCGTAGAGCATGTACTGGTATCTGCGATGTGATGTGCAATAATGGAAACGAGTCAGATTACATATTAATTTCTAACATTATATAGCTTACGCAGTAGTATCTTAGAAAAGACCTCGGAAATGTTGAGCTGTGTGTCCATTTACAATGTAAGCTATTGTTTTATGAATCTGTGGCAACATATTTGTTTCCACATGCAATACATATTATAAATATTAACTACAAATACAATATCATCTCTGGGCACTGATCAACATTCTTCGGCTTATTTAGAGCCGTTTATTTCTCTAGGTAGTTTACGGGATTTTCGTGCTTAATGCATCATCTTCTTCTAAGTTATTATATGGTATCGTGGAGTCAACCCAGGCAGTGAAATTATATGAATGCAACCTAAACGGTCCCAGCATCATGTTGTGTAAGATGGCATTTATGTCCTAAAAAGTAAACACGACCAAAACAAACATTTAACAACGATAAAGTATTAAATAGTTTGCATTATCAATAATAGCATAGGAGTAATGTAGAGAATTTAGCAGCGTCAGAAGTTCAAAATAACATTCTTAACCGGCCGTGGCAAATTTTTCAGAAAAACTTCTACCTATATTCTTATCATTCCAGCACTTCCTGACCTTCGTGCATTTTAGTTATATACATATACAACCATTTCTGTGCACAATCGATGAGAATATGTTAGTATAGGAAAATACATGATGCATCGATTATTTGGTTGAGGAGTCCATCTCAATTAACAACAGATGAACTACACCTTTTTGATTAGATATTGTAATACGTGTTATGACCATTGATATGGAACTTATGATGATATAAGATGTTAATCATTTAAGCAACTTTATGAATCTGTATCTATATGAACCAATTATATAACGACGTTGCCATTGCCAAGAACAAAACCTGAGAAAATGTTTTGCAATATAAACCCTACTGACAAATAAGGTTCGGTGTTTTGACATTTCGTCTATTGGGGAATCATCCTCGTCTTAATATGACCATGCAGTTAAATTAAGAGAAGGAATTCATTCTTTTGCCTCTTTGTGGAATCTATTTAAATCAGTATGAATTACAAATGTCACGGCATGTTCGATGAAATTGACAATACATGGAAGGACAAGTTTCGACTTTGAATAAGACACCCTATGTATACATGATCTGTGAATAAAAGGACATCACAAAGTGACAAATGAGGTTCGGTGTTTTGACATTTCGTCTATTGGGGAATCATCCTCGTCTTAATATGACCAAGCAGCCCATGTTCAAATTATTCGCGACCTTGTATTTCCATCATCGATATAGTAATCACAACCAGGCAGCATTTGGATGAGTCTCATGGCCAGCTGCATTCTGCTAGCTTAGCTGATATTCTTTGTTTGCAGGAGATATTGAATGAATAACAACTCCCTGCCAGATAAACATTATGGCGCTATTGAAATTCCTTTTGAAATCTACTATTTCTAAGCACATGAATATCATCGTCACATACTCATTACAGGACAATCGCAATATTGAGTCACACGCTTAGTATTAGAAACTGGTGTTACCTCATTTAAATAAATTATCAAACCGACGACCCTATATTTGTTATAGAACAGGATCCGAAAATGAGGTACAAGCGAGCCAATACTTTCAAAACCCTATCATATATGGTCCAAAGGGTTTACGCCAGAGACGAAACAAAATTAAACACTGAGAGGCTGAAATTGATATTCTGCAGGAACAAGTTATCTATCTCAAATACATAGGACAGGGAGTGACAGCTAGCTGATAAAGTACCTGTCAGAAGGTTCCTGGAATGGGATAGATGTAGCTACGTATCGATAAATGTTTCATTGTATATTATCACGAGACAACAGGAACAGTAAAATAAATGGAACTCAAGGATATGCTTACACGGTCAGCTCACCACCTCAATAACTCGAGTCGCCTTTACAGGGGATTTCGTTAATGGTATAGAGTTGGTTTCGTGTGTTCTGTTCTGTAAACAGCTATCACGAATCTCGTCAACAGAAGCACATTAGATCAGTGCAAATAGTCAAACCACAGCGAGAGGGGTGCTGTTTATGTTAAATTTATTTGAACTGATATCTGCATACCTTACCACTTAAATGCACACTCAGCGAAACGAAACTTATCAGCAATATAGTACACGGTCAAACTGTATGTCCTTTCACCAACATTAAGTCAAGATAAACGACATTTATCTTTAATTGCGACGATGATTCGACACACGAAGAAATGTCATAAACGGACAAGCTTTTCTTCGTGTTTGATACGTGTAACTTGGTAGATACATAGACCGAACCCATACCACATGGCGGCACATCTCTAGTTATCTGTTCAACGGATAATTAGGAAACTACACGTACAACCGCACGTTCTACCGTCTACGTCCACGTCTCAATCTACAACATTCAACGAGCTGCTACCAAACGAAGCAATTGCCAGTTAACTCATGTTATGGAGACCGACCCACGGAAGGCAACACAGGGGTCGACATCACATTCGTGGACACCCTTAAGATGGACATTTAAGTCACGACAGTCGGGGAGCTGGTCAAATGCATGGTTCGGTTCCAATAGCTGGAATTAAATTGAATTGAACTTTCCATCAAATATCGTATCGTTTTATTGAAACGACCACTTTTTCATCGATGTTCAGTATATCCAATGATGATGTAAGAGGTTCATTTATCAATATAGTGCAACATTATTTAGTAAATGTGCAATTACTGTGATGACCGTTAACCGCAAATACAACATCACAACCGATTTGCTACTTATAATTAGGACAAGCGTATTTGATATGGCAAAATGTATCTCATTTCGCTCAATGGGTAAGCCTCTTTCTTTTGTTGTTTTGTCAAATCACAGAGAAGCATTATCGTCTTTACACCGTCGCATTGTCAATAGTTGTATGACATTGTCAAGCCCACAATGATTATAATACTTGTTTACGTTGAATGATGTCACAATAAATTACTACAATGCAGCGACACATGATATTAAGTGTGCGGTTATTGATGTCCTAAAAGAACAACACTACCAATCGAATCTGTTATATCTAATTTCGCCCGAGTATGAAATATTCGGCATTATCAATCTTGCCTTTTGTCAGTTTTGCAAACAATTCATCAAACATCAGTCATCATGCATTCTATACCAGCTTATTATTCCTGTTTTTCTAGGAAAATACATTTAAAGACAAATATAACCTCTTCATTTAGTAATGAAATTGGTTGTGAAGCAATACATGATTCACGGAAAGCTATCATTACGTCTACGGTGTTATCACTTTTTGCGTCAATAAATAACTTAAGTGGGTCCATTCACAGGGCATTGACGAATTAATATATTTGGCTCGCACATATACCCTATGGTTCAATTGAACCAGCTGAAATACCAGCTTATGCAGAGTAGACAAAATGTTTACATGGTAAATATTTCAATGCAGTGTTAGTTACTTTTTTTGTAGACTATATCATTGTCGCTTGTCCTTGGTAAACAATTATCAACGTATTCATACAAGTTCAATGTCAATTTATGGAACATGATAAAGATTTGGTAATGTATAGCAATATTGTAAAGTCACACGTAATATAAAAGTGGAATGAGACCCGATGCTTTTTTATTTTGTTTTGCCATTCTTGTTACAACATGAACATAAGATAAGTCCATAACACACAGAGAATATTGACACAGCATCGTACATATTACATCACTTGCAAAAGTGCTGTTAGCAAATCTAAACCATGGTGGAAGGCGTTTTTTGCTGTCGCTAGAATTAATTGGAACTTAAGCAAGCACAAGCTACAAATAATACATGGCACATCAAGAGATTTATCTTTCAATGAGTAAGAAGACTCGTATCATATGTAAATGGCACCAAAGGAATGATGATATACAGACTTGATCATATATAAATATATATACATATATATATATATAATATATATATATATATATATATATATATATATATATAAGAGATATATATATAAAAAAGATATATATATATATGTATATATATTTATATATATATATATACATATATATATATATACATCTACGTATATAGATATATATACATATAAAGATTATATATATATATATATATATATATATATAATATATATATATAATATATATACTATATGTATATGTCTATATATCTCTATAAGTATGTATCTCTATATATATATATATCTCTACTCTATATCTATCTATCTATCTCTATATATATATATATATCTATATCTCTATATATATATATATATATATATTAAATGACGGTTGAGGTGACTAAGCATTACACACTTTCTGTACAGCGGTGTTTTTTCACACTTTCTTCATACCTCCACAAAGATGATCCTTTACCATCCACATCAATACTTTGCATGACGATACACACACGGCATATGTCATACTCCGGGTTACATTCTCATTAAACGTGCCCATTGACACTTATGGATAATTGTTTGCTGCTTGAAAGGATTGACTGGCGCTTTTCTGCTATCACGGAAATCAAGCAATTGCAAACTCACAGACTAACATCGAAACGTGACTTATGATAGGTGCGGACTATTGAGCCCCTATCATGATAGTATTGCTGTCATGGGTTTGTTATCGCGATGCATCACGATACAATTGAGCTAATATCAATTTCTGAGGTTAAACATTTTGTTTGCCTTCTTTACACTTAATACTATAGTCTCTAAGTACCCATTCGTTAAGCTGTGACAGAAAAAGGCACTTGTTAACTAAGCTAATCAACAAAGACGCGTATTTTAAATCGTCAACTGGATATCAGTTTTTAAAATTTTGATATTAGGGATCAGGGTTATATCATATCTATAAGGAAATAATAAAATACTTGCATGAACGAGAAAAGAAATATTCCGTCATGGTGAAAACAGTTTAACAAATGCTGTTTGAGCTCCCCCCCCCCCACCCCCTCTCCCGATTCCGGTGAAATTCTCTCACAAGTAGAGGAAGAACAGAGTGACTCTAAGTATTGGCGAAAAAGAACTATCGATGGTTGGATTTATCACTACCATTATCTCTGTTAGTGATTGCTATCGATGTATCGTATCGATACGATGACTATCACCGTGCATCGATATTTCGATCTATCGCTGCATCGTTAGTGCTATCTACCACACTTGTATGTGGTGATGGGTATTTTGTATCCCCATTGAGGTTTGATCGAAAGCTTTATGTTCGAATATTGGTGATTCCACAGACAGAATAAAACAGATACACTATTTATGCAATAAAATGAATGTAATGTATGGACCTAACTATCTTGTAACCAATGCCACAAGTAATGTATAAATCTTTGATAGATTGTGAAAACCCTGGTACCCTAAACCTGATACCAATTTGTTTAGCATAAAGAGGATATCGCTGAAGATCGCGGGTGTGTGTGTGTGTGTGTGTGGGGGGGGGGGGGGGGGGGGGGGCTAGAATTTTTTAAACAGTCCATTTGAGTGGCCACCAAATTGGTCATGATTTCTTTGCAAAAAACAACACACATTATTCCTTGCAATTTTGAGCCTTAGAAAAAGAACCTACAAGTGCGGTGTAATGCCAATGAATTATCAATGATGTGTTGGTTCAAACTCATACCAAATCCAATTTCGCTCCAATGCATATTAAACATGAACAGGACGATGGTCAAGTGAGGTACCTAAAAATGGTAATGACAGAATTCCAATTTGAAGCTCTGAATATTTGACAATGCATGCTTATTTTTTTTAATTAATAAAACAGAATATTCGATACAACGCATTTATATCAGCACTAGCATTAACCCGATGTTTTAATTTCTTGTCAGCTGTAGTTATCAATGTTTCCCTTAGATCAGGAGCTTACTTTCTGGTCATAATTATCCACAATCATTATATCCCGAGAGGATAATTTCATAACAAGTCGCTTTGTATTCTGGATATGCCAATCAATTATGTACAACATAATGTTAGAATATGTAAACATGATTAATCATTGTCCATGCATGTCTGCTGGTAGACTATGTGGAACAGATCCGCGTACACTCAGGGAGGGAATTGTCACAGACGGAAGAACTACACCACAATTCACAAGTTTCATTCAACTCTCCCGAGCTTTCGACCATAGAACTCCCGGGTGTCATCACATCGCTCCTTATACACGGACTAAAACCTATTAAACGAACCCTCTTGCTCCAGCAAGAACAGGTTTTGCGGGCGTCCAATATAAAATCAACGCCATCAACAATAACACGCCAAACTGGTTTCGAATCGTCAACGAAACTCTCGATCTATCTTCTTGAACCAATAAAGTCAATGTGAAACATTTAATTTGATATGTCCGTGAGAATATGTTTTCCCGCAGTTGTGCCCTAAGAGTATTCAAGTATGTGTTTGGTAAACTGTGCAATCATGATGCTGACATGCAGCGATGGAAGACAAGTTATATAAATGTACATTTAGAGTCTCCATTCATTGATACGCTCATTGGATATATGGCACGGCGTCAACCGGGGAATTATTGGTCGGGTAATGAAAAGTGTGCTCGTAGAAGCCAGCCCCTCAGCAAATAAAACCTCCTCAAACGACTTCATCTCATCAACGTAGCCTTCATTTTGGCTCTCAGGATATCTGATTCACACCAACTAGCTATCTTGAAACCTACCCCTTTTTCGGTGTAGGTTAATATCTTCTACGGCACCCTGCTCGATAATGACCAGTTTATTGCAAGTTGGAGCTGGTTATGTGGCAGGTGACTGTAACTTATGGGCCACAGAGCACAGCAACCCTCGTTCTGACTCGTGCTTGCTGATGAAATGCATCATTGTAATACATAATTGTAACATATTAAATGGCTATTGAGGGTTTGTTTTAGCTTAGCGTAATGTGTGCATGCGTCTGAGACGGTGTTGTTCGCGAATACCTTGTCAAAAGAGGGAAGCGCATCTACTGAGAACTTAGTTTTGCACAGAGAGGATGCATCTGTGCGGTTATATCTGTGCGGTTATACTTTTGATACTCCAGGTGATAAATCGAAGTACTATTTCGAAGTAGATTTCTGTTATAATGATTCACTTTACCCTCGTAAGAATTATTACTACCATCTACGATTCTCAGTCATGTATTCTCTGAGACACGTGTAGATACCTCCATGTGGATAACACTATATGACACATAACCATACATTTTTCAGTTCGCTATGCATCACGACGGCATTCTGGCCAATAAATTCTGACTGATAGCTAGCTTCTTAGTGTTCCATTTGATTTAAGCTATAACTTAAACCAATGAAAGCTGTACAGAAAGCAATGTGGTTAACAAAGTGTGCGTATTTCTTACTTCAAATGGTTTGATTGATTAACATTCTTAATCTGTCGTGGTATAGCTCTATTTGGCAAATCTGGTATTGCATTTATTGATGAAGGTGAACGTTTACGACAGCAGATCAACACATAATTCAGCCGCAAATGTTTTTTGATTAAGAATAGCGACATGAATAATACAGGACCCACTTCTATATTTTGAAGCCTGTGGCAACAGTATCTAAACAATTTACCTATAGTTTTAACGATTAAAATGTAATTGATGTTGCCGAACTGTATCACGCATTCAAATTCCAAAATACCTTATACAGGCTGAACTGGGCCAAGTGAGGATATTTGCAACTGGCAATCTGTAATAAGAGACGAGAGACAGGACGGGCTGAAAGAGTGTTTGAGAGAGAGAGAGGGAGAGAGAGAGAGAGAGAGAGAGAGAGAGAGAGAGAGAGAGAGAGAGAGAGAGAGAGAGAGAGAGAGAGAGAGAGAGAGAGAGAGAGAGGAGTTGTCGCGCGCGTACTGGTTGTGTTTGCGCTCGCCAATGATCTGGTGTGCAGGGCAATTTAGAAGAAGCGTTTCTAATCATAATAAAATAACGCCTTTTTACGACGTTCCAGTTATTTGTATCGAGGGTTCCTTCGGCTGGCAACAACCTCTTGTTCCTATCACTAAATACTAGGGGGCCATAATGATGATTGCTTTTTGAAGTAAACACATTATGATTTCTCGATTTTGCTCTGATGATCATAAAACTGATATTTCCATTCCAACTAACTAAAACTGGATCGTTAACTGGCTGAATCTCTGCAAAGAATTACAAAGGGAACGGCCCCAATCCTCCAGGAAAAGGACAAACAACTCAGTGAACGTTATGGTGACTGACTTTGAGATCATATTGCATTGAGATCATATTTATAGATATATATGTATTTATATATACAAATATATATTTATATATATATTTATATATATATTTATACATATATTAATATATATATATATTTGTATATATTCTATATATATATAATATATGTATATGATATGTAATATATATATATATATATATCTATATATATATATATATATGTATATATATACATATATATATGTAAATATTATATATATATATATATAAATACATATACATATGTGTATATATATTTACATTTTACCTTCGTACCTGGTCAACAACTTTGTCTTTTTTATAACCTTTTTCTAACTTCAAACAGTAACATAGACTTTGAGAAGTATGGAATTACATAATCGAACCATTGGTCAGATTTCAAACGTTTGCTTGACTCTTGTCCGTCCAAACGAATGAGTCAGCCTACGAACACCCGATGGCGTTAGCATTAGGGATGTTTTATCATATCTGTAAGGAAATAATAAAATACTTGCATGAACGAGAAAAGAAACATTCCGTCATGGTGAAAACAGTTTAACAAATGCTGTTTGAGCTCCCCCCCCACCCACCCCCTCTCCCGATTCCGGTGAAATTCTCTCACAAGTAGAGGAAGAACAGAGTGACTCTAAGTATTGGCGAAAAAGAACTATCGATGGTTGGATTTATCACTACCATTATCTCTGTTAATGATTGCTATCGATGTATCGTATCGATACGATGACTATCACCGTGCATCGATATTTCGATCTATCGCTGCATCGTTAGTGCTATCTACCACACTTGTATGTGGTGATGTGTTTATGATCATAGTTATAACATTGGGGGGTATTTTGTATCCCCATTGAGGTTTGATCGAAAGCTTTATGTTCGAATATTGTTGATGCCACAGACAGAATAAAACAGATACACTATTTATGCAATAAAATGAATGTAATGTATGGACCTAACTATCTTGTAACCAATGCCACAAGTAATGTATAAATCTTTGATAGATTGTGAAAACCCTGGTACCCTAAACCTGATACCAATTTGTTTAGCATAAAGATGATATCGCTGAAGATCGCGGGTGTCTTGTGTGTGGTGTGTGTGGGGGGGGGGGGGGGGGGGGGGGGGCTAGAATTTTTTAAACAGTCCATTTGAGTGGCCACCAAATTGGTCATGATTTCTTTGCAAAACAACACACATTATTCCTTGCAATTTTGAGCCTTAGAAAAAGAACCTACAAGTGCGGTGTAATGCCAATGAATTATCAATGATGTGTTGGTTCAAACTCATACCAAATCCAATTTCGCTCCAATGCATATTAAACATGAACAGGACGATGGTCAAGTGAGGTACCTAAAAATGGTAATGACAGAATTCCAATTTGAAGCTCTGAATATTTGACAATGCATGCTTATTTTTAATTAATAAAACAGAATATTCGATACAACGCATTTATATCAGCACTAGCATTAACCCGATGTTTTAATTTCTTGTCAGCTGTAGTTATCAATGTTTCCCTTAGATCAGGAGCTTACTTTCTGGTCATAATTATCCACAATCATTATATCCCGAGAGGATAATTTCATAACAAGTCGCTTTGTATTCTGGATATGTCAATCAATTATGTACAACATAATGTTAGAATATGTAAACATGATTAATCATTGTCCATGCATGTCTGATGGTAGACTATGTGGAACAGATCGGCGTACACTCAGGGAGGGAATTGTCACAGACGGAAGAACTACACCACAATTCACAAGTTTCATTCAACTCTCCCGAGCTTTCGACCATAGAACTCCCGGGTGTCATCACATCGCTCCTTATACACGGACTAAAACCTATTAAACGAACCCTCTTGCTCCAGCAAGAACAGGTTTTGCGGGCGTCCAATATAAAATCAACGCCATCAACAATAACACGCCAAACTGGTTTCGAATCGTCAACGAAACTCTCGATCTATCTTCTTGAACCAATAAAGTCAATGTGAAACATTTAATTTGATATGTCTGTGAGAATATGTTTTCCCGCAGTTGTGCCCTAAGAGTATTCAAGTATGTGTTTGGTAAACTGTGCAATCATGATGCTGACATGCAGCGATGGAAGACAAGTTATATAAATGTACATTTAGAGTCTCCATTCATTGATACGCTCATTGGATATATGGCACGGCGTCAACCGGGGAATTATTGGTCGGGTAATGAAAAGTGTGCTCGTAGAAGCCAGCCCCTCAGCAAATAAAACCTCCTCAAACGACTTCATCTCATCAACGTAGCCTTCATTTTGGCTCTCAGTATATCTGATTCACACCAACTAGGTATCTTGAAACCTACCCCTTTTTCGGTGTAGGTTAATATCTTCTACGGCACCCTGCTCGATAATGACCAGTTTATTGCAAGTTGGAGCTGGTTATGTGGCAGGTGACTGTAACTTATGGGCCACAGAGCACAGCAACCCTCGTTCTGACTCGTGCTTGCTGATGAAATGCATCATTGTAATACATAATTGTAACATATTAAATGGCTATTGAGGGTTGTCTATGGTAAAAGCATTTTTCACCACGGATAACCAAGTATTGTTTAGTTCGCGAATACCTTGTCAAAAGAGGGAAGCGCATCTACTGAGAACTTAGTTTTGCACAGAGAGGATGCATCTGTGCGGTTATATGGCTACTTTTGATACTCCAGGTGATAAATCGAAGTACTATTTCGAAGTAGATTTCTGTTATAATGATTCACTTTACCCTCGTAAGAATTATTACTACCATCTACGATTCTCAGTCATGTATTCTCTGAGACACGTGTAGATACCTCCATGTGGATAACACTATATGACACATAACCATACATTTTTCAGTTCGCTATGCATCAAGACGGCATTCTGGCCAATAAATTCTGACTGATAGCTAGCTTCTTAGTGTTCCATTTGATTTAAGCTATAACTTAAACCAATGAAAGCTGTACAGAAAGCAATGTGGTTAACAAAGTGTGCGTATTTCTTACTTCAAATGGTTTGATTGATTAACATTCTTAATCTGTCGTGGTATAGCTCTATTTGGCAAACCTGGTATTGCATTTATTGATGAAGGTGAACGTTTACGACAGCAGATCAACACATAATTCAGCCGCAAATGTTTTTGGATTAAGAATAGCGACATGAATAATACAGGACCCACTTCTATATTTTGAAGCCTGTGGCAACAGTATCTTAACAATTTACCTATAGTTTTAACGATTAAAATGTAATTGATGTTGCCGAACTGTATCACGCATTCAAATTCCAAAATACCTTGTACAGGCTAAACTGGGCCAAGTGTAGGATATTTGCAACTGGCAATCTGTAATAAGAGACGAGAGATAGGACGGGCTGAAAGAGTGTTTGGGAGAGAGAGAGAGAGAGAGAGAGAGAGAGAGAGAGAGAGAGAGAGAGAGAGAGAGAGAGAGAGAGAACGAGAGAGAGATTGAGAGAGAGAGAGAGAGAGAGAGAGAGAGAGAGAGAGAGAGAGAGAGAGAGAGAGAGAGGGAGAGAGAGAGAGAGAGAGAGAGAGAGAGAGAGAGAGAGAGAGAGAGAGAGAGAGAGAGAGAGAGAGAGAGAGAGAGAGAGAGAGAGAGAGAGAGAGAGAGAGAGAGAGAGAGAGAGAGAGGAGTTGTCGCGCGCGTACTGGTTGTGTTTGCGCTCGCCAATGATCTGGTGTGCAGGGCAATTTAGAAGAAGCGTTTCTAATCATAATAAAATAACGCCTTTTTACGACGTTCCAGTTATTTGTATCGAGGGTTCCTTCGGCTGGCAACAACCTCTTGTTCCTATCACTAAATACTAGGGGGCCATAATGATGATTGCTTTTTGAAGTAAACACATTATGATTTCTCGATTTTGCTCTGATGATCACAAAACTGATATTTCCATTCCAACTAACTACAACTGGATTGTAACTGGCTGAATCTCTGCAAAGAATTACAAAGGGAACGGCCCCAATCCTCCAGGAAAAGGACAAACAACTCAGTGAACGTTATGGTGACTGACTTTGAGATCATATTGCACTTATCACGAGTCAGTGTACATTGTGCCTTTGTTCATACATACCAGCTATGTTGAATGTAATCAAATATTCTAATTAAGGAGAGTCAGTCGGTCATTCGTCCATGTACACTATTTATTCCACTAGCAGAACGGCTGTTAAATGCTGTCCTGCTCATCACTGAAGTTTTGATAATCACAATGGTTTCTTAAAAGTTCATTGTCATATATAATTCTTGCCGCCGCTCCTCGAAGCATTATACCCACATTGGCACAGTAAAATCTCATGTTTGCGAATGGCAGTGCTGAGAGGAGGAGTCCGCCCCCAATTACTACGGCCCAGGTTGTCTAATCGCGCTATGAGATATTCTTTCCGGTTACCATTGATCACACGCTGCCATATGCCGCACATATTGATATATAGCATATATACATGCATACATATTATCATATATACATGCATACCAATATAAAAATATGTATATATATATATATTATAGATACATATATATATAGATATATATACATATATACACATATGTATATATATACATATATATGTATATACCCATATATATATAGAGACACACACACACATAGATATATATACTATATATATATATATATATATATATAGATATATATATATATATATATATATATTAATATATATATGCATATATATACATATATATATACATATATAAATACATATATATGTGTGTGTGTGTATATATATATAGAAATATATGTATATATATATATATATCATACATATCATATATAAGATATATATAATCACACATATATGATATATAGTATTTATATTTATATATATATATTTAGAGATAGATATATTATATATATACAAAGATATATTTCTATATATTATATATATATATATATATTTATATATATATATTAATATATATATATATGTATATATATATATGTATATTAATATATATATATATATGTATATATATATATGTATATCCTATATATATATATCTATATATATATATATATATATATATATATATATATATATATGTGTGTGTATACATATATACATATATATGTAAATATGTATATATATATATATATAAATACATATACAAATGTGTATATATATTTACATTTTACCTTCGTACCTGGTCAACAACTTTGTCTTTTTTATAACCTTTTTCTAACTTCAAACAGTAACATAGACTTTGAGAAGGTATGGAATTACATAATCGAACCAATGGTCAGATTTCAAACGTTTGCTTGACACTTTTCCGTCCAAACGATTGAGTCAGCCTACGAACTCACGATGGCGTTAGCATTCGGCATCTTTGATGTTTCTACATCCTTTGAAGCACACACAACTTGTTCCATTATACCCCATACGTCCTTTGTTTGCCCTCATAGCACATTCGTAAGCCGAATGATCTACAATTGCATCTGGGAACGAAAAAAAGGGTCTATTTACTGCTGTATTTAAGCAAGTTGTTTGATAATAATAACAAAACTTCCTGACGTTTGGCACGCTATCCGCATCATATTAACACAATCAAGAGTACGAATTCTTCTCTAGCAATGCAATGTCGACCAAAAACAAATCAATATACAATGCTGGAAATATTAAGCATTAATAACCAAAAGCTTATTCCAAAAGGGTATGTTTGGTCACCAGGTTTCCGAATTACACAATCTAAGCCCTGCCACAAACACGGATTCATCGATGTTCAATGCCTACACTGAATCCCCACAAACCTGAAAATGTATCACTTATCACGTACCTAAACCATAATGATCCCCTTGCTTACTAGGCGGTCAGTATTCATACAGGACAGCAGTAAAACGTGTAGTTATATTGGTTTTGCACTAGTTGCTGCGTTTGAACTTATAAGGGTATTTTGCTATACGGAATCAGCTGCTCCTACTTTTTAATTACTTGATCTAACGATCCAATATTCATCGGGTTTATTTGGCAATACATCAACATATGCAACATATTAGCAATTTAAGCATCTACTGTTGTGTTTGTAATAACCGTGTAAACAGTGTAACCTTGACATCGAATATGCAGTGATCTAAATATGGTTCACAAACGAAATTTATTGATTACCTTATCTGATATATGGTACAGCGTCATCAGGTTAACTATTATTGGGGCGCTAGAACGTGCGTGCGTTAAACGCCAGCTCCGTCACTAATGGAACCTCTGGGAACGCCATCATCGCAGAACCAGATCATATTATGATTAATCGACCTTGCTCTGTTGATTAGAGAACTAACGTTCCCCTACCAGGACTGTGCACTCGCAGAATCTTTACAGGAAATCACAAATGGAACCACTCACCCCACACAGGACAATGAAAATCATGATGGTCATTTGTATACGGCAATGCATCAGCAAAAACATATAATAATGACGATTACACTATTTATATTACCGCTATAAGTAACACCTCGCGACCCATGTTTTTATGCGCTAGCGATGAACGCGGCAAAAGTGCGAAGAAGACTTGGACATAAGATTGATCAGACGTTTAGCTACATCATGATCATTATCATTCTTTGCCGAGATATGTTCTTATAAAACCCAGCCGTTTCACCACTTGTGCCGTCATCCTCAATAGTTTCCACGAAACTCGCATGAACAGGGGCTTTATATTCATTTAACCCCACAAGTTAACTTCATCAACACTTTCTATGAAACACGTTAAATCAAGACATATCAATCAAGGACGGGGCTTTCAGCCAAAGCAACAGTAAATAGGCCTCCATGCTAGTTCATGCATCCGGCAGGCAAAAGTGAATACATGTTTATAGCAACTAAAGGTTGAAAAATGACGTGATGTGGCGTGCTGTGCTCATCGAAGGACAAACACTTGTGACATTGAAAACAATATCACGGAATGTTCGCATTCTCGACACATTACAATGCTCAACACATGTCGTTTTAACAAAGTAACATTTTCGATAGGGAGTGGTACTACCCAGATAATTATAACCTGACAGCAGTCTATGATTCAATTTGATAAAGGCGTCAAATTATTCTGTCCCAGGTGGATAAAGTAGCAGAATAACATTGCTGCGTGTTGCTCTCTGAGTCATATAGGGTACCGATATAACGACCCAATCCAAATACCAAACGCAATGGAAATCATGATATGTGATCACACTATGTCACGTAACTCTGCCGTCATATTTGTATAACCGATGCTAAAACAGCCAAATTTAACCAGGGCTTGAAACGTCCATGAGCTACGGACGCATAAATAGGGTTCTTCCGTTATCTTGATAAAATCGAATTGATTCTGGGCTGCCTGTGTGACTGATTTACATAAGCCATGAGATAATGAAATAGAACGTTTCAAGCCCTGGTTAAATTTTGTTGTTTTCGCATCGGCTATAACAAAAGAAACAGGACCGCGGGTCTTTTTTGTTGTTAGCTCCATGGGACATAGCACTTCATGCATCTCCTCACAAACATAGCGCTAGTAGCACGCTTAAAGCCATTTCCCATATTTATATGATTATACATCGGTATATAAACTCATTTCAAACTTAAATTGGCGCTATGGGGGTGAGTGAAGTACACAACACGTGCTGAATGTGCTGATTACTACATCTATATGAAAAGCTATCGCACGACTGTTCATCATCGGCTACTTTCCTATATTGTTAAAAACTGCTATATAACTTAATTTCCTTAGTTTATGTCCCAATTCCCTTGAGTCCCCACATCCCGACTGGCACAACTCTCTCTGGCTCAAGGGTCTTGGGAAAGACAACCCTGAAAACTGCGCAATTGCGGCAAGGTTTCTGGCCGCTCGAATCAAAGCCTCCATAACAGATTGGCCAATTGGAGCTCGCCTTGCAAACGCGTTTGGCTAAATCCGGAGATCGCCGACTAAACGCACATTGTTGTTCCGCCATCTTTGTTACGTTGAGGTGATGGGGCGCCACGCGCGAACACGGCTCAAGAGCGTTGATTGGCCAGCCATGGAACCACGGAAAATACCGAGCATTGTCTTATTTGGAAAGCAAATTGGAGCACTTTGCCACATGTATTGCACGCAGTCTCTGAGGCGGTGGAGAGAAGCGAACCCCAAGAGTCGAGGGATTTAGACTATCATTCCCCAATAACAGCATAAAAGCTATTTCATTTCCTCTGATGTTTTCGCTACAAAATAATCTGTGTCCCTAATTGCCCATACTGCCTACGACCGATTCATTAGCAAGAAACCTTTAGACTGCAGTACATTCGGCCCATCATGCGCCATTGGTTACAAGAAGAATGAAGACTCGAATAATGATTCTTCCCGGCAGAATGGATGTAATATGACATAGCATCCCGAGATATGTGTTTTGTGCGCAAGTAATGAACGTGGCAAAGGTGCGAAGAAAACTTTGACATAAGATTGATCAGACGTTTAGCTACATCATGATCATTATCATTCTTTGCCGAGAAATGCTCTTAGAAAATACCGCCGTTTCACCACATATGCCGTCATCCTCAATAGTTTTCACGAAACTCGCATGATCCGTCAACGCCATATCAATCAAGGGCTTCATATTCATTTCACCCGACACGTCAACTCCATCAACACATTCTATGAAACACATTAAATCAAGACATATCAACCAAGGACGGGGCTTTCAGCCAAAGCGATAGTAAATAGGCCTCCACGCTAGTTCATGCATCGGGGAGGCAAAAGTGAATACATGTTGTAAGCAGCTAAAGGTTGAAAAATGACGTGATATGCGCATCGAAGGACAAACACTTGAAACATTGAAAGCAATATCACGGAATGTTCGTATTCTCGTTCGACACATTACCCTGCTCATCACATGTCGTTTTTAACAACGTAATATTTTCGACGAGACATAGAATAGCAAAAACAATAAAAACAACATTAAACAGCAAAAGTGGGGGTACACAACCACTGATAAAAGGGGTAGCATGTACACAAAATTTACACAAATAAAATGAAATACATAAACAAGGGTGAGGTAAGATGGGAAAAAACAAATATGGCATTTGACGGAAATACCGAGACCGAGTGGCGGAAGTCCAGTAAAGACGAACAATCACCAATTTAAAATTGCACACAGCAAGGTTGCCTTTTTCCAAACAAAAAATATAAAGCATAAATAATGCAAACCCACCGAATAGTGGAATAACAAGAAAAAACAAAACAGCTTACTTTACAATCACCAACAAAAATATTTATTTAAGCTGTTAATAAAGTTTTGTTATAGCCGATGCGAAAACAGCAAAATTGAACCAGGGGTTTAAAGGTCCAGTTTCACTATTTCATGTCTTATGTATATCAGTCACAGAGTCAGTCCAACATTTGGGTCTATCCAACTTTAAATGCACGTCACAAGAGTACTCTGTTGCTGCTGAAGATGACATGGTACCATATGCCTAGTGATTTGTAACGACAGTTGAGGTGATTGTAACTTGTGGCTGATTATGAGATCACATTTTGTTAGGTCCAAGCCAGTGTACATTGTGCCATTGCTTACATGTACCAGCTATGTTAATAGTGAACAAAACCACATGAGCAGAGTACAGAGGGTTTGAATTCAAGGTCCTATTTCATCGCGAGCAACGTATACAAATTCATAAATACAATTATTCTGAAACCAGAAACCTCGATAGCTACACATAGCCTTGATTGGCACCTGTAATGTAACGGTATATCGTGAAGCATATGCTAAGCTAATTAGCTTCTACTACAAATTAGCATGTATGCACATTTAGGGTATCTAGTTGACAGCGTCTCTACCTAAGCCATCACATAAGCACACTATCCTTGCATGGACATACTAAATTACTTGCATGGACATACTAAATTATCGTTCACTTAGTGCACCTTCATAATGTCCTTCTGATTCCTGTGGGCAATAATTTGCAAGATTGGTAGTCGTCAATTGATTGAATCTTAACAACATCAGATATGTCTTTTAAACATATACAGTCTTACAAACAAATTACATTCTTTAAAACTGTACATCTAGCTCACTTCATCGCCCTATAGCACTCATCGGTGTTCCGTTTCTACTCGGAAATTGACGTTGCTAAATTATGCAGCAGTGCTAGACTTGTCGCCGTTGACACCCCAAAACTTCTACCTGTCGTCCTTTTACGCCTCGAATATGTCAGAGAGAAAAAGGCGGCATGTAAAAGTAGATGTTATATTCGAAGTATGGCGTAAGATGCAACATCTTATTACGTGCGCAAAGCTTGATGTTCCAGCAATTCGAAACTAAAATGACATTTATTCAGAATAACAATTTCCTTTTTTTCGGAGAAATTTCATGTTTTAGCATTGAAACATTTATTCAATGAAACAAGACATATTGTGAAGAAGTTGCACACACTAATGAAGCATATTATGGTGACAGATACTTTATCTTCAGATTTTGATTACTCTATCACACATCGCTGATTTTCCATATATCTGAGTTGACGGTAAACTGCATTACAGTGAACCCAAATTACATCCTTGATAGAGTGAAAAGCGGTTGGCTATGAATAATCGTTTGATGGCGATATGAACCCGAATGATGAATGTCTAAGCTATCCCGTCAATACGCGCTATTTAACTTGTAAGAAGCCATGTTGTGCAATCTTTGCCACCCAAGGACGTATTATGAATGCATGTATATAGTTACGGGTCGGAAGTAATATGTAAATATATATAACAGAAGGCGCGGGGTCAGACGGAGCTCATCCCTGTTCGAGTTTTGTGGTATAGATAGGTTCAGATATAAGGTATATCCCTGGGGAATAACAGCAAAGTGATGCTAAGATTATTGTGCTGAACACACTGACAAAATTATTGATTTGAAACTACACAGCTGGAACAGACCACCTTAATCACGATTTGAAATACGTCAATAGTAGAGGTACTGAACACACTGACAATTATTTTTTCTAGCCGAATGATACCTTAATATAATACGTACAGCTTTGTCCATTGTCAAATGACAGCTCAGAGATAATGAACGTCTTCGAGTTAGAAGAATGGTTACTTCCAAGTTACCAGAAATACAGACTTTTGGGAATACTGTTATATTGTCTTATCAGTACAGGCCAAAGTGCTATTTAGCATAGAGTGAAAAAGGATAATGAAATAAACTACACCGCCAGATAACGAACGTGGAAGCGCTATATGTAGATTCGGGCTGCTGTTTGTGTGGCAGTGAATTCTAATTAGACCACATGAATATGTATTTTCATGAGAATGGAGTAATGATAGTATATCAAAATAGTGTTATCAAAGGCATAGATGAATCTTTGTCTGTGTTTGTGGGACAGATTATGAAGGGGCTTTATTCCAGTGTAAAAATACTGGTTTTCAATTATCGACAAAATCCATAATCTTTCCTTCCCAGCTAACGTGAAATGGGTTTGCAAACCAAATGTGCTGATTAATGCCTCAATATAAAAATCGCACGCCTGTTCAGCATCGGCTACTTTCCTATAATGTTAAAAACCTGTGAATATTTTCATACCCTATTAAGAGCATTAAAGCTAATTCATTTCCTCCGATGTTTACGCTACAAAACAATTTGCGTCCCTAATTGCCTATTACTGCCTACGGTCGATGCATTAGCTAAGTACATTCGGTCTATCATTCACCAAAAGCTACAGGAGGAATGGACGTAATGTACGCGCTGTGCCATCAGTTGGAGCAGTTAGGCTGCATCTTTATGCGCAGCAAATGCTGCAAAATTTGAGTTAACCGCTGTGTTTCCTCGGCAGTGACAAAAGAAGATGAGAATGATAATTGAACTCAAAATGCAAATTAAGTTCAATGTATAAAGTCACAGTTTTTGCATTTGTTGTTTTTTCTGGGAGCACAAGATACGCTATAAAACAGGACATGAACAATCCGGTTCATATAAGGAGCCCCGCTCAATCACGAATGTTGACGCCCTTTCAACCCAAAAATACCTATTCTTAAAATCATGCTTCTTCTGGTGTTAGTCATCACCTAAACCCCGTGGCCACCATCAAATATTAAACGACTGTTTGGTGACGATAGCCTTGCACCACTGATAGGGTTACGAAATAGACCCGCCGCCCGGCAAACATTCAATGGCACTTCCGTTTATATACGGAGAGGACGGGTGTTTTTCAGTGGAAAACGCCGTCTTTGATTGATTTTCCCCGATAAGCCTCAAATAACTGCTTCTATTGACAGACATTTCCGTGTTCTAATTCATTCTTAACGCAATGCATTCAACAGAATCCATCAGTCGTGCTGCTTACACTAGAAATAATGAAGGCTAATACTGATTGAGCTTCTGGATGTTTATTTTTAACTCAACACAATCATTAAGCCGATCGTCATGCCAGTAGATAGAATTACCAGAATATATAGTGTAAATCCCCGCTGTAATGTACATCATGACAGTCAACCTTTCATGTTTGAGAATATAAAGAACAGGTTAACTCGGATTGAGTGGTCTGATTTCAAGCATCTCATGTCATATATAAATCAGTCATCTTGTCTGCAGGATTTATCAGGACGCAACCAGAGTAATCTGTTGCTTCTGTGGATTACTTTGCACCGTGTACCTGGTGATTTGTAACGACAGGTAAGTCTACAGACAATAAAATCAAACTGCGCTTAGTGCGAGCCAATGTACACTACGACTTAGTTCATTGATACCAGTTCTATTAATAGTATGACGATCCACATGTGCAGAGTAGATAGGGCTTGAATTCAAGGTCCTATCTAATCGTAGGCAATCTGTACAAATAAAGAAAATATTTTCCCAAAAGGGCTGTTGACGGTGAGCAGCTATTGCTCGATGGATCAATTTGACGTTGGGCAATATCCGGTCCATCACGTTCACTGTGGTAATTGTATTCGTTCTATCCAAACTACACATTATCACTAGTAAACGAACGGGGCGGCCAGAATTTAGTTCAGACAAGTTTATTCGAATGGAACGATCATATATGTTAAAGCTGATACCATGGTAAATATGGAAGGGAAGAACTATTTGCTTCGCTTCTGTGATTTTGTTGACAAAGGTGAACATTTGAAATACCTTTTTCTCCCTATATGGAAATGCATTTTAGGCTGGTAATGTTGTTACATATTGTCGCGATCATCAGATTTGTCATCAGCGTTTAATCTTGTTGGAATTGGATCTTCACGTTTGTGAAGTAGTAAGTAGCTGACCCACGAAGCCGGCTGATTTCTATTTGTTTAAATATCACTGAAATTTATCAACCATAGCTATTCATATTATTTGATGTAAAAACAACAAATGTGCAGCCCAACGCAAGAAAATACAACATGAGTGTGATAATCTTGCGTTTATAGTTTTTTAGTTACCCATGTAAACGAGGACATACGTTAATGTGCGTCAAAGATTTCTTTATATCTCACATGCACAGCACTTATTGCAATGTAATTTATATTCCCACTGCAATAAGAGGCGTATGTAGTTTATTCCGCTATTGCTACTTTTTTGGGCTCTTAACTTGTGCACATTTCTATACGATGAGGCATTTCTAATTACCTGTGCCGTGGAAAGGTTTATGAGAAAAAGAGCAATACTTTAGGTCCCATGACATCCGATCTATCAATTGCCATTAGTCACGCTAAGCGCATTATTGCCATGCCATTTACCACACATGTAATCAATCATGACACGAATAGTGATTCTGTGTGATGAATTAATGCGGTGAAGGCAATATACAGTTGCGCGGAAGAGTTTGGCTGCAATTATTCCCTACTAACCCGTTAATTGTTGAGATGGAGCAATGCGGTTAAACATTAAGGACATCACCGCGAGGATGACGAATTTGTGAGCGCAGAATCACTACTTTTGGGAAGGCATATCTTTATATGAGCTGGAAATATAAGTGTACTTGCTCGGTGTCACTGAATGCTGCATAATGTGCACACTCTAATACTTCCAAACTAATCGAAAGCAACAGAAAAACAACCCCATTACGGCTTTTACGTACCAAGGTGGCGTTGCTTTTTTCGGCTATTTTGCAAGATAGTTGGTGATTGGACTGTAATTGAGAATAAGTTTGTGAGATAACTGATAATGGCATCTGAACTTGCACTTTTGCTTCAAACACTACAGGTTGTTTTGGCGTTTTGCGAACTTTGCAGAAATGATGTTATGTTCTTACTTCGTAAACCCTCTTACCGGCTCTGGGAGCCTAGGTATACCAACATACACACAACCATTATATATATCCACGTCATCACCGCTCGTGCTGATATTTCTTTCGCCATTTTAGTTAGATGGTCATAATTGAAACTCAGTGTCGTTCTAAAGTGTTTTAGCTTCGTCAGCTTTGTTCTTTTCAACACTATAGTGCGTGGTATTGATACGTGCCTCACATATTGCCTTTGAAACTGGGAGTCCCTAAAGCGTAAAGCTGATTATGTAGGAACACAATGAGAAATATCGCTGCTCATTTTAAACCGCATATTGTTCACTGTGACCCATATCTTGAGATGAGATGAGAACTCCACACTTGCATTGTTCGTCCATATTTCCTAATCAATGGAATTGCTATTCAAATGTGCGGACTTACGAACTGATATAGTAGATATATTAACATCGAATCATCAATAGTCAACATGTTTTGCTATGAATGCAGGTTGATTTAGGTCCGTTGACGCTGTTTGCCATACGCAAACATCTCAATCCACAATCTAAATGGTCTTAACATTATAGCTCCTCTGGGAAATGTTTTGACTAGGCCCCAAGATGCCCCTTTTATCCGCCAGTCAGCTAACAGCGTCGTCTATTTGAATAATTCACATAGAATGACGTGAATGAGTACTGAAGTGGTTTGTTCAAGCAACGACATACATACGAAACATTGACGATGAAGACTTAGTGGGATTAGTTTAGCTGCTTTACTGTGCACGCAACACGAATGGGCTAGGCGAATAGCGTTGCGCCGGTTAATAAGATTAATGAATAGATAGATTTTATTCAATGAATATATCGCTCTGAATTAAAGACAAATGACATTACATCTCTTTTTGTTGGTAGATGTTTGATCGACAAAGCAGCGTGTTATTTAGTTCTGGTCGCATGAACCTCTAGCGGAGCATCTCAGGTTATATTCTGACAGCGAAGATCGATAGTAGTGAGGTGAACAGACCAAAGACCTCATGCAAAAACAAACATTACCCACTGAATATGTGGTCAGAGGAATTGAGATAATGTGTAACAACTCGCTATTAGGGTTACATAACACTGATGCAACAGAGCATAAGCTCATTATGTTTTTATATCAAGAGCGATTTCCCTGCGTAGGTGATTAGGGATAAAATTCATTGAATTACATCGAATTGTTACGTGCCGCAATATCCACTCAAAGGATCCTCGACTGCTTAGTGTAAAGTGTTGTTAATCTCTTTGAGGTTATTACATTACTGCTGTTCGTGCGACCACCGAAGCTCAGTTTGAGTCGCACATAATCATTATCTGAAGTTTTGTAAAGCAATTTGATTATTCGCGCGTTCCTTTCAAATTGCAGAATTATCTCACTGCTGCGATGGTTTGACGTACGGTTATATAATAAGGAATGGTATGGTGTTCTATTTTTCTAATGGATATATGGCATAGTTGATGTTTGCCCAAAACAGCTGCTCATTTCTCATGGACTTCAATGGTAACGTTACTGTCTTCTCTATTCATAAATGACAGGACCAAACACACGAAAGAATATGATTTATCAGAGTGAGCCTTGATAAGGCGACGGTTGCTGAAAATAAATTCATCAAAATGCTGAATAAATACCTTGAAACAAGGGCCTTAAGGAATTATCTTAAATTAGTGAAACGGAATGCGCTACAAAGCAGGCAAATGCCAAGGAGTGTTTTTTGGCCGTCAAAAATGAAAATGATATGACATTTTAGTAAATGGGTAGCCAGATATCAAATTGATAGGAAAGGATCGATAATTGGATCAATTTAAAAAGCAGGATAAGTATCATGACATGACCGGTTAGTCATGAGATATACTCGGCCTGTGGCACTTCATATTTATCGTGGTAGGTCTCCGCGCTGATACTATGGGGATCACTAGGTTCACGTCATCAGTTACGCTTAAGTAATATTGGCATTACATTTACAAAAAGAGGGCTTATTACGAAATGATCTCATCTGCTGGCAAGACAAATTAATTTCTTATAACAAACTGCAATCTAGCCTTCTTCGGGCGAAGTAATCAGGTAAATGCAGATATGACATACTTAGCACCTAGTAAGAGGGTCAATCACAGGACCTAAACTAGCGCGTCCGTCGTATATTTCAACAAAATCCACCAAAATGGCCCTTTTAAGCATGATTTTTTGGGTCCGATTTTGTTGTAACTTAATTTCTAGAGCGCATACTATAATTGCCCCCAAAAAATTGAATGACTTCGGTATCGTATTAAAGAGATTGCATATCAGGGACGGCCTGTAATGTAATAGTATGATTATTGCCAGAGAATAACCCCATGCACGCGCCCTACGCAGTAAATGATCTATAGGAGAGACTGTAGTCATTGGTGTTGCTCACTGCTGGTAAATCATTTAAATAACAGGATAACTACTCAAAGGATGTTTCCAATGAACACATGTCTGTAACTACAGATTAGATTTGTTCGCCCCTTAGCCCAATTTTTACAGCTTATGCACACCTCTGTATGAAACCAAATTCCAACGAAATCTAACTAAGATTTACTAGTTGAACCGTGCGTCCGCTACCATACATATTCAGCACGATGCCAGCCGAATAGCTTTTCAATATGTGCACAGCATAAATGATAAACACGCTATTTATGTTAATATGATGGATGAAACTGAAAAGCCACTACTTTGTCTCTTATTGACCCACACGATGGTTCATTACAATTCGTTCCAATACGCATTGTCAGTGAAATGTGCACGACTGTACATTTGCCTGTGGTTGTACAATTGTGGATGATTATGCATTTAACACAAAATTCTCTTTAAGAAATAGTTACATGCCTCCTTGACCTGTGCAATAACACAAACCTTGCGCTAATGATTTGTCAATCAAAATGACGGTTGTGTGCGGTTCCAGGATTTAGTCACCAAACAGAGAACCATTCCAATAAGTTGATAACGGCGACGCCAAACTCTAGCTCACAATGAAATAGTATTCACCGTGACAGTTCATATAAATGATATTCATCCATTTGTTCCGCCCTTATGTAGTTTGATGAATTCAACTTAAGCATAAGACACGAGTTATCAAACTTTATGGTCAGCATTATAACGTTGATGTCAGTGTTTCACGAACTTGCTCTGTTAGCATATGTGCAATGAGTATAGATCGTCTAAGTAACATATACTCCTTGCTAGAGAGAAACGTTCGTGCGGTAGAAGTGCAAAGTTCCATCGACCTTCATTGACACTTTTGAATATATGTTTTTCACATTTGAAAAATGTTTTAGAATAACTATTTGATTTTGTAAGCACATGATCAGCAAGTTAAAACAAAAAATGGCATTTTTCACCTCACAGACAATATTTCCATGTGAACTGCTTCTTTATGATTGACACTACCCCATACTACCAATAGTTATTTGTCAAATGTTGTACAGTACATCGCATGTGCTGACCAAACGGATCTATTTCCCAAATTAGATATCTTCCTGTTCCTTCCATTCTGTGATTGTCATTCCTGTACCTTAAATCCGTACTTTGGTTTCTGCATTGCCACAGAACAATGTGTCTATTACAAACCTAGCTGCAGACTTAACCCCATGTACAGAAGCATTATTCACATTCATTATTGCCTAATATGGAATATCCCATGTGACCACCTTATTTCACAATTGTTGCTTGTAAATACTGAATGCAGTAGTTTCAAACATTTCCATATATAGCTGCAGCCGTTAGATTGACATGCGTCTGTCGCTCCTGTTAGCTGAGTTGTGCAATTTAAGTGATGTTACTTACAACAAACATAAGTACTTTGGAGGATGTATACCATAATCGTGTTTAATGCAATGATGCTTGTAACAAACACAAGGAATAGTTTAGCTCTCGTACGTATTACCCATGGCCATGCCGCCCGGTACAATGCTGTTTTCTTTTATAATAGACCCTTACAACAAAATCACAGGAGGGAACTAAATCAATTTTGTAATTCAGTTAGTTAAGTTATGTAAAAAGTGTATATTGTCTTAAGTAATATTGTGTTGAAATAGAACAGATGTTTGTACTCTATTAGCGGGTCAAAACTGTTATGGCTCATAATCGAAGTGACAGTAGAGAAAGTTAAACAGGCAGAAGCCCATAAGAGAGGGGAAAGGGTAATATATCTTTGACAATCGTTCTCATCTATTAGTTTGTAAGCTTTGATGTTTATGCCATTATATAGCAACACAGCCAAATTCAGCCAAATATCACGAGGATGTCTATTGCCCACGGATGATTCACTTAAGATGTACGACATTAGACTTAAATGCTGATTTCATGATTTCATATTCTTCTACAACGGCCATCTACAGTGATATGCATCGAGAAAGGAGCTTTCAATTTCCCTGGTTATCAACTTATCAAACGTCGGGCCAACAATCTGCTTGTGAAATTACAGGAGCAAAGTTGAAAATGTCTTAATTGGCACCATATGACTTCTAGACGCGTGGATATATCCTGCACAAAACTTAATTCCAAAGAGTCATAAATGGTAGCCTTTCATAAGAGTTTTACACCCACTGCGTGTGCATTGGTAGCATCAGACACTGCCACTGAGTAACACATAACAATGCAACATATGGTTTTATTGGGATCCTTGTCAGAGACCGGCATCATGAGATTCATATTTTAATCATCTAGAATTCCGTTAAGTGGTTCCCATTCTTTTTGTGTATTGCCAAGATTTACAGTTACTATAAGTTTAAAGTAGGTTTGTCTTAGTCTTATAGAGCCAAGTAACGATGGAACTGTAAAAATTAACCTTTCGCTTACTTTTCGTGTTTGTGTTACACTACAAATAGTGTCATTTGGTTAAGAAGTAGGATATTCAAACATGATATATTTGTTAACAGCTATTAAGAAAATGAAATAATTTGTTGCGCATGGCATCATTTTAAACAATAAGTTAGAGTTAGTGTTCGGCTTTAAATCCCGTTTCAACATTTGGATTGATTGATTGATTTTACTGATTGCCTGTCCTATTTATCTTATTTCAAATTAGATGGGGCACTGGAACTGTAAAATAAATAAAAGGGGCGATGGCACTGATTTGACAGTTACATTTAGTTTTCGTACATTGCGCAGCCGCATATTGTACACGACAGTCATTACTGTGAATGCCACACACTTCTATATATAGCCATTTTTCAGTGGTGCATTAATTGAATTCATTCCGAGTACAATACCGTTCCAATGAATAGCAAACAGCCATCGCGTGTTTTAACATTGGGTGAGTAATAATGCAACACATCTCCGACTAACAGTTGATATATTCGGTGATAGAGTTGTTGTTTGACGTAAAATGTAAATAAAGGGATGACACAAAATTTAAATCAACAAGAATCATTAACTAAGATGAGTGACAGAGCATTGCTATCATTGCCATGATAAAACCATATTCATTTGAACAGGGACTATAATTCAAAGATGAAATATATAAGGATATAAAAGATTTTCCATTGTGAGACTTACTCTGACAATGTTTTAAACCCAAAGGTGTTTATCGTTAGCGAAACGATTGATGTCGTCAAAAAATTACGAACGACATGATATTTCAATACTAGATTATTGTTCCCCGTGGATCATGGTTAAGATTATTCTTGGCCCAATACCCATTCCCATATATAGGCAGATTTGATTTCCCATGGTACTATGGACAAAATCTAATCCTATTTCCGTACATTACATACACGTTTTACCCCACTCACTTTCAAGCAGACTACTCCACTACATACCCTAATGCATACCCTGTATAGAATACAGTACCATTTTTTACATTCTCAAGATCACGCAAAGCAGCCCTCTAGTTCCATACATAAACCAATGTTAATAATATATGTCGTGTTCTATCATTCTTATTCAGATTTAAATGTTCCAAAAATCATTTTCGGATAAGGGGTTAGCTAGAATTCGCGGACTCCGGCGGTGTTATTTACCACAATGGGAGATGTCATTGTTCACAATGGTAGGCGGTATTTTTCGCATTGGGGGGATGCATTTGCCGCAGTGTATCCTTGGAGATAGACGAGAACATAATAAAGATGAATCATTGCACTTAAGCTATTCTTGAAAATGATGTTGCACATCCAAGCTGGATTGGTGACAAAACAAGCTTAGACTGTGTAACACAGTTTAAATATGGTTATAAATCTACGCATGGCGTAGAGATATCATCCTACTAATTTGTCCATGTGACAGTTCCACAATTGTGACCAGTGCGCGATTTACCAAGTTATCTATCACAAATAAAATAATATGCTTAAGTCCGCCCAAATTATCAACGTCCTATGTTATTTGGAAGCAATGATGGTCGAGAAATAATGGTAACTGCACACGTACAAGCCCACGAAACAGATGAATGCTTGATGTGTTTTGCTGATACAACGAGGGAACCTATTCCTGAGTCAGCATTATGTGACGCATTAATAACACAACTAAAAATGTAAGTTGGGTAGAGATTGATTCTTGAAGCCATGTGATTGTTAATATTTTTCATTTGCATATTTTTTGTACTTGCTTGATTGATTGCAGCTTTATTGCGCGAATTGTAAATTGCATATATATTGAACACTTTGCGGTTTAGAGCGCTGTCCAATTGCTACAGTGTTCTTAACCCTCTAAGAAAATTATCTACTTTATTTGTGTATTTAACATAACCTCCATAGTTTAAGACTACATCCCAAGTACCAAAAGAGGCATCCTATATCTTGTTAAATTGCCGGCTACCGGATTATGTTTGAAACTAAAGCTGCCTTTCTGAGTTGGTATAGAACCAGGTGAGGTTATATGGAGCGAAATCGTCCTTTACTAGAGCACAGCGATAGGTGACTACGGATTTATGCTTACAGAGGGTCAAGGACGTAGGAAGAAGCATATACCGTCCATTGATTTTTTTGGTATTCACTTCATGAAAGAGATTTGGAGAAATTATAAAGTTCTGTTTAAAGGTCAGTCTCAATGTCTTTTCGTGCACGCCAGTGCTTGATGAGACAGCTCCAAACACTATGGTACGGGTTGTGGTAACTGACACAAGTATATGGATTACATAATAGAGAGCATAAATCGCTCAAAATTATTAATGAATGTACCACAACTTCTTATTGAATTCAAGTCTTTACCATAATAATGTGTGGTAATAGTATGCGATGAGCAAGCAATAACTTTCACAAATCGAACATATCAGACAGAAGTTTCACTGTTCCTAATAGTAAAAATATATTGTTCATATCTATTGTATCAAATTATATATCAATGTAATGTTGTCGGCGTTACAATCGACCAGTACTTGATGTTAAGCCGTGTGTGATATACAGCAAATATGGGTGTTGACGTTTAAACATTTCATATGGGAAAAACTCACCGTAAATTACATCTTATATTTCTGTTGTCAATGTTTCGTTCGGTCATTCCACAAAGGACACTGATTATTTGTCGTCAAATGAGGATCTGATTTGATCTCAAATAACCCACAAGGGTCCCTGATTCAGTTGCCAAAGCCTGGCAAATAGGATATTTGTCAAAACATCTGCTCTCACTTTCGATGTCTGGTGGAATTCAGGGGAGGGGAACTTAACCTCCGTTCTTACGCTAATTTTTGTCACAATTTTTCTATTGCAACTTGACTTTTGCTTGGCACAATGTCTGACATTATTCATATCACGATATTCGGTCAATGCTATATCAACCGGATAGTAAAGCTTTGTATTATTTACTAGCTGTGGGTGTATGCGGCATTGATGCTAGTGAGGTAGAGCCCAGCAACTAACTGCGCCGGTGTATTTTAAAGTATGAGTCGTAAAACTATTAAACATCGATGTACATAGACGACAAAGCTGTGAAGATAACCGTTTTCCCAGGCAGACTAGGCATGTTGATCAATAAC
>CM067347.1:25493710-25679434 GCA_034190875.2 Urechis unicinctus
CCTGTTATTTGACGTCTTTCGCGAGGCATTAACTTTGAAGTTGCTTTCTGGATATACCTGATGAATGTGTTCTCAAAAGACTAAAACTTTTCATGTCCTCGTATTGTCGATTAACCAAGCTGCTTATACACATGAAGCGGAGACATCCTGTGATACAATATTAGCAATTCATGAGTCATGTACAGTGCGATTCTCGGAACGTAATCCCATCAAAGTCTTTTGAATAGGATATTCCTTCGCCGGCCAAAACCTCACTAATTCTGCTGACGGGGATATTTTAAGGACACGTGATTCGTATATCTCTAAATTGCATTCTCCTTTCATTCAACGTGCTGCATCTCTTATTCCCAATCATGGTTGTGAGCGGAAATTGCCTCACTTAGTCCAGTAAATTAAATAAAGTACAACAATTGCTGTAACCACCGATGGTAGTATTCCGACACATTGGACTATTCATGCAGACGATGTTACAAAGGGAAGAGATTGGCTGCAACAGTTGTGCGCATGCGACAGTTTTTTGAATGATTTCTGTCTTTACTAATAAAAACCATCATTGGGTTAATAAACTATCCTGATGGTGATTGCCAAACGATCTTATCCCTCGATAGAAGCATTATAATGACCCATCGTCAAACCATATCTTTGAATAATGTGTTGTAATCTCTTTTTCAGGTGAATGTATCCAGCTCAATGAGAGCCTAATGGTGTCACAGTGGACTGTTTACAAAGGAAGTACATGCATTGTGACTGATATTATCTGAATTTGATGTGTTATGTCCAAAATTAAGTGGTGTGTATTTTTCAAAGAAGCTATATCCTAAAATATCAAATTGTGTTAATGTGATAGAATTGATTGATCATTTGGTGTATTATTCGCATGCAATTTTAGTAGTAGACTATGGGTTACATTTGACCCGTAATAATTGAGCCAGCAGATAATGCAATTTCTTTACATTTTCTGATAATTTTACATCATGCCGTTTGTTGTCTATTTTAATACTGGATACATTGCTGAACCAAACCCTTATTCTGAATAATGCGAACATTGGCAAAAGATGTACTTCACATATGGTATCCATATTCCAGAGCAACCATTCAACCAAGTTGTAAATAACATGGCATTAACCACTTAATATTTAAATCGGTGAATGTTATTGACATTATGACCTGTGAATAAACACGCATGATTTGAATTTGCCAACGTATTCTTGGTCAACAAATGAGAATCAAATATAAACACTCCGCATTTTCAGGTGAACTTATTAATGACTGTTACTGGAGCTCAGTTATATCCTATTACATTGAAGGCATCATTGTACAAAACGTAATGTACACAAGTACATTATTCACTTGCATCACACTAATTGTGTGATATTACACGTTAAAATAAGTCAAAATAAGGCTAAAGCGATAGTCCATTTATGCATGATCATTTTTCTTCTTTTTTTTCTTTTGTAATTATTCATTTGGTGCTGTTGATGACAACAAACTTAACTTTTAAGTGCCAACGAAAGACCACACTGAAAACTCACAAAAACGCCTATATTTACCTTTAGATTTGTGTAGTAAGTGGCACAGTTATATTCTTATGTAGAAATATCAAAGAAGAGACAAACTTATTAATATGATTTTGTGGCTGACGTCGGAAGTCTACTTACATCAATATCACTATTGCGAATTCGCCGAAGCATATCAAATACAATTTAACATGTGAGCATCTGGTCTCACTGTGGTCTTGGTACCTAAACTGTATGAATATAATTCCAACGTAAGGCAACCCTGGCCCTATTGTGACATAAACTGTGTTAACTCATGTACAAGCAGGTAGGGCTATTTCCGGCAACATATATGGCTACAGCCGAAGTAAGGATCTATATTCTGAGACCTCAGCGCCGCTTAGCGATTGAAGACAGAAAACTTAAAACTTTTGGTTTCCAAGGTACGGTTGCCAAGCAGCTTGCTAGTCAACCTCGTTACAAATATGGGGCTGAACAGTCTCTTTAACATATATCCACCACAATTAGATAAAGTAAGCCACAATCACATACGAGAAGACGAGACGACGAATGCCCTGGAGCGTGTATGACTAGTTACCAAAGATACAAAAGGCTTTCATTGTTCCTTCTTCTACAGTTCGACGTCACTCTCAGCGACGATGGGTGCAAGCTTAATGAATACCCTGTAGGAATGATTATTTGACTAACATATGATTAAACTACTGCTGTTATGTCAATTGTTCACGATCATGTGACTTTAATTACCCAAGCAATGTTACATTAGTTGCGATTGCGGGTCTGGCAATGTCACATTTTACATACCTCTCGCGTCTGATTACATTTGGTTAGCAGGTGCAGGAAACTCTTGTATAATTCTTTTTGAAATATCCGATAAGGAATGCTTTGAATATGTATCTGCAAGTCGAAATTACAAGTTCAGGGGGATGAAACAGCTACTGTATGATCAGAGCCGAACTCAATTTAGAACAAACCAATTTGATAAGCTCGTTCCGATGTTTTATTGGGATATAATCATAAATATTCTGATTATGAGTGGACTTTACATTATGCTTCGTTTCAAGAAATTGTCACACTTTTTACGACAGAAATGATGAACACTATCATAAGGTGTAAAAAGGTGGAGCAAAACCAATTCTGCTCTTATGACATGTTATCAATACAATATACTTATCGAAAATAAAATAAATTTGAATTACATAACGATCATAACTGTGAATCTATTGTTCTCCGTTATACTATATTGATTTGTAGCTGGGCTGAAAACTAACGGGTTCTAATTCAAAATCTTTTTCCTCAGAGGAACACATTACTGTGATATGGCAGACATATTTTGTAGATATATTAACGAATCCTGCACTCACCGAAGCGTCGTTGATAAAAACATTCCCGCTCAATTGAATACAACCAATAAATGACTTGTAAATTTCTGTGAACACATTAAGAGATATTCAAAACCCAAAATTGTTTTATACGAAGTATGTGCATGCATTTGCTAAATGGGTGTTTTCGTAAAATAAACATTGCCACAAGATTCAAGCACAATTCAGTCTTGAAAGGCGATGCCGTGGCAAGGTCAGTCGGAGGAAAATTAACACCTTTCTTCCTCTTTGCTGTAATAAGTTGACTCCCTGACAAAGAGCATTTTACAGGGCATTTTTGCTTCTTTCTGGGTCGATACACTGAGAAGAATTGACTAGCATGTGCTGATTCAAAAAGGTGATGTTGCTGTTGCAATGGGTCTGCAAGTGTTTGGATGTGATTGTAATTACCTTTTCGCTGTATCTGGTTATCACCACGTACTATTGCTTAATGAAAGTCAAGTTCCGAATCGGTATTATGTCTCCTACACCAATTCAAATAAATGTTAATACAATTCTACATGTTTTACATTAAATAGTGTGTATTTAATTGTTCTCAGTTATGCTCTACAGGTGAATCGATAATCTCCATATGGCGTGGTGGAGAGATGTCATCACATTTACAGCACAGTGAAGTAAGAGGCGGTAATATCAAGAAAATGTACCTGGGCATTTAGGTTTGGTAAAGGCAACCAATATCTATGAGTTTTAGTGTATCTGTTATGTGACGACCTTCTTATCTGTGTTTTGTACTTCGTTGTATATGCAACAGTGATAGGAAAAGTGTTTTCGTCAAATGGCTAACCGGAAAATATTGTTTCGTAAAAGGATATCGTCTGATAAGCTACTTAACGCATGCTGTGCCTGTTTTATATCATTCCATTCAAGAATTGGAACAACATTTTTATTAACATATAACCCTGAACAAATTAAATTAAACACGAATCAATATCTACATGTAACTGTCAGGCTTTAACGACGAAGAAAATCATCAGAACTTATCAGTTTTTCCTATGTTTATGACTATCACATTCTGACGACATAAGCACAAAAACAATATGATCCCATGAGTTCACCGAGACCAATGTACCAAATCGTAAATGCTATTTTCAGGTTGCAGATAAGGAATAGGATTATACCTGATGCTTTGCGATGAAAATTCTTGCACAAATATTTATGCGCATTCATAATGAAGAAGCACGATGTCTGTCATGTACTATGATTTACGACGCCTTTATATAGAATAAATGGGGTGCAGAGAAATCCAATCAGTCTTTCCAAATTAAATCGACGGGGTAGCTGCAAAAAGGAGACCGAGTAACGTATATTTTGATTATGTTAGTGCATCGAGCCAATCTTTTAGTAATAATGCATAACTGAGCACCGAGATCTTTTCGTTGTAATCTGCGTCACTGTTAAAGAGATAAGCATGTGATATGCATGTATTAGCTTACATCTGATGTTATGCAGTAATATACGAATCAATACCTAAAAGCTCATCAATATGTTAAATAATATCACGCAGAATCTCATTGGATGCTGTAAACATGCAATTAACATTTGTTAAAAGAAAAATGTGAAGTGTTTTGGTGCTTGTTTATCAAAATATCAAGAACGTGGAAATAAAACAGTGCTTTTAAAACGGGACATTCAAAAGCTGTCTTCATGCCTTTCCAAATGGAAGAGTCGTGGGTGTACAGCGAATATTCTTAAACTAAAACGTTTGCCTAACGATGGTCCAGCATATATCAGCAGAATATAATTTTGGCTTCAATCAAAATGCATTTATATACATATCCCTTGATAAACTGAGCATCACACTAACGCCAAGCAAGTGTATGGAATGAAACCGACGCAGCGAGTCCTGCAACTATCGACCCATTATTTTAAGTAAACGAGTCAGCCTACAAACAAAATTGTGTTAAGATTCGGGATTGTTGATACAACCTAGCAAACCACCAAGCATTCAAAGAATAAACACTGATTGTGCCCTAGTACTCCTAAATCCAATATTTCACAGCCCACTTCAGCCATCGTAAGGCATTGTGCAAGTCGTATTTAACAACGCCGACAAGGTAAGGAGCGGTAAGGACAGCGCCGTAGCGTTACTAATTTTACATGATTTAACCAAAGCTAAATTGTAACTGATAACTGTTCGTCCCTCTTGATATGCATTTGTTATTCACAACAACATGACAGTTGAACGCACTCATACGTTCAGTGCCTTTCGTTTGGCGGCTGTGCAATAAATCGGTACACCAACAACTACGGTAGAAGTTAAATCGTAATGTTAATAAACTTTTGAAAATAATTTATATGCCGGCGACGTATTGGTCTTGGAACTTGTGTAAGCAATTTGCGCGTGAAGGAAGGAAACAAAACATGACAGCATATCATATTTTGCGCGATAGATAGTTATATTATCACTGTTTGAATTTTGCAAGATAGGCTTTAATATACATCATTGTACAACTGTGATCCTGTGAATCATTTATGCGTACATTTATCTAAGCAGCACAATGCTTCGCATGGGCAGCCTTAACGTTAAGCAACATTTGCGCACGCACACACACACACACGTACACATAAATCCTAATTCATAGAACGTTTCCATTGCCATATATGACGAGGGAATCTTAAAAACAAACAAATTAGTTATTATAAATTGAAAACATTGACGAAAACATGCGCATTCATTCCACGCTTCATTCATTAAAATCAATATTTACTTCGGAATGTCAGCAATATTGAACGTAGCTTATGTCAATCTAGATGCAATTACTAGCCCAAGTGGATCCGTTGGTGCAAAAACATAATGTTAAACACTCAAACCAGGTTTGGATACAAAGCACTGAACTGCTGTGACGGGCATGGTTTGTTCTTGCAAAATCACCCCCATAACGCTTTTGCGCCTTGATAAGTTTATACCGGAACATGGGACAATCATTGTCGCATGTTGACAATTAAAAATTAGGCCTGTGATAAAGTTCAATCATTAATTAGAGGTTAACAACCCTTATTAGCCACACCCTATTTATATATACATGCATCAAAACGTCAGTCGAGTCAGGATCAAGCAATTGCTTTGTTTGCTCGTCGCATGGTCGTCCGAGTTCCGGTACTGGGGAGTATTTTATCAATGCATTGAATAACAATGCATCTATGTTAAACCTGTCATTACGCCTCACTAAACACTATCAAATGGTTACCATCAACTGTGAATCTCGCCTCGTAGTACCTTTTTGGGGATCAGTTTAAATGCACTATTCTTGTGCACACTAAATGTACCTAAATGCCTCTATAAACATCGTGATCTGATTTCACAACTCCTTGAAGAATTTGTTTAACCCACATTTAACATTATCTAATACTCGCTGTCACCCTTTGTCATCAGATTATTGCGTCAAATAAGCTCCATTAAGTGTTTTGGGAATGGAATTATGAAGATAGCGATATGCGCCTGAGCACTGCAATCGACACCGGTATGGACGACGTGTGATTCATTTTTTATAGAATAACTTTACACTACCAAAATCCGTGTTAACTGCACTGTGAAAGTGTCCAAAGGTAATTGTCTATATAACTGATGTGGTCGTAGTTACTTTGCCCTTTGTTGGGATGAAGTTGTAAAATTTCTAATAATATCCGGACTATTCTCACTGATAATCGTTGATCATATGCTGTCATGGAAATATATTCTTCAGCAACTGAGTTTCATTAAAGTAATTGCGGCAATGCGTTATTGTATCGTATGCTGAGCGACATTGTGGTTATCCTATAAAAATGCCACTGACGTTAGACGGTATATAAAGTTTATAAGTAATCCACATTATATATTTCGAATCAGATACATTCAATATAAGCATCTGCCCATCAATATACAATAATAGCGAGGTGTGTCAACCGACATTTGTGTTGAAAACCTTATGTGAAAGTGATTATTGATAATATGCTTTAGCAAGATGGATATGCCCCATGAGTAAATATTTGCGTCAAAATGTAAAGGTTCGATATTCTATCCCTTGCACATCGAATAATACACTGTCATCTTTATATCTTGAACACGCTTCCCACCACATATTTCTGACATGCAGTTTCTATGAAGATAGGTCAATGTCAATTTGTGCAGTAGTTTATGTCTGGATTAGTTAAGAACAACATGAATTGTTAGCATTGAACAAACTGTTTATGCCAACAAATATCATATGCTAAGACATGCTATATTTGTTGTTTGATAGGCTTGTGTTGGTCAACACTTCATAACCTACACTGACGAAAAATGAAGGAGATTAATGGGTATGGTGCTTGTGTTTCAATGAAGGTGATGTGTCGGCAGAGTAAAAAGGGATAATGACCAGCACCGAGCAAACACGGATCAGGTAGGATTATCGAAAATTTTGACAGGGATGAGAGTTTGATAGGGGTATACTATCTCCAGGTAATTATATGGGGATAATTGGTATGTTTTATACCAAGTGGCCGTTGACTATTGTTCCACAAAGAATCAATTTATAAAGGTGTTGGTTTATGAGTTTGATCAGGGTACCAATAAACAAAACCTTTGAATTGATTTAATTACTTTTAATAAGCCACCTCCGTCACTACATACTTTACCCAGCGTTCCTATGTTCACATACAGCCGTTGAGTATGTACTGATAATAAAGTTTTAAAGCATTGTTTAACACGAAATATTGCCTTCTTCAGTTTGAAGAAGACAACGGCTGAATTTGCATAATACTAGTTGCAGCCGTGACAAAAAATGAATACGAGCATATTTACGATGATTTATTACTTATAGAGCGATACTAGTTGTAGCCCTTGCTCATCTTGTTTTCAGGTCTCGTAAGCATTACTACTCGCTAGGTATTAGTTACCGTTTGTTATAAAGTACAACAAGGCACAGGTACCTTGACATACTGACTCGGAAAATGGCTGCTACTAGTAGCTGCAGATATACGATAATATCTCTCTAGCTGCGTGGAAAAACTGTTATGAATGCGCATGCTGGATTAAACCTGCCATTAACCTTGTATAAGCGCATTCACAAGTCGTTAACTATTTGTGTACGTTATTTTCCAATTTAGGATATAATTTCTGTGCTTAATTGATGCGGTGGAATGTAAAGCACATTTGACGGATGCACTGGAAAATAATGATCCTGCAATAACATCGGAGTCCGTGCGATTCGAATGGCAATGATAACAAAGCACACAAACTCTAAACGAGGTATCCGCTTTAAGTAACACAATCAAGTAAATGAGTTTCTCGACGCAAATAATGCAACATCGTGGTCCATAAAGCATTATACGTCTCATCTGGTTTGCAATGGAACGCATGGCAATATATTCAGCTGTCAGAAATCATTCACTTGGAAGCTACTTCGTCGGCACGAAACAAAAGACAAAGTAACATGCCGCGAAGATTTGCAATCAACAGAAATGGAGTATAGGATAATTTTATGACGGTAATTTGTGAGTAAATGTTATCATATATCAACAGTTCTGAAGCCGAGATCTTTCTGTGTGATGTATGGCAGTATTTCGATGCCTTCATTTTGTATATGAACTTTTTGTAAAATAATCAGTTCATAACACACATTTAAAAGGAAGAAATCAGACAGGAGATAATTAATTCGCTCACTGTTCAACTATTTTCTTCTTACTGAATAAATAAAATGTATATTGACTTTTGCTAACAATTATAACCTCTTATATATCAAATCGCAGCAGATATGTGACAAGCCTCTTTTTCATTGGCTATTAATCTATTGGACGACGCTAAAAAACAAGCACACATTTAAATTACTGCAAATCCAGAGCGTCATTCTGGAAATACTTATTATGCATTGCCGCTACAATATTATGCATAGGCACATATATTGGATCTAGGATTAGTTTCAACAGCACACAACCAACACATGGCTATTGATAGCTGTGTTTGACATCCTGTGTGATGGGGTGTGTCCAACCTACTATGCCGAATAAGTGTGATAAATTTTAAAATCGTTAGAATGCATAATAGCTCAACTAGGTTCGACCATTCATAATTGTTACATTTACCGCAAATATTATGAAAAGGGAAGTAGTTTCAAAAAGCATATAACTACATACCCACACCATATTGAGACAACGTGACGATGCCCAATAGTGCATGTAGAGACATACTCGAGTGATGCTCATAGTCTGCCCTCGTGTTGAACTAAGTCAATTCTTTTATACAAAATGTTAACCATTAACACGTCAAAGATACTTTAATGAGTCACCGCCATATGCAAATGTACCCCATTTCAACCCGCGTGATGAGTACCATTGAGATGATTCAGACCACCATGTGTGGACTACCTGATATGTGTTACTGTTGTGCAGCATGCATAAACAGGATATTTCCCCATTTTTAGAGCACGCTTAATGTATTATTACCTACATCGGATATTTTATAGGCCTCGCAATACAAAAATCCGCTTGGCATTAGATGAAACTTCCTCCTAATTCCAACGCAAACGGCAAATGGGCATGTATGCCGTTGAGTTATTGATGTTCGAAAATCACACAATCTATACACCAATCTGTACCATCAGAAAAATAGAATATAGTTTCAGATCACATCAGTTTTCTACAAAAGAATTAGGTATTTATACACTATGGATTCCAGTTCATGTATTTGGTAAGGTGGGAATTTATGTATTTGTGCTTTTTCTTGTATCCATGCATGATTCCTATGTATTGATTGTGGTTGCGGGAATTTAATACTTGCTAAGGCGCTTCATTGTGTGAGGGAAGGGGCATAAGGCCTGCCACAATCAAACCTTTGTTTAGATTTCAAACGATTGTCCAAGGCATCCATTTTCTGTCCAAATAATAATGAATCCGCTTGGGAACGGTGGTCTTAATTGGACACCTTTGACAAGTCTACATCCTTTGTAGCGCATAATACATCACAAACCATTGAGAGAATGAACACTGCTCGTGTCATAAAACCCCTTAATCCATTATTGCTATTTCGGGAGATCCCATTAACTGCCCTCAAAGCCCTTAAAGCCAACTAATTGCGTCGTGAATTATAAGCGTCAACAGAACTGCCAGTAAATTGAAGTGAGTGGAAGCGAACGATGTGTTGTACGACACTGTGGAGGCACTACTTGGACTTATGGATAATATTGTAAATGATGCTCAAAATAATGTTCTTTCTTGATATGCATCTTAAGTGGTCAATAATTACTCCAGATGTATTCAAATAATGGACGCTGGCCTCGTCCTTCATTTGCAGCACCAGAACGAATAACACGTTGAAAGAACTATTGCACAAGACAGTCTGTCTGAAATAACAAAGCTGTCCCTGCTGAGGCATATGACTGGATATATATATAGGCGATAGATTTCGCTATTTATCATTTGTATTTTATGTCAAGCTGTTTTGCAATAGATACTCAACTGCCATCTCCCATGAATCTGAAAACTTGTACTCTCTGTGTTGTTAAATATATCAACGTATTTTGAAGTCATACAAAGCGCATTTCGGACTTATTGGTTATTAATTACCAACGTTTCTCACACACAATTATCGCAGCATTTTTTATGCCACCTATAATTAATGATAACAATTTTGATTAGTAAATAAAACTAGGCGAAACAAGTATTTATCAAATATAAGTTGACACAACCTACGCTATTACTAGAGTCACTACCCAGTTCTATTCAAATCTACACGGAATAACGCCACTTTGTAGGAGCTGCACATATCGAAGCTTTTGCTATTGGCCGTATTTTCAGTTGTTGTAAGGCAATATTGCGTTAACGAAGATATTCAGTGGGGTCCATCATCTTGCAATGTAGCTCCGATGACAAATGCTGTTCTAAAATATATCAACAAAAAATATTTTTTGTCTGTGACCACAACAGCAAAACTCGGAATCAGTAATCATCAAGATGTAAATCCACATTCATTTACCAATTATACCAACTTAACATCAAGCTTTTGCGGGTAATTTCATGTACCCCCAACAAATATTTGTCGATGTGAATCGCAAGTATATTGCATGAGAGTTTACAGTTATAGAATAATTGTTCAAAAATCACTCCATATTAGCGCATTTTGTGTTGTTATATATAAAAAGAAAAACAAATTCTTCAGTTTGATAAACCCAGATTTCCAGCTTGGAGTTTCAATAATGCCTATATGGAGTCGGGAAAACCCTTTTCGATGGAAAGATGGGCAGCATATTATGTTGTCGTCATCATGGACAATACAATAACTTCCATTCTCAAGTTAATTTGAACGATGCTGACCAGATACAGGCAAACATATATAATCACTGTTGGCTTCATGTCGATGATTGACAGTTTATCAATGGCACAATGAGCGGCTTAATACCACTGTAAATTCTTGGTATTGTCATTCCCCTGGGTGTCTCATTCTTGGACCACAAAGCCGGACTTTTATTTCCGTATTATCATGGGACGATGCACGAATGGCAACCGTTGCTGCTGACATAATCCTTTTAGTGGTTAGCGTATTTTTAGATTCAACTTCAAAGACCTAATGTAGTTGATTTCTGGAGCAATTATAAGAAGCATACATTCGCAATGCATCAACGGCAGTCAGGCAAACAAAATTAGCATAGCGATTCAATTCGCAAAATGTATTAGGGTTTGTACCGTTAACACGATTATACAAAAATGACCGTCCAAGAAAACGACCATATCTGATCTATAGGGCTGCTACTGATTTCACTGCCATATTTTCGTATCTAGAAGCAATTGTATATTGCATATGCAGGAAACGCAACCACAATGTGTATTGTTGACATACAAAGGAGGACGCTTATTATCACACTTCCGCCACTGGTGCTTATTTTCGATTATCATTTAAACATCCAGTCTGCTTCTTTCTGTTAATCTAGTACATCGGTAAATATTTGATTACATTAGATATACGTGAAGTACGATTTATTTCACACAGATAAGTTCAGGTGACTTACGCCTGCGATCCAACTTTTGGTTATTCGGTTAAACCCTGTCGGCTCAAATATTTCTTTAGTACTATTACAAATCGCTATGGTTTGTGGCTTGTTGAGTCGGATTTCATTGCACAACAATATGTGTTAACAATTTTAGCATTCGTTACATATAACGTGGCGTTGCATATAAATGTATTTAATTTCAAAAAGGGCCCATAAGGCTTTTATATGTAAATTTGTGACATTCACAATTGAATGCAAACCTCTGTGCTAGTCATTAAATACCTATGCTGAAATCAAATGATCGTGCGTTGTGTGAACCACTTTGTTCTAAATATTGGATGGCAATTACTTTCAATATCACTTCAATTGATCATTCTTGATTTACCATTACTTTCAAGTGTTAAAAGTTGCAAAAGCTGTAAACACGGCATCTCAGCCATTACCGCCCACTGAAAAAAACTCCTGTTCACGTACCTGTATTTGAAGAAAATATTAGGAGACTTTCCCGTAAAACTGTAACATTAAGTAGCACATCCTACTCAGTACAGCAGGCTGTTGTGCTTGTTGAGTCTGTAGTTGTCACAGTAAGGGTTGCGGTCCTGTGACGCCCATAACTTTGTCCAACCCATTCAGTAATGTTCCTTCATTAACACTTGCTATAGAATAACCTTGACCAACTTGCAAGTTACAGCTGGTCAAGGATTACAATTCGTTTATTTGCATTTAACCTTCAAACAAGTAGCCATATTTCCAAGTAATACTGAGCTTCTGCACAGAAGCTGCTATATCTTAATTACGCAATCCGGTAACGTACTGTGGCTGTTTAGTATGCATTGGAACAGGTATTGGATTTGGAATCATTTCATTCAATGCATCGCTGATATGTGGGTATTGATAGCGGTATGTGGCATTCAAGGCGATGGCTTATATGTAAAACATGCGGCTGCGCCAGGCATGATCACCCAAGATAACGGTTAGTTAGACTCATTCCCCATTTTATTTATTATTTATTTTGAATTCACCATCCTTTTAAAAATAGGATGAATCTAAGTATTTATAGATGAACTATAACACGAAAAGTAATCAAATGTCAATGTCAAAATGATGTCCACCAGCCGATTAAGACAAACTATTCCGGCTCATATCGGCTATTCAACACAAAATACATGACCAGGATTTATGCTTATCTGATGCCGACAAAATATCATCAACACATGATCCAAACAATTTCCACGCTCTCTTACAATTCGACAACAAAATAATTCTACTGATAGATCAGCAACAGGGGTTATTAAACTGTACGATAATATAATACTGGTCAGGTAAATAGTTTTAAACGTAACCATGACTCCTCTAGATACATATATGTAGGGAAATATGGTACTATTTTAGTTCTTACAGTATCTCTGATAAATATAATTGTCTAGGAAATGTATGTTACAATGTTTTAATGGGGAACTATATATCAATACAGTAAATGGAAGCAACGCCGCAAGAATCTTTATAGTTGAAATAAACACTGCTGTTTTCTGCAAGGCTCAAATAATGTACAAAACAATGGCCGCATGTATTCTAGACACTCACATTAACGTCTGAGGTAAATCGATAGCCCGTAGATTGCATTTCCTATTCTGCCCCTGGCTCACAGGTGTATCAAATCATTATAACCTCACACAGCGTCTTCTTACAAGACACATTGCAGCGGAATACACCAATATAACATGCTTTGGGAATATATCAAGCAACAGTCAACTATAAATGTGATTTGTTTCAAACTGAAGTTGTCTTTCCAGCAGATGGGAACAAAAGCCTGTCAATGACGTTCGCTGTTATGGATTCATCTTCCTTTAATCTGCCAAATGATGAACTTTAAAGATATTAAAACTTCTATACCTGCTTATAGTCTGAACCAAGCTCACATTTGAACTCAGACTGAGCAATGTGGAAAGAAAAACAATCCACGATTCGATATATTTAGTGGGACTTTTAGTTTGGGGTAATACATCTACATATACGAAATTATTTCAAATCAACATTGCCTCTCCATAGCTTGAACGAGTCCGTGGGGTCCTTTCTACATAAATAATTAATTAAGTTCATTCTGTTTTACCTCCGACGAAGGAAACGGGGATAGAAGCCAAATGAATATTTATTGCAATCATCCGCCTCCATCCGAAATCAGCCTTAATGATACATTCGTTTCAATAACCAGTCTATGCGGAAAAATTCCGCCAAAATAATCTACTTTACCGATTTAACTTCGCACCAACTAGTCATGTAATTATCGGAATGGGGGCCGAAATCGATATACAGTAGTCCGATTGAATGGATTTACATAATGTTAGATTCAAACGCGTGGTATAACAACACGGTGATGGTCACGTGTAATCTATAATACCATACAATGAATGTGATTATTTCAATTGATAATTGGATTAACTCTGCAGCTGGTATGATTGTCATAAACATTTGGTCGCATCGAAACACATGGTAATGTTGATTGCATCCGTCGTATCCTTCACCTCTGGAGCAATATTATTCATGGTTTTGATGAGCATATTAAGGTTTCCATGCATGATGATATAGTTTATTAATTAACCTTCGTGACTTAAAATAATATCGCATCATAATGACGACATAATGTTATTGTAGTGGTTATTTTAACACTCGGGGCACACGAATCCAAAACCATATGACATATTTCCATTACAGCCAACACACACATTGCCAAAACAATGCATAATATTTACCCAGGTATGCAAAATGTACCACCAGCTATTTGCAGAAGAGCTGTATATAACGTATCCAGGGTGCGTAGCGACAAACTCGCGACACTCGCGACAGTATTGCACTGGCTGATTCACTGAAATTAATCAAGCCCAATTCCTCAAATATGTATGCATCCATCCATCCATCCATTATGCAAGATACAAGGCTCATCGACTATGAAATGAAAACAATATAATCCTAAGTCACCGTCATTTACTAACTGGCAATTACGTAATGAGCTTCAATTGAACAAGTTACAAAAATATTTGCTATAAATCTGTCACGCATAAAAAGGTATATTGGATTTGTTCCGCTTCGCAATACCAGCTCAGCTCATAGCATTGGCCCCTGAAGTGGGTGCTCAACAGTTATTATCTGCATTTATCTGATCAAATTATCCGAAGAAGGCCCGAATGGAAAAACCCCTAAGAAATTAAGTTGTCTTGCTAGCAGATGGAGTGCAATACAAATGAAGCCGCTTTATTTGAAAGCCAAACGCAATTATTACTTCCGAGTTATTGAAGTGCACCGGATGTTATCAGCGCGGAGAACTACTACGATGCATCAAATAGTGTGCTAGAAATTCATGAATAACCAGTGCAATTTCTGGAAAGTAATTTTCACAAAGCCTTTAAGATATAATATTCTTCACCGGTCAATACAGGAACTCGCTTCCCCGGTATTGCTAGGGCATTATTATACAATCATTTATTATTCAACTCGTTTCGTCGTCCCATGCAGCTGTGTGGTTATTGCTACGAATGACTCAGCAAAGGAGAAAACATACCACAGTGTCGCTCCCTTAAAACATCGATTGGCACATGGCACATTTTCATTACATAAATCCAAGCTACAACATTTTCTATTCTGTATTAATAAGAATGTGCTTCCATAAAGGAACATTAATGCCATTTATTGAAATTCCATGCTGTTAAGCACATCGTTGTTGGCAATACCAATATATCCAGACACGTCTTGCTGAAGCCGTGCAATTTATTAGTATCTACAACGGAAATTCAAAGTACTCACTATGGGTTTGCCATTAGCTTATTTGCGTCAACAGTAGCCTACTTTGGCTATCATTTTATTCGTCCTATTGCTCTTATTTTAGCTGGTTGTTTTAGATTCCTTTGAGTGTTGTTGCTTTGGATCTTAAGCTCTATTCCAGTGGTGTGCTTTTCCCTTACAGAGCATAGGCTGTTTTTGATTCCCTTGGAGAATTATTTAGAAATGCTGACATTTAGCCCATTATAAGGGGAATCATCCTTGATAAACATGACCAGATTAATAACAGAGAGTGGTCATGGACCCTGACCAATACCGTGCTGAATTAGTATAATGTTCACTAATTTGGCAATATTTGGACCTAGTCCACTTATGAAATGACATAATGACTTTTATGAAAGCTAAAACTTAAACCCTTGCCAAATATATCACTTGGCGCGCTTCTATTGATTTACAATGCGTGATAACCTATTCATCGTCGAATCAAATATGAGCTGGAAGGTTTTATTGTTTTCTCGAAAAACATTCCGACTTCCGTGACACGTATCAAATAAGACAATGCTTTGTCGATCAAACATCCTCAACCTAATGCGATATTTCATAATCCAGAGTGACATATCCCAGCTGAAAGCAAACTCTGAAAATATTTCCTTGCTTATTCCTTGTGTATATTAACCGTTCTTATTCTTTTTACCTTAACCATCAATGTTGCATACGCAACATAGCAGCTTAAGCTCTTTACTCACCCGTTAATGTTTTTGTATGTTCTTCATTGGCTGCACATAGCCCTATTATACCAAATTAATTTATTCTACGAGAAAACGAAAATAAAACGACGCTGTTAGCCGACTACTGGGTAAAGGGGGATTTGGAGGGTCCAGTCATTTCACCTCCCGGAATAACAATAACGGTTAGCCTTGTTTGATGATGGATTGATATATCTGTGTATAGCAAACAGCGTTAAACAGAGCACAATCAGTATCCATTAACATATCAACATGTTGTCGGTGAATAATAATGATACTCTACGGTTTCAGCAGCTCTGCCATACTGACGAAATCGCATTTGTAACTGAAGCTATTTGAATCGCAATTTAATATGATAGGCAATACGGACGAACGCCGCTCAAATGATACATCAAACACGGCAGGTTCACTTCTTGTTAATTGTCTACATATTAGTCACGATGTGTGTCACGGTGAATGATATAAGTGGTTGAAAATAGACATGGGTATTGCTCATGGTAACCAGAGACATTTCATTGACATTATTAATGGCATTAGCAATATCAAATATTGCAGGTATAGCAAGTGTACTAGGTGCTCACAAGGATATTGTGACGCATTTAAAACAGAAAATTAAGTGATGTATTTTGGGTGGTATTTTGATAAACCACTGTGTTTGTAGTTGATGACACAGCTGTAAATAGTACATAGTAAACCAGAACTCAAGATCTAGTCACAAAATAGAAAAAGGACAAGGATGCCCATGCAAAAGGTAAGAACTACACCAAACAATGGCAATCCTTTGATGTGATGACATTTGTCTATTTCCTTTACGACGTTCTTGCCTTGCTACACTCGCACATGCAATGCCCACCTCGCACATATTCACATGTGACAGAGAACTGCTGTTTGTAAATTCCATGCAAGAGCAGTTCGCTTAAAAATTGTTGTCTGCGTTTATTAAATGGTGGAGACAATATTCTTCGTCAATTCGCCTAAAATAGCGTTTTTGTAAAAGATAATACATTTGCTCTAAATTATTACTCCGAATAGTGGATACTAGATTTAAAGTGATCATCAATAATTAAGTACTCCGAGTTACACCGAATTTTACTCCTCCGTCAGCTGCGTTACAATTTTCGTACACTGTATCATTTACAATCTTATCTTTTGATGATATCACATGTATCATAACAATATGATTGTCATAAACATTTGGCTCCATTGCTGGGTGGTTGTGTCGAAACACATGGTAATTTTGATTGCTATCTTCGTATCCTTCAACTCTGGAGCATTATTATTCATGGTTTTGATGAGCATATTAAGATTTCCAAGCATGATGATATAGTATATTAATTAGCCTTCGTGACTTCAAATAATATCTCATCATAATGACGTCATAATGATAATGTTACCGTAGTGGTTATTTTAACACTCGGGGCACACGAATCCAAAACCATATGACACATTTCCATTATGGCCAAAACTACACATTACCAAAACAATGCATAATATTTACCCAGGTATGCAAAGTGTACCACCAGCTATTTGCGCTCTAGGTGGTAACGTATTGTTTGTTTGTTTGTTTGTAGGAATTTAAGTCGTTTATGGTTTCATTGACCTACTACGACTATGGTAACGTATTGCAGGGAGAGCTGTATATAACGTAAACAGGGTGTTTTACTATTTTAACATACACCAGCGACTCATGCATCAATATGGCATTAACTTACATTCGCTGTGCCGTTCAATCAAGTGCTATTTTGCTGTCGAATAACTTCCGTATGTAGGCTGTATACTGTCCCTCCCAGTGATACTTTAATCATGTAACTTTTTGTTAGATTGAGTGAATCAAATGATGCTTCAAACTGTTTTCAACATTATTGACATCTAGAAAGCCATATATCGCTAACATTAATCATCACAAATTAGCATGGATAATAGGAAAAGGCATTTATAGACAGAACTAATTGCATACATTAGCGTAATCACCCTTTAACCACAGTGTGAATTCTATCAATTCGTTCTTGTGTGGTTTGTACAGTTTTACAATTCAATTATGTTAGCAGCTGTCTCGTATATGGATTGAAAAACCCAAGCTTAAGGTGCTATCGACTGCCGTAGCATAAAATACACTAAAACGGCCTCTGTGTGCGCATGTATAACGTCAAGAACATTACCATTTGACAAGCGAGTTATCCTACTTTTGCATCAGCATATATAGCATTTTGGTATATAAACACAATGTCAATCAACTCAGCTGTTGAATATGTGTTAGCTCCACATGGAATTTATATATATTATATTGATTATTCCAGCAGCCATAATATTAAATAAGTGTGTACTTTTGATGCCCATACCGGCTTTAAATATTGCATAATTACATGAAATGATGAGTTAGTTCTGATCTAAATGTTGAAGCGCAAGATTCAAATCACTTAACGTTAAACACATCAACCCCCACTCTTACCCGACCCCCGTAAACCTACAGTGCCAACATGTGCGTAGCGACAAACACACTCGCGACAGTATTGCACTGGCTGATTCACTGAAATTAATCAAGCCCAATTCCTCAAATATGTATGCATCCATCCATCCATCCATTATGCAAGATACAAGGCTCATCGACTATGAAATGAAAACAATATAATCCTAAGTCACCGTCATTTACTAACTGGTAATTACGTAATGAGCTTCAATTGAACAAGTTACAAAAATATTTGCTATAAATCTGTCACGCATAAAAAGTATATTGGATTTGTTCCGCTTCGCAATACCAGCTCAGCTCATAGCATTGACCCCTGAAGTGGGTGCTCAACAGTTATTATCTGCATTTATCTGATCAAATTATCCGAAGAAGGCCCGAATGGAAAACCCCTAAGAAATTAAGTTGTCTTGCTAGCAGATGGAGTGCAATACAAATGAAGCCGCTTTATTTGAAAGCCAAACGCAATTATTACTTCCGAGTTATTGAAGTGCACCGGATGTTATCAGCGCGGAGAACTACTACGATGCATCAAATAGTGTGCTAGAAATTCATGAATAACCAGTGCAATTTCTGGAAAGTAATTTTCACAAAGCCTTTAAGATATAATATTCTTCACCGGTCAATACAGGAACTCGCTTCCCCGGTATTGCTAGGGCATTATTATACAATCATTTATTATTCAACTCGTTTCGTCCCCATGCAGCTGTGTGGTTGGTTTGCTACGAATGACTCAGCAAAGGAGAAAACATACCACAGTGTCGCTCCCTTAAAACATCGATTGGCACATGGCACATTTTCATTACATAAATCCAAGCTACAACATTTTCTATTCTGTATTAATGAGAATGTGCTTTCATAAAGGAGCATTAATGCCATTTATTGAAATTCCATGCTGTTAAGCACATCGTTGTTGGCAATACCAATATATCCAGACACGTCTTGCTGAAGCCGTGCAATTTATTAGTATCTACAACGGAAATTTAAAATACTCACTATGGGTTTGCCATTAGCTTATTTGCGTCAAGAGTAGCCTACTTTGGCTATCATTTTATTCGTCCTATTGCTCTTATTTTAGCTGGTTGTTTTAGATTCCTTTGAGTGTTGTTGCTTTGAATCTTAAGCTCTATTCCAGTGGTGTGCTTGTCCCTTACAGAGCATAGGCTGTTTTTGATTCCCTTGGAGAATTATTTAGAAATGCTGACATTTAGCCCATTATAAGGAGAATCATCCTTGATGAACATGACCAGATTAATACATGTGTATGGTCATTGACCCTGACCGATACCGTGCTGAATTAGTATAATGTTTTACTAATTTGGCAATATTTGGACCTAGTCCATGTATGAAACGACACCGTCGACATAATGACGTTTATGAAGCTAAAACTTAAACCCTTGCAAAATATATCACTTGGCGCGCTTCTATTGATTTCCAATGCGTGATAACCTATTCATCGTCGAATCAAATATGAGCTGGAAGGTAAAGACCATAAGCTTGCATAGGTTTTATTATTTTCTCGAAAATATTCCGACTTCCGTGACACGTATCAAATCAGACAATGCTTTGTCGATCAAACATCTTCAACCTATTGCGATATTTTACAATACAGAGTGACATATCCCAGCTGGAAGCAAACTCTGAAAATATTGAGCCTTTCCTTGCTTACTCACTGTTTATATTAACCGTTCTTATTCTTTTTACCTTAACCATCAATGTTGCATACGCACCATAGCAGCTTAAGCTCTTTACTCACCCGTTAATGTTTTTCTATGTTTTTCATTTGCTGCACATAGCCCTTTAATACCAAATTAATTTATTCTACGAGAAAACGAAAATAAAACGACGTTGTTAGCCGACTAGTGGGTAAAGGGGGATTTGGAGGGTCCAGTCATTTCACCTCCCGGAGAGTAGCAATAACGGTTAGCCTTGTTTGATGATGGATTGATATGTATGTGTATAGCAAACAGCGTTTAACAGAGCACAATCAATATCCTTTAACATATCAACATGTTGTCGGTGAATAATAATGATACTCTACGGGTGATTCGATATGAATTGATGCATAATATATCTGCGACGCATATCTGTTTCAGCAGCTCTGCCATACTGACGAAATCGCATTTTTAACTGAAGCTATTTGAATCGCAATTTAATATGATAGGCAATACGGACGAACGCCGTTCAAATGCTAAATCAGAAACGGCAGGTTCACTTCATGTTAATTGTCTACATATTAGTCACGATGTGTGTCACGGTGAATGATATAAGTGGTTGAAAATAGACATGGGTATTGCTCATTGTAACCAGAGACATGTCATTGACATTAACAATGGCATTAGCAATATCAAATATTGCAGGTATATTATGAAAACCAGGTGCTCACAAGGATATTGTGACGCATTTAAAACAGAAAATTAAGTGATTTATTTTGGGTGGTATTTGATAAATCACTGTGTTTGTAATTGATGACACAGCTGTAAATAGTACATAGTAAACCAGAACTCAAGATCTAGTCACAAAATAGAAAAAGGACAAGGATGCCCATGCAAAAGGTAAAACTACACCAAACAATGGCAATCCTTTGATGTGATGACATTTGTCTATTTCCTTTACGACGTTCTTGCCTTGCTACACTCGCACATGCAATGCCCACCTCGCACATATTCACATGTGACAGAGAACTGCTGTTTGTAAATTCCATGCAAGAGCAGTTCGCTTAAAAATTGTTGTCTGCGTTTATTAAATGGTGGAGACAATATTCTTCGTCAATTCGCCTAAAATAGCGTTTTTGTAAAAGATAATACATTTGCTCTAAATTATTACTCCGAATAGTGGATACTAGATTTAAAGTGATCATCAATAATTAAGTACTCCGAGTTACACCGAATTTTACTCCTCCGTCAGCTGCGTTACAATTTTCGTACACTGTATCATTTACAATCTTATCTTTTGATGATATCACATGTATCATAACAATATGATTGTCATAAACATTTGGCTCCATTGCTGGGTGGTTGTGTCGAAACACATGGTAATTTTGATTGCTATCTTCGTATCCTTCAACTCTGGAGCATTATTATTCATGGTTTTGATGAGCATATTAAGGTTTCCAAGCATGATGATATAGTATATTAATTAGCCTTCGTGACTTCAAATAATATCTCATCATAATGACGTCATAATGATAATGTTACCGTAGTGGTTATTTTAACACTCGGGGCACACGAATCCAAAACCATATGACACATTTCCATTATGGCCAAAACTACACATTACCAAAACAATGCATAATATTTACCCAGGTATGCAAAGTGTACCACCAGCTATTTGCGCTCTAGGTGGTAACGTATTGTTTGTTTGTTTGTTTGTAGGAATTTAAGTCGTTTATGGTTTCATTGACCTACTACGACTATGGTAACGTATTGCAGGGAGAGCTGTATATAACGTAAACAGGGTGTTTTACTATTTTAACATACACCAGCGACTCATGCATCAATATGGCATTAACTTACATTCGCTGTGCCGTTCAATCAAGTGCTATTTTGCTGTCGAATAACTTCCGTATGTAGGCTGTATACTGTCCCTCCCAGTGATACTTTAATCATGTAACTTTTGTTAGATTGAGTGAATCAAATGATGCTTCAAACTGTTTCAACATTATTGACATCTAGAAAGCCATATATCGCTAACATTAATCATCACAAATTAGCATGGATAATAGGAAAAGGCATTTATAGACAGAACTAATTGCATACATTAGCGTAATCACCCTTTAACCACAGTGTGAATTCTATCAATTCGTTCTTGTGTGGTTTGTACAGTTTTACAATTCAATTATGTTAGCAGCTGTCTCGTATATGGATTGAAAAACCCAAGCTTAAGGTGCTATCGACTGCCGTAGCATAAAATACACTAAAACGGCCTCTGTGTGCGCATGTATAACGTCAAGAACATTACCATTTGACAAGCGAGTTATCCTACTTTTGCATCAGCATATATAGCATTTTGGTATATAAACACAATGTCAATCAACTCAGCTGTTGAATATGTGTTAGCTCCACATGGAATTTATATATATTATATTGATTATTCCAGCAGCCATAATATTAAATAAGTGTGTACTTTTGATGCCCATACCGGCTTTAAATATTGCATAATTACATGAAATGATGAGTTAGTTCTGATCTAAATGTTGAAGCGCAAGATTCAAATCACTTAACGTTAAACACATCAACCCCCACTCTTACCCGACCCCCGTAAACCTACAGTGCCAACATGTGCGTAGCGACAAACACACTCGCGACAGTATTGCACTGGCTGATTCACTGAAATTAATCAAGCCCAATTCCTCAAATATGTATGCATCCATCCATCCATCCATTATGCAAGATACAAGGCTCATCGACTATGAAATGAAAACAATATAATCCTAAGTCACCGTCATTTACTAACTGGTAATTACGTAATGAGCTTCAATTGAACAAGTTACAAAAATATTTGCTATAAATCTGTCACGCATAAAAAGGTATATTGGATTTGTTCCGCTTCGCAATACCAGCTCAGCTCATAGCATTGACCCCTGAAGTGGGTGCTCAACAGTTATTATCTGCATTTATCTGATCAAATTATCCGAAGAAGGCCCGAATGGAAAACCCCTAAGAAATTAAGTTGTCTTGCTAGCAGATGGAGTGCAATACAAATGAAGCCGCTTTATTTGAAAGCCAAACGCAATTATTACTTCCGAGTTATTGAAGTGCACCGGATGTTATCAGCGCGGAGAACTACTACGATGCATCAAATAGTGTGCTAGAAATTCATGAATAACCAGTGCAATTTCTGGAAAGTAATTTTCACAAAGCCTTTAAGATATAATATTCTTCACCGGTCAATACAGGAACTCGCTTCCCCGGTATTGCTAGGGCATTATTATACAATCATTTATTATTCAACTCGTTTCGTCCCCATGCAGCTGTGTGGTTATTGCTACGAATGACTCAGCAAAGGAGAAAACATACCACAGTGTCGCTCCCTTAAAACATCGATTGGCACATGGCACATTTTCATTACATAAATCCAAGCTACAACATTTTCTATTCTGTATTAATGAGAATGTGCTTTCATAAAGGAGCATTAATGCCATTTATTGAAATTCCATGCTGTTAAGCACATCGTTGTTGGCAATACCAATATATCCAGACACGTCTTGCTGAAGCCGTGCAATTTATTAGTATCTACAACGGAAATTTAAAATACTCACTATGGGTTTGCCATTAGCTTATTTGCGTCAAGAGTAGCCTACTTTGGCTATCATTTTATTCGTCCTATTGCTCTTATTTTAGCTGGTTGTTTTAGATTCCTTTGAGTGTTGTTGCTTTGAATCTTAAGCTCTATTCCAGTGGTGTGCTTGTCCCTTACAGAGCATAGGCTGTTTTTGATTCCCTTGGAGAATTATTTAGAAATGCTGACATTTAGCCCATTATAAGGAGAATCATCCTTGATGAACATGACCAGATTAATACATGTGTATGGTCATTGACCCTGACCGATACCGTGCTGAATTAGTATAATGTTTACTAATTTGGCAATATTTGGACCTAGTCCATGTATGAAACGACACCGTCGACATAATGACGTTTATGAAGCTAAAACTTAAACCCTTGCAAAATATATCACTTGGCGCGCTTCTATTGATTTCCAATGCGTGATAACCTATTCATCGTCGAATCAAATATGAGCTGGAAGGTAAAGACCATAAGCTTGCATAGGTTTTATTATTTTCTCGAAAATATTCCGACTTCCGTGACACGTATCAAATCAGACAATGCTTTGTCGATCAAACATCTTCAACCTATTGCGATATTTTACAATACAGAGTGACATATCCCAGCTGGAAGCAAACTCTGAAAATATTGAGCCTTTCCTTGCTTACTCACTGTTTATATTAACCGTTCTTATTCTTTTTACCTTAACCATCAATGTTGCATACGCACCATAGCAGCTTAAGCTCTTTACTCACCCGTTAATGTTTTTCTATGTTTTTCATTTGCTGCACATAGCCCTTTAATACCAAATTAATTTATTCTACGAGAAAACGAAAATAAAACGACGTTGTTAGCCGACTAGTGGGTAAAGGGGGATTTGGAGGGTCCAGTCATTTCACCTCCCGGAGTAGCAATAACGGTTAGCCTTGTTTGATGATGGATTGATATGTATGTGTATAGCAAACAGCGTTTAACAGAGCACAATCAATATCCTTTAACATATCAACATGTTGTCGGTGAATAATAATGATACTCTACGGGTGATTCGATATGAATTGATGCATAATATATCTGCGACGCATATCTGTTTCAGCAGCTCTGCCATACTGACGAAATCGCATTTTTAACTGAAGCTATTTGAATCGCAATTTAATATGATAGGCAATACGGACGAACGCCGTTCAAATGCTAAATCAGAAACGGCAGGTTCACTTCATGTTAATTGTCTACATATTAGTCACGATGTGTGTCACGGTGAATGATATAAGTGGTTGAAAATAGACATGGGTATTGCTCATTGTAACCAGAGACATGTCATTGACATTAACAATGGCATTAGCAATATCAAATATTGCAGGTATATTATGAAAACCAGGTGCTCACAAGGATATTGTGACGCATTTAAAACAGAAAATTAAGTGATTTATTTTGGGTGGTATTTGATAAATCACTGTGTTTGTAATTGATGACACAGCTGTAAATAGTACATAGTAAACCAGAACTCAAGATCTAGTCACAAAATAGAAAAAGGACAAGGATGCCCATGCAAAAGGTAAAACTACACCAAACAATGGCAATCCTTTGATGTGATGACATTTGTCTATTTCCTTTACGACGTTCTTGCCTTGCTACACTCGCACATGCAATGCCCACCTCGCACATATTCACATGTGACAGAGAACTGCTGTTTGTAAATTCCATGCAAGAGCAGTTCGCTTAAAAATTGTTGTCTGCGTTTATTAAATGGTGGAGACAATATTCTTCGTCAATTCGCCTAAAATAGCGTTTTTGTAAAAGATAATACATTTGCTCTAAATTATTACTCCGAATAGTGGATACTAGATTTAAAGTGATCATCAATAATTAAGTACTCCGAGTTACACCGAATTTTACTCCTCCGTCAGCTGCGTTACAATTTTCGTACACTGTATCATTTACAATCTTATCTTTTGATGATATCACATGTATCATAACAATATGATTGTCATAAACATTTGGCTCCATTGCTGGGTGGTTGTGTCGAAACACATGGTAATTTTGATTGCTATCTTCGTATCCTTCAACTCTGGAGCATTATTATTCATGGTTTTGATGAGCATATTAAGGTTTCCAAGCATGATGATATAGTATATTAATTAGCCTTCGTGACTTCAAATAATATCTCATCATAATGACGTCATAATGATAATGTTACCGTAGTGGTTATTTTAACACTCGGGGCACACGAATCCAAAACCATATGACACATTTCCATTATGGCCAAAACTACACATTACCAAAACAATGCATAATATTTACCCAGGTATGCAAAGTGTACCACCAGCTATTTGCGCTCTAGGTGGTAACGTATTGTTTGTTTGTTTGTTTGTAGGAATTTAAGTCGTTTATGGTTTCATTGACCTACTACGACTATGGTAACGTATTGCAGGGAGAGCTGTATATAACGTAAACAGGGTGTTTTACTATTTTAACATACACCAGCGACTCATGCATCAATATGGCATTAACTTACATTCGCTGTGCCGTTCAATCAAGTGCTATTTTGCTGTCGAATAACTTCCGTATGTAGGCTGTATACTGTCCCTCCCAGTGATACTTTAATCATGTAACTTTTTGTTAGATTGAGTGAATCAAATGATGCTTCAAACTGTTTCAACATTATTGACATCTAGAAAGCCATATATCGCTAACATTAATCATCACAAATTAGCATGGATAATAGGAAAAGGCATTTATAGACAGAACTAATTGCATACATTAGCGTAATCACCCTTTAACCACAGTGTGAATTCTATCAATTCGTTCTTGTGTGGTTTGTACAGTTTTACAATTCAATTATGTTAGCAGCTGTCTCGTATATGGATTGAAAAACCCAAGCTTAAGGTGCTATCGACTGCCGTAGCATAAAATACACTAAAACGGCCTCTGTGTGCGCATGTATAACGTCAAGAACATTACCATTTGACAAGCGAGTTATCCTACTTTTGCATCAGCATATATAGCATTTTGGTATATAAACACAATGTCAATCAACTCAGCTGTTGAATATGTGTTAGCTCCACATGGAATTTATATATATTATATTGATTATTCCAGCAGCCATAATATTAAATAAGTGTGTACTTTTGATGCCCATACCGGCTTTAAATATTGCATAATTACATGAAATGATGAGTTAGTTCTGATCTAAATGTTGAAGCGCAAGATTCAAATCACTTAACGTTAAACACATCAACCCCCACTCTTACCCGACCCCCGTAAACCTACAGTGCCAACATGTGCGTAGCGACAAACACACTCGCGACAGTATTGCACTGGCTGATTCACTGAAATTAATCAAGCCCAATTCCTCAAATATGTATGCATCCATCCATCCATCCATTATGCAAGATACAAGGCTCATCGACTATGAAATGAAAACAATATAATCCTAAGTCACCGTCATTTACTAACTGGTAATTACGTAATGAGCTTCAATTGAACAAGTTACAAAAATATTTGCTATAAATCTGTCACGCATAAAAAGGTATATTGGATTTGTTCCGCTTCGCAATACCAGCTCAGCTCATAGCATTGACCCCTGAAGTGGGTGCTCAACAGTTATTATCTGCATTTATCTGATCAAATTATCCGAAGAAGGCCCGAATGGAAAACCCCTAAGAAATTAAGTTGTCTTGCTAGCAGATGGAGTGCAATACAAATGAAGCCGCTTTATTTGAAAGCCAAACGCAATTATTACTTCCGAGTTATTGAAGTGCACCGGATGTTATCAGCGCGGAGAACTACTACGATGCATCAAATAGTGTGCTAGAAATTCATGAATAACCAGTGCAATTTCTGGAAAGTAATTTTCACAAAGCCTTTAAGATATAATATTCTTCACCGGTCAATACAGGAACTCGCTTCCCCGGTATTGCTAGGGCATTATTATACAATCATTTATTATTCAACTCGTTTCGTCCCCATGCAGCTGTGTGGTTATTGCTACGAATGACTCAGCAAAGGAGAAAACATACCACAGTGTCGCTCCCTTAAAACATCGATTGGCACATGGCACATTTTCATTACATAAATCCAAGCTACAACATTTTCTATTCTGTATTAATGAGAATGTGCTTTCATAAAGGAGCATTAATGCCATTTATTGAAATTCCATGCTGTTAAGCACATCGTTGTTGGCAATACCAATATATCCAGACACGTCTTGCTGAAGCCGTGCAATTTATTAGTATCTACAACGGAAATTTAAAATACTCACTATGGGTTTGCCATTAGCTTATTTGCGTCAAGAGTAGCCTACTTTGGCTATCATTTTATTCGTCCTATTGCTCTTATTTTAGCTGGTTGTTTTAGATTCCTTTGAGTGTTGTTGCTTTGAATCTTAAGCTCTATTCCAGTGGTGTGCTTGTCCCTTACAGAGCATAGGCTGTTTTTGATTCCCTTGGAGAATTATTTAGAAATGCTGACATTTAGCCCATTGTAAGGAGAATCATCCTTGATGAACATGACCAGATTAATACATGTGTATGGTCATTGACCCTGACCGATACCGTGCTGAATTAGTATAATGTTTACTAATTTGGCAATATTTGGACCTAGTCCATGTATGAAACGACACCGTCGACATAATGACGTTTATGAAGCTAAAACTTAAACCCTTGCAAAATATATCACTTGGCGCGCTTCTATTGATTTCCAATGCGTGATAACCTATTCATCGTCGAATCAAATATGAGCTGGAAGGTAAAGACCATAAGCTTGCATAGGTTTTATTATTTTCTCGAAAATATTCCGACTTCCGTGACACGTATCAAATCAGACAATGCTTTGTCGATCAAACATCTTCAACCTATTGCGATATTTTACAATACAGAGTGACATATCCCAGCTGGAAGCAAACTCTGAAAATATTGAGCCTTTCCTTGCTTACTCACTGTTTATATTAACCGTTCTTATTCTTTTTACCTTAACCATCAATGTTGCATACGCACCATAGCAGCTTAAGCTCTTTACTCACCCGTTAATGTTTTTCTATGTTTTTCATTTGCTGCACATAGCCCTTTAATACCAAATTAATTTATTCTACGAGAAAACGAAAATAAAACGACGTTGTTAGCCGACTAGTGGGTAAAGGGGGATTTGGAGGGTCCAGTCATTTCACCTCCCGGAGTAGCAATAACGGTTAGCCTTGTTTGATGATGGATTGATATGTATGTGTATAGCAAACAGCGTTTAACAGAGCACAATCAATATCCTTTAACATATCAACATGTTGTCGGTGAATAATAATGATACTCTACGGGTGATTCGATATGAATTGATGCATAATATATCTGCGACGCATATCTGTTTCAGCAGCTCTGCCATACTGACGAAATCGCATTTTTAACTGAAGCTATTTGAATCGCAATTTAATATGATAGGCAATACGGACGAACGCCGTTCAAATGCTAAATCAGAAACGGCAGGTTCACTTCATGTTAATTGTCTACATATTAGTCACGATGTGTGTCACGGTGAATGATATAAGTGGTTGAAAATAGACATGGGTATTGCTCATTGTAACCAGAGACATGTCATTGACATTAACAATGGCATTAGCAATATCAAATATTGCAGGTATATTATGAAAACCAGGTGCTCACAAGGATATTGTGACGCATTTAAAACAGAAAATTAAGTGATTTATTTTGGGTGGTATTTGATAAATCACTGTGTTTGTAATTGATGACACAGCTGTAAATAGTACATAGTAAACCAGAACTCAAGATCTAGTCACAAAATAGAAAAAGGACAAGGATGCCCATGCAAAAGGTAAAACTACACCAAACAATGGCAATCCTTTGATGTGATGACATTTGTCTATTTCCTTTACGACGTTCTTGCCTTGCTACACTCGCACATGCAATGCCCACCTCGCACATATTCACATGTGACAGAGAACTGCTGTTTGTAAATTCCATGCAAGAGCAGTTCGCTTAAAAATTGTTGTCTGCGTTTATTAAATGGTGGAGACAATATTCTTCGTCAATTCGCCTAAAATAGCGTTTTTGTAAAAGATAATACATTTGCTCTAAATTATTACTCCGAATAGTGGATACTAGATTTAAAGTGATCATCAATAATTAAGTACTCCGAGTTACACCGAATTTTACTCCTCCGTCAGCTGCGTTACAATTTTCGTACACTGTATCATTTACAATCTTATCTTTTGATGATATCACATGTATCATAACAATATGATTGTCATAAACATTTGGCTCCATTGCTGGGTGGTTGTGTCGAAACACATGGTAATTTTGATTGCTATCTTCGTATCCTTCAACTCTGGAGCATTATTATTCATGGTTTTGATGAGCATATTAAGGTTTCCAAGCATGATGATATAGTATATTAATTAGCCTTCGTGACTTCAAATAATATCTCATCATAATGACGTCATAATGATAATGTTACCGTAGTGGTTATTTTAACACTCGGGGCACACGAATCCAAAACCATATGACACATTTCCATTATGGCCAAAACTACACATTACCAAAACAATGCATAATATTTACCCAGGTATGCAAAGTGTACCACCAGCTATTTGCGCTCTAGGTGGTAACGTATTGTTTGTTTGTTTGTTTGTAGGAATTTAAGTCGTTTATGGTTTCATTGACCTACTACGACTATGGTAACGTATTGCAGGGAGAGCTGTATATAACGTAAACAGGGTGTTTTACTATTTTAACATACACCAGCGACTCATGCATCAATATGGCATTAACTTACATTCGCTGTGCCGTTCAATCAAGTGCTATTTTGCTGTCGAATAACTTCCGTATGTAGGCTGTATACTGTCCCTCCCAGTGATACTTTAATCATGTAACTTTTTGTTAGATTGAGTGAATCAAATGATGCTTCAAACTGTTTCAACATTATTGACATCTAGAAAGCCATATATCGCTAACATTAATCATCACAAATTAGCATGGATAATAGGAAAAGGCATTTATAGACAGAACTAATTGCATACATTAGCGTAATCACCCTTTAACCACAGTGTGAATTCTATCAATTCGTTCTTGTGTGGTTTGTACAGTTTTACAATTCAATTATGTTAGCAGCTGTCTCGTATATGGATTGAAAAACCCAAGCTTAAGGTGCTATCGACTGCCGTAGCATAAAATACACTAAAACGGCCTCTGTGTGCGCATGTATAACGTCAAGAACATTACCATTTGACAAGCGAGTTATCCTACTTTTGCATCAGCATATATAGCATTTTGGTATATAAACACAATGTCAATCAACTCAGCTGTTGAATATGTGTTAGCTCCACATGGAATTTATATATATTATATTGATTATTCCAGCAGCCATAATATTAAATAAGTGTGTACTTTTGATGCCCATACCGGCTTTAAATATTGCATAATTACATGAAATGATGAGTTAGTTCTGATCTAAATGTTGAAGCGCAAGATTCAAATCACTTAACGTTAAACACATCAACCCCCACTCTTACCCGACCCCCGTAAACCTACAGTGCCAACATGTGCGTAGCGACAAACACACTCGCGACAGTATTGCACTGGCTGATTCACTGAAATTAATCAAGCCCAATTCCTCAAATATGTATGCATCCATCCATCCATCCATTATGCAAGATACAAGGCTCATCGACTATGAAATGAAAACAATATAATCCTAAGTCACCGTCATTTACTAACTGGTAATTACGTAATGAGCTTCAATTGAACAAGTTACAAAAATATTTGCTATAAATCTGTCACGCATAAAAAGGTATATTGGATTTGTTCCGCTTCGCAATACCAGCTCAGCTCATAGCATTGACCCCTGAAGTGGGTGCTCAACAGTTATTATCTGCATTTATCTGATCAAATTATCCGAAGAAGGCCCGAATGGAAAACCCCTAAGAAATTAAGTTGTCTTGCTAGCAGATGGAGTGCAATACAAATGAAGCCGCTTTATTTGAAAGCCAAACGCAATTATTACTTCCGAGTTATTGAAGTGCACCGGATGTTATCAGCGCGGAGAACTACTACGATGCATCAAATAGTGTGCTAGAAATTCATGAATAACCAGTGCAATTTCTGGAAAGTAATTTTCACAAAGCCTTTAAGATATAATATTCTTCACCGGTCAATACAGGAACTCGCTTCCCCGGTATTGCTAGGGCATTATTATACAATCATTTATTATTCAACTCGTTTCGTCCCCATGCAGCTGTGTGGTTATTGCTACGAATGACTCAGCAAAGGAGAAAACATACCACAGTGTCGCTCCCTTAAAACATCGATTGGCACATGGCACATTTTCATTACATAAATCCAAGCTACAACATTTTCTATTCTGTATTAATGAGAATGTGCTTTCATAAAGGAGCATTAATGCCATTTATTGAAATTCCATGCTGTTAAGCACATCGTTGTTGGCAATACCAATATATCCAGACACGTCTTGCTGAAGCCGTGCAATTTATTAGTATCTACAACGGAAATTTAAAATACTCACTATGGGTTTGCCATTAGCTTATTTGCGTCAAGAGTAGCCTACTTTGGCTATCATTTTATTCGTCCTATTGCTCTTATTTTAGCTGGTTGTTTTAGATTCCTTTGAGTGTTGTTGCTTTGAATCTTAAGCTCTATTCCAGTGGTGTGCTTGTCCCTTACAGAGCATAGGCTGTTTTTGATTCCCTTGGAGAATTATTTAGAAATGCTGACATTTAGCCCATTATAAGGAGAATCATCCTTGATGAACATGACCAGATTAATACATGTGTATGGTCATTGACCCTGACCGATACCGTGCTGAATTAGTATAATGTTTACTAATTTGGCAATATTTGGACCTAGTCCATGTATGAAACGACACCGTCGACATAATGACGTTTATGAAGCTAAAACTTAAACCCTTGCAAAATATATCACTTGGCGCGCTTCTATTGATTTCCAATGCGTGATAACCTATTCATCGTCGAATCAAATATGAGCTGGAAGGTAAAGACCATAAGCTTGCATAGGTTTTATTATTTTCTCGAAAATATTCCGACTTCCGTGACACGTATCAAATCAGACAATGCTTTGTCGATCAAACATCTTCAACCTATTGCGATATTTTACAATACAGAGTGACATATCCCAGCTGGAAGCAAACTCTGAAAATATTGAGCCTTTCCTTGCTTACTCACTGTTTATATTAACCGTTCTTATTCTTTTTACCTTAACCATCAATGTTGCATACGCACCATAGCAGCTTAAGCTCTTTACTCACCCGTTAATGTTTTTCTATGTTTTTCATTTGCTGCACATAGCCCTTTAATACCAAATTAATTTATTCTACGAGAAAACGAAAATAAAACGACGTTGTTAGCCGACTAGTGGGTAAAGGGGGATTTGGAGGGTCCAGTCATTTCACCTCCCGGAGTAGCAATAACGGTTAGCCTTGTTTGATGATGGATTGATATGTATGTGTATAGCAAACAGCGTTTAACAGAGCACAATCAATATCCTTTAACATATCAACATGTTGTCGGTGAATAATAATGATACTCTACGGGTGATTCGATATGAATTGATGCATAATATATCTGCGACGCATATCTGTTTCAGCAGCTCTGCCATACTGACGAAATCGCATTTTTAACTGAAGCTATTTGAATCGCAATTTAATATGATAGGCAATACGGACGAACGCCGTTCAAATGCTAAATCAGAAACGGCAGGTTCACTTCATGTTAATTGTCTACATATTAGTCACGATGTGTGTCACGGTGAATGATATAAGTGGTTGAAAATAGACATGGGTATTGCTCATTGTAACCAGAGACATGTCATTGACATTAACAATGGCATTAGCAATATCAAATATTGCAGGTATATTATGAAAACCAGGTGCTCACAAGGATATTGTGACGCATTTAAAACAGAAAATTAAGTGATTTATTTTGGGTGGTATTTGATAAATCACTGTGTTTGTAATTGATGACACAGCTGTAAATAGTACATAGTAAACCAGAACTCAAGATCTAGTCACAAAATAGAAAAAGGACAAGGATGCCCATGCAAAAGGTAAAACTACACCAAACAATGGCAATCCTTTGATGTGATGACATTTGTCTATTTCCTTTACGACGTTCTTGCCTTGCTACACTCGCACATGCAATGCCCACCTCGCACATATTCACATGTGACAGAGAACTGCTGTTTGTAAATTCCATGCAAGAGCAGTTCGCTTAAAAATTGTTGTCTGCGTTTATTAAATGGTGGAGACAATATTCTTCGTCAATTCGCCTAAAATAGCGTTTTTGTAAAAGATAATACATTTGCTCTAAATTATTACTCCGAATAGTGGATACTAGATTTAAAGTGATCATCAATAATTAAGTACTCCGAGTTACACCGAATTTTACTCCTCCGTCAGCTGCGTTACAATTTTCGTACACTGTATCATTTACAATCTTATCTTTTGATGATATCACATGTATCATAACAATATGATTGTCATAAACATTTGGCTCCATTGCTGGGTGGTTGTGTCGAAACACATGGTAATTTTGATTGCTATCTTCGTATCCTTCAACTCTGGAGCATTATTATTCATGGTTTTGATGAGCATATTAAGGTTTCCAAGCATGATGATATAGTATATTAATTAGCCTTCGTGACTCAAAAATAATATCTCATCATAATGACGTCATAATGATAATGTTACCGTAGTGGTTATTTTAACACTCGGGGCACACGAATCCAAAACCATATGACACATTTCCATTATGGCCAAAACTACACATTACCAAAACAATGCATAATATTTACCCAGGTATGCAAAGTGTACCACCAGCTATTTGCGCTCTAGGTGGTAACGTATTGTTTGTTTGTTTGTTTGTAGGAATTTAAGTCGTTTATGGTTTCATTGACCTACTACGACTATGGTAACGTATTGCAGGGAGAGCTGTATATAACGTAAACAGGGTGTTTTACTATTTTAACATACACCAGCGACTCATGCATCAATATGGCATTAACTTACATTCGCTGTGCCGTTCAATCAAGTGCTATTTTGCTGTCGAATAACTTCCGTATGTAGGCTGTATACTGTCCCTCCCAGTGATACTTTAATCATGTAACTTTTTTGTTAGATTGAGTGAATCAAATGATGCTTCAAACTGTTTCAACATTATTGACATCTAGAAAGCCATATATCGCTAACATTAATCATCACAAATTAGCATGGATAATAGGAAAAGGCATTTATAGACAGAACTAATTGCATACATTAGCGTAATCACCCTTTAACCACAGTGTGAATTCTATCAATTCGTTCTTGTGTGGTTTGTACAGTTTTACAATTCAATTATGTTAGCAGCTGTCTCGTATATGGATTGAAAAACCCAAGCTTAAGGTGCTATCGACTGCCGTAGCATAAAATACACTAAAACGGCCTCTGTGTGCGCATGTATAACGTCAAGAACATTACCATTTGACAAGCGAGTTATCCTACTTTTGCATCAGCATATATAGCATTTTGGTATATAAACACAATGTCAATCAACTCAGCTGTTGAATATGTGTTAGCTCCACATGGAATTTATATATATTATATTGATTATTCCAGCAGCCATAATATTAAATAAGTGTGTACTTTTGATGCCCATACCGGCTTTAAATATTGCATAATTACATGAAATGATGAGTTAGTTCTGATCTAAATGTTGAAGCGCAAGATTCAAATCACTTAACGTTAAACACATCAACCCCCACTCTTACCCGACCCCCGTAAACCTACAGTGCCAACATGTGCGTAGCGACAAACACACTCGCGACAGTATTGCACTGGCTGATTCACTGAAATTAATCAAGCCCAATTCCTCAAATATGTATGCATCCATCCATCCATCCATTATGCAAGATACAAGGCTCATCGACTATGAAATGAAAACAATATAATCCTAAGTCACCGTCATTTACTAACTGGTAATTACGTAATGAGCTTCAATTGAACAAGTTACAAAAATATTTGCTATAAATCTGTCACGCATAAAAAGGTATATTGGATTTGTTCCGCTTCGCAATACCAGCTCAGCTCATAGCATTGACCCCTGAAGTGGGTGCTCAACAGTTATTATCTGCATTTATCTGATCAAATTATCCGAAGAAGGCCCGAATGGAAAACCCCTAAGAAATTAAGTTGTCTTGCTAGCAGATGGAGTGCAATACAAATGAAGCCGCTTTATTTGAAAGCCAAACGCAATTATTACTTCCGAGTTATTGAAGTGCACCGGATGTTATCAGCGCGGAGAACTACTACGATGCATCAAATAGTGTGCTAGAAATTCATGAATAACCAGTGCAATTTCTGGAAAGTAATTTTCACAAAGCCTTTAAGATATAATATTCTTCACCGGTCAATACAGGAACTCGCTTCCCCGGTATTGCTAGGGCATTATTATACAATCATTTATTATTCAACTCGTTTCGTCCCCATGCAGCTGTGTGGTTATTGCTACGAATGACTCAGCAAAGGAGAAAACATACCACAGTGTCGCTCCCTTAAAACATCGATTGGCACATGGCACATTTTCATTACATAAATCCAAGCTACAACATTTTCTATTCTGTATTAATGAGAATGTGCTTTCATAAAGGAGCATTAATGCCATTTATTGAAATTCCATGCTGTTAAGCACATCGTTGTTGGCAATACCAATATATCCAGACACGTCTTGCTGAAGCCGTGCAATTTATTAGTATCTACAACGGAAATTTAAAATACTCACTATGGGTTTGCCATTAGCTTATTTGCGTCAAGAGTAGCCTACTTTGGCTATCATTTTATTCGTCCTATTGCTCTTATTTTAGCTGGTTGTTTTAGATTCCTTTGAGTGTTGTTGCTTTGAATCTTAAGCTCTATTCCAGTGGTGTGCTTGTCCCTTACAGAGCATAGGCTGTTTTTGATTCCCTTGGAGAATTATTTAGAAATGCTGACATTTAGCCCATTATAAGGAGAATCATCCTTGATGAACATGACCAGATTAATACATGTGTATGGTCATTGACCCTGACCGATACCGTGCTGAATTAGTATAATGTTTACTAATTTGGCAATATTTGGACCTAGTCCATGTATGAAACGACACCGTCGACATAATGACGTTTATGAAGCTAAAACTTAAACCCTTGCAAAATATATCACTTGGCGCGCTTCTATTGATTTCCAATGCGTGATAACCTATTCATCGTCGAATCAAATATGAGCTGGAAGGTAAAGACCATAAGCTTGCATAGGTTTTATTATTTTCTCGAAAATATTCCGACTTCCGTGACACGTATCAAATCAGACAATGCTTTGTCGATCAAACATCTTCAACCTATTGCGATATTTTACAATACAGAGTGACATATCCCAGCTGGAAGCAAACTCTGAAAATATTGAGCCTTTCCTTGCTTACTCACTGTTTATATTAACCGTTCTTATTCTTTTTACCTTAACCATCAATGTTGCATACGCACCATAGCAGCTTAAGCTCTTTACTCACCCGTTAATGTTTTTCTATGTTTTTCATTTGCTGCACATAGCCCTTTAATACCAAATTAATTTATTCTACGAGAAAACGAAAATAAAACGACGTTGTTAGCCGACTAGTGGGTAAAGGGGGATTTGGAGGGTCCAGTCATTTCACCTCCCGGAGTAGCAATAACGGTTAGCCTTGTTTGATGATGGATTGATATGTATGTGTATAGCAAACAGCGTTTAACAGAGCACAATCAATATCCTTTAACATATCAACATGTTGTCGGTGAATAATAATGATACTCTACGGGTGATTCGATATGAATTGATTCATAATATATCTGCGACGCATATCTGTTTCAGCAGCTCTGCCATACTGACGAAATCGCATTTTTAACTGAAGCTATTTGAATCGCAATTTAATATGATAGGCAATACGGACGAACGCCGTTCAAATGCTAAATCAGAAACGGCAGGTTCACTTCATGTTAATTGTCTACATATTAGTCACGATGTGTGTCACGGTGAATGATATAAGTGGTTGAAAGTAGACATGGGTATTGCTCATTGTAACCAGAGACATGTCATTGACATTAACAATGGCATTAGCAATATCAAATATTGCAGGTATATTATGAAAACCAGGTGCTCACAAGGATATTGTGCCGCATTTAAAACAGAAAATTAAGTGATTTATTTTGGGTGGTATTTGATAAATCACTGTGTTTGTAATTGATGACACAGCTGTAAATAGTACATAGTAAACCAGAACTCAAGATCTAGTCACAAAATAGAAAAAGGACAAGGATGCCCATGCAAAAGGTAAAACTACACCAAACAATGGCAATCCTTCGAGGTGATGACATTTGGCTATTTCCTTTACGACGTTCTTGCCCTGCTACCCTCGCCACAGAGCTCCAGAAAAGCCGCAACACAGTGATGCTCTCTTAATGTCACAGAGGCTATCCTCGTCAAATTTACGTCCTCATCAGGTTTGAAGTGACAGAAACACAGGCCCAGGAATAACCAAGATGGCCTGTCCTGTCAGACTGTTCTGATGGCTTGGCGCTTGTGGATCTGATACTTTCAGCTTCAACAGCGAAATGTGAGAGAGGTTTTAGTACCATTCAGCAAAAAAAGACTGACTGTCTAGACAATGATCTAATGACCGTGGTTGAGAATTGTATGCATGTTGGTTTGTCTAATTCTAAACGGAGAAGCATTGTTGTTGATAAGCAGTGTTTTGAGAAAGGTGCGTTTGTACATTGTAAGAATTGTAATAATGTTTTCTGACACAATATGCCGGCCAAATTAATTAAGTGGTGGAAATATTTGAAAAGATCTCTAATGGCGCATCTAAACCACAAGCGGTCCTAATCACCGTACCGTCGTGTTCCTATTCCTTTTGGAGATTGCATTTTTGACCATGGAGCAGGACTCTGTACCTCCGCATTGTTCCCTGTGGCAACTAGAACTGCCTATAGTATTGTGATTAATTAGAATTTGCTTGCTTACTGTCCGACCGGTTTTTACATTCTACTGCATGCCCCCATTTGCAAGCCTGATATATGTCGCAGCTTATAGATGAACCCACGTGAATCTGATGCCTGTTCCCCGGCTGCTAGTGGATATGCTTGTAGTCAGCAAAGGAAAAATACAATCATGTTCTTGATGAACCGGACATGTATTTCTTAAATGAAAAACAGAACGTTCCTGCCGGAAACAAACTTTTGCACCTCCGAGCCGACAATAGATGGACCTGTTGTCAAAATGCACTGCTCAAACCGTAAACTTACTTTGTCAGCATTTTAACACTTGATTGTGGTTGCGTGGTATGGTTGGGACTTTCTATTAAAATAATGATAACAAGAATTACAATTCTGGGTAACAATGAACGTCGGCATTCGTGATTGAACGAAGCCCCTTAGATTAAACAGATTTCCATTACTTCTTTGATAAGGTACTTAAAATAATTAAAGCCGATCCATTTATTATGCAGTTACAAATGCAAGTATTGACGGTGACGGTACCTTAGATAGATAACATTTGCAAAGATGGCGCCGTTATGTTTAACAGTATACATTAACTGATCATAGAAAGTCACATTTAGGTTCAATCATAGCAAGAATAGATGCAACATAACTGTTCAATACAAATATTAAGCGCTCACATTCCCTCGATTTGAGAAGAATTATTATCCAGGTCTTAATTCGTCCATTGAATGGCAGTAATGCGTTAACTGTGACTAATGGCAGACCAAATGTATTGTAGACCAAATGTTTTGTAAGGTAAACTTTTTATTCTGATGAATTGACTGTCGGCCGTAAATGGTAATTAGGGACACAAACGCGTTTTGTGGTATAAACATCAGAGTATATGAAATAAATTTAAAGGTGGTAATCGTCCATATAACAGTTCATGAGCCTATTAATCTTCCGTGACCATTTACGTAAAATGCCCTCACTCCCCCGTGACTCCGCTATGATTTTTATCCCCCTCCCCCACCTCTCGCAGCAAAAACACCTCAGCGCAAATATATATTTGTATTTGCCTTCTTTAAACCTAACCGTCTTAAATTGCTGTATATCTTCAAAGGAAACTATAATGGTTCATATCAGAACCATGAACAATATCCGTGAGTGACTGTGTCACCTTTCAAATGATGGGTAGATCAAAGCGTTACTTATAAGGTGCAGCTACACAATATCTATCTAATATGACACTATACAATCATGGTGCTTCCATACAAATTATTTTGTTGTACATGAGCCATAAATGGGTTTGTTTTGTTATACGTATGATAAAGCATTTGATTCTGGGAACCCTATATTGCAACATTAAGCCTATGCTAGATGATGTAATTTTCTTTCGAAATAATACAGAACAGGCAAGGATTCTTCGAGACATTTGATAATTATTTTTTTACCCGATAGAAATATGGGTGAAAATAAATATTTTGTCTTGCAAATCACAATGAAAACGGTGTCATTTATTGTCATTGAACCTGATATAAAATAGTTTGATAAGATCAGTTTGAAAATTTGGGTTAGTCCGTTTTTTTCAGAAATGGCTATTATTTTCCACTTTTTTGACGTATTGCATGATTCTTAAACCTATGATGACATGAAGTTTATTTTTTTTACATTTATTTGGATGCAGAGCACAAAACTGAGCTTATTTTGTAATAATTATGAACAGTAGTGCGCACTTATTAGCGCAAGTTTGATTTTTCTTAAATCGTTCAGTCAACTTGCGACAATAATTGCAGAAAAATTACCATAAACATTGTAGAGGAAACTTTAACATCTAATGTAGTCTATCCCTTGCATTTAGTGAATGTCATGTGCTGTTGTTGCCTTCAGATACCTAATTTCAGCGATCAATTGTTTTCCATTGAGATTATTGAATAATTCCATCGCGTAATTTCATTGTTTTTCCTGTCTTCGTTGTTAAAGAAGCTCATTTTCGGAATGGCAAATTTCTGTGATTCTTTTTCTGTGGCACAAATGTCTTTTTGTAGCTTACTGACAATAATGACAAGTTCGCTTACATTGCCATTTTACATTACTGGTTCTACCTGCTGTTGCTCTATTTCAATCGCTTCACAACGGCCCAATGTCTAGCTCAGTTCTTCGCTGCACTTTTGTCGACAACAATATGATCACTAGCACTCTTCACTAGTGCCTGAATTTCGCATTTCACTGGACTGTTTCTCCATCTTTCCTTTTCGCCTTTAGGCTTTTGATTCTGAATGCTGTTGGTCAGCATTTAGCTTGGTATGAACCATGACAATTGCTCTCATAGAAAGCCTGAGTTTGTCGCTTTGCCTGGTGCTTTTTACATGACACATAAATAGCACTGACCAATATTGCCAATGGTAGTTGTCATACCACTCCTGACTTTAAGGCCTTTCAGTGCATGCCTAAACCTTGTGAAGTCCTCTGAATTTGTTATAGACTTCTCTTATAATTTCACCGACCGTTTCGTTACAGACAATGCAAACGATTGTACTGATCAAGTCTTCTCTGGACGTTTTTGCACCATTTTTCACCTTTCGAATTTATTGATAGCTTTCCTTCCCTTATCAGTGTTGCCACACCAAAGTAACATTTCAATCACAAGGCCTCCGCTCGATAGTTGTCCATTTGGAACAAATTAATTTTCGTTCGGAAATTTTACAGAAAGGCCTCATAGAAGTATCATTTTATCTGCAGCACCAAGCATTTTTCACACGCTCGTGACGTGAAAGTATATAAACCTAGATTCTTTGTGCGCTATAGCATTTGGAAGGATATACATGTCTGGATAGCAAATGCACGACGGCCTGATGTCATTAAAAGCTAAAACTTGCAGGCTATTTTCGGGTTGAAATGATAGTAAAATTAATGTTTTTAGGCCCATATCATGAATCAAGAAACACATCACTTTTCTTATGTGATATTTATGTTTTCTTACCCCAAATTCATAATATGTTTAAAACAAGTAAATCTGCTTTATATGAATATACCAGTGTTCGAACCGAATGTGACATAAAATACAATTATTCCACCGAAATACGCAAAATCCTCATTTTATAAAACCATTCAAAAGCTAATGATAATCTCTGTACAAATACACTAGCCAGCATATTGATACACGTAGCTTTTCCCGTAATATCCCGGTATATCAAAGTATTAGCGGATCGACCTAGACCCAGTTGGCGAATTGAATAACTACGAGGAACACGCCTACGATTTAAATTGCTAAAAATATTGTTTGTCCCATTTACATTCTTTAGGTCAACCATACATTCAACTATATTGAGAACATTAATTGATGTGTTTCTGTCATTTGTTAGGAGGCATATGCCGTGGTTTAATCTTGTTTGTTTCATTCGTCGAGGCGGGAATCAAAGCATGGCAAGGGATTTCATATGGATGCGGCCCACGAAAATGTAACTGTATTAATGGATTACAACGACATGTGGTCGGCACACTGCGCAATCAATTTGTACTCCGGGGCATTTGTGAACTGTTTGGACGACCAGGGCGACCAGTTCGATTCGCAAATGGTTTCCTGCAGTGTGCTGAAATACGGATGCTATTGTGCCGACTACTCACCAAGCGGTTCCTTTTTTTATTTTGCATTAACGGCAATGTGGCAGTTGCTGTTTTTGTTAAATCTTCGTTCCCATTAATGAAACTGTTTAAAGATATAAATATGCAGATTGAGTTTGATGTGATTTACCGGAAGAGAATATGTGAGTTAACAGTCCTGTTGTTGTTTGGATGGTATGCGAAGGTCAGTTCTATGAACACCAGAGCATGATCAAAAATTGTATTATGTTTACTCCACAATTCAATCGGTTTTATGGCCATCAGTCTTTCATTGAGCCGAGGAATATCCTATACAAATTAACGGAACGTCGTAATAAATGCTCTTTGTAATCATGAACTGAATTACTCCTTCTCTTCCCCAATTAACCCTCCAATCAATGCAGTGCATAAACACAACCAGTGACGACATGACACCTAAATGAAAGTTGTAACCGAATTATGAATCAATGTTATAGGAACAGGAAAATGACAATTTAACAAATTACGTGCCACCAGGTCGAGCCCCTAGACGTGAAAATGTATGTTAGTATGTTACAATGTGCTTATGTGTCAGATAATAAATGAATGTGCATCACCCAAAATAGCAATAATTAAATAATCTAACGAACTTTTGAGCAAACTCCGTCTTTACACCAGATAATTTGCGATGGTTTTTTGTGATGTTATTTCAATTTAAGTATACACGTCGTCATTTGTGCGTTACATACTCTGCCATAAATAGACTTGTCTGAATGTCACCCACTAAGCATATCGCTATATGAGTTATCCGAAAACTGTTGTTAGTCATGTTTTCTTTTATAATGATGCTTTACAAACAAAAAACGTATTGGATCAGCACACATATGTTACTATCCCATGCGGTGCTTGGCAAGGTCTGAAAGAGGGTTGCTGTCCTGCGAAGCGCATACGTTACAGTCACCTGCCACATAACTGGCAATCAACCGGCCGCTATCTAGTATTGCGCAGTAGAATATAATTAGGTGGGCTTGGAAGTTTGACAGTATGACTTGAATCAGAGATTCTGGGAAGTATGAATGTGAAGTAAATTTCATTTACGGTGGTGATGGTTTCTACGCGGGCAGATTCCGATGCCTCACATATAATTAATCCTATCCCGCTGTGCCAAATCGCAGATATATACATCAATGTATAGCGACTCCAAATGTACGTTTTCTTTTTGCATCACTACATATTCGACGTCAATAGAACATCACGAAGAATCTGTGGGCGGTATTTACCAACATAAAAGTAGATGCAACAGCAGCTCAAGAGTTGCATCTTGTAAGTTATCGATTGGAGTAAAACCTCATCAGTTCAAATGCAGCGAAAAATGCAAACCTTACAAAACTTGTGCCTTACTCTGCGAGAAGAAACTCGTTATCTTACGTTTGTGTGCTTTTGTTTTAATTCTCATTCAACTTGCGTAAACTCAGAGGTATGTAGGTCAATTCATGGTTCCCAGATGTATTCATTGATTTGTATTGCTTCCCAGTTGATCCGTTTAGTTTGAAATAGATACATAGACTGTCACATGAAGTACTTATTATTTTACGACTTATGAATACTTTCGAATACTTGATGAATCGTTTTTTGGAGTTATGCATTCATACTTTATTTCGCTAGTGTGTGCTGTCTGTAACAACAATGTCGCTTGATATGTACAGTCGCAATTTATTTAATGGGGCGGTGCGTCAATTGCTGAAGAATATATTTTCAAGAGATGTATGTGTAAACATATGCTTATCAGAGAGAATAGTTCACAGAGCAGATGTAATTGGCAATTTGACGATCTCATCCCAACAAAGGTAAAGTAATTACGAACACATTTATCACGTTGACAATTCTATGTGAAAGTACAGTACTCATTCGAAATGCAATTAACATGGACAGATGTTGGGCTATAACTAATTCTTCAACGATTTAGGTAGGCACATTATAGGTTGGGACATGCAAAGGACATTTTGGAGGCAGTTTGGTACATTCAGTGTGCAAAAAGGATTAGTTCATTTAGTATTCTTGGGATTTGTACATTCAAGCATAATAAAAATTCGAGTTCAAAAGGTGTTATTAATCAAGTTCATTCTCTGAATAGTTTGTGAATTGCAATGAAGAGTTCCAAAGGATGTGGAAACACGAAGCATGTTGAATGTTAATACCAGTGTGTTTTCATAGGTTGCCTCGATTTTAAAGGAAACGTTCGTTGCTTGTAAGCAGTGGTAAGAAATCGTAAAAATATTCGTTTTTGATATTTTGTAGGCTTTTATAAGGCAATTGAACAGTTAAATATTATATGGCTGTTATCTGACAGTTATTTCATTGACCAATGTTTATTTTTTCTCTCTTCTTTTCGATAATTCCAATAGCGGTCGATAATGATGCAAATGATGGGCGAAATGTTTTGCGCACACTGTTGATGCACAATATCGTTGTATATCGGCAATAAGATTAAACAATATTCAGGAGCCTATAGCAAAGGAAGCTATTAAGATACACTAACCCAATTGTACGCATTTGTCGCTTTGTATTACTGTTCTTTACAGTGCAATATTCTCCCAATATAATCATAATAGCTGACTTTGAACTGCAAGGCGTGTATTTGAAGTTCAAGTAGCTTATAAATTAGAAGAAACTGAAGATTCTGACACTTAATGTATTATTTAAGTCAGACATTTATTCGTAAGTATCCATTTGTATATAATTATGTTTGTTACGGTAAGGTATATGTTTTTCCAACTCTTTAATGGACAAAGCTCTAACACAGCAATGACAACATATATAGACTTGGGCGCCAGACTACGCTATAGTTTATATTTACAAAATATCCACTCTCTTCAGGAGATATCATAAAAATAACCATTCTTTCTCTAACAGCCAAAGACAAAGAAAATTATGGTGGTGGATGTCGACGTGACAAAATGTGCATATCATAAATCACCCTAACGGCCATAAATGTGGTTCGAGCACCAAATCGGCTCAAAACAATCATACCATGGCGGCTTTTGGTTGAGTCATTAATATTAAAAAAACAGCCTCCCATAACATCGGTGCATAGCTGTCGCTGTAAAAGCATAAACAATTTACCAGTATCGAGTATCAGCAATCAAGTCGAGATTAATTGCAATGAAATGCAGGTGTGTGCAATTAGTCGACGGGCGGTGCCAGCGCGTAGAGCTTTATGAGTTATGCGCAATATAAGAGTTGGTTATTATTATTATTATTTATTACATAGAACAATGTGCGATGTAGCAACAATGATACGCCTATAACGCCAGATGGTATGCAATTGGCTTGTTACAATTATAAGAGAATAACTACTCATTATCCACGGAAGAGCATTACAAGCCTCAGGGTATTACCACAATGTATGTCGACCTGGCGAAACCAAATTGTGTCCACGTATTAATTACAACTATTCATATATGAATGTTGGGTATGCATGATAACAAAATAAGTAAATTATAGACATATATTCTACTGCTGCAACACCAAATCAAGCACTGCTGCTCTCCTCGAACTCAAATAATACGAATAAAGCATGCTATATGTATGTCATATAGCAGAAGGCAGAAGTTAATAGTAATCGTCCCTCTTGCCTTTATCATACAAATTATGTGGGGTTAAAACTACTAGATCTGAGTTGAACAGGAAGGATATAAGTGTATTAGATCATATCATGACAGGGGACAGGATGTTGATAACAGAAATTAAAGATGTCATCATTATGTTTATAATACAGCTTCAGAAATTTTACATGTTTTGTTTTATAGGTGGCCGTGATGGAAAATTCGTAGATTACCGTTAACGAGATATCCCGCTTTGCCAGCGACTCTATCCCGTTCAACATGCATTAGAACCGAAATTGAATTTCGAATCTGGTTAAATCAAAGCTTTCTGATATTTTGCAGTCTAAGCCACAGTGATGCATACAAAGTGATTACGTATATATATATATATATATATATATATATATATATATATATATATATATATATATATATAGATATAGATATATATAGAGAGATATATATATATATATATATATCTATAGATAGATATAGAGATATATATATAGATAGATATAGAGATATATAGATATATATATATATCTATATATATCTATATATATATATATAGATATATATATTCATATATACTATATACACATAATTAATATATATATCATATATATACATATATATATATGTATGTATACATATATATATATATATGCATATATATATCTTATATATATATATATATATATATATATATATATATATTTATGTATATATATTCTATATATATATATATATATATATATATATATATATATATATATATATATATATATATATATATATATATATATATATTTTTGTTGGGTGGTCATATAGTAATAAAATAAAATGAATAAGTTTAAGAGTAATCCAAAAACTTGCAGCTAGTTTGCTGTGAGAGATAAGACATATATAGAGTTGACAAATGGGCTTATTTATTAGAAGCCAGGTGCATATATATATGATAAGGTGAACACCATACATCGCACACAGCAAAGGTGGGGGAGAAGACAACCACCACTACAAGAAAATGGTAATACATTAAAAAATACTACAACAAGAATTAAAACAGTGGGTGGGTGGGCTAGGGATAAAAAATCGTGTGAGCAAAGATGGCGACAGTCACAGAAAGAAGGAAGTGATGATCGCCCCTATCGGCAACTGCAGTAATTAGAAGTCATGTGACATCTTAGCAGGGCGGCAAGCCGTGTATACATTTTGTATAAATTCAAAAATTGCGCAAAGGAATTTTCCATAAGGACAGCATGTAGAGGTCGAAGGGAAGTTACTAGAATCAAATTAGTGATCATTAAACTACCGCAGCCATGAATCATGTTCTTTACCCATCCGATTCGCAGATTTGATTATATGGCTAAGTAGATGCAATTTATCAGCCTAATCAATCGAAATAAGTGTAAAATTGCTATGGTAATGAAAGTCGAGAAGATTTGTTTAACGATAGACTTCAGCTGTCGTAACAAATAAACTGATTCCGGATATTGTAAGCCGAATTGCCGTTAACATTAAATTGGCTGTTTTGGAAGGTAAATACTAGTAAAGTAAAATTATCAGTGATTGTACGAGCATGAATTTGGTGTTTTTCATATTGCAATTCCTGCGGCAACTATTAAACAGTAACTGGTGGTGTCTGATAAAAGTGAACATATAATAAAATTAACTCAACTGCTATTCCGAAAGAAACATGCACCAACTGTAGAAATTCTGCTTCAAATGAACTCTTAGCTTGCAGCTGTCGCAATCAAACGTTTTAGGGCCAGCATATTTACGTATTCAACCAATTGTTATCAAGGAGATATATTACTTGGTTTACTACTGATCTACATGAAGCCCTGTCGCCACCGTGTCGGCTTCATATAAATGAAGTGACCTTGTGTTAGGCACCAATGTAATCACCTGTAGATTGGCTTACTGTATCAACGCGGGAGTACATCGACGTGAGACGTGATGTATATTTCACCTTGACACCGTAATATGCACAAGACGGATATATTCGACAAAGTAATTACCACCATATGAATTCTAAATTCTCTTGTTGCCGAATTACTATGTCCAACCATAGGATTGAATGCGATATTAATATTCACATTTCACCCGTGGATAAGTCGGTAATATTGTTATTTCGATATATTTCGTCTCACTGGAGCGGGTCTATCATGCAAGGGCATCAATGCCACCTTCAGTTGGAAACAAAATGTGGCTTTTTGTTACCAGGAAACAAATAATAACAGTTTTTCGACAACAAGTTGGTTGACTTAAATCATGTTTCCCCTGAACCATTTATACCAAATGTCTTTTCAATGCAAGTATATGCTTTAAAACAAACTGTGAAGTAAAACTGATAGCACGAGTGAGAGTGGTTAAGATTACCACAAATATCTCTGCCACGGTGTGAATACTGATACTCGTTACATTTCCATTTCCCCAGTTTAATGAGACCACATTGCAGCAATTGTTATGCTCAACGACAATGAACATTCTATTCGTTATACAGGGCCTCCGAGCCACTACATAATTAATATAATCCTACGGCTTACTTTTTTATACGACGTGGTTCAGCATCCTGGATTTCAATTATGCATCTTACCTTTCATAATGTAAAATGAAGATATTGGTTGCTGTGGCAAATAATGAGGTATTGTACCTGCATTTTCAACTCCGTCTTAAACGCCCTACACACATTGAGAGTCACAACAGAGTAGTAATGCAATAAATCCCTACGGTCAGTAATTAATATTTATGTATTATTTGTGTACCATGAAAACCTCACTGGATTGCACATATTCTCAATTTGAGTACAGCTGTTAATGAAAGCTCGATTTTCTAATTACTGTTTCTTATATGCATGTCCAGATTTCGCGTTGCCAGTAATATATCTATCTTTAGTAGATCATTATATATATTGCTCAGCATGTCGTGTTTAGAAATACTGGTTGATATCTACTTCACCAAGTTAATTTATAGCGTTATGGGTTTATACAAATTGTCATAATGCTTAATCAAGAGAAGACAACTTGTTGTTCTATATATTGGATTCAAGTATGAGTTTATGGGATTATTGGGACTCCAGCATTAGTTTTCCGATCATCTATGATACAATATATTATTCATTAAACCCATGTGAAAACATATTGATAGTAGTTAAACACAACTTTGTTTGAACAAAGGTCATTATTTACATATCATCATCGACCATTGGTAATATATATCGTTATGGCTGGATATCTTGATATTACAATTTGACATGCCCTTTCAAACGCACAGTTGTCAGTTTTAATAAGCCTATGCAAGTAATTGGATCGTACGATGCTTTCCAAAACTTTTCTCCCCAGCCTGTTTAGCATGCATAGGCCCCGACACGGGATTTAGAATCAGTTCCATCAAGTAATGATTCCTTGCAATCGCAATATCAGTTAGATTCAAATGTTTAGCCTAAGCTTATGCATATAGAAGGTGCAAATTGAAGCCGCCAATTTCAGATACCGCTCATAACGCAGCCGATTTGGAATAAGTTTGTTAATAACATATCTAATTACCCGCATGATCGGTTGACATAATTGGACGGATCTTTCGCGTTGATGGTATCGTGTTCATATGAATTGATATTGTAAAGATGCAGATACCATTTTGTTTGTAGGCAGCTAAATTGAACAGTATGTCCAATTGCGACTGCTGGATGTACTTGAATTTATTTTCCTCTACTCATCATTAGGTGTGTTACATATATATCATTTGATATTGCTCTTGGATGAATATAGTCATTTCTATAACTCCAGAAAAGATACTCATACTTTTGATCACTCAGTGATATACATGACTCAATGTGAGATTCGTTTGTCTTTTGGTTGTTTTCAGCGTAGACCCAACAGGAACTGCGCCTTCTTTCCCCTATCAATTCTATTTAAAATTGGCATATAACCATTTTGTCGTAACCACCCTTTAAGTCGGGCTTACTGAAACATAGGCATTAAGGTGAATATATTGATGAAATACCGCGTGGTGGCGGGACATAACCGTACATTACTCTTCTGCTGTAATACTAAGGAACCTTGATCAACTGAACATGACTGGATTATGTCCCGAAGTAAGTAGGACTAATGCACGCCATTTGATTTTGAATTGTATGTACGTAAAATGTTAATAAAGGCAATGCAATGACAGTTAGTAGCACTTGATGGATGGGCAATCAATAGATCGCGGTTGAATGGCCAGTGCGGCTTATTATGTACGGGTTTATTGTAAACCTAGCTACATATATGCCTTAAAATATTTATATGTAACTTCCTTGCATTTATAATACTAGCTCAAGCTTGTTTTGAAAAGACGGACACGTGTAAGCACTGTAAAAGGTTTCTCTGATCCTACTTGTCATACGCAAATTGATCTTGCTCTTTATAATTAAATTATTGCATCACTATCCAGGGTAATTCTTCAGCTTACAGTCAAAACACTATGTCTATAAACTCCTCATTGCTGTATACACTGTGAATTCACTGTTAGTGACAAGTAGTCAAAATCACTAACGCTGAAACAAATGGAATTATCCCCAGCTTGATCATGTACATCCATCTTTGATGGACAAGGTAAGTAAGATTACAATTGTGAATGTTATAACCGAATATACGAGGAAAGGCTCACCATTTTCATATCAAAATATACTTAAAGGAAGATTACTTAGTGATACGGATACAATAATGATATAATTGTTATGGTTAGAGAAATTGTATACACTCGATAAATTAGCTAAAAGCGTAGCGTCATGTCCTACATTCTACCACGCCTCTTCACTGCACGTATCTACCCTGCGATAAAAAAGGCAAACTGTTTTTGTATATAACTAGCTGTGTCCTATCGACTCAAATCGTTGATAGTTTCCAGAAATTATGCACAGGCATATAAACGCACAAGCGCATTCTATAGCAGCATTGTCCGACTGAATAAAACTAAAAATACCATCGCCTTTGAGCTTTTACGAACAACTTGGCTATTGTTTCCGCCCAACACACCTAACTGTATCTCAAAGCTTGAATTAAAATTAATTTAGAATTAATTTAGATATTAATCTTCATCAAATCACGTGTAGTCATAAGCGCTACCATGCTCGTTTTCTCAGACTGTTTGCAAATCTTTCCTATATGTTTATATGTCTTTCCTGAATGCTTTATTCCATTTTCGCTCAATTATTTATTTCTAAGTATTTATTGTCGCATCAAATGCAGAACTATGGGCCTCATGATATGGCTTTTGAGTTTGTAGCCAACTGGCTGATGGCTTTAAAAGGGCGATTTTCTAGCACCACAATTATCCTCATCCGCTGGCAGCGACGTGCAATCCAATCATTTCGTTACATTTCGATTTCCTTTGTTAACTGCGGCACACGTTCTACTCAGGAAAAAAGGCTTAACCATTTAAGCAAAGAACCCCTTGGGGCAAAACGCATAGTGATTTTCAGCACAATATCAATTATATTCACTTGCGTCAGGGCAATTATGGTTAGTGATATGTAGCTTATGGTGAATTTATTGCGCCTAGACATCGAGATCAGCAAAGCAATATGAGGTAAGCAACTAGACATATTATCTCAATCACCGACGAAAATTACAAACAGATATGAGCAACATTGTCTTAAAAATGTACGAAATGCATTAGCTGCATGCCGAGTACGGAAGCAAACGAAAACTAAATCGCCAACAAAGGATTCATCAAATGGCTTTTGTATTGTGGGACGTGGTTTAGTTAGTCTGCGTCCCGCCCAAGAGTCTACGATAAGATAAGGTCTTAAACTGGCGCGTCCGAATATTTATTAGACACGTTCGTTAATCTTCGTGACCAATCAACGGTTGTGACCCGGATTGACCTTAATTGCGCGTGTCTGGCTTGTGATACGCACCCTCGGTTCTATGTGACGCCATGGACATTGTAGTGGTCTGCGTCCAATGAGAACACAATGAATGTCTTCTGGAATTATGGGAATTGGCACCACAACAAGCGCTGTAATCGCTTAGCTGCACGATAGTATGTTTACGTAATAGTCTGTTAAAAAGAACCAGTTGCGTGTCGGCTTCTCTCGCCAACTGTGTGATTAACGGTGCCACTCGGCGTGAAACAACAAATCGGAGTGTTGCAGAATGTGTGCTCGGCTCATAAAAATCACTCGTCCGGTTGGACAAGTTCTTCGGAACTTGTAGAACTAACCAATAAGAGACAACGACTCAAAAGTACCCGAAAGTGACCAAGAGACACGGCTTGTGATTGGAGCATCCCAAATCTGGGATGCCTGTCCAGTTCAAGACATTCAGCTCGCCTAGACCTGAAGGCGAAACTTTTGAATATCAGTAACATGTAAGCAGCGCCCGCAGCCATCAGGCTAGGGGACCTTGACTATGGTTTAGTGTAAGCGGTTGTGTTTTTCAACGCGCCGATGAATATTGCTTAATCCGAAAGCACTGATGTGCACGAATGATACGCAGCTAGATACTCTAGCTACTTTGACCATGAAAATTAAAACCACTAAAATCTAAACTTTGTAAATCAATGAGAGCGAACATGCATGCTTTCCCACAATTTCCGCCCCATTATAATTCGTACAATCAGCAAACATTAGTCAATGTGAAAGTAATATGGAGTTTTTTATTACGCGTACCAACTAATCCCTAAACAATGTTAACTCGAGTTATTTTACATTTTAATCCGCAAAATCGATCACATGACTAATAAATCACAACACATTATTCCATGGTTCAGTACAATAAAGAGGTAAGGCCGTTACGTTATGTCTACAAGCGGCGTAAGTCGACACTAGGAGCAGTTCAGAGACACTAACCATCGCACAATGCCCTGTCGACGATTGAATGGCAGAGCTGTCCAGGCAATGAAAACAACCTAATGGTTATGGTCGATATTCGCAAATTACGGTACCATGCAAAAAGTTATCGCACGGCTTTAGCAATTGTCATCATACTCCTTCTTATGTGAAAACGTTCACATCAATTAACACATTATCAATTAAAAGACAGAACAAAGCTTTTTAAAACAATGCAGAGCCTGGTAATCTCTTTATGTAACCGCATAGAGGTTCGGTCGTAGAGGTGTCTTTAGCTGTGTGATTGCCACTGACGGTATGCGCTACAGAATATAATCTGACTGTATGGTAGAAAGAAATTGACTCGCTTCAGTTTTTATGTAAAATGTTACAGTGGAAATTGACCATACATAGAGAAAAATATTCGACTCTTTCAAGGCAATTACTTTTGAAAATGAAATTAAATTCATCCTCGTCCATCCCGTTGGCATTATATCATCGGTTCTTAAAGCATCCCATTTGCTGATCAAATTGCATTTATTAGACGAAGTAGAGCGATAGCCGCTAACAACCGTCAACTAGGATGGGGAATTTAGCACATTGAATGACAGCATATCTAAAAACGGATTGCCTGTAAATCCCGTGTCCTTAAAATATTCCGAGTTGTTTAGTTGGTGATGCATTGGCCGGTAATGGATATCTCAGTCAAAAGGCTTTGAGGAGATTACTTTCCGGAAATTGTCCTTCATATGAATGATGAATTGCTAGTATTGTATCCCAGTATTACTCTGCGACGGCGATATGGCATCATTAGGATTTTAGTCAAATCCAGTCACATGAGAGGTTATAGTCTTTTGTGAACACATTGATCAGGTATATGCAGACAGCAACAACATGGTGATTTGCCTCATGATGGACGTCCACTGAAAGTATACACTGCTAGACGTGGGCAGATATAACCGCCACAATGTGAACCTGTGCGTACCCAGCCGATTCGTCCAATAACAGAATTTAAGCCGCTTGCAATTAGTATGTAACTTGTGCACATCAGAGCGAATGACGACGGCGCTGTTGGTCGACTTCAATGTTTACGGATGCACAAGGAGATTACTTATTTCTAACTGGATTATACCCCCACCCCCACCCCCACCTCAAACAAATACGACAAAAAATGTAGACTACAGGAACGAATGGAATCTAAAACCGAATACGCTGCTGATCACGACTCGATCATCAATCGCAGCATTCATTGCAGAAACAAATTATCGCCAACCAATCCAAGGTGCTTCGTTCCTATCATACGGCACAGCTGGGATTCTTTATTAAAGGTAGCTGCACTCCATTTGTTCTTTAAGCGTATAAACTTGAAGTAAATAAGCACTGGATCACTAAACAAATGGCAATGGCTCTTTTGCTTACTTACCAGATCGTAAAATGATTGACTGAATGGTAAATATTCGATAGGGCATTAATTATTTTTCATGAACAAATACATTCTGCAAATGCTATTTTCATTGCGCCAGCAATCACAGTTATTCAATTGAATGAAAACTATGGTCATCTGGATATCACACAAAGTGGGGTTGTCACATGGGGTCTAACTTGACATCTCACAAGGCTTTTACAATTCCATTCCAAATTTGAATTGGGTTACCAACAGAGTAATAACATTGACTACCCTTAACACAAGCCGGCTGTGACATGCAGCTTGTTTGATTGCATATGTTTCTTAGGACTTTTTGGTTTGACGTTTACTGAGTGCTTGTCATGTATAATGCTTGATGCATATATATCTTAGGACTTTATATTTGACGTTTACTGATATATAGTATATAATGGATATATATATATATATAGATATATATATATATATATATATATAATATATATATATATATATATATATATATATATATATATATATATATATATATATATATATATATATATATATATATATATATATATGTATAGTTATTGCTCGCACTTAAAATGGAAGCATTATAACCATATGAGTCGACACTATTTCAATATAGCAACAAATAACAATCATATTTTAGCTCAATATGATACTTGTGAAAGCTTCAATGTGGCTTTGTCGTTTACATGAGCTCAAGTCAAGGACAAGAATAACCTCTCTTACTCTGCGGATGCTCCACATGAGCCCAACTACTTACTATCTGTATTAATCTGATCAATGAGCTCATAGAGATATTTAGAGTGTCTTGCACGTAGATGTGGTGCATTGCAAATAAGGCACTTTAATATAAGTTCCAGAGATCAAAACTTCATTTGTCGATCGCCTTTGGGGTGCATCTGATGATGCTTTTATCGTCAGCTCGGGGTTATTCAATTATACACCAAGCCCTAACGATTTTCCGATTAAATGAATTTCTATTTCAAAAGTGTAATCCTCGTAAATCATATTGAATCGGTTATCTCTGACCGAACAATGATTCAGCAACTCACCCGTCGGGAAAATTGTACAGACACGAGGTTTGATATCTCTTCGTTTTGTCAACAGTTTTCGTTCATGCGCTGTATCCTAATTGGACCTTCATTACCAATGGCTTGCGTTAAACATCAATGGTCATCTAGCGACGATATTAAAGAGTATGATTAGAATCATTCAACAACACCACTGTCCATCGTCTAACCGCAACAGACCTGGTGCTTACATCGGGTGGCACAACCTAATTCCAATATTTATAGCACCTTCAAAACCATTAATCCTCCGGTGTTTTACAACATTGTTCTCAAACGTATCTTGGTCTAAGGTAATTGCATAAATTGAGATGATATAATACGAATGGTTTAAGCCATTCACATATACGAAGGCAGTGACAAGTAAAAGTGATAAAGGTACATAATTCAAAATCTTTATTTTTCTAATACGACCATTTTAGGTCTGCTGCGATAAAAGGATACTTGTATACACTAGATGCGCATTTATTGAATAATGACCTTCGACCTGTAACACTAAATCATATCCTTGTATCCACTGTGTGTTGGGATTGCGATATAATATAAACAAAAGTGGTGGTCAGTTAAATAATCCATTGGTTACAGCTGAATTACCACTCAAGTTAGTATTTTGGATTTATTAGACCCTATTTCAGTGAGCATGCTTGGCCATTTTCTCTCTGCATTCTATGTATCGTGACTGAGACTTAGTGCTAATCTCAATAAAGTGATAATTATGGTAATCATACATTTGCGCTAATATGGGATTCGATTTCATTTCCATCCAATGCCTAGCTAATTTGAGCAATCAGTTTTGTGCCCTGAATAATTGGAAGGGAGTTTGTAGTCCTCCGGGGTCCCTCATATAAGTAGATCTGCATCTTTACTGAGTAGACGATGTAATAAAGCGGAGGTAAAGGGTGGGGATCATTGTGGTGCTTGGATATCACCTCTCATATGCCATAGCCTATTAGTTTTAATCCCGTCGCTAACGAAGCATAATGTTGTGATAGAAAGGCACATTTTGAAAAAGAACACATTGGTGAGATTCAGATGGAAAAGTAAACAACAATTATTGCAGAATTTCTTACATTGTGGCTGATAAACGTGGAAAGAGAAAACATTGTATTGTGAATACAATATGGTTGTCAATGTAAGCAATGATTGGTCAAATATGTTCGATATTTTGACGTTATTGACTGAGACCAGGAATACTTTCATAGCAATATCCTCATGAGTGAAATTGGGAAAATGATCACATTCACAGGCTTTACAAAGCACTTGTATGGAATCTCCAGTATTCAATGCCTCTTACTCAATGCTCCGTTGTCTAAGCTTGCTATATCATTGGCGACATTAGAATCTGATCTAACCGCCGATACTCTTTATTTGGCTGTAAATCATGGCAGCAATTACGATTTACAATGACCTTCATTTCAAATGGCGAATACATTACGCCATGTGCAACACAAGCTTTTAAAAGAAATCGGTCGATAATTTCCAAAACGGAGATCCATAAAATCTTGTGCAATGTTTGTCAAATAGTGTGTTACATTTCCTATTGCCAGAAATACACTGTATAGCTGCTCTAACACATGGATTCATGATTTAATTATAATAATGATCAATATATTCGTTATGGTCATTGCAATCGATTTTTATGCATGTAAATGCATTCCTTAAGACATTCAGCTTCGGTACCAACTTCTCAATATACATTTATAACTATCAATATCGCTGAGATCACTTTCCCCCCATTTGGAGAATTCGATCGATACGGGTATTCATTTATCACATTTCTATTTTGATACTGCTGCTGTTGATGACGATGGAAATTATCATGACGTTCTAAATAGGCATGCTAACTATGACGTGCTTTATTGGAGCTTAAATATGTATGACTAAATACCTCATGGTGTTATGCTGTAATGAAATCTGAAAACCGAGGTCAAATGGATATGGAATTGAAAAAGCTTGTAACATTGGGCCCATCACAGTATATTGACGAACTTTCCCCGCCAGATACGTAAGCTCTACTTGTAGCTGTTTTCGCTGTTTTTATTGTGGTACTCTTGTTGCAGCAGGGGTATTCAATTCGTTTCATATATATTACACACCAGCTAGACTTGTACGAGTCCTTATAAGAATTGAGTCAAGCACACATGTCCGTATTCTCACTGGAATCTACAGGGCGAGCAACTTTGCTACGTATCACTAGTAAGAAACTACAGAAAAGAGTGATGAATAATTCTCACATGGAATGAGTTATATATATGTATATATATATATATATATATATATATATATATATATATATATATATATATATATATATATATATATATATATATATATATATATATATATATATATATATATATGTATATAAATATCTGTATATACGTATATATACACACTCTTATAGGCACAAAATCTCACACAAAGCATTCACACTCATATATGTATGAAGATGACTCTGATGCTTGGACGGTGACCTCATTCTATCGCCTACTTGACACAAGGTCGTTTCCCATAATGGGCGATGAGTCCCTCGTCGCTGAGATTGGAATTCAACACTATAGCGTTGAACAAATGGATGGGGTAAACCCCCTCTCAGGGATGGGACTTGGTAACCAGAGTCACGAGGGATTAACAGTTCAAGATGTGGCTAGTTAGAATGTCACGACTTGGAACCAAACCAACAGCAAATGAGTCTAAAGGTGGAGAAGTTTACCAATACGCCACCACCAAATGGCTCATCATGTGATGTAAGCTCGTAACATAGGGTGCAATCAATATATGCTACCACCACTTATATATTCCATTAGCGAACCTTGCTACAATGCTTGCATACTCTTGTCGCTATTAGCGAGGGTATATTAAAGCTCCATGTTTGCTGCACTGTAAGTAGTGTATGTTGTGGGTTATATAAGGTGGTATTATATATGGTAAAATATGTATTAACGATGACCTAAAGTTCCAACAGAAGGCCCAACGTTTTTGCAATCTTCTTCGAGTACTAATCCTGTATAAGCCCTTTTAAGAATACGTTACTTATTGAATAGAAAACCAATAACACGTTGCCACAGCCAAAGCTAGTGGCGAATATACTCGTCCCTAGGTTACAGGAAAGATTGAATTCTTTTTATTGCCCGCTTGCTCCTCCGAGCTTATTTGTATATTTCCTCCAGGACTTCTTTATGCTGCACCCAATGTGCGCGTTTATACTCAATTGCCCTTCTATGCATCTGGTTTCCCCGATAGTCGGAAACAGGTTGCCATTGTTTTATGCTGGCGTCTTGAATTGTTCCGTTTTAGAAGCTTTTAGATTACTCACATTGCTTATTTCGTGCATGGCGAAGATATACACGCACGATGTCATTTGTGTGCATGATTTCCGGGACCTACGATAAATTCTATGTTATGTGAGTGTTTATACGGTAACCTAGGCCATAATCATCTGTTAATATTTGTTAGAATGATCCAAAAATAGACAAATAATAAAATGCAAGGTCGCTGGTTGCGAGTTATTTATTCACCATAAATGATATCGCATTATATAAAGTGGTGAATTGTTTTGTTGCATTTAGATGCATTTAACTTAAGTTTACCATAAACATACTGATACAGTGACGACACGGTCTTATAAATTTAACAAAATCAGTCTGCGTCAAATTTTCATCAATTAAATGATTGTAACGTGATGACTTTCCGCATTAGACAAGACAAGACGCCAGTCACAATAGGTCTTAGGATTACGTACTCAATAAACTAGGCTAAATTCCAAACAGCAGACTGCGAAGTAGTATCAACGTAGCTTGGATTTTGCTCAGTTGAATGTCTATGGAAATGATATTTAGCTAAAACCACGTTAAATGTTTGTTGTTCCATTAAGCTTACGATTGCTTGCTGGTCAAATTCGGGCATAAATCAAGTCCACTCCACCTACATCAGATTGCTTATTGAATAGTAGTCAACAAAACATACTTAATCATACATAAATAAAACAAAAGGTCACAAAGATAATACGCCAAAAAAGGCTAGTTTATCAAATATCTGAAAGCCCTCTTCGCCTTGAATCTCTCAACCCAGGAAATCTCTTGATTGTTTTAGTGGGGGGAATACAATCGAAGTAGTTAGCAGAAATTTTGACATTTTTCCATGGAGTATAGCACAAAGTACGTTTTAAAAGGAGATTATTTCCCAAATCAGTCATAGTTTGGCTTAATTTTCATCAAATTGTAACAAAACAACCATAAGCCCTGCATTACATTTACATCAAGCCAATAAAAATTATTGTTTTATAGTGAATTCGCTTATCTTAGTGTTGGAGTTATATGCTAGTACATGAAATCTATTTGGCTTTATAAAATGTTGCACTCTATTTTGCAATTATAACGCTCGAGGATATTAAAAACTGCGAATATTTCACTCGCCTTTCAAAACGGATTATTCATTGGTTTTTAACTATGAGACATGGCGAGTTCGGTTATTGGCTGAAGTATTATAGTAAAGTGCACACTGAATCTGATCGTGTTCTATTTGATACCGTGATCAGTTGAAGGGGCACAGTTGGGTTTTTATCCCTTGCCTCATATTGCGATGCTGTCTCGGGTGATCATCGATGTGAATCTATGTGCACATCCGCCAATTACACAGTGAAATGTCATCTCCACTATAGCGGCAATCATGTTTCTAATAAAAGGAACAAATCAGAGGAAAAGAACCATGGGTAAATGTCTTACATAGACCAAATCTCTTAACATATTGCCTTTTAACATTTAACATGCTTCAGCTTCCATGCATATCTGCTTCCATTTGTAGCAGTTATTCAATGTATGAAGTCAGCAATTGCTCGTTAATTTCATTACCCCAGAATTTTAAATGTTGTCAATCAATTGCGATGGTAATTGGTTCAGCATAATACTATTTAATGCTTTGGATTAGAACTCAAGAGCAACATGCTTCTTCGTTATTTAAAATCTGCACATGTTAACGGACTGTGTTAACATTTGACATCAAATATAACGGCTTGGGTTGTTAGTGTACACTGAATTAGTTTATCTTATATCCTCTTCACTTAGATTTGCTGTTCGTATGACTATTCACCCAACACACATCTATGCAATTAGCTTTCTGCAGATCATCCAATACATTGATACTCCATACCAATAATATCATACCCAGAACGACCTTTATTGAATATTTTCAAATCCACTTACCTGTTGTGTCTTGCTCTTGCTTGCCAGTAAAAAACTCTCTTGCATGTAATATTTCCCAGACTGTTCGCCTGCAAAGACGACTGTGCGTCTTACAATGTCACATTCTATCCCTCTCACATCCGACAATATCTGGCTAGCCGATAAGAAAAAAGGCTCTGTGCTTTGCCTAGAGTGCTCGATAAGAAGAGTAATCAACAAATGATTACAAATACAGTCGGGTTAAAACATTACTTAAACCTATGTCCTTACAACAACCTATCGAGTGGGTTTTTATAAGAGGTCAGTGACCAGAACAGAATGGCATATTCTAAATTGGGCCTAGCAAGTGCCTTGTCACGTTTGATAAAATACTGACCGTCTATTCGATCATCCTGAGGACTCTCTTAGCTTTTACTGCTGCAGCACAGTGTTTGATGGATTTGAACGACTGACCAATTATGACACCTAAATCCCTTTCCTCTGATATTTCCTCTATTTGTATTTGTCATCAACTTATATTTGATATTGCCGCTCATTAGATGTCTATGTGTATTCTACCATTTGCAGGAACGAAAGCGTCTATATCACTTCACACGCCCCTTTAATCCTTCTTATTGTTGTTGTTCATACAGATATACGTGTAAGGTGCTAAACTCAGCTGTTTCATTATGCAGTGGTGTGTGTGTGTTCTCGTGCGTGCGTGCGGATACGTATTGCAATATATCTGACTAATGAGTTCGTGAGAAGCTATATATATGAATAGCCATACGAAGCCATTTTCGCGCTGCCGTCCTAGGTCTTTGTTGTATGACTATTTTATACTCGCTTCTTGAAGGAGATTCGCCACTACACAGTAGGAATTAATCTGTAGAATTAATTTGGGGTATGGCAAATTGCTTTCGTCTTCCCGTGAGGTTCATTTAAGAAGCCTTCCGGACATGTTCTGTTGTCTCTGTGACAAATGCACATTCCATTCCTGAAGCCTCGTGACGTTTACCTGAATAAGTATATTTGAGTTTATTTCGTATAAATGGACCACAAATCATTTTTACTATCTCCATATTGTGTGATATCCTATTCAATTTCAAATATTTGAGAACACTTTATTTTCAAATTAGTTTATAGATTCATTTAGGATCATAGATGTAAAAGTGTGTCTTTTATGCGTTATTGATGAGGCAAACAGTGGGAAAACATTCTTTTGTACTCGACATCGCCACAATGCAATATTTGAAGGTATACTATGTAATATTTAGAATAAATGTAGCAAGCATTTGACTCATTTATGCACCCGATTGGTTCATTAAGAAGAAACAGACATCATACCATATCAGCTCGGTACTATGTTTGCCAAGTGGGACGGAATACAAAAGGACACTGCTTAACGAACAGCAGTCCTTAAACGGTGTCTCGATTTAGACGCCCCGACTCTAACAATCCAACCGTCTCATTAAGTGTGGCATACATATGTTCCTGTACCGAGTAACCAGACCTGCTTCTTGTTGATCACATCAATTTTCATCATTACTGCAGTTTGGGGCGTGACGATTTCGAGCTCAGCAAATATATGAACTCCACAGCGCATTGCAAAGAAGGCTTTTAGATACAATTCAAGTCTGACTAATAGTGACGCCAAGAATTGCGGAAAGCAAGGAAAGACCCCTCTATGTATTAATCTTTTAGTAAATTAATACTATATACCCATGCTGGATATAATTTTTCAAATTTAAAGCTTAAAATGGTGTTCAATTGGGTTGCTGCTTTTAGCTCGATTGGAAGCACCCGATCATCAACTGTTTCGTCAATGATGCATACTATTATAATGTATACTATGATGTATACTATTATAATGTATACTATTGCAATGTCAAATTCCTCCATTACCATTAACGATTTACTTGCTTTACAACCGTCTTTACAATCACAACTTGATAATTGTAAAATTTCCAAACGTCTCATTTCTTCGATAGCTGTTTTTTGCATTCGAAGTGATGCCATGCATACAAAACACACTGCACTTTAATACTTCAAGTCTTACATGCAGGTTGTTATCAACATGACTTGTTCATCTCAACTGCGCAAAGCCACCATGAGTTGCTTGCATTTTGTGTTTCGCTAAAGTACTTTTCGTTGGTAATGTTTCTTGTCCAAAGGCATAAGTATATCGATGGGTAAATGTTCTAGAAACGCTCCTCCTTCCACCTATGAATATTAACCTGCCCAAGTTATCCACATTTGCGTTCCGCAAGACCACACATAGATTTGCAACATTGTGAAGATTCGTTGTTTGATGTGTCTAATTACAAACATTGTAACTGGCATAATTCTTTTAGCATTCCTTTTCGGATGTGGATGATACTGTACAACAATTTGTGTAGCTGTGCAATATGTATTTTATTGATATGTGTTACACTCCAGTTCACTTCCACGATCATTAAATCATCTAAACATCAGTATCTTGATTTGCTGTAAGAGAAATTGCGAACACAGTAATTCACAAAACAATTTTACCCCTTTATAGGTTTGTTTTCTTATGTGTTTCTTAAAACGGACGACACAGAGAAACAAATCTTTATCGTCGCTCAGATCCTCAAAGTTGGTTTCTTATTGTCAATTCATGGAAATTTGCTTGCTTTTTCAGAATTAATATCTCACCTTCGATAAATACCTCTGTATGATATAGTCCACCGACCAATTTTGTACACCTGCATTTGATTGGTGGCTGTTTTATCAGTCATCTGGATTTTATATTGCTTCATTGATTGTTTGGATATTATAACATGGCTTCTATATGTCAATCGCATTTCATGATGAGTAGAAACGACCCTTGTGCTTCACAGCTAACTCAATGTAACACGACAAGCCATTCTTCTTGTTTAGCCACGTCCATTAACTGAAATCCTTATATTATATTTACGCTTTCCATATGGTATGGATGAGGCTTATGCCAGATCTTAGTGTGGTTGCTGCTTCAGGATGTCACATTGAACAACCCTTCCTCCCAGCTTTTGGCGTCCTTAAATTTGTCATTTCAATGTAAATATTGTCAGTTAAGGCTAAGAGTGTTATTCATGGGCAACACTGTCATTTCATTAGTACCTAAACATGATATGTATGTCTACATGGAACCAATATTGGCTTGTCCTTCTACGCATTCATAGTTATAAGATGATGGAAATGTGACAAATATATTGAATCACAATAATTTGCATAGATTGTCATGGAAACATTCCTAGCATGTGACTTGGCTGCTGTCCAAATAAACAAAGCTGTCTTGAATTAGACCTGATTATCTTTACGATTCTCAACCACAAGATGACTATTATTTCGACAAACGGTCTCATGCAGGATATTTGAGCCTTTTAGCTCAGCTCGGAGCCATATTCTTGATGATATCCTTTTTTATCGGCCCTCTCTCGTCAACGAAGAATCCCAAGTAAGTATATGCCGTCAACAACTTGTGCCAACAGTATGATATATCAAATATATAGTTCTCTACACCACAGCTATCAGTGCACATGGCATATAATTAGATACAGTTTGTATGGTAGCTAGAATACCAGGCGATAAATAGAATTGCATTACTCTTCTCTTCTAGTTTAGGAAACAGATGAAAGTTACTCTTGGCAAGTGTTGATTCGTTTCCAAAACATTGCTTGTGGAGTCAATCGGCCTGGTTGCGAACCTCATAGGCTATTGAGGTAAATAGCTCATTCAAAACCAGATATGGATGCATGCCACTTATTCCATTCACATAACCTAGGTATATCTGTATTCATAGGAATTATATGGTCCTCATCTTTTGCTGCCGGTTTTAAGGGTTTTGCTCTGTCTGTAGATCCCTTGGCGCTGTCTTGTATCTACTCTCGATAGACGAAGATATTGAGCGAATTACTCTCCAGTGAAATAATAATTTTCAAAACTCATAATGCTTCGGTGGTTGCAATTATGAATAAGCAATCTTCGAAATGTCCAAAACTATGATTATAGTCCATTTTTTTAGCTGTTTTTTTGGGCATTTGTAGCCTGCTTTGCTTTTAGGCTCAGTTTCACATGTTACTTGTACAGTTGTTGCCCTCATTGTTGCTTTATAGCTCACGCCTTGTCATATACTGCATCCTCACAGTCAGTACACTTCCGATTGTCTCCATACTACCCCGCCTTTATATCGATTCGCATTTGATATGGCGTATAAATAAGCCAACGTGGATTACTTTGTAGTCAACCATTATGTCATTGATATGTTCACTCTGTCCTGATATACTCTACGGATTGAATCACATATCGATATAGCCTTATTATAAAAAGGACAAGTATTACAATTACAAATGTTATTCATGCTGAGTGAGATTTGTGGACAGAATTAGTTTATAACAATTGACATCATCACTTTAATCGTGTTTGTCGAAAGTTTTGTTTTTGTAGCAAGATGATCAATGTTTACCAGTACTAAATTCAAATAGCAATATGTACAATTGACAAGCCTCAAGCATATATATATTTGCTCTCAAAGTAAGGATGCAATATTTTTCATGCGGTTGTCAGAATAATAGTCTTTGACTTCTTTTGTACATTCCCTTCCGGCGTAACAACCTCATTTGAAGCAATATCTCCGGAACTTATCCCGACAAGGCCCATTGCTTATGTTCGCCGTTCATGTGGCGTGGTGGTGTGTGCGCTCATTTGCAATAGGAATAAGCCAATAACCCAAACAGAAATGTCACATTGGTCCAGATGTAGATTGTATTTATGTAGTTATTCATACTATTTTTGTGTAATTCATCTAGACCCGATTGCTTTTACCAAGAACTACTGATACATCAACAAGGTTTCTGCGTAATTTGTTTTTTTATATCACTGCCCATATGTATACTGTAACAATGCCTCCATCAAACGTAGTAATGGTGTGAACCACAAAGCCATAGTATGGCACGTGGCACTGTATAGCTTCATCTTTCCCAATGATAAACGTGTGATGTGTATTATATCAATGTATGTAACCTTATAAGTCACAGTCACTACATCTACGCAAAAGTGCTTTCGGAAATAGTGTTCATATCCTTATGACAAGCATCCGCTTAGACGTCTTCGACTTATGATGCTCTCTAACAGATAAAATACTGAAATACAAAATATCCACCATCGTATGTATCATTCAATCTCTATTTTATACCAATTCGTAGAGTTGTTTGTGTACTTTATTGGTGACAACAATCTTATTAATATTTCAAGCATAACTGAAGCACCGTTTAGTATACGCAAGTTGGACCGCAAATATACAAATAACACAAATGCCAGACACACCAAGAAAACTCGATTTTGTCAATACCAACCCGTCGCTGTCAATACCAACTAGACGCCGTCAAAAGCAAATGGACACTGTCAATAGCACATCTACGTTGTCTGTAGCAAACCGACGCTGTCAATAGCAAATCGACGCTGTCAATACCTAATCGACACTGTCAATAGCAACTCGACGTTGTCAATGACAAATCGACGCAGTCAATACCAGCTCGACACAGTCAATACCTCTGTCAATACAAATCCGACGCTGCCCAATCCAAATCAAAGCACTCAATAAGACATCCATAATGTCAATTAACGATTCGACGGGCTTCAGTGCAGTAAAAGTAGAATTAATTTGTATTTTTGTTAAGCGATAGCTTCAGTCATAGATTCTATTCTAACAGGGGCTTCACACAAAGCCGTTACGGTGTGACGGATACTACTCAAATTACTAAGGGGACATAAGAACTAGTCCTTTGCCAATCACGAAGCCATAGGTTGGTCCAAAATATTGTATAGCGTCATTGTTCAATGTTTAATCCATGTGAGATAAAAATAACCCTTCGCTTAATATGGGAGATTGTGAATGATTTTTCGTGTTAATTTGTATACTTCACGAATGCACCAGTGTATTGTATGGCCGTGAGAAAAACTTACAAACCACGTACGCCACAAAGCAATTATACGCCCTCGTATATTTGCTGCCAAGTACAAATATACGGCGGGCATAATTGTTTGCATACCCAGAGATATGTTTAATTAATTAAATTCTCTTGAAATTCTCCAAACATGTTTCCCAATTCTAAACTGCGTGGTGTGTAAAAATCAGAATCACATTTCCTCGACCTCAAACTGGCGTAAGGCGTCAGCTAAGCAGTATATGAAGCATGTTTTAAGTATCAATATCAGGCTTTATACAAAATGAACAAGCATGATGACACTGAATGTGGTATAATAAACATGCAAATTTACAGATTTACATAATTTCAATCCATCTGGCAAATCTCCCATGTATTCATTATGCTCTTACGGTATCAACAACATAAATTACAATTATTATTCAAACAAAATAAACATACGAACAAACTATGACCGTTACAGGGTGCAAATTATAGCAAACCACAAACCATTCAGAGAATTACATTATATAACCGCAATTCTTTCTATTGGAGGCCTTTAATATATGATTTCAGAGTGCTGATTGTCAGTTATGGCTAGGAGTGTTAATCGCGGGCAACAAGGCCATTGCATAACTGCTTAAACCTTACATGCATGTCCGCATGGAACAGATTCTCGTTTGCCAGCGGCTTGTAAGGGCTCATTTCGCATAACCGATGTGTGTAAATACCTAATACACACAAGCTTTTACGTCAAATGTTTCGTTTGTAGTTGGTAAACGTCATCGTTAAGCCTACCATGTTTTGACCCCATCGACTCACATGATGACGTTGATATTTCGCAGCTTTGACGTGTTTATATTCCTTGAAAGTAAATCACAAGCACTTAAGAGAATAAATATTTCACAATACCCTTAATCAGGATCACTGATATTTCGGATGATCATATCATCTACCCTTAAGGCATTTCAACCACTTCTAATGGCGTTGTTCAAGTTGAGAATTCAAAGCTCCAACAGGTTATCAAGGTTAATAGTAGCCGTGTACGACGTCTTATTGACGTCGTGCGATGATCGTAACCAAATGCGGCGCGACAATACATGAGTTGCAATTATACACGATTATTACAGACATGTACATATGAAGAATAATTTTTCACATAATTGAATGTTTATTAACAAGTTGAGTTAGTTTACGTGTGAGATTTCGTCAAAGGCGATTTAATCCGGCCACACAAATTCTGAAAAGTTCATGTTTATTTTGAACGACAAGATCGGTTTCTGCGCGCATGCGCAGACAAGGTTCTTCGCAAGCGAACTTTTTCTTTCTGAATTTTATTATTTAAGTATATGTGTCATTTTGTCAATGATTATCTTTTGGAAATATCTACTTTGAAGGGCGATATGTATTCAACGATATCACATTGACATTTAAAAAAAGATAACACTTATTGATTCCCGCAGTCTGGAGGGAGCACTTGGCCTTGTCCTGCGTAGGGGTGTGCCCCGGGATCTCAAAAACCTGTACCCGTCATGCATGGTAAAAATGGCAAGAGCATACCCCATCCTACAATTATGAGGTCAACAAAACGCGTCGGGAGGCCGAAAAAAACCTACCCCGACACATGTATACTACCTCTATATACTTAAGTGTCCCCTCCCCCGGGACGTGCAGCCACATTGCGAGTGAAAAATAAACTCCCGTAATGTGACGTCATATCTCCAAAACTGGGGCTGCCGTGAACGAAAGTTGTGATTCTAGAAGTTCATATGACAATTGCTAAATAATCACGAGACAGTGGATAACCAAAATAGGCCGCATAAGCGGATATTCATCTCATTTGTCGACATATATATTTACATAAGTACACAACTTGGTGGGAAGCCCCGGGCACGCGAAATAAAAAAATTGCCACACGACCCACATACTTTCAGGCACGACGGTATATATTTATATTACCGTCGTGCGCGGCTAGGTTAATAGGGGTCGATGAAGGTGCGGAAAGTGTTCACTGACGGCTTTGACTACTTGGACCTGGTTGGAATGACATTATTTGATAAACAACTGCTTGTCCTATTTATATGCATTTGTAATTCGTATTCATCAATGATTCCATTTACCACAGTGTTAGTTGTTATTCCATTTACCACAGTGTTAGTTGTGATTGCACAACCCCTGCAATTACAACTACACAATGAATAAACTCACTAATATCTAGATATCTAGTGACTTGGTAATTGTCTAAAGCCACTACTGACGTGTACGACTTTAAGAAACACAGCACTTTGATAAGACGAAATGATCAAACATTGATCGAACAGATTATCCACCTGCTGCTGATGCACAAAATATGACGTTGTTTGATAGTGCAGACATCAAACCAAAACTAATATATACTCCTCTCATTTTCTGTAACCTAATGGTTACAATACATGACAGCTGGCTCTTCTTTCCTTTAATATAACACAAACTCTGAAGCGATTTATAGGAGAATTACCTGTTCACATCCGTTAATCTATGTACATAATGACTGACAAGTTTTACAAAAATGGAACATTGTACTAGGCATTTGTCAATGGTTGTTACTATTCTACTTTATATGTTAACCTTGGCATTAAAACAATGTAAGACTTCGCTTTTACTGCTGGATACCTTATTGATGCTGACCAACATATGGAAAGCCTGTAAAAGCAATGGAAGCTAGTTTAAACTGCTTGCTGGTCGGAAATGAACGGAATTATATCCGGGTTTTTACGAATATCTGTGCAAATCTATACCGTACAATATTTTCGTGATTGTTAAATCCTTCTCTGGGATCACGACATTGTTACGTTACAACCTTATGAACGATAGAGGATCGCATCTCAGGCATTCTGGAAGCGAATACCTGCATGCCTAGGTGCCAATGCTCTATCCTGACGATTACGTATGAAGCTTTTGTAAGTCGCTTGTCAGTTCAGGGGTCATCTGCTATCTTATCATGGATCAATTGTTTTACTTTTGAACATCTGAAAAGGGGTTGAATTGGATTTTCCAAATTAAGTTCGATTTTCAGGCCGCGAGTGGCCGCAAATTTGTAAAGCTAAAATGCGGTGGAGGAGCGAGATGTAGAGGGAGGGATGTAGTCGTGAATGTATGGGTGAGTGTGCGTTTGTGTGGGGTTACTCAGCCACCAAGATGCTGAAATTCAAAACGCGGTCAGTTATCTTAAATCATCTTTATTCAACCGCATATTATACAAATTCATCGAACAATCACCACGCTTTTATATCAATTCAACATTAAAAGTGTCACTCTAATATTATTTGTTGCCGTATGGAAGAATAAAATTCTCCTCGAAAAGTTCGCAACAGGTACACATTAAACATAGCGCGCTTAACATTGCGACAGCCTGTTCATTTGTATCCTTACCAATCATTGTTAACCGCTAGTATATAACTGAATAGTAAAAGGATAAAATGATGATGGTCAATTAAATAACTACCGGGAAACTGTTTAGCTATTTCTGAAGTTCACATAATGTGCAGTCTACTTGTATACGTATAGCATTATACCCTAGCGAGTGGGTGTAGATCGAGAGTTTTCTATGGGGTTCCTACTGAGTGATAAGAAAGCGCAAAAGGTCCTGCAACAATCAAACCATTGTTCATTGTTCATATTGTTGCTTCAAGTATAACCAGGGTAGCGTGTTTTGTCAAAACGTAGTGTGTATATAAATTAATCGTTAAAAACAACGACGGTATAAGACGTGGTGTTCAAAGCAGGTCCTCTTGTATCAATGTCTTTCAACAAGCTTACCACATACTTTGGATAAAGTAAAAGTATCACACCAACTGTAGATACCTATAGATGTAATAGCGTATCCAACAAAATGCAACTGACGAATTACCAGCCAAATTCGAACTGCAGCTGTGCCGCGAAGGGGAAATGTTTTCAATAATTCATTAGTTATGGGGGAATGATCATATCAGACAATGGTCGGGTTGTTTGAATGTCTTGAACTAGAATAAATCGTGTATTGCCATGGTTGGCATATTTTACTTCCAGGCACTAATACATTGACCAAAATGGTCGTATGACTAGCTTGACAGGAAGTTTAACTGTGTGGTGGTTACTAATGGTCTAACACCATATGGTTTACCCTAGCTACGCCCTTTTTGTATGCTAGTAGGGTAGTTAATTAACGAGTGCCGCCAGCTAGCAGATCGTCGAGCGGTGTTACTGTGACCTCAAACACCAAGCGCTCCTTTCTCGGAACTGATACAAAACAGGACATTACAAACCTACCCTCGCTCGGCCGTTGACCCTAAAGCCCGCTGTTGCCTTCACCGCAAATAGCATCGTTGTGAATGGAAAACATTAAGGTAAATTGAGTGCACTATTACCGTCTCCTGCATTGTCCATGTTTGACCTCTTTACAACACATTCTAACACATAATGGATTTGGAGTCAGTCGCTGCATCTTAATGATACTTTGTAGCAATTCCGTATCACCATAAGCCAATCATTTATAGAGCGTAATGACAGCCAAACCAAGATATGGGATTATAAAAGTATATCTTATAACCTTGTGTGGTATTGGTTAATTATACATGTCTATATGGCGGTTATCCGCAAACTGAAATCACTAGTGTGCATGGTATAACATAACGAGTATACCCACCCCCCCCCCACCCCCTCACACACCCATCCAACCCAACCAGTCCAAGCTCCTCGCATGCTCTTATATATACCGCTCCTTGGTATAGTCCATCAGCCAATTTTGTGCACCTGATTGGTGGCTGTTTTATAAAGCATCTGGATTTTATTGCTTCAGGGTTTCAAACTAGGTTATTTGTGTATTTTTTAAGTGACAGCTTCTGCTGTAGACTGTTTGTATATTATAACAATGACGGCAAACAAAAAAAAACGCTACGGCGTGAAGGTTTAGACTAGAAAGGGTCATAAGGGGTATAAGAACTAATCCTTTGCCAATCACGAAGACATACGTTGGTCTGTGATATGTTATGGCGTCATTGTGAGATGTATCATGCATAAAGCATGTGATTAAAAAATTAACACATATTGCACTCTTCGATGTCACGATGCGCTTCAGTGTTACTTGTACATTCACGAATGCAACAGTGCCTTAATTTACAAACCAAGTTAGCCACAAATCAATTATACGCCTTCGTAGGTTTGCTGCCGAGTACAAGTCCTATTAATGAAGCCCCTTGATATGGCGGACGTTATTGCGATTGCATCTCCGCATAGCTCGGCACCCTAGTCTATGTAGATTGATCATTATATGAGAGGGGCACACTTCCTTCCTATCCTGGAACGACATCCACGGGAAGTCGTTATAGATGCCTAACTTGAAAAAACCAGCATAATCAAATACGCACGAATATTCATAATGTGACCATACACAGAAAATACCATTTGAATTGTTATTTTCTCATTACATGTGCGTTGCAACGACCCTGGCGCTTCTAAGAAAAAACATGGTGCTACACAATAAGCTAGTCTTCTTGTTTAGCCAGATCAATGAACATAACCTATTAAAAAGCGATAGAATCAATTAATAAAATATTCATTTCAAGCAATAAATTAGGCTAGAATGTATTCCAAATATTTACAAAAACGACTCGTCGTTGTCCGTTAACCGGCTAACGATCTAACGATTGAAGGCAAGATGTTAAGTAGTAGCTGGTGGCGCCGTTTGATTATTAAATATGTTGATTGAATGGGGTGCAGTGTAAAGTGTATTTGAGTTGTTACAAACCGATTGCACACGTTTGTAGCAGTGGAAAGTGCAGTTTGATCTTGAAACTGTTTTCATTAGGGGTCATATGTTTTCCTGATTAAAGATTAAATGCATGCCAGTCTAGCTTGAGTGCCTCTGGCTTAAACCTCTGTCATCATTAATCGCAGACCCTGCAGGCAGTCACATCAAGGGAAATGGACTGAGCTAGTTGCTCTGTGTAAGCCCAGCAGGCACTCATTCGCAAATGGGACTACCCTCATCTCACTTCATCCTACTCAACACCGGGACTCATTACATGCCTGCTGTTTAAATGCACGGTCAGCCAGAAACAAAACCTTGGCAATTACAGAGCACATTTTGGAAAATGACCTGCACCTGCTTGCTATCAACGTGTCTTGGCAGCAAACTGACAAGGATGATGCCATTATGATAGAACTTACACAACTCGAGCACAGGAACACGAACATATCAAGGCCAACGGGCACGACAGGGATTGGTGTTGCAGTGATTAACCCCGAATAGGTGGACATTCATGAGAACATAACATCTCTAACTACCGTTGAGTGCATGACCTATGTTGTTTAACTTGCAACTCAACACTTCACATTATACATCGTGTGCCGTCCTCCTTCATCAATTATCAACAAGATCAAGATCAGTGACTTTTCCGATGAATGGGCTACCTTCCTGCATGAACAAAACCATCAACTAAGTCAATCAATGTTGGTGATCTGAATTTCCATGTGGATGACCCATTAGACCAATCACCTGGCAGTAACCTGGCCTTGACGCAGCATGTTAAAGTTCAAAGTTCACGCGTTCGACATAGTCATCTGCCATGAATTTGATGACATTGTAAAACAGGTGTGAGTGTCAATTCCCTGTCTGTGCCTTGAAAATGGGCAACCTGCAGGAAATCGTTTTGCAGTACATTTCACAATGTATATGGAAAACACCCAGTCAGTCAAGAAAGGATTTCAGGAAAGACCTGCAAAATCACTTTGAATGTATTGATAAAAGTGCAGAAATAGGAAATATTATAGGTGCTTACATCAACTTGTTGATTTACATGCACCGATGAATAGCGGAAAAACGGAAGTTAGAATGCAGATGGCCGGCACCTAGATTGGAAGTTTTCCATCAAATATTCAGACAACAGTTTACTCAGTTGTATCAAGCTTTCTCGCCATCACATGCACGTCTGGATTCTCTGGAACATGATGTGTGTCAGACATCAAAGCCTTGATGCATCAACACAAACTCCAGCTGAACGAGGAGAAAACCGAGGTCGTGGTGTACAACAGCCCCCGAAGGAATCTTTATGCATGTCCACTCACTATTGTGTGTAACCATGGCGTCAAATTTTACAGTGCACTTAATTTAGACAGCCATATTGGCAAAGTTGTCCAATGTGCATGTTTTCATCTCTCATCATTAGGCGGTTCCGTCCATGAATGACAACTCAGTTAAATTGCTGATGCAAGCTATGGTTATGTCAAGGATAATGGGAATAGTCTTCTCTCTGGACTAACTAGACGTCAGCTATTAGCACGTCTTTGGAAGGTCCGGAACTCCGACGCACGGATCATTACACCCACAAAAAGATAGGGAGAAAAAATAGGACCTGTGTTTCACAAGTTCGTTGGCTGCCTTTTTATTACCTTTAAGACCATATTGTACACTAACAATGTTCAGTCATCAGCCAGGTCTCTCACTTCGATCAGACATTATTGCGTTTTCTCAAAGAGCCTCGAACTAACCTAGCCATATTCGATTCCATACTATTTTTGGTTATGTTATCAATAAAGGCAAACGGAACAAACATGGGTACTGCGGGTGTCGTCTTGAATATGGATCCGTTTGCTTTTAGTTCGACACGATTCGAAGATATACGCATTACAGTTGGTATGTTCATTCATCTTAAGCGTTTTTAGCACCAAACAGTATATTCTAAGAAATTAATATAACCTTGAATATACTATAACATTTTATACAATATGTTTGCGTGTGATGTGGCCTATTTGTTGAAGTGAAAAACTGTTATGCAAATGGAAGATTTCGCAGAACGCGAGATATATGTTTCATTAATTAAATTCGCATACAATTATCCAAGGACGTTGCCATCTTCAAATCCGCGGGGGGTGTAACCATCAGCACGGCACATTTGATTGACCTCACTCTAGCGCAAGGAGTCCACTTAGCAGCGTATTGATTTTGTTATAAATTTCATTCAGCCCCCCCCCCACCACCCCCCCACAAAAAAAAATAATAATAACCGGCATGTTTGAAATTGAGGACGCCATCGAAGATGGGATTGCAAATATGCGAATCTATATATCTACAATCCATTAGTCAAATTATCGATATATTATTGATGCTCTGGTACTACAAACCACAGAAAATGTCACTATCTTTAAAACAACTCTTTTCTGCCAAAAGAAACATTGCTGGCCATTGCACACAAAAATATCGGCTAATTGTAGACCCACAGTAAGCAATCATTCAAAAATCTGTAGCATTTGTAGGGCATGCTGACTGTAAATATGGCGGTGTTGTAGGTAGTTACCTTTTTAGTTACCATTACTCATCCGCAGTATGGCTGTTAAAGACTTGCCTAGTCATTATTCGTATTTGGCAAATCATAAGGCACCACTAATCAACCTCTCATGGTATCTCATATTAAACGCGGCCGTGGGGAGCCATCAATTGTAAATCTGCTTTCTCGTATCTCATATGCTGTTTGTTAGGTGTCATTTTGCATAACTAATGTGCGTGAATGTCCAAAATACTCCATGTAGCTAAAGATTTTCATCAAGACTAATATGTCGCAATGGCTTGTTTAGGGTTAGTTTGAGTAATCGATGTGAATACGTTAAACACAACATTCCTGCTAGCGTTTACATGAACCTTTTTGTTTCCAGTTTGTTAAATTGGTAAACCTCGTTGTTCAGACCTGGCTTCCATGGTGTGACTCCGCCGACTCAAAACACATGTTGGTGTTGATATTGCGCATGTTTGTTGCGCCTGCATTCCTTGAAACACTACAAAGTAAATCACTAGCAATTCAGAGAATAAATACTATTAATCTAAATCATATTTCATATCCACTCAAATCCGTTCCATTGTTCTGATAGCATCGTTAAAGTCGTGAATTCACAGCGCCACCATGATCAGTAGCGGTCAATGAGGGTGCGGAAAATGCTCACCGACGCCATTGATTACCTGCACATCTTTAGAATGCCAAATAGTTACATACATCAGCAGATATGAATTTGTAATAGTAGTCATCCATCAAGTTGTACATAACAAGATGGGTGTTTGCTCATTCCCTGCAATCACAACAACAGAATGAATACACTCACGGAAATGTATATTGCTCGTGACTAGGGTACTGTCTAAAAGTACTTCCTTATCGTTAGACGTTTGGAAACATTGCTCTTTGATTGGATAAGACGTTAATTTATTCACATGTGTTAAATGCTTTAGGTTTGACGTTGTTCGATAATGAAGTGTGACATGCCATGAATGATATATTGGCCTCTCGTTGTGGACGTCTGTAGTGGTAACAAGACATGGCGGTAAGCACTTCATTACTTAATATAACAAAAGCATGCATTCGATGAGCTGCGCTCCCTTTCCAAACGGCAAGGACTATGTACATGCACTCTTGTTAACATTAATGTGATGGCTAGGATGTCAGTTTAGTGTTAAGTGGTTCTTAGTAGTCACCATCGATCACTTTGTAACCTCGTTACATTCCCCAAACATTGTTTCTGCCTCGATCGTCACTCATTCAGATAAACTGTTAGGCTTTCAAGAACTATTTTCTACTTTCTTCGTTCAAAAGGTCCTGTCTACTGTACAACGCAGGGGTGTATCCAAACCCATTATCAACCCATTCACATTTCTTTACTTGAAAAAATTATAGACGTGATTCCTTTCGTGTGTGCCACTGTCCATGATATTTTTGTTAAGATGTATGTTCTCGTTCGCTCTCCATTTTTTCTTGTGTATACGAGAGTTCACGGTTCACAGCAATAGTAACCTGTGTCAAGGCTTACACTTCTATGATTGCAAGTTTTCAAAGGCAACATATAAAGACATCTATTCGTTATATTCGTCCCTTTGGTAAGCATCCACCAATCGACCACAAAAACTGCTTTTTCCCTTATATCTGATGTATGCAAATCTAAGAATGTAGTTTCAGACTGGTGGCTGGCTGTGCACTTCCTAAAGAAAGCCAATCTGAAAATAAGGTCAGGGTCTCCATGGTCTGTCTGTTGTTGTTTTTCGCATTTGTAGCCTTGTGACAGAATGTTTGGGTTTAAGGCTCAGTTGCACATACGACTCAACCACTGGCAGGGGCGTCCAGTACCTCATACATTATTCAATTGCCATCTATCCCCAGACGGTAATAGGCAGCAAGTCTTCCTCATCATTAAATATTCAAAACCTTTTACATGCTGGCGGCCAGCTGTACCTGCTTTGTAGCCCTGTTTTTGTAATATACTGCATCGTCAAAGCCAGTGCACTTCCGATTATCTCTAGCATCCTCTTGTAAAATATCATAGCGTTTTTGTATGTTGTGATGATGCAATAGCTGTTGTGGTTAAAACGAAGGTGTTGGTCATGACACTTTCTCAACCACTTGGCTTGCCAGACACCTTAATGTCCTACCCAATGTGGTTGTGAGTGAAACGGTCCTTTCACCACACCACTTTAGCCCGGGTTTCGCTGGACGAAAGGTTGGAATGGCCTGGTCCAGTCAATCGGCTGGTGGTGACATGCCCTAGGATAATTTTTGTTCCACTTCATCTTCCTCAATATCGTTTTCCTTCTTTCTCCATTTATCCCACAAGGCGGCTGTTTAATCAGGGCAGTCTTATCTTCATCTAGGTAGGTACCATATAGCACTTGCATGTTGGTGTACTGCTATACCCTATGCTTACTAACTTCGATAATGAATATATTTGGTCTCAAATTAAGGATACAATATTTCTAATACAGTTGTTAGAATAATGGCCTTGGTCTTCTCTGCCCCAATCAATCCCTGCACAACAACGCCCATTGCTTATATTTACCGTTGATGTGGCCAATAAGGAATAAGCCAATTACCCAAACAGACATGTCATTTGCGTTCATGTTATTATTCACGCTATTGTTGCATAGACTTGATTGTATATAATACTGAGTATTGATACTAATTAACCTCATGGTTTATGCCTGTGGGACATTAGGCTATTATGCAAAGTTAAAACACATAGACATAGGAGGGTATTAGGCTACTACTACAGTACAATACCCACGCAGTAAAAACAATTGTTATTTGACATGTCCATATAAAAAATTAGTTCAAAGGAATTTTATTTCTGTGTTGTATAAATGAACCCCTTAAGATGGCGGACATGACTGAGATCGCATCTACATCATAGTGATTATATTGGTTAGTTTGTCAGTCCACGGGAACACATTTATTGATAACTCATGAAATGAACTGCATAAATTAATATGTATGAATATTTACCATTAAATGTCTGGCTATATAGATGCCGATTAGTGCGTGGTGTTGGGCGTCAGTTGGTGCGTGGTGATGGGTATCTGCTGGTGCGTGGCTGTGGGCGTGTCAGTTGGTGCGTGGTGATGAGCATGTATGTTGGTGCGTGGCTATGGGCGTGTCAGTTGGTGCGTGGTGATGAGCATGTCAGTTGGTGCGTGGCTATGGGCGTGTCAGTTGGTGCGTGGTGATGAGCATGTCAGTTGGTGCGTGGCTATGGGCGTGTCAGTTGGTGCGTGGTGATGAACATGTCAGTTGGTGCGTGGCTATGGGCGTGTCAGTTGGTGCGTGGTGATGAGCATGTCAGTTGGTGCGTGGCTATGGGCGTGTCAGTTGGTGCGTGGTGATGAGCATGTCAGTTGGTGCGTGGCTATGGGCGTGTCAGTTGGTGCGTGGTGATGAGCATGTCAGTTGGTGCGTGGCTATGGGCCTGTCAGTTGGTGCGTGGTGATGAGCATGTCAGTTGGTGCGTGGTTATGGGCCTGTCAGTTGGTGCGTGGTGATGAGCATGTCAGTTGGTGCGTGGCTATGGGCGTGTCAGTTGGTGCGTGGTGATGAGCATGTCAGTTGGTGCGTGGCTATGGGCGTGTCAGTTGGTGCGTGGTGATGAGCATGTCAGTTGGTGCGTGGCTATGGGCGTGTCAGTTGGTGCGTGGTCATGTCAGTTGGTGCGTGGTATGAGCATGTCAGTTGGTGCGTGGTGATGAGCATGTCAGTTGGTGCGTGGCTATGGCCGTGTCAGTTGGTGCGTGGTGATGAGCATGTCAGTTGGTGCGTGTATATGGGTGCGTCAGCAGATGGCTTATGTTGAGGAGGGGATGCACATAATAATACTGGAAGCTAGATTATCATATTAAATTGACAACTTTTTGTGGGGGGGGGGGGAGGTAAATTCAAACACAACATTTTGTATCAGAGTATTTATTTTATTCCCCATAGATGTCAATAAATAGCAGGAAGCACATGTCCCGATAAAGCTTTTAAAAAACAATGAAATACACCCAGGATAGACACTACATCGAGTAGTCACATGAAGAAACACAACTACTGGTATATGCTTATCAAAATATCTAACAAACTTCATACAATCTATATCAGGGAACCATTCATAAAACATTGTATCACATTTCCTCTGAATAATTTGATGTAAATTGAGTATGTACTCAAGTATAAAGACACACAGCTTCACTTGCTTTTGTTCAAAAACGTCTTAGAACTCAACCTATCGTACCAATTTAAATCAGCACAAATAGCGAATTTCTTTGGAAATTAACACATTACACTAACTATAAGATTTACACATTTAGCTCAGTCACAAAAATAATAATGCACATTTTATGGCTAAGCTAGGTATGTCATCTGTTGCACATGGCACCCCTCACCCAATCCATATGCAAGAATAACATTGCACGAATAAGGTTAAAAAGCTTAATAAAATGACATAATGTTATGCATGTTTACATGCGGTGATTCGTTGTTTAACCCTTGAAACTCTGCAGCATTTTAAAACCAATCATTAGTGGTTACAGGTGTGTTGTTTTCGTGTAAAGTAGGGAGCAAACAAAAAACACTCTCTCCCTGTTTTGAATTATACATTCAAGGAATATGTGAACTGATCTTTCATACATGATCGCAAAATATAATGAACATATGATAGACAATAAACTCAGGCCATACTTAACAAGTATTTGTACAAAAAAATCAGATCTGAAAATCAGCATATGTACAGAAAGTTCAGATCCTCTGACAATATTTCAAAAGAAATTTAAACAAAACATCAATTGCAATTTCAAAATCATCCTGAACTAACATTACTTCATTGCTGTTTAATATATCACCAGAAAAGCTACAGCAGACAACACCAATACAATTTTAAAAATTAAAAAAAATATCTGCTGATGTCTAGCGTATATCATTTTCTAAATGTAATGCCATTAAATCAGCGAGATTCTTGTCTGATATTATACACATTAATGATAGAGATTCAATATAATCCTTCCTAAGGCACATGATTAATAATGAAGTGGAGAGGAAAATCACTAGTAAAATTCAATAGTAAAATTGTACTTACCATGTAAAATATAAGTTGTTGGATTGGAAAATCCGCTGTTTATCTGTTGTCAGAAGGGGTATTGTATGACTCATTACCCGTACGACTGATGCTAACACTCATACCATCACAATAATCATCCGTGAAGGGAATACAGTTGAAGTACATACATGATTCACAGTCATACAGTGGAGCTACATAGAAGAGTAGGATGAGAAGAATGGTTAATCCCACAGCCAGTACAAAACAAACAATCCTTGTGATAATGCTACTGGCTTTGGAGACTGCCTGTCCTCGGAAGGATTTCAGTGGACGGAATCCCAGTGCAATTAGGAGACCAAAGACGAAACCAAAGAGATGGGCCCAGTTGTCGACTTGGGCCAGTATGAGACCGACAGCAAAGAAGAACAGTGTGATGAAAAGGATCTTGAGGATGGTACGACCTGCATTGTCGTCTTTGTTCCACCTCAAGGCTTCCAAGAACAATGCTGCCAGTACAGCAAATTGGGAGCCAGAGGGGCCAGTCTGAAAATATAACATACATGTTCTATATTTTCATACTATTTTACATACATACCAACATACGTGCATGCTTTATGCATGTTCACATCCACACATACACAAACAAACATATAAACACACATACATACACACACAAAACGATACACTATATTTTCATACTATTTTACATACATACCAACATACGTGCATGCTTTATGCATGTACACATCCACACATACACAAACATATAAACACACATACATACACACACAAAACGATAGACGCACTACAACTTGGCCATGTTAATAAGTCGAAGCACAGGGATTAGCCTGCCAGCCGCTATCTGCTATGTATATATAGCAGATAGCGGCCGGCAGGCTAATGCAAATCCCTGAGAGTCGAAACATGAGGAATAGTTGAATATTGCGTTATGATTTCACCGTTATGATCAAAACAATTGAAAATACGAGCGTTGGCGTGATCATAATGTGCAGCCATTATGATTATCTCTAACTGAATGGCCGACTTATCACCATCCTTTCATGAGTAAAGAATATAAATGCGTTTTCAACTTCACATATTTCTTTTCCATGCTTGTTAATTATCATATGAACAAACATTAAATTCAGACACATTGAATTCCACAATACAAACACATCAGCTATTCCATGCATGAGAAATACAAACCTCAACAAAATATGGGATGAAAATGACACTGGCCAGACTTCCTACCACACCCCCGCCAATGTAAAGGACAATCATTTCTATGGTGCCGGTGAGTTTCTCCAGATCTCGCTGCAGGATGACTTGGAAACCGATTGTAATCAACAATGATAGCAATCTACAACAGACACACAGCACAGGGTAATAGACACTCACACATGTTCAGCCATTTTCAATATTGTTGTATAACTTCACTGATTAGATCATCATATAACTCTAGCCACCTGAAAATGTTGTTCAAACAAGCATTAACAGAACTGAGATTTGATGACAACCCCTCTATCCAAAGCTAGCAATCAAAATATAAAGAATTGACAAGATTGCAATCACTTTGAGAATCACAAAGAATTATTGATGAACCTGAAAAAACAATAAAACAGCATTCTAATTTAATTGAGCTTGTACATTCAAAAAATAAGCCAGAAGGAAGATTTTTACCCTGAACTGAGGAAGAGAGAGGTGAAAAGTCTGTAGAACTGGTCAGGGGATTCAGGATCATCGAAGTCAATCATAGCACAGATCTCATTCATGCATGATACCTGGAAAATATATGTTTTAAACAACCATGACTTATGGATGTGTAACAATCAACTACAGAGTTTAATCAAATTCACTTGCAGTAACAGCACAAAACATTTGTATACTTCAATACAGAAAGCAAGACAGCATGGTAGAAAACCTTAGTGCTCTGGAATATAAAGATTATGAATAACAGTAATAATGGTCCTATCTAACAGACATATAATGGTATAGTTAGATTATAATAAATTAATAATTAAATAATAATCTGTCTGCAGTAACTGCTTCAAATTGGTGACACATGTGCACTCAATTTGAGACAAAACTTCACCATTAATATAGTACCTGAGAGCACAGGTAAGCTTCATCGTGGAAGTAACCCTTCCTGAACTCGCAGTACTCGCGAGTAGCAACAATGCACTGTCCCTGTATTCCTATACAGCAGGGTCTTCCCACAACATCACACTGCATGTGGTAGTCAGTGACAGTGGTGGTATTGGCTGTAACACTGCATATCTGTCAAGCCAATGTAAAATCCCATTTGTATCTATAGGTATATGATATGAAAACATACATTGCAAGCAACAATATCAGCTTCCTTAACACAATTTGATCACAAACATGCAATAAGATACAAAAGACAGCTGTATAAAATAATTAAGGTATTTGATGTGAATATATCACTCCTAACTTAAGCATAAACTGGTGGCACTTATATAATTAACAATAAATCAACACAAATGCTTCATTTTTATACAGTAAAATTAACAGAGAGAGATTTAAAGCACAAGTTGATTCAAATATAAAAAATAGAGTGGATTTGAATTTACAGTGAGAGGTGCCTGATGAGACTTACAGGCCATTCTGTGATATCATCTTTCCACTGGAAGGCACCAGTTGAAGCTGGCTCAGTACAATATCTGTAATTAGCAAACACATTTAAAGTAAAACATCAAATATCATGATGTGAACAAAAATGTGATCTTCAGACATGGATAAAAAAAACTTCAGACATACCCCAAAAAACTGACTATTGCAAAACTTTCTTTTTGTGACAGAGATAGAATATGTGTTACCCTCTATGAAGGGGATTTATTGAGAATGGGAGGCATTAAACCTTGTATAAATAACCTTAATTCATTAGTTGTACAAACTTCCTAATCCTGTTTCAAATATCTCAGCAAGAGGCCAATAGACCCTGGAGCTCTGCTACTTTTGAAATGATTTTCGATAACATGTTATGACAACATTAAGTTATTATGTTTAATGGGGTTTAAATGGGCACAAGATTGCCAATAATAACTAGGGGGGTCAATGGTCATGCAAGAGCAAACTTTTAGCATGCCAAGTCCCATCGTCATAGGAAGATCACGTTCAGTTATAATAATTTGGGGGTCATGGGTCATGCAGGGCTGATTTTATAGTTTTCTAGGAGCCATGAACATCAGAGGGGTTCATGTGTAATTTTGGCAGATAGCTGGCTTTACAAAAAAATGAGCCATCAAAAAATATTCTCCATTGGGTTAGCATAGAACAGATTTATTTCTTATAACTCAGGGGCCAAAGTTCATGCACCGCTGATTTATGGTTTTCAAGGAGCCGTGCCACCTTAAATTTTGCTGGGAATGTTTCTCTTTGTCAGATACTATCCACATAAGAGGTGCCCATGTGTAATATTGGGCAACAATATTGCTCAATAAGAAAACATGCCATCAAAAGTTATTCTCTATTTGGTTTAAATGTTACAAAATATTTTAATTTATCTCTAATAACTCAGTTGTCAAAGGTCATGCAGGGCTGATTTGTGGTTTGCCATCAACCCAAGAGGGGTCCTTGTGTAATTTAACGATGGCAGCTTGATAATGAGAAAACATACCACCAAACATTTATAAATGAACGGACACAAGCAGGAGCAAATGTTTTTCATAAGCTATGCTCGAGAGAACAGCTAAAAACATCCAAAATTATATAAGCATGAAAGCAGTTGTATATGAGGATCAAGGGGAGGTTACTTTGGATCCTGGCCACATACGGATCCAGACAGACGGTTATTTATACCAGTGTCTCCTGATGACCACTTCATCCACGTGGCAAGTGTGGTCTGCAGTACAAGGTCAAATAACGTGTACAAGATCAAATAGTAAATACTGTTCTGAAGGGGTATCATATAAGATATACCAAATGTTTTATTGTAAATGAAACTATTACATGATAAGAAAATGATGAGGGTGTATGCATTAGCACTGATTCTTCAGGTGCCATCATTCACACCAAAGACTAGTCTCTATAATAGAATCAACTTTACAACATTGATTTTGTTTAAACATTTGGTCTGTTTTAATGCAATCATTCCAAAATTATGCCATGTAGTTTAAAATAGATTATCAGCAATGTAATTTGTTACCGTGCATTCGTTTTGGAGGGATTGAACACAACCAGAACCGTCATTGTAGACACAGCAAGCTGTTGTGTTCTCCAGTTCTTTATCCACCTGTAGAACCCGCTCTATGTTCTCATCCTTTCTCATGCAGGGTGAATACTTGGCTCCCAGATGGATCAAGTCTGCCTGAAATCAAATATAAATTGTAAGGATTAAACAGATCGAGGACGCAATGGGATTATAACACGAGGCAGGAGATTGATGCCTGTATCAAGCGAATGGATGGTAGAGAGAATTTACTCCTGTATATAAAGAAGGTTTGGTTACTAATATATAACAGTGCTTATAAACATATCAAACACCAAATTTATTGAAATTTTGAATATAGAATGACACCCTCCCACCCCCTGTTTATTATTATAATGAAGCTTACCTGAGTGGGCCCTATCCATAAGTTGTCAATTTCCTTGTATGAGACGGCCTGAATAGCCAATGATGTCATGAGCACTTCCCCTTGAATGTCTGACTGACTAAGACCGATTGGGGCGATTCCATAGATTGCCACCGAAACGATGTAGATGATAATTTGTAGTAAAGTGACCCAGTAGGTAAAGAACGGACGGCTGGAATCAGCAAATATACATAAATCCATACCATGTGAGCATATTTTCAAGGCTACATAAAGGTTTGTTACATGCTGCTAATTTTTTGTTAGAGAATGAGGGTTGTTTCTGGCCATAATGGTATAAAAGTGAACAAGTGGAATTCATCATTGTAGTTAACATCATCATTAACATAATTACATCTACATAATCACCATCATCATCCTGCTTTAACCACATATTACAACTCAGAATTACTTTTTTCTTTCTTCGGGGACATAATTGCGGGACCGCCCAAATATCCTTTCCATCAGTCCCATCCCAAAAGCATGTCTGTCAGAGTTGTCGAAGAAATCGCCCAGCCATTCAGGCACTTCCACACCATCAGTATCATCATCACTGTCAACTGGCTGAGCAGTCAGTGGCTGACGACTGGCTTTGGTGCTGGGACCGAAGGCTCTTTTGAGGGAGGGTTTTTCCTCCTTCCTTCTCACTACTGACCATGAGCCTCTGTCTTTCGATCTACAAAAAGGCATGAACCAAACTGCTTCAGTGATTGCATATCATTTAACCAAACACATAATAATGACTTCATATTTCCTAAACAAATTTTCTAGTGTTACCGTATTCTACCTCACTGGGGGCTAAGGCAAAGGCCACATGGCGCTTACTTTGTGACATGGGTGATGGAGTAGCGCAAGCACCAAACTACGGAATGAGCTCAACAGCTCTACCATAACACAACATAAGGGCAGAGATCTGCGGTAAGCGGTATTCAAGACCGTGAAAATAACAAAGCGCACTGAGGGGGTGATATCAGAATATGGCAAAACTAACTAGATCATTTATGACTAGGGAAGATTTCCCTTAAAGTGGGCGCAACCCAAACAACATGCTTCACAGAAAACTGCTGTGACAATTTGCGTAACAAAGAAGTATTGGGCAAATAAAGATATTAACGAACATGGGTTTGATATCATTCAAGCACCGCTAGCCCTCCCAGACACCGATAAGAGCAGTGTCATTGATTCTCAACGGGGACTCACAGGTATTAACTTGATGTGAGGGTCAAAGCTACTGAATCTCTTATCTTGATCAGTCTTGTTACTTATTGTAAATAATTAAATAATAACAAGTATATTCTGACAATGCATTGGTAATTTGGTTTCTGTTAGCGCGGAAGGCAAACAAGAGAGCGCATGCAGATCTGGTAGGGAGATTTAATGGGGGCGCATAACTAATGCATAGGTGTGGGTGGGGGCGATCAGTTTGCAGAAAAGGTTGTGGGGGGATACTTATTCAAGGAAGAATACGGTAATTCATCTTGATGATATAAATTAATAAGATATTCTAGTTGAAGTGTGAAGATTCAACTCACCCTCCTCCTGGGGAAACCGGCGAAACCCTAGTCTTGCTAGATTTTTTTATGTGTGGTTGTTTTTGGTGATATATTTTAGAAGATGGAGGGGCTTTGATTGAAGGTGTCTTAGGGATCAAAGGCTTGCTGTATAAACTGGATCCAATCACCTCATCAAAGAACTCTTCTTCATTCACATAATCTTCCCCTGTTCTCCCCCGAGCCTGAATATTGTACAAATCATGACTGTATGGGTTTTTTCACAATATAAAAGTTATTATTCATCAAGGGAAATAAAATTGAGCAAATGGTCTATCACAGCAACACTATTCATATATATATATATATATATATATATATATATATATATATATATATATATATATATATATATATGTATGTGTGTGTGTGTGTGTGTATGTTTGTAAATATACATATATATGTGTTTGTGTGTGTCCGTGTGTGTGTCCATGTGTGTGTGTGTTACATGCACACACATTAAATTTAATATATGAAGGCTGGGGATTTTCTAAATGCGCCCGTGTATTATTCCCAAGTAATGTAAGCACCACTACCAGCAATGGAAAATGGAAACAGTCCTTCTAGAAAATGAAATGAAAAAATAAATAACACCCAGAGACAAAAATTCATAGATAATTCATGCAGAAGATAAAGAAGCAGAAGACAAGCAAATACATCGGTCCATGAAAGCTCTAGGGAAGAACAAAAAGCATAAAGGCTGCCACTAAAACAGAGCAAAATATCAGATGGGGAGGACTTTTTACCATAGATGCTCCAGCACCCTGCCAAATAGAGATTAAATATGTTATTGTGTTATATCACACCATCAATTACCAGGCTAACTTCACACAGTATTTAAACATTTTCTGTTTTCAGATTTTAAAAATTTGATGCAATCTTTCAAAAAATTTGGCCTATAAAATCTTTATTGTAGAGATTTAATTGTGGTAGCATAAAATAATACTGCGGAAACTTCAAATATGGAATTATGGTGACAGACATGATATGATTGTAAATACAGTACCATTCAATCATGGTGCCTTTTAGATATAACAAACCAATCTACAAGATGATATATCTATCAATATGGTACATTACCTCTTGACTGGACTCATATTCATGCAAGCTACTGGGGGCAAAGCTTCGACTTTGCATTGAAGGCTTCCTCTTGCTTTTCTTGACCCCAGCCTGTTACAGCATTGATTTTAAAATACATAAACAAATCAGAAACAACATTAAACTGGGGTTTTTATGCCTCATTCCAAAATGAGACTGCTAGGGAGTTGGATGAAAGTGCTTGAGATTGGCCAATCTTGTTAAAGTGTATCATTCCTCCTTAAAATATTTTATACAGGTCATTGATTGATAAACATACTTAGGTGTATGTCTCAAGACAATGATCAGAGGTAATAATTAATCTAGCCAGAATGATTAATGAAATATTGATGACATGTATTTTCTGAAAAGATACTTACATAGAGGGAGTGTATACCTCTCACAGCCTGCACAAGTACGGATGATTTTTCATATCTCCTGCTTGGCTGCTCGCGGGACAGTCGCTTGGAAGCCATTGTGTCAATTTCTAGGAGATAACAGAGAAACAAAATAAAACACATCGTTAAAGATTCACGTGTGATATCGTAGCGGTGATGGATAAGGGGGATCCTGATACTTGAACTGGAACCCTAGAGAGCAAACATCAACTGGATGGACCAAATCCTTTGCCTTTACTGCTGGTACTGGGATCAGATTTGATGCCATTAAGTCAAGGTAGCACAAAAAGGGGTTAAATATGCTAAAAAATCATTACTGAAAATGACACTATCCTTGCTTCATCCTCTATGATATCAGTGCACTGTTTGTGGGATTGCAAATGAACATCAATCTATGAAAAAATAAGGCAGTTCAAAACAAAGGTACGCAAACTTTGCCCCAAGCAGTGCACAACGTAGGCAAAGAAACTCCTCCTCTTACAGCTCGGCACTGTTTACTACTTTCGATCTCTCACATCCGAGCTGTAAGGTGTCATCAGATCATCAAAACACCAGGGGCGAGTTGCCTTGTCTATTCACAACGTCACCATTGCTCTTAATATTTCACAACCCTGCTTTATCAACTACCCTCTCACGATAAACGCCCCGACTTGTCTCACGTTTTAAAACACATTTCACAGTAGGGCGTGGTTGTTAATACTTAAGTTGTCCAATACTGGAGTGATGTGAATGCCTTTTATAAGGTAACGTCTGTCCTTACGAAGAAAGAAAGTTTTATATGATCGATCTAATGACCCCGGTGATCATATAAAAGTTTCTTTCTTCGTTCTACCAACAGTCAATCGGGTACTCTCTTGGTCGAGAGGGAGCGCAAGCTCCACTAGGTTCAAAAGAGTTTACTGTCTGGGTCATAGGTCGATAAATATATATCTTTCTATCTTCAACCTACCTTCTGATACGAATCTCTGTGGCATAAGTCAGTATAAGCATAGATTAATTGGGGTCCCTCATAATTTCACGATTTAAGGTGTACGTCGAAGTTTCTTTGCCTTGAGTAACCCTGGTTACCGCACCAAATTGAACCAACCGCCAACATTAACATTATAGATTCGCAACGAAACAAACACATGGATGATATATATCCATTGAAGAACGGTCACCTGCATGAGAAGACGCCCGGGTTCTCAACTTGTTTTCCTCGACTCTTTTTTTTTATTCGGCTGACAACATTCACTTACATCACGACCCACACGACCACCACAACCAGAGCTGTTCCTGTTTGATATGTTCGTCTCGTTTTGGCGGGGGTACATTCGTTCACGAAAACGTCACTGTCACCCAGTGCACATTTTTCACGCTTTATCTTTCAAATAAATATTTGAAAGCAATTGTGAATTTAGTATGTTAAGCAATTTTCTTACATAAGAGACGCAAATAGCTTTTAATTTACAATTACAAATAGTACATTTTTGCAAGTAGCCCCTGAGCGAATTTCATTGTTGGAATACCTGAACCATGCAGGAACGAGTCGATAAATTGATTCGAAACCATATTGTTGTGGTTGGTAGCCACCGGCGACTTTGTCGGCAACGCCCTGGTCAGCATACAAGAAAGCCATATAAGCGTCTTAAACTCAGCCGGTTAAACACCCTGGCATGTGAAAGCAGACAAACATCGAGGCTCGAAAAAAGGATGGCAAAATTTCTCATTTTCAAAAGTCAGAGAGATGATTTAAGCGATTAGCGTTTTATTTCAATGGACGGATACATAAGTGTAGTAAGAGATGTTAGGACCAGCTCTTTTGAACCAATTTTGCGGAGCTTATGTAACAAGGTAATCGACCAGTCTGTTTGGCTTGTTAGGACAAATGAGGTGGATTAAGCTTGTAAGGGGCACCCACGCAAAAATAAATTTGAATTTTCCCGATACTTAATTAATTACCGCGAGCATTTCTTTAGAAGCTGTATTTTTACAACGATTGTGATTCGATAATATATCAGAAATTCCAAAACGCTTACATTTATGTCTGCCGTGCTTAAATGAGTTTGTACAAAACAAGATACAAATTATAGCACCGCGCTTCATCGGAATTTGTTGCAAGTAGAAAGAGGATGCAAAATCAGGATATCTATTTGACCCGAACTACCGGATCAGCATTCTGCAAAAGTGCGACCCTTTTGCGAAATCATTGTAACCCCCAGCGACATGTATAATAATATAGAACCAGCCAAGGAGTTAATTATAACCAATAGCCTTTAGTTATGTAACTCCCTGAACCAGCCAAGCTGAATTTTATTCTAACAGGAATGCAAACACATACACACAAAATATAATATGTAACAAGTATTACAGTATTCACAAACAGAATCCTCCATTGCCTGGTCAACAATCTCATTAATTTCCCTATTAAATGCGGTATGCTAATCTTCAAAGAGTTTACGTAATTGATATCCATCCTCTAATAAAGCTTTAGTGGCATCCGGTTCAGTAGTGCACCTGTTTATATATTCAAATGCCAATTCTTCCGTTAACACGGGGAAAAACCATTTCAGTCTCTGGACCAAATACTTTCTGTCCTCGTCATCTTCTGAGTGCCTATCTGATTCTTCGTCCAGTTGGTCTAATAGCGAAAGGCAATCCAACAGGTGCTCTGAATCTTTCTTGGCACGATCGTATATTTCACGCATAGCACTATTTTCATCGCGAGCAATGCGATTTAAGAAGGTTTTCCTTGCTTGATAAACACAAAGAGCAAACACAATTGTCAGAAAACCTAGGACTAGGTAAACCCAATAGTTACTGAACCAGATCTTGATTTTGTCTGCTGTTGTAGGAGAAAACATCCCTTTAAGACGATCCATCGCAGCCTCGGCGTTAACAATAATGCATCGCCTGTTGGTGTCGCAGTATCCCGTGTTATTCATACATGGGTGCCCAGCGCCGAGGTACAACACCTCTCCAGATATTACCCAAATGTCAAGACTTGACGCGGATGTACAGGTCCCTGCAGTGTTGTTCGGGCAACCACAACATAAATGACACATTTCTCTCATAGTTTTCATACATTGACATTGTACCAATCCATGGAGTTCGCACATCCCTCGAGAACACGTGCCATCCTGGCAAACACCTAGACCGGCGTTACACGATGTGTTATCTGGCTTTGGAACTGGTGCAGGGCATTCTGGGTGGATACCGTCGCAGACAGAGCTCAAAGTGCAGTCTGTGGCGTCTCGACAAATTTTAGCGGTGTATGACGGCACCATCTGACAGTTTGCGTCACAGCATGGCGATGTCGAAGGGCTGCACACCTTGCCTTCGGCAGCCATCAGGTGGCAACCATAGGTCTGATTGGATGCTGGAACACAACAAGGATCCGTCATGAGACATATTTCCTCCGTTCCACAATCGCAGTCTTCACCTTTTTCTACCACGCGATTCCCACATACAGCTCCGTAGGACATACGTAGACACGATCCTTTATTGGCTACGACAGGGGCTATCCATTCGATGCTACAAGGAGAGAACTTCCAATGATTGTTCTTGAATGCTGAGTTAGCCCATGTGTTCATGATGTAATTCCCTTCGATGCCGCCCGGCGTGCACATTGCATCAGTCTTGCTGTCATGAGGAGACCCAAACGAATGCCCAAGCTCATGAGTTAAGGTCAGAGAGAGCATGTCTCTAGCAAGTGCCCTACCATAGTTCAATCTTGATACGACTAGGGTATTGAAGCAATAGTATCCACGAGCAAAGTTCGCTGAGCCAGGAAGATAGGTAACCGGTTGGCATATTCCTCCAGGATGTCCATAAAAACTTGAAGAGGCGAGCCATGCTAGACCTACAACGCCTTTTGGAAAATCCCGGTATGTAAAACTCACACCCAAACATACATCCCCGAAATATTGCTCTGAAAATACATTCAAGAACTCGTCGGAAGTCACTGTTTCGTCGCCGAATTGGTAACCCGCACTGAGGTTCGTTTGATGTATGGTTATTTTTGTGATTCGGAATCCAATGTTATCTCCTAGACCATCAGCGTTGAAGTCAGTGTATCGGAAAATATTGTTAGCTTCTGTTGTGTGGAAAAGAATCTCCGATATTGTCTTGGTTACGCTGCCTTGTCCAACGTTCTGGAAGTAAAGGTAATCAACGACAATATGTAAGTCACAAATAGATAACGAATTCTCAAGCACCGTACGTTTACGTCTCCGATTGGCTCCTTGTGTATGATGCAAAAACCGTTCGACTTTAACATCAGTCTGTTTGCCATCATTTTCACCATGTAACCCATGAACAGACGATGATTTTTCACGAAATATGACATTTTCATCGACCACAATGTCTGTTCTTCTGTACATGACATATTCTCCTGATATTGAATTGTTTCCTAATGGGAAGTATTTTGAGCTAGGCTCAATGAAATATACAGCATCTTCAGCATGGATTACACCATCAAAGACACCATCTTGGCATTGTCCATGTACCTCAACTGCAGTACCAATTCCTTTGGAATATCCTCTGCAGTATATGATATCAAAACAACCATCAGAGACCGTACACTGTCGCACATTCTTCCCAACCACTTGGATATTAGTAGCAGGTGATATAATGCTATCTTCTTGATCACTATTTCTGACTAAATCATCAACGAACAATGCTAAATCGAACTTCTTTCCAAACACGTAAAATTCCATTGACATCAGTTCGAATCCATCCGTTGCCTTGTTTTGCAGAAAGCATATTCCATTTTTCCCAGTTAGTGAAAATTCGAGTTCTGGTTTGATGATTTCGAAACAAGATATGAAACTTGTCAGGGACTGACAGCTGTGATGGCTGGATGAATATCCCAGGATATGTTCATAGGGGCTGATATCACGGCCATAGGCATAGGTAGGTGTTACTAGCAGCATGACAGCCAACAAGACGCAGTGATGTCCCATATTTTCGTCTGGCTAATGCTGGTGGTCTGAGCACGCATAAAGGAAAATAATATCACACTTAAGCTCTCAGATTAACGTGATTTGGAGATATGTATTTTCTAGCAGATTAGAATAATCATAATCCCCTTGTATATTCCTAGAAAGATACACGAAGCTATCAGAAGCTTATCTTGGCCCACAACACGCAACACTACAAATCATCTTTCTGCGTCTAAAAAAGTACGATTGCTATTCTTTCCCTTACGAGTAAGACAGAATGAAATAAGCATAACTATACAATTTTAATAAGGACAAGTTGTTTTATAGTCATTGGTTCTAGTAGCCAAAGCATAGCATATCGTAGGCAAGGCACTCGCCCCGGGTGTTTTGATGATCTGATGCCACGTTAGCTTTCTTTGCCTAAGCATATCGGTGCATAGGCAAAGGAACTTCGCCTCTGACAGCGTCAACGCTGTTTACTACTTTTGATCTCTCATATCCGCGCCGTAGAGGCATCAGATTATCAAAACACCAGGGGCGAGTGCCTTGCCTAATCGGTGCGAATAAATACATCCTTGCTAAAACCGAAATCGACTGTGTCGACGTTCAACAAACGATATTGACTTTAATTCTATGTAGTCTAGACAGCCACGTAGTGCTATTAATGCCATTAATAGCACCACGTGGTTGTCTAGACTACATTATTAGTACATACTACCATTAATAATGGGAGCTTTGACGTCACGATGAGTCATTCACGCGTGACTGACTTTAGTCTTTTCCTAAGAACTTCAATTGCAGTCCCTAATCAATTTTTGTATGGATCAACCTTTGGACACAATATTCTACAGAAAAAAGAATACACCTGAATTTAAAGATCGAAAAACATTATTGCTTGTGTTTACCATCAACAGTGAACATTGCTTACCCAGCGTGTGTGGATGTCAGTGATACCCGCGCCAAGAATTACCGGAGTATGGTTGACAGAAGGAAAATTAATTCACCCTTCCCGGGCATCGTTGTGCGTGACCCACAGATGTTAGGTCCTATGGTTAATTTGTTTTATATCCATTAGCAAACGCTTTTATTGGCTGGATTCAATCCAAACATAGTCTAATAACAAGAGGCTGTAAGCCATGAAGCTGTACTTCTTTTGACATGCTTTTCAAGTTATTTACATACTCTATTCATGTTTTTAATGTCTAATGTACCATTGTCCCTGTCAAACGTCTCGTTTTACTATCATATGTCAATATTTGTCTGTAGACTACAAAACAAATTCCTTTAACAGGCAAATAAAGTATCTTTTTCTAATTGTTGCATGACCAATAATAATTCAGGGATCAAAGGTCATGCAATGCTGGATTGTGTAGTATGCAAATACCAATTTTCATAGTAAGTCATACATGAGGCAGGAAATTTACTTTATAAAGAAAAGCGCCATACCAAATTTACGAAGATACAGGCAGCCTGGAGTAACTGGGGTAAGGAATGTAGAGACGAATGATTGAGTGCAGTTTTGCTGAAAATCAGAGCTAAAACTGCGCTTCAAAAGTTATTCCCCACTGGGTTTACATTTAACAAAGTTTATTAAATAAGTTTTACTTTGGTAACATAGGGTTATAGGTCATACAAGGCTATGTTTTTGTTTGCATTGAACCATCAACATCAGCCTGATGTTGATGGCTCTGCAAAATGATCAGGTCCATGTGTAATATAAGGCTGCTAGCTTGCTTTATAAGAGGTAATTCTCCAATTTTCTCTGTAATTACTCCTGGGGTCAACCGTCTGATTTTAAGTTTTCAAATAGCTGGCATCTTCATAAGAGGGATCCTTGTATAATTTGGGGCAGCTAGCTTGATTTATAAGAAAACATACCACCCCAAAAAATTCCTCAATTGCATTTACTTAGTACAAGAGATTTCTCATAGTATGAGTTCTTCTCAAATAACTCAGAGGTCAAAGGTCAAGTGGGGATGATTTTGATGAGGAGCGATGTGTTATTTGGGTATGGTAACTTACTTTATAAGGAAATGTGAAATCCAAACAAATATTCTCCTTTGGGTTTAAAGAGAACAAGTTTTTTCTCAAATGTGACAAAGCTCACACATGGGACCTTTGAGGCAGTTAGCATGCTTGATAAGGAAATGTGCCACCCAAACAACATTTTGATAAAACATCATCCATTGGTTTTACATAGTACAATATATATATTTTTAAATTATCAAATGACTCAAGTGGGACTGTTTTTCACTTTGCAAGGAGCCATTAACATAAGAGTGATCCATGTGTTATATGGGGATGGCAGCTTACTTGATAGGAAAATGCACCACCAAATGTTTACAAACAGGTGGGCAGCCTTACAAATGCAGAGCAGAGGTAAAGGACAAGCTTAGCTCAAGAGCACAGCTAATAACAAATATCTCCGGACACCACAACTTCAGTGATATAGGAAAATATTTATTCAAGTATCGATACATAAAATATACCAGTGCCCATGCAAAACTTGTTGCTACATTGAAGAGAAGAGAAATGCAGGTAATATAACTACACAGATTTATGGAAATACCAACTCTATGGAAGAATAAATTATCCAGGTAAAGCCTGTCGAGTCTGACACACATACAAATGTCACCAAACATAACAAGTGAAGTGAAACTTTTGACAAAATTGCTACACATACTGGCCAACAATCATACAATAATCATCTCCAGAGAATTCATTTACACAAATGATAAAGTAATCCACAGAAATCAATAAGACTAATTTAAGATGGACCCTTAGAGATTGCTCAGACTACAACATCACCTACCAAACATATAGATAAGGGTAAAAATAATAATTCATACCACAGACATAGAAATAATCAGTGCTTGGAAGCAATTCACACAGGAAACAAATTACTGAAAACAGCATCAATCTAAGCTCCAATCAATATGATTGAGCTTCCCAATATATTCAGCATATTGATAATACCAAATGAAATGGGTACATATTCTTAACATAAGGGTTTTACACAGCTCCTCATTTACGACATGCAAATTTTTTTTACATATACAATTGCTCATTTTGAAGATGATACCAGAGTATGATTAAACTGCAGCAGTTTCAGGTGTCAATTACCCTAGACTCCCCCCCCCCTGAAAAAATATGGATATCATGTCATATCACCTCTTATATATAAGAACAAAACAGATCCTTTTCTTCCATTTCAAACAACAAACATAACTATTCCATGAAATGTAACTAAACCATCAATTCAAATAAATTTTGACCATATAAAATTTTCTCCATTATGCTTATTTAATAAATTTGCTACTGAGGAATATGCCATATGTAATCTCTTTGTGTAGAGAAGGAATGATTCTTTTTAAATTGAAAATTGCAATCTTTCATTGTATGACCTGTCCATGCGTTTTTGTGGAGATTGAAGAGATTGCTCCTCATCCATGAAAACATATGTGGATAACAACAGTGGACAAATACATTAAAACAAATGACCATAAATTATTGGTTCATCAGCCCCTTCACCTCAAATACAACAAACAAAATGTAACTAGGAATATATCTTGTGGAAATTTAGATAATGAAACATTCAGATACCCTCAGTGCAAATGCCACTTTCATAACAACAAATATTTCACTGTCATCAAGTCAGATAATTGGTTTTACCAACTTTACAATACTATCACAATACTTGAATTATCATTTAATGGATATTGCACATACACAGAGATGCTATCAGAAGTGATTAAATTACCAAACCCAAACTACATTCACACATTTTATAGACAATTCTTATCAACTCACTCTTGTTTGGCAAAATATATGTTTGATTTAAAATAACTCAAATCCCATGTGCAATGGAAAGAGTGACTAGAAAACCAAAGAAAGAGCTAAATAACGACGGAAAGTTTAGACTGAATTTAGAAATACTGTCAGCAAAGGTGTTACCCTTCCAAAGCACAAACCACCAAAAAACAACACTTCCAGATGCTGGAATCATAAAGCTTCATGTATACTAATAACAATAAACATATCTGTGTCCCATTTCATACATGAAACCTACTGTCACCTCTCGCGTCTTAAGCTATTGTCAAGCCATACTGGTATACGTCTGCCCATTTTTGTTAAAAGCTTGGATAATGCTGTATTATCTCTCCTGTATAGATCATCTAAGTACGAAGCCTCTTGCTCTGACATGGGTGGATAGGACCGGCCCTTCCCCGAACCCAGGCACTGGGTTTTTTCAGGACCCACAATTGGACAATAAAAACCTTTCTTAGCACTGTATCTGAAAGAAAAGAACCAATATTATAATAAAAAAACATCCTGTTATTTTGCTTATTGGAGCCAACAACAGTATGTTTCATTGAGCTATCTTGATTGTTGTGCAACTTTACAGGGATTCCTTATGAAGAACAACAATTTGAATTGGAAGGGTATGACAGGGAGGGTTAGGGAAGAAAGAAATGTTCCCAAAGTCCAGTGGCTGTACATAATTCTAAAAAGTACTAAATATCTATCTCTTGGACATACCTAATATGACATGCTACAATAAGTAGCGAGTGATAATTGGGGTGGAGCATGAATGATAAACTGGCATGGATCGTAATTGATTAACACATTTAATACTCTTGATAACTTTCTGCTGATTAACTTACTTCAGGTGTTTAGAGTAGTCAAAATGACGTGACAAGCCCAGGAACGACTGGACTCGCATCATTATGCTGATTGGATCGCTCTTCAAACTCTCTCCGTCTATTGTCATGATCTGTCACGATGCATACAAGACATCTGAGTAAGAAGAGTGAACAAGAACTAAAAGTCGTACAGTTAAATATCATAGTCAAGGAGTTGAGTAAAAAAAACTTTATCAATATCTTGAAACAAATATAATAAAAAAATATCATCCAAATGGTGACTATTGACAAGTAATTTTCGCATGTATAGCAAAGTAGTTGGTTACGGTAATTACACAGGCACTCAAGTCACAAAATGCCCCTCCTCCCCAGCCAAGTCTTAAAATGCTGGTAGAGAGGAGTGGAAATGATTCAAGTCCATTTGGTTTTTAAAATTCACAATGCAGATGCATAAACCCCACAAGCACTCCAGTCAATACCCCTGAGCTTCATGCTATAAATTAACATTATTTTACAAATGTCTGGAGCAAATATTTGTACTGGAACCAACCAGACGCAACCCGATGTCTGCGATGCAAACTACTGTACCAAGTGAAGGCATTGGACATTGCGCACTCTCATTGGCTACAGCTAGATTTATCTCTGACGAGCCATTATTGAGGGGGCAAATTCATGTTGCTCAAGCCAAACCCTAACGTCTTTCTTTGTATGTGTCTACAATGTGATCGTCCTTTATCGGCACGTTTGTATACATTAAAAGTCCAATGCAAATTAAGTCAATCAAAGTTTTTACGATTGATGTCTTTTTAAATTGTAGAAATATCAAATCGAAGATCACTCATTCCATATATAATTCTCTATTATCGCCGGAACACCACGTAATACATTTATAGGAAAAAGCAGCAGGCTATTGTGACTTATCAAATAACATTCAAGGGAGATAACTGAACCAATCTTATATTTATATTATTATAATCAAATGGAAGGGATGACCTGATCAGTCTGTCAGACTTAGTGTTATTTACCTGCCATGTCTCCTAAATACAGAATGCCCTAGGCGAATATAAGTACAATATTTGCTGTTTTCAAACAAAACTAATGTAATCTTCAATGATTATGCTGTAAATATGAATATTTAAACCATATTGCACCATAACGGATCAATAGAACTCTGGAAACTGACAAAATCAAGTTGGAGCCAAAACTATTTTCAAATTGTATCGGTCGGCTGCAGCCAATCACAGGCGTAGGCGGCATATCAGAGATACGGCTGCTCTCTCTCTCTCTCTCTCTCTCTCTCTCTCTCTCTCTCTATATATATATATATATATATATATATATATATATATATATATATATATATATATATATATATATATATATATATGGGTCAGGAGAAGGCGAATACTACCGAACACGCTCGCTGAATGAAAGAATTTAGTGCCTGTACATAATCCTACCCAATGATTTCCGAGAGGCATTTATCAAAATATTGTTTACAGTATTCTATGAAAATAAGGAAAAACCAAGAGGAAATACCTGCTTTGGGTTGTAATAAACAAGCCACCTTTCAAGGTGTTGTGCGTAAAATCCAGGATGTATGCATCGCTTTCTGAGTTCTCTCAGGCCGCGCGGGGACGCTTCATCAGCAGTAAGAACCTCGTAGAATGAGTAGGACATGGCTGTGGGGTCGTCATGGGCTCGCACATGCTACACAGCGATAAAAAAAGTGGATTTAAAATCAAAATAAAAGAGGTGACATAGTGAGGTGATGCTTGAACAGAGCTCCTGAAGTGCCACAGCTCACTAGTCAGGAGTCTACTGCTCTCAACAAATGTTGGCCCCATCTGGAATGAAAGTCCAGTGGCATGGCATTGAGCCACCCCACCCCATGAATGGATGACAATTATTTATCAGGGACGGCAAAACATAGCAGTTGCATTCAATACCATTATAGGCCCTGTGATTTGCTGCCTCCACTCAGTGCCACCCAGACACCAGGAAAAGGTAAGGTAAGTATAGAGTTTAACAGCACACCAACACTAGTGTGTTATATGGTGCCTGCCGGACATCAGGAACTGGTCGTGTGGCAAGTACAGTGCAACATTGGAAATTAATAGAGGCTTTTTCAAGATCACAATTAACCAAAATTCTCTCTGCCATATCTGCCATCAATAAATAAGACTTTCACTGAGATGAACACAGAAGGCCATTTCAGCCAACAAACTTACTGGGGACTCAATAATATGCCTATTTAGGCATGGGTAACTCAGACAACCAAGTAACAATTGCCCATTTTAAATTACCATAGCATTTACTGCGACCAAATCTAAGAGCTGAATAACAGAAAATGAAAAACAGGAAAAGATAAAACAACAACAAAATTGATTCAAACAGCAAGTTCCCACTTTACCAAAATGAATTAAGACAATCACTATCATTTAAGAAGATTTTAGACCTCAATAACACATACTTGATACCAAGAGTACGCCCTCTTGGCAGGGTCAATGAAGATGGTGATGATTTTGGCCTTGGGTAGAAGTGCATGGGCGCGAGCGGGAGTCTCATCACCGTCAAAGTAATTAGCACTCTTCTCGTAGAGGACTTGATGGCTGGTGTTTGGTAACATGGGGAACGATTCCATGTACCTGGTCAAATAAACGTCTCACGATCAATACAGCACATAACTGACAGTGGATTGGCTTAATGACATTTTGTAACTGATGTGGATGAATGATTCAGGTTTCTGTCTTGGAGACGTACAAAATATCATCAAATATATATGGCAATACAAGAATGAATAGGCTGTTGATTTTATATGCACCATGATTTGACCACAATTTAATAGGTTCCCCCGCCCCCAATTCATTAAGTAACAGCAGTATAAAATAATATTTGGGCTAATGTGAGTAAGTGAGCCAGTATCCACATTTTTTATGAGCTAAAGACCAAAGAACTCACCAATCAAGACCTTTGAAGTAGTTTTTCCCATTAAAGAATTGGACTTCTTCAAATGTGACCGTGTTACTGTGATTAGGTAGCACATCGGGATGCAAGTTCAGGAAGGCATACAGAGCTGTTGTTCCTATGAAGAACACAATAAAATTTTGAAACAGATATGCAATCAAAAGATTTAAGATACTGACAGCTATCGCGGAAATGTATGTGGTATCGTGGTTATATGAGTTTACAGTTTTCAAATATCCACAAGAAAGTCATAGCTTTTTTCAGCAGTCGAGCAACAACATTTGGAAATACATGATGGTGCATATATGACAATGATGTAATTTCACAGTGATAATGTTCTTGGGAAGTTAACCTGTTTTCTGTGGCCCAACGACCAAGAATTTAGGTAAGCGTCGACAACTTTTTTTCTGTGACCAAATATCCAAATGGCGCTTATCCAGACAAGGATTCTGTTAACACAAAATAATACAGAGTGGAGATGCTGCAATCAACAACCTTCAATAGTACTGGATTAAAGTAGAAATATAGAAATAAATACCAAATATTTATCAAATTCATCAGCTAAATACAAAATACTTTAGGGCAATATTTTTCACTAAATCATATTGAAACCTTGATTTATATTTGGTATAAATCTGACAAATCGCTTTCTACAGATTAGGAGAATTCAATGACTGCAATGCAAAAACACCTCTTACCCGCCATACAGGACTGGTCTCCTCTGGGTATAAATCAAAGTATTTTGCCGCGAGTTGCTTCGGTGGGATAGTGCGAATCTGTAGGTTTGTCCAGCACTGGATAAACTTGACAACATTTTCAAATGTATAGATTGCCAGTCTGTCATTGCCGTAGTTGGAGAGGTGAGTCATGAAAACATTGACCTGGAATGAACATAAACTTTGACATGACTTGGAGGTCAGACTGTAATCACAGAAATCGTCAGGCATGGTGGAAGTGATGCTCATGATGGGATTATCATTAAATGATCTATTTATTACCATTCAGAGAGAAAGGGAGTGGAAAGAGGCACAATTAACCACCAGTCACAGTGAGATCAGATTTATATAAAGCTCAAAGAGAAAATATACTCACAGGATTAGTCAAAATGATCTGAAACAGCTCCCCGCCTTGAATGCTGGCATCAAGACTTTGTGGACCATTGGGATATTTATCCATAAAGATGGTGTGTGTGAAAAGGCCGCATGTTTGTCTTGGCAAGACCTGTATTACACAGAAAAGGGTCAACACATGGCATCTAGGGATGATTTACAACGTGCACTTGTATCAAACAGATCAATTACACATGACATTCTAATGATTTTACAGCTAAACCCACCCATCCTCATCCACCCAAACGAACATTCATATATATCCCATTCTTCACTGACAATGAAGCTAATTATATGATGTAAAATGTCTCCATACAAGAGTAGTGTCTCTAAAGATTTCAGACTTTTCAAGATCATCAAAGAATGACTACTATAAGTGTGAGTGGAACACTGCTAGATGAATACTCAACTATGTTAACTTCTTAATAATTCATGATCAAATATGTGACTGGCAAAAGTAAATTTGTTTTTGAATGTGTAAGACATCAGTGAATAACCTCGCCAAATTATTAAATGAGAATGAGAAATTGTCCACCCTAGCAATGCATACTAAGAGCCTGGGAAATCAAAGTTTATTGATCAACGACAACATTATGCAACCTGAATGCCTTGGTGGGTGAATCCTCTGCGTCGTTGTGGGGGTCGCAGGTGGGGGTATTCCTCCGTGCTCGTGACCTCCACCCCCCATACACTCCTCCACGCTTCATACAGAGGCTCATGAACAGGGTATACCCCAGAGTGATGCGGGGCTACAGCGTAGCTCTGATTGAGGGGAATCCTGTGGAACTGGTACACAACCATCATATCAATCCTTATCAATGGTAGAGTGATTCCCTCAAGGAATCATAAAATGTAATGCATTGCAAAGAGCCAAGTTAATTGATTCTCTGCATTCAAAGGGGTTTACTACAATACCAACTCCGATGTTACAATGTTAGGATGGCCATGTTTGGTAGGGCTTAGTGCAAATATTAATAAAAAATGCCATCACCCATAAGGGTTTCCTTAAACAAGTAATGGACCCTTCTTTGTGTCATTACCATTGCAAACTGCTTGTTCTTTTCCATATCTGCAACGAGCATGGAAGTGTTGTCCATGATGTGGGGCTGGTAATGTCGCCACATGTGTGGGAACCACCAGAACTGCTCACTGTTTGCTATCAGCAACAAAAACAAAAGATATTAAATCCACAATGAAAAGCAAAAATAGAAGGTGTGAACATAGCTATTGTGATCAAATATAAAGGCTAGTTAGATGATGCCACATTACTGGTATGTACCACATGTTGAAGTACCTTCTATGTAGCCAATAAAAAGCTCCAGGTAGTTCTAAATAGTAAGGATTTGAGAAGCAAGGACAGTCTTAATAAACACCAAGGTCATTTCAAATACTTTTGATAACAGAAGGTTAATGTTATATCACAAAACATCTATAGGAAATGGTCCTCATTGGAGCAATGTCCTGCATGGGACTTCCACTGACTGATATTCAATCCACTGTGAATTAATTTGTTGGGTAAAGTAAGATAAAAGTACCGAGAAGTAAGGCATCTCCTTTATTCTCTTCTTCAGAACCAGCTTGGTAATAATATCCAGAAAAGCCCAGGTTGTAGACGAAGCCTGGCACAGCTTTACCAAGCCTGGTTTGGGACTCTAGTAGTGCCTACATCAACAGAGCATGATATGTCACGTGGAAAAAAAACCTGTGACTTCATTTAAGTGCTTCAGTCATTACAGTATTGTTTTATTAAGGAACAAAAACAATGACATCAACAACTCAAAGTGACAAGATGAAAATGATACCATTATCAGGATATGGAAGGTGACAAATAGTGTATCTTGGAAGTATCTGGTGTATGTTTGTAACAGTATATAGGTCACCCTGGAAACATTATTTATTACCTGATAAGTGTTCATATCCATGACTGTTGAAAAGCTATAAAATATACCTGCATTCAACACAGCAGCCTGCACCTATGTCACACTATTTTTACAATCATATTTTAATAGAAAAATCTTGCTATGAATACAACACATAACTTACGGTTACATCTTGCAGGAATCATGCGGACCCCTTTCTTCCCAACAAATATATCATCGATGTCTATCAGCAGAAATCGTTCCAGTGACACACTGAGTTTGCCATGAGAGAGATAGGACAGAGCATCTATGAAGAGTAGACGATGAAGCCAGAATCGGAATCCTTCTCCAAAAATGACTCTTCTGATTCCGTCAAATTCTCCTTTGTCAAGTACCACAGGAATATATTTTATCCCATGTGCTTGGTTATTGATGCTGGCTAACTGTTCATCTGTTAGTTGCATCTTTGCAAATGACAAAGGCTGGTAAGTCGTGTGGTTTGGGACAAAAACAGTCCAATCTCCACCGGGTGGGCTGGATATACTTGGACCGGCTTTGGTCAATCGCAGAACAGGGGAATGACTTTCAATTTCATAATCTCGCAATGACAGTTTTGAGTGTATGTAAAGTGGAAAGCCTTTCACCAATGCATTGATGTGCTTCCTCTGGTTTGGTGAAAGCAATAATACCAGTGGTGAAATCACGGCAATAACTGTCCAGTACATCACGGTTGTGCTTCTCCATATTTAAGTAAGACTCGAGCCGCTCAAACACAACTGCAGCAAACCTTCCTTTATCCATATGAACCAGAGCTGGAAGAGGTTTTCCCACCTCCTCCATTTTGTATTTAATGCGGCTGCCTTCAAGTAGGATTAAGATTTCCCGCCCCTGTCGGGACATTGTACTTTCAACGAGCACTAACACTTTACGCTCTAGTTTCAGCTGAGCAGGGTCATTATGATCATTGTGATGCGACTTGTCCGTTGGACACGGTTCTCGTGGTGACTGAGACGTTACTTGATGTCGTTGAGTGTTGCTGAGGTTGAAGTTGGCCACGTAATACGACAGCACCATGAGTGAGAGAACGGTGAGGAGAAGGAGGAGGATGATTGCTTTGCGGATGACAGGAAGCCGCGATAACAGAGCCCGACTGATGCACTGAGTGATGTACATGGGGCAGCACCCACATAAACCTACCCCTACGCTCTTGGTAGGTGAACCAACACCCTGTAGGGGTACCCCAGCCACCATTCTACACCAGTTGCCTCACACCAACAGAGTCAACCCACTAACAGCAATCATAACATCAATGATGTTCAGGTATTTCATACATGAGGAAGGTGAGCTCTCATAAACCAAAAACCCGCTATTGCTGGTCAGTGAAGCAGAGAACCATGAATCATATATATATGAATCATATATATAGTATATCTTCCACACCAGCAAATCTGAAAACACAAACACAATACAGTAAGCAAAAAGCAATAATCCTACAAAGCAGTTTTGAATAAACACAATAGCAGGCAAACAAATCACATATGAATAGATGATTGTGTCACTTGTTAAAAAAACAGCTTTGATTCGTGTTACTAAAAAGTTCTATATAGGATGAGAAATATTAACAAATTTTTAATGCTCAGTAAATAATTTCTGAAAAACTAGGGCAAACAGTACCCTTGAAACTAGCCCTAGGAACCCTTTGTTGAGGCATGTAGGAATAAAGGAATTATCACCTAACAAAATTACCAGTAAACAGTCATACAAAGGTCGAATGAAAATTCATCTATCTATATTGTGTAGGTCTTGACCTGGATAAAGGTAAGGTAAGGTAAGTATAGGGTTTAACGGCACACAAACACTCATGTGTTATATGGTTCCAAGAAAGGTTAATAGATAAGATTGACCTGATTCAGCAGCCACCTTCTAGGATAAATGAAAATGGAGATGGAAAAGATAAAAATGGAAACAATTATCCTTGAGAAAGTCGCCACCAATATTTTTACTGAACCAGGCCATTCCGGCCTCTCGTCTAGGTGAAATCTGGGCCTAAGTGGTGTGTTGCAGATATGGCTCACAAAAGGACCGCTCCACTCAACCACGAGGATCCCATTGTCCACCGACACGAGTCCCAACCCACGGCCAACAGGATGCCCCCTTTTAGTCGCCTCTTACGACATGCAGGAGGATACAGTGGGCCTATTCTACCCCGCGGACCCACAGGAGGATTGACATGTATTAAGTACTCGGGTCATTAAGCCTGTGCAATAACCAGTCCTCTGTGAAGCTGCTCATCATCAAAGTGTCACCTTGACCAATCAGGAGAATCGAGGTGGTCATCACAATAATGTGAGCCAAAAACTCAGACTTTCTTTTCTTTATTTGTTTATAGAGATATGTGGTTGCTGCTAAGCTGACAACTTGCAGAAACAGTACTGCAAAGCGAGTCTGAGTGAACTAAGGTCTGCTTGTTTTATCGACCTAATCTTTTTGTGAATATGAATGAGTGAGTATTGGGTGTAACGGAACATCAACACTTATGTCTTATATGGCACATTGAAGGGTTAATAGATAAGTTTGACCTGACTGAGCAGCCGCCTTCTAGGATAAATGGGAAAAAAGATGGAAAAACATGTGGATGAAGAAAAAGATGAAAATGCTAATGTTATCCTATTAGCCTCTTGTCTAGGTGAAATCAAGCCACGGTGGTGTTTTGCAGATGTGGCATTCACAAAGACCTCTCCACTCAACCACCAGGAACCCATTGCCCACCGACACGAGTTGCAACCCACGGCCAACAGGTTGTCCACCTTCTACGACATGCAGGAGGATACAGTGGGCCTATTCTACCCCCCAGACCCACATCTCCATGAACGGAAGCTTTTTTTTCCTCCACCATATCGTGGACGTTCATACTGTGTCTGCGGACATTCGTACAGTGTTCCCAGACAATCGTACATTGTTCCCAGACGTTCGTACTGTGTTCCCAGACGTTCGTACAGTGTTCCCAGATGTTTGTACCGTATTCATGTAAGTTCGTATTCATATTTGACTTATATGGTGCAGTGCACTATACTATTATATAAGATGCCAGCACAATCAAAACTAACCCCAGATGAGACCAAGGCTATTTGTGGCCTCCGAGTCAAGCTTCCCCACAAGGAGATTGCAAAGATGTTCAACATTGGAAAAACCTAACTGTACAAGATTTAGAAGGAGCAGGCACTGACTTGCTCTTATCAACAAGGAATACAGCAGCGAGTACAATGACAGCAAGGCCAGAGACATGGGTTCTCCAGACGGTGGTTTCTTAGACGACTGGACAAGCTCGAACAACGATTATGTAAAAGAATCGAGCCACAGGAGGAGCGATGAGTGGGAGCGGCTGCTGCAGTCACAGCGGTGGCTATGTCCCAACAACAGGAAAAGACTGTAGCACCCCCACACCACTCCTTCCAGTCGACCATGTGACAACCGCAAACTGCGTAAAGTGGAAGAATAAGAAGAAGATGAAGAAGAAGAAGAAAAAGAAGTGAAGGAAGAGGAGACATGCGCTGGCTTCAATACTTAGGCAGCAATAGCGAACTCCCATGTCTGAGCTTCGGCAAAGCCTGTAGGATGGTTTGTGGCTGGCTATCGTTAATGACGACACGTCACATACGACCTTGCATAGAAACAGAATAGCAGTTTTTCACATCCAAGCATAGTCCATACTGTTTCATAGTCCACCGTGTGTTCGACACCAGCCTTCTGGACGTCGGCTGATCAGGAGTTGCATGCCAGTTGTTCTTTTCGCATGTTGCAATGCTAGCTGCATGGTTTGTGCCAGCTGCTTGGTCGACCAGAGATGAGTTGCCTAGGTCTGTGCATAGCTGTTGTAGAATCTTGTGGTAGTCCTCGGTCAATGCCAACAAGTACTCCAGACTTTGTGTCGCGGACAACAGTGTGTCCGCGACCGACGGCGACGTGGGTGATCTTGTCTCACGCTCCCAAATAAACTTGATCCGAAGTAGGTCTGGCACGTCTGTGAGTATGTTTCAGGTCCTGGGCATATCAAGCAGGCATTGGTCTCTTTCAGGGGTCTTTTAGGTGGTATTGACCACGCAAGCTCCATCCGTCTCAAACTCAGTCTTTACAACCCTGTAGGCCCTCCGTCACCGCTCACGACGTGGCAGCCGTATCTCGTTCACCACCATCACAGGAACTCAGTTGTAGCAAAACTCTTTGAGAGCAGTGACTTGTGCCATCGACTTTGCGTACAGAGGCTCTATGCCAGCCTACTCCTTGGTCTCTCTCCTAATCCTCCTTGCCTTCTGGTTGATGATCTCACCTCTTTCGAGAGGTGGAACCAGCGGAGCAGGCGCTAGGTTGCGGCGGCGGAACTCTTCGAGAGCTGCAACCTGTGCCTGGAGTTTTACCCTCAACCTAGCTTAGGGAGGCTGCACGCTAGTCCCCTTGTAGCTCCAGGGTTCTCACTGCAAGACACGCGCGTGCGTCTTCAGTGTGCCCCTAATCCGTTTGTTGTCCACGCAGCGAGTTAAATATGTGTAAACACGAAGGCGCGTCTTTGAAGTGCCACAACAGACAGCGGGGATTTATTTGACAATAAGATAGGGCCCGCTGGACGCAGTGCCGCGCGCCCACCGGGCGCACAGTGATTCACATTAGCGGTAAATTGTGCGCCCCACGGGAAAACCATGCGCCCGGGGCACGGGAGCTCGGGCCCGCTAGACCCCTGTAGCTCTACGGATTATCCTAGCCTTCTGTGCATGGGATTCCATTCTTTAGTACTCTAGTACATATTTGATAGACAAGCCATTTGTTCAATTGGTTATTTCATCGACCTTGTCCAGTGAGCTTCTGAAAAAGGTTCAAGGAACCAAATTTGTTGACTATCCTAAAAAGCAACAAATTACATGCAACAGTCCCATTGAGCTTCACAGGTAAAAAAACCAGGCTGACCTTAGTGCTGCTAGCTTTCCTAGTGTAGTAAAGAGATGCAAGGTATCCCTAGCACAATAGCTTGTAGCTGCCTTTCATCATTTATAGACTAAGTGCTGACAGTGCCACCAGTTGGCCTAAATCTGATCTGATTAATGACAGGTTGCAGCAGTCAGTTTGGTAACAGCTGTCTGCTATATGAAATGCCATCATTTATAGACATAAGTGCTGACAGTGCCACCAGTTGACCCAAATCTGATCTGATTAATGACAGGTTGCAGCAGTCAGTTTGGTAACAGCTGTCTGCTATATGAAATCCCATTACATATCATCCATTAGAGTTATTTTGATATTGCACTCAGAGTTACTTGTCAAACATAAGCCCCAGTATCGAACCACGATACCCGTTTTATATTTGCAGAGTATCTCCATTTTATGGAGGGATAAGCAATGTCCCATGACAGTAATGGACCTCAGCGGAGACACAACGTTTACAACATCATGGGGCATCATCATCATATAGATCAAATACAGCATTTATATTTTAAATGATTTGATATTGTTATAATAATTCAGATGAAAATGTTTAAATACAACCCTGAATTGCCCCGTAACGGAAGACATAGCGGCCGATGGTGGGTCTAAGCCCTGATATAGCAATTGATTCATGATTTCTTTTCAATCAACACATCTTGTTTAGTTTACATGTTTACCACTCTAAAAATGACACATGGCTACTCTTTCATCAGTCATTAGTCCTGCAGGGTGTATTGTTGACAAGTTGAGTAAGAGAAACTTTAAAAGTTCACATCTCCGATTTTGGGTTTGTATAGGACCAATATGGTGATGCCGTCATCAAAAGTTATGAATCTCATGGTTAATGTGACAATTGATAATCACGCAACATCGGATTACCAAAATAGTCTTATGAGCACGAGTGCGAGCAGATAGTGTGTGCACGTGTATGAGTGCGTTTGTGGGGGTGATACATGCAAGCAAACAAATGGTGCATATGAACACACCATGGGTTATCATACTTATGGAGCTTATTGGGGGGAGTCTGCCGGAAGTAACCCCAAAGCGACTGACCTTCGGTCAAAACAAACACCTGTCAAGCGTATGCATCATATACACCATTATAAAAATCAGAAAATAACACCCAGATACAGCACCTTAGATACATTTACTTTACATCACTAAGACATGATCATCTTCTTCTAAGCTAGAAAGTCACTACAAGTAGGTTCAATTAATTGTCGACCTAAATTTATTTTTGGATTGGAACATGCTCTCCATCGAAACGAGTCGCACATGAAAATATGTACCACATATGGCTTATTGTGGCAAGATTAGGACATATTGCACAGGTGAGGTAAGGTAAGTATAGGGTTTAACGGCACACCAACACTCATGTGTTATATGGTGCCAAGAAAGCTTAATAGATAAGATTGACCTGATTCAGCAGCCGCCTTCTAGGATAAATGTGTCACAAAATGATGATGTAATGGGAGACCGCGTTGCGGTTTTCTCCGAGGGGTTGCGGCACAGAGCAATGCGGTCCCAAGCTCGACCGGAAGTTATCAGGTTATGCGCTTACTTCGCGGTTTACCCGTAAATACAAGAGATTCATTTCCATTGTGCTTCACTTCGACGAATAAAATTTTTCGCAATACGTCATGCGGTCATGAGATATTTGATGCTGACGAAATTTAGGGTAAAGCTGTCACTGTCAATGCGCTGTACGTAGCGGACGAGCATCTCCGAAACGCTGTGAAACGAGCTGGCCGGCGACGGTCAACTTGCCAAGTCGAGATCAAAGAGACCCAGGTATATCGTTTTCTAGGCCACTTTTTCTACGTACAAGAACCGTAACACAATGAAGGTGGTGGTGGGTGCTACACCAGGCCTAGTGTCCTATGTGTCTCCCTCTTATGGCGGCGAAACCAGTGACAGGCATGTGATGGAAAGGAGAAAACTACCAGAAATGTGTGACCAGGGTGACTCGGTAATGGCTTTGTCATGCAGGACTTATTTGCTCCCTATGATGTCACCGTAAATATACCAACCTTTTTCAGTAAGAAGAATAAGTTGACAGGGAAAGTGGTGCAGAGAGACCGGAAGATCTCCAGCAAGAGGGTGCACATTGAGCGGATAACAGGATTGGGAAAAATCTTAAAAATCTTGGTGCCTTATAATGTTATCTATAATAACCCTACACGTGAATACTGTTGAAGAAAAAATTGTTTTTCACCCTATTCATGTTTGTCCCTTTCATTGAATAAGTGACTGTGGAACCCCCAATGGGATAATTGTTTATAATTCAATTAATACACTTTGTACTTTTCAAGTTTCAAGAATTTATTATACATTCCACCACATGCAATATGCAGGTAAATGATTCCTTAAAGAAAAAAGAAATCAGTGCACAAGACTACTTAGTAAGAGAAATTGTGAAAAAAAATTGAATCAAGTATAGGATCTTTGAAATAGTCCCTGAAAAACACCTTTGAAATCATAGTAGCAATTAGCTCATCGTCACGGGTAACTGGAAAAATCTCCATACTCTGAGACATAAACACCACAAGATGACAAAGTTGACTGTTCGTGCAAAACAACTGGCCCTGAATTTGGTAAGTCATGTTGGCTTTAGGGATGAGCTGGTTGTTCTCATTGACCAGGTATGGCACTGAGACAGGAGTGACAGGTTTGTCCCTGGTACTGTAGGGATATTTAACCTCAACAATCATGTCATCAGACACAACCCCATCTGGTGAGCATGCAAGGTAGGGGTGTGTTTGGGACACTACAATCCCACATGGCTTGACTTCGGTCCCAGTCAACTCTGCGTATTCCTCATAGGCACAGGCTCATTACGGATGCCGTGGTAATTGCTTTGGCCCGAATCTGGTTGACGCGGGTCAGCGACTTCGCCATACGGACCAAGTCTGTTTTGATAGTTGCTTTGCATATCCTGCCAAACTGGGAGTTCAATTCTTTGCCCGCTTAGAATCGCATTTTTCTTCTTCAGCTCTATCTATTTTTCAACGGCTGTAAGGTCGGACGACCGTACTTATCCATCAGTAACGATTTGCTCCAATGTTACCAACGATATAACTCGAAAGGTTTCAATCAAAAATAACGATGTTCCACAACCTTCTATGGTAAACTGTGTGTATTAGAATACCGGAAGAGGGCGAGGGACCGCATTGCTCCGTGGCGCCGCGTAGCGGATTAAAACTCGAGGTCTCTCATTATCAATGACTTATAGTTGTTCACTGTCAAGACTCTTAGAGGTGACTTTTGTAATTCCTGCAGATGGTAGACAACCCACCTTATTAGGTAGATTAATTGAGGAGTTAATCCTAGGTTGACAAATCAGCAATATATATTATTTATTCAAAGTACCCTGTGGTCTAACCAACGAAAGTGTGCAATTCAAAGATTAATAGGGTTGACTAATCATGGTTTACCAATCGGTTGACAACATGACGTATTAAGATTAATGACTATTGGTAAACACAGGTTGACAATGCATAATATTATGTCAGAATATTGTATGTATTTGGTTAGTTGAAGATTTGTGACACTTGGGTGGACAACATGTAAAGGCCTCAAGGTTGATCACTTCAGGTATGCATCTTGAGGTAGAAATGGGTTGACTGTGGTAGTTGAAAGAACTTGGTTAAGCAATGGGTTGACAACTGACATTCAATGGGCATGCTTTCATTTTCAGAAGTTCAGTTGGTTGTCATCTCTGGGTATTATGGTAGGTTGACTTATTTCAATTTATATACAGTGTAGGTACTAAATAGGTGGAGTTATCACAACAATCAGTGCTTTGACAGCTGTGGGTATCCAAATGGTTGACTCATCTCACTATATAATGGGGTGATGTACAGCATTGGGTATTCATAAGGTTGACACGTCTCAATATTCAGGGTATTCATATGGTTGATTTATCTCAATATTCAGCGGGTGATGGCTTTGGGTATTCATATGGTTGACTCTAGCCCTGCAAGATGCATTTTTTGTATGTGTCGCTGTCGGACCAGGGTTTGGTTGACTCATTTCAATATTCAGTAACAGTGGAGTGACAGCTGTGAGTATTCAAATGTTTGACTCATCTCAATATTCAGTGGGGTGACAGATCTTAGTATTCTATATATGAAGGTAACGTGCAATTAACACGAAATGTCACAGACTAAGCTACCACAGACAATGAACAACAGATTTAGCCAGTGAGATATTTCTTCCCCACCGACGCGAGGCTGATGAAAAACCAACCGGTATGTTATATAATATTGAACAACGTATTTTGTAGCTCTGAAGAAAGATATTATTCACTCCGTTTGATTGAAAACATGGGGAGTCAGCATACCATCGAACGCTTGTATTCACCGTTGCTAAGGCATCATAGCGCGCAATGCATTGTGGGTGCCATGAGAAACCCGGATGACCTATAAGCTCCATATGTCCGTCAGATGATGTTTTCCGTATTGAAGTTGTGATGTGTCAAATTAATTAGGTACTAAAAAAATCGTTTATGTTTGTATTATCGCCCATTTGAACTTTCACGTCTCTTAAGTTATCGGAAATTCCGCTTGCTTTGATGAACTTGCAAATGAAATGAAATGTTTATAAATGCCACAATAAATTTTCTCGGTTCATTACAAAAAGTCATCCAACTGCGATCAAATGCAGATAAACAAAGCGGGACCTTACCCTGCTTACGGGTCTTGAGAGTGGTACACCGACATTGCCATCGGCTATATCACAGGTATCATTGCAACACACAATGGAGCTCCATAAGCGCTGTCCAGATTCCGAGCGCCAATTTATATATAGCGGCTGGACCTATTATTGGTTGCGGATGTCAGAATTCGAGCGACCATATTTATATTGAAAACAAATTCAGATCCAACCACTAAGAAGCTGAGCGCCTATAATACAACTACGATACTAGAATCTACAGGTAGACCTAGGTCCTCAACGTGGTAAGGTGGTCTCGAAGTCTTGCATAATTTTCATTTAATAATCACAGACCTACAAACCTCTGTGCAGTCCCAACAAATCTGGATTATTGCTGTACCATGGTCGATAACTAGGTTCTATTTCTTATAAATATACTTTAGTTAGTAAACCAAAATGATGAGAACTGAATAGAAATACAGAAGACAAACTCTTTAATGGGATTTTACCTATTTCAAGATAGCTTTGATCATATTTAAACTGAACATCTGCTAGAGTGTAATCAATAAAAATTCTGTGAATTCCATATCAGATTACCATATGTAACTGCGATACAGCCACAACAATTTATATATACTGGGGTAATTGACATTTCTTTTATTATTTTTTCTATCACACATACAAAATACATCAATACAAATTAAAAGGATGAATGTGCAAAGGCAGACACTGAACATTTAGAGACAACAAATGGAAGCAGTTATCATGTGGGATTTTCCCCATTAGCAATCCTGATCAGTTGGCTCTGTAAGGGTGGTGGAGCCAACTCCAATGGTGTTTTTTCTTCCTGTGACAACATATCCAACAAATAGCTATCACAGCTTTATAGACAAATAATACAGAATCCTTAAAAATCTTTCAAATTTTCTCACAGTGACAGTAAAATTCATACCTTGTTTTCTAGAGATGTACTGGCTCCATGTTCAACGAGCAACCGCGCTGCTTCTGTTCTGTCCTCTTCACATGCAACATGTCTGATCAGACAGAAAATCACAAGAAAGTCACTGTCATCCATATTTACCAATACTTGTATTAAACAGCATATCTTTTAAGAATACTGCCTACCCCTAGCAAATTATAGCACTAGATATGTAGGACAAAATTGATATCAGGATATTCTGCCCCATCCCCAACCATAGATCCGGGGGGGGGGGGGGCACTTTGTGTATAGAGGTAGTATATATGTGCCGCGCGACGGGGTATGTTTTTTCGGCCTCTCGACTTGTACGACGGGTTTTTAGACCTCATACTTGTACGACGGGGTATGTTTTTCAGCTTCAATCTGTACGACGGGTTATACATTCGCATAAAATGACGGGGTAGCTTTTGGCCATTTTGACCTTGTACGTCGGGTACGGGTTTTGGAGGTCCCGCGGCACACACCTATCCAGAGTAAGGCCAAGTGCACACCCCCCCCCCCCGGGCCTAGATCATGCCTTCCTACATCATCCATTAAAAGTTATCTGTCAATTTATTTCGCTTCTAAAATTTAATAAATTATGTAGTTGAAAATATTTCTGAGACATATTCTGGCATTAGTGCTAAATCAATCTTATCACTGAGATTTTTTAAGTGAGACTGCACATCTTTTGTTTAATGAGTATTGAAGAAAATATACCAATGAAAATTAATGTTTAATGCTTACAGGGGAGTGTTCAAGACAGTGTCTTGGAAGTTAGTGTCTGCATTGTAAGAGAGCAGCAGTTTGACCATCTTGCTGTGGCCTTTGCTGGCTGCACGATGTAGTGGTGTAGAATTCACCCAGTCTCCTATGTTGACAACTGCTCCATCTTCAAGTAACATCTCAGCTATCTGAATATCAAACAAAAAAGTCGGGTAAAATCCCAAATTTTAAGATGCAATTTTCAACAATGGTCTTATCTTCACCTCCCATCACAAAAACTGCAAAATAACTTTACATATGCCATAAAAATAACTAGGGTTACTAATTGGATATCATTTACCAAAGTGGTAGGGAATAAATGAAACAGAAAAGTTTTATTTCCATACACATTTAAAGTTGGAATCATAACAATATTTATGTATACGGAATATTGACATTGGATCACAATATAAGTCACAATGTAGACGGGCATATTATTATACATACATTGAAATGTTACATCATTACTGCACCTGAAAGTGATTTTTGGAAGCTGCATAATGTAGGGGGCATTGTCCTGTAGAGTTGGTGTGGTTTATATTAGATCCCTTCATCATAAGTATTTTCACAATTTGAGTTCTTCCAGCAGAGCAAGCAATCATGAGGGGCGTCCAGTTGGACTGCAAATAAAGAGGTATTAATATCAGACAATGATATGAATAACAGTATATGGTATTACAGTAGTCCCCTTCCTATTCAACCACCCCCTTGCCCACTGAAAGTGGCCGGATACATGTGGGGGCCAGGTAGGAGGGGTACAGTCTGAGGTATACTGATGTAGTAGCTGTTCACTGATTCATTAGGATTCATGCTGAGATATCAATGAAATTTGCCATGCTCTAATGAATTGTCCGAACAAATAAATATTGAATTAAGTTGTATTTCTTGGGGAAGAAAAGGGCTTTTCTTCATTGCGAGTTGTGCCAGTTTGCAAGTAATCCTATCCTTGTCCACTGACACAGAGCAAGATCACAATATGTATGATCATAAAATCCAGTGTAGATAAGAAGCTCAACACGTTTTATTGGCATCAGTATCGTAAAAGTGATGTCTTAGACAAGAGGTGAGAGACCAATCAACGCAAACAGACAGGTGGCTTGTGGGTCGCTGTGAGGTAGTACAAATGAGTCCTGGCTTATGCAACACCCTAGCATGAGCATTACAAGGGGCATGGTTTCACAACCTTGTTTGGTGCATAATCTTTATTGATACACTCCCTTATATTTGAAAGTCACGAAAAGGGAGGTGTGAATTCAGGAAGACATGCAGTCTTATCACTTGAGTGGGATTTGTTATAGCACATCCATTGGGCTGTCGGAGTGGGATAGAGAGCGGACCAGTTGGGAGGGATAAAGTGAGGGTTTCAGCCTCAGGAGAGTGGCTATTGGCGGATACATGGTGTGGCCAGTCAAGAGGGGTAATTTTTCTTTGCAAGTCATTCTAGACCAGCAAAAGTGACCAGATTTACAGGGGCCAGTCAAGAAGGGGGCAATTTATCTGATTGTTAGTTCCTGATACAGCTAAACCACATCTTATAGTTAGATTTCACAAGATAACATACCATATATTCATGTAAAACACACAACAACTAGAACATACCTCATCTGCTAATTCAATGTCGACTCCACATTGTGATATTAAGAACTCAGCTATGTCTGTGTGTCCACTGCTACAGGCCCAATGAAGGGGTGTGCGGCCACTCTATATACACACACAAGGTCAAAATCATGATGATTAATTCACTCCACATGATTAATATAGACCATATGTAATGCTTTCTTAACAGCAATAAACTACAAGTCTTACAAACAATGATCTACAATAGTATAATTGAGTTTCACAATGTTGATTTAGTATTAAGTGATTTCAGACAGAAATTTGGCTTCTAAGACATGACCAATATTGGCGAGACAACACTGCAAGTGTTACAGCTTCTATTGCATCGATTTCCGGTTGACCTTTTCGCGGGTGTCAAGACCGCTCAACTCGCCCAGGCGCAATAGATGGTTTTCACCGCGATGTCTTCGTCGACGCCCAGTGCCACTGGCAGTGGGCGATATAGGAGACATTCGTGCATTGGGTTGATGAACTTGATTGTTATGATTATATCATGATGACGCAATTCATGAACAGATACCTGAGTCATTAGCTATTTTCAACACACAGGTGATTCATTGCCATCAATTTTAAGTCTTTCAGTTAATAATATTCCCAGTAAATTGTATCTTGAAAATCTTCCTAATCAGCTAATGACTCGACAAATATTATATTCCACGCGTCGCAAGATTTGACAGCGCTTGGAAAAAGAAATTAGTAAACCACCTGGTCTCTTCGTGAACTCAATCCATGGTTCTCGTTAATTTTCAATTTAAGAAGCTCCAAATGCCCCTCGTAGGCGAATTGACATATTTCTAATTCGGACATATCGAAAGCGCGTATACTATTCCAAGTGGCGCCACATTGCGAGCTAACTAACAAACGAATGGACTGGTTCAAGTTAGGCGTTATGATTGCTGGTGTTACGATAAATAGTTAGGCGTATATATATATATATATATATATATATATATATATATATATATATATATATATATATATATATATATATATATATATATATATATATATATATATATATATATATATATATATATATATATATATATATATATATATATATATATATATATATATATATATACATATATATATCTCATATATCTATATATATATATATATATATATATATATACACACATTTATATATACATATATATAATAATAATAATAATAAAAACTTTATTGCAGACTCAACATTTACATGATAAAAATTGGTCCATAATGAGATCGTGAGGAACGCATACTGCATAGTACATGGCATTAGCTATGAATATAAAGTAAGTTATGCCAATGTTTCCTTATACTAGATTTGTATCTTACACTGGAGGCAAGAATGGCACATATTAAGCTGTTGTGACATGAATCCAATCTAATCATAAACTTATATATAATGTTACGAATTACAGATTGGCAACACTGGACATCAAATATTGCACAACAAAATCCTGTGCTAACAAATTTAGAAGCACCAACAAAAAGTTTAAATGTATTGTGAAAGGCAACATACAACTTTCTTATGTTGCTTTTCTTGTAGCTCCACCAGAGCTGTGCAGTATATAAACATGTACAATAAGTGCGGAACAGTTTAATTTTCACATCCAAACTACACATATGAAATTTTCGAAGCAGCATATTTGCTTGCACATAAGTCTGCCTAATCTGACGTCTAATATCTTCATCGTCGGCGAGATTGTGAGTCAGAAAATGTCCAAGGTACTTTATCTCTTGACACTCTCTTATATCTTCATTGTTCAGTGAAAAATTTGGGAATGAGGAATCTTTCAGCATTTTAGACCTTAATTACTATCATAATGGCACTTTTCTTAGAATTATATTTGATGTCATGAGAAGCACCAAAAATTTCACAGGTTTTAATGAGATTGCTCAACCCGGGAACAGTTAAAGAGAAGTGGTGACAGGACACTCCCCTGTCTGACTCCATTAGTCACATTAAAATATTCAGAATGAATGCTACCCCACTTCACACACATTTGCTGGTTGGAGTACCAGAAGATTAATAGTCTTACAATATATCCAGGGACACCCCGGCTAATAAGTTTATCAAATAAGACAGAGTGGTTGACTCTATCAAATGCCTTGCTGGCATCCAGAAAGCAAACAAACATAATACCATTCAAAGATCTGTGGGCATCTATGATTTCTTTCAAGACATAAATACATTGATCAGTACTGTGATTCTTTTTAAAACCAAACTGATTTTCACTTGTCAAGAGGTAATCTGATATACGATTTAAAATTATCCGTTCAAGAACCTTACTAATGACACTGGACAGTGCAATGGGACGATAGTTGTCTTTGGCATTAATTTTACCGGCTTTGTCTTTAATCACTGGCACCAATACCACAGATATCATAGATTCTGGTAGGGTCCCATGGACAAACATGCTTGTCATGCATTTACATAACATGTTCAACAGCCTGTTAGAGGCAAATTTCAAGTGTTCAGCATTTATCCCATCCCTGCCACATGCCTTGTTAACATCCAGGCTGCTAATAGCATCTTTCACCTCCTGTGGTGTGACAATAATATCATTAGAACTACCAACCTCACAAGTTCTGCTATACTCCGATACCTTAAGACAGTTGAACAAATCCTTAAAGTGTTTTTGCCACAGGTCAGCTATAGCTTGCTCACCAACTGTACCCTCAATGCAGGAAGGCAATGGTGTTTTGCAGTTGTTCATAAGTTTTATTTCTTTCCAAAAGGCATTTGTTTGCAAATCAGCCATCTTATTAGCCAGAGAGTCTCGACGAAGTGTGTTTTCGTTAGCCTTTATATAGCGTATGGCATATTTACATTTAGCCCGTGTACGTTTATACAGTTCTAATACAGGACCCTGTCTAGGTCTACCAGCATTTTTCCAGACATTAAATGCCTCTTTAGATGCTTGGTATATTTCAGAGACATAATCTGTCCACCCAGGCTTATTTACAAAGCCCTTTCTTAACCTAGGAGATACCTGCTCTCCTGCTGCTCTTAGACAGTTAACAATTTGTTCATAAAAATGTAGCATATCTTCAACATGATTATGATCAGAGCAGGAGCAGTTGACACAAGATAGTGAGTCTGGTATGGTTAGACCAGATAATAACTCCTCAGTAAGACAGCAATAGTTCTCACAAACTTCATCAGAAAACGTGTCCCATGCCATTCTCGATACAGAACTGTTGTTCTGATTTGTAGTTTCTGGTAAGCTATCTAGCCTAAGTGACATATAAAAAGGAATGTGATCCTCATCAGAAATATCAAAACATACAGACATATCATTGATAACATTGTGGAAATCTGCACTAGAGACTGCGTGATCTAACCACGACCTAGTACCCCAGGCCGCGCTTACATAAGTGAAGCTGTCACAAGGCAATAAAGTTTGGCTAGAAATGATCAAATTGAGGTCTTTGCAGAAATCTAACATATGCCCCGCAAATAAGGATCTTTGACATTTGCATTCCAATCTCCAATAACTACAAAACATGTGTTGTCAAGTTCTTGCAAAAAGGCATTAATCGCACCGAGGGCATCCAAGTAATCAGTTTCATTATCAACACATTGATATGGTAAATAAACATTAATTAACACAAACTGTTTTGTACCAAGGGCCACTTCAATTACATGACACCAATTTTGTGCCATGTCTATAAACTTAATGTTTGGATCAAGAGAATTTCTCCATAAGATGGCAGTACCCCCAGGGGCATGTCCATGGACTATACCATCAGAGTGGTCCGTCGTTGAGACACCTATACCATGGAAATCTGGGTGAATAGTGTTTAGACAAGATAATTCTTGCTTGGACAGCCACGTTTCTTGTAAACATAATATATCATTATTGCACTATAAGTCAGTGATATCAGGTCGGAGGGATAGACCCTTAGCAGTCTTGGGTAGCCCTCTACAGTTATAGCTGGCTACACGGAATTAGTTGTTTGTGAGGTGAGTGAAGACTCCATCCCATCATCTGGCAAGACATGACCTTGTTTAGCTTGAGTTTTCGGCTCTCGCCACCAGCGTACGAAGGTGTTCTCAGGCCACAGGTCCTCAGACATGAACACTGAGGGGTCAGGACACTGGCAAGTGATGTGGAAAGAAGCATAAGTTGAATGTTTGGTTGTAACAGCATTCACATTCACTTCCAGATTGAGCTTGTCAGAGAGATAGTTTCGAAGTTGTTCCACCGAAACATTAGGGTCAAATCGCGTTGCGAACAAGTTGGCCATGCGGTTTCTGACCAACTTGCCATTACTTTTGATGGTAGTGCCTTTTGCTTTACCGGTGATCCCTTTAGCTGTTCGTCTGGGGTCTATTTGTATGCCCTGTGTCAGCCTGCCATTAGCATCATTTTTTTTCCGTTTGTTCTTGGCCTTCCCCACCACTTTAGCCCAAGTATCTTCGTCAGATATTTCATTGGTATCTTCGGCAGTTGTAACATTATAGTCATTTCTCTGAGTGTCACGTGGTTGAGCTGTGGCCGCATCAGCCGGTGTACGCACAACACTCTCCGGAGTCTGTCTATCCTCAGCAGGACTGGACAATGTGCAATCGTCAACGTAATTCGAAGGAATACTATCTTCTGTCACATCTTGAGAATTGCCTGCTTCTTTGTCCGAGGTTGAAACGGTGTTTAGGGGGCTGGTTGAGACACTATTTCTGGTTTGTGCTCTCACAGGTGCAGGCTCGGTTTGGCTCAATTTAGTTTCAATCGCGCTCACAGCATGGTTTAAAACTTGAGTGTTTTCATTTTGAAGGCGCATAGATACCTCAAGTAAGCCGACTTCATCCCGAGTTTATATTTATATATATATACATTTGTATGTATATATATAGATATGTATGCATATATATATATATATATATATAATATATATATATATATATATATATATATATATATATATATATTTATATATAAATATGCATGTATGTATATATATATGCATGTATACATATATATATGCATGTATATATGTATGTATATATATATATATAAAATATATATATATATATACATACATACATATATACATATATATAAATATATATATATATGTCAACATTTATACCACAATTACACACACATATATATATGTATATATATATATATATATATATATATATGTGTGTGTGTGTGTGTGTGTGTGTGTGTGTGTGTGTGTGTGTGTGTGTGTGTGTGTGTGTGTGTGTGTGTGTGTGTGTGTGTGTGTGTGTGTGTGTGTGTGTAATGTTGTATAAATGCTTGTGCTCGAGATGGCGGCCATTATACATGCAGCTGTCCTGCTGGGAGTGAGTCCCCGTTTCCATAACCTGCAGTGTTCCACTTATTTTTCGTTTGTCCTTGTATGACAAAAATAACTCAGTAGTTTGCTACTCAGTATCCAGTTAGCGAGATATGTTACAACATCAACGTGTGCTGGATGAGTCCCTCATTATTGATCCCCCATGATCACATTTGGGAAACGGGAGGTTGCTAGACAAATCTTCTATATGAACTATGTGACAAATCACACCTCAACAACAATGCTTGAATGCTTTACAGAACTTTGCTCTCTTAAAAGCACAACTTCGACTTTCTGGTATAGAAATTAACAAAGACGACTTAATTGACTGGAGAAGTATCTCACCATGAAAATATTATTTTCTGTCTTGAACACAAGCATCTTGCGCCTCTTATGTGGAGTTGTATGTGTCGTAGCTACTGCAACTAACTGTGTCGACCTTTTGACTGACTGCGACCCCAGCCCCTGCAAGAATGGGGTCTTCGAGGAGTTAGTGAATGATTACAGGTGCCATTGCCCTGAAGGCATCTTTGAGGGAGACACGTAAGTGTTGTCATAACTAGATTTTACCCTTGATTTGAAAATTTAACTTAATGCTTTTCCCAATACTGACCGAGTCGCTTACTGCATTTTAATGTGTGATTGATAATTTACATGGCTTCTGGAAAACTTCATAATCTCTTGTTGACAGCTTCCCTGCTTATTGCAAACCTCCACGCATTTTTGCCGGTTTTATTCTTTTAAACAGGACCATCTCTTTTGCCATCTATGAAGTACCAACGATCCTAAATTTATAAATCATTCCCCATTTATTCAAACTCATATTCATTAATAAAATTCCTCGAAATAAAGATATTTCTTTTTGTTTTTTGGGAGGGATAAAGTGAGGGTTTCAGCCTCAGGAGAGTGGCTATTGGCCGGATACATGGTGTGGCCAGTCAAGAGGGGTAATTTTTCTTTGCAAGTCATTCTAGACCAGCAAAAGTGACCAGATTTACAGGGGCCAGTCAAGAAGGGATATGGTAAATAAACATTAATTAACACAAACTGTTTTGTACCAAGGGCCACTTCAATTACATGACACCAATTTTGTGCCATGTCTATAAACTTAATGTTTGGATCAAGAGAATTTCTCCATAAGATGGCAGTACCCCCAGGGGCATGTCCATGGACTATACCATCAGAGTGGTCCGTCGTTGAGACACCTATACCATGGAAATCTGGGTGAATAGTGTTTAGACAAGATAATTCTTGCTTGGACAGCCACGTTTCTTGTAAACATAATATATCATTATTGCACTATAAGTCAGTGATATCAGGTCGGAGGGATAGACCCTTAGCAGTCTTGGGTAGCCCTCTACAGTTATAGCTGGCTACACGGAATTAGTTGTTTGTGAGGTGAGTGAAGACTCCATCCCATCATCTGGCAAGACATGACCTTGTTTAGCTTGAGTTTTCGGCTCTCGCCACCAGCGTACGAAGGTGTTCTCAGGCCACATGTCCTCAGACATGAACACTGAGGGGTCAGGACACTGGCAAGTGATGTGGAAAGAAGCATAAGTTGAATGTTTGGTTGTAACAGCATTCACATTCACTTCCAGATTGAGCTTGTCAGAGAGATAGTTTCGAAGTTGTTCCACCGAAACATTAGGGTCAAATCGCGTTGCGAACAAGTTGGCCATGCGGTTTCTGACCAACTTGCCATTACTTTTGATGGTAGTGCCTTTTGCTTTACCGGTGATCCCTTTAGCTGTTCGTCTGGGGTCTATTTGTATGCCCTGTGTCAGCCTGCCATTAGCATCATTTTTTTTTCCGTTTGTTCTTGGCCTTCCCCACCACTTTAGCCCAAGTATCTTCGTCAGATATTTCATTGGTATCTTCGGCAGTTGTAACATTATAGTCATTTCTCTGAGTGTCACGTGGTTGAGCTGTGGCCGCATCAGCCGGTGTACGCACAACACTCTCCGGAGTCTGTCTATCCTCAGCAGGACTGGACAATGTGCAATCGTCAACGTAATTCGAAGGAATACTATCTTCTGTCACATCTTGAGAATTGCCTGCTTCTTTGTCCGAGGTTGAAACGGTGTTTAGGGGGCTGGTTGAGACACTATTTCTGGTTTGTGCTCTCACAGGTGCAGGCTCGGTTTGGCTCAATTTAGTTTCAATCGCGCTCACAGCATGGTTTAAAACTTGAGTGTTTTCATTTTGAAGGCGCATAGATACCTCAAGTAAGCCGACTTCATCCCGAGTTATATTTATATATATATACATTTGTATGTATATATATAGATATGTATGCATATATATATATATATATATATATATATATATATATATATATATATATATATATATATATATATATATATTTATTTATATATAAATATGCATGTATGTATATATATATGCATGTATACATATATATATGCATGTATATATGTATGTATATATATATATAAAATATATATATATATATACATACATACATATATACATATATATAATAAATATATATATATGTCAACATTTATACCACAATTACACACACATATATATATGTATATATATATATATATATATATATATATGTGTGTGTGTGTGTGTGTGTGTGTGTGTGTGTGTGTGTGTGTGTGTGTGTGTGTGTGTGTGTGTGTGTGTGTGTGTGTGTGTGTGTGTGTGTGTGTGTGTGTGTGTGTGTGTGTGTAATTGTTGTATAAATGCTTGTGCTCGAGATGGCGGCCATTATACATGCAGCTGTCCTGCTGGGAGTGAGTCCCCGTTTCCATAACCTGCAGTGTTCCACTTATTTTTCGTTTGTCCTTGTATGACAAAAATAACTCAGTAGTTTGCTACTCAGTATCCAGTTAGCGAGATATGTTACAACATCAACGTGTGCTGGATGAGTCCCTCATTATTGATCCCCCATGATCACATTTGGGAAACGGGAGGTTGCTAGACAAATCTTCTATATGAACTATGTGACAAATCACACCTCAACAACAATGCTTGAATGCTTTACAGAACTATGCTCTCTTAAAAGCACAACTTCGACTTTCTGGTATAGAAATTAACAAAGACGACTTAATTGACTGGAGAAGTATCTCACCATGAAAATATTATTTTCTGTCTTGAACACAAGCATCTTGCGCCTCTTATGTGGAGTTGTATGTGTCGTAGCTACTGCAACTAACTGTGTCGACCTTTTGACTGACTGCGACCCCAGCCCCTGCAAGAATGGGGTCTTCGAGGAGTTAGTGAATGATTACAGGTGCCATTGCCCTGAAGGCATCTTTGAGGGAGACACGTAAGTGTTGTCATAACTAGATTTTACCCTTGATTTGAAAATTTAACTTAATGCTTTTCCCAATACTGACCGAGTCGCTTACTGCATTTTAATGTGTGATTGATAATTTACATGGCTTCTGGAAAACTTCATAATCTCTTGTTGACAGCTTCCCTGCTTATTGCAAACCTCCACGCATTTTTGCCGGTTTTATTCTTTTAAACAGGACCATCTCTTTTGCCATCTATGAAGTACCAACGATCCTAAATTTATAAATCATTCCCCATTTATTCAAACTCATATTCATTAATAAAATTCCTCGAAATAAAGATATTTCTTTTTGTTTTTTGGGAGGGATAAAGTGAGGGTTTCAGCCTCAGGAGAGTGGCTATTGGCCGGATACATGGTGTGGCCAGTCAAGAGGGGTAATTTTTCTTTGCAAGTCATTCTAGACCAGCAAAAGTGACCAGATTTACAGGGGCCAGTCAAGAAGGGATATGGTAAATAAACATTAATTAACACAAACTGTTTTGTACCAAGGGCCACTTCAATTACATGACACCAATTTTGTGCCATGTCTATAAACTTAATGTTTGGATCAAGAGAATTTCTCCATAAGATGGCAGTAGTACCCCCAGGGGCATGTCCATGGACTATACCATCAGAGTGGTCCGTCGTTGAGACACCTATACCATGGAAATCTGGGTGAATAGTGTTTAGACAAGATAATTCTTGCTTGGACAGCCACGTTTCTTGTAAACATAATATATCATTATTGCACTATAAGTCAGTGATATCAGGTCGGAGGGATAGACCCTTAGCAGTCTTGGGTAGCCCTCTACAGTTATAGCTGGCTACACGGAATTAGTTTGTTTGTGAGGTGAGTGAAGACTCCATCCCATCATCTGGCAAGACATGACCTTGTTTAGCTTGAGTTTTCGGCTCTCGCCACCAGCGTACGAAGGTGTTCTCAGGCCACAGGTCCTCAGACATGAACACTGAGGGGTCAGGACACTGGCAAGTGATGTGGAAAGAAGCATAAGTTGAATGTTTGGTTGTAACAGCATTCACATTCACTTCCAGATTGAGCTTGTCAGAGAGATAGTTTCGAAGTTTGTTCCACCGAAACATTAGGGTCAAATCGCGTTGCGAACAAGTTGGCCATGCGGTTTCTGACCAACTTGCCATTACTTTTGATGGTAGTGCCTTTTGCTTTACCGGTGATCCCTTTAGCTGTTCGTCTGGGGTCTATTTGTATGCCCTGTGTCAGCCTGCCATTAGCATCATTTTTTTTTCCGTTTGTTCTTGGCCTTCCCCACCACTTTAGCCCAAGTATCTTCGTCAGATATTTCATTGGTATCTTCGGCAGTTGTAACATTATAGTCATTTCTCTGAGTGTCACGTGGTTGAGCTGTGGCCGCATCAGCCGGTGTACGCACAACACTCTCCGGAGTCTGTCTATCCTCAGCAGGACTGGACAATGTGCAATCGTCAACGTAATTCGAAGGAATACTATCTTCTGTCACATCTTGAGAATTGCCTGCTTCTTTGTCCGAGGTTGAAACGGTGTTTAGGGGGCTGGTTGAGACACTATTTCTGGTTTGTGCTCTCACAGGTGCAGGCTCGGTTTGGCTCAATTTAGTTTCAATCGCGCTCACAGCATGGTTTAAAACTTGAGTGTTTTCATTTTGAAGGCGCATAGATACCTCAAGTAAGCCGACTTCATCCCGAGTTATATTTATATATATATACATTTGTATGTATATATATAGATATGTATGCATATATATATATATATATATATATATATATATATATATATATATATATATATATATATATATATATATATTTATTTATATATAAATATGCATGTATGTATATATATATGCATGTATACATATATATATGCATGTATATATGTATGTATATATATATATATATAAATATATATATATATATACATACATACATATATACATATATATAAATATATATATATATGTCAACATTTATACCACAATTACACACACATATATATATGTATATATATATATATATATATATATATGTGTGTGTGTGTGTGTGTGTGTGTGTGTGTGTGTGTGTGTGTGTGTGTGTGTGTGTGTGTGTGTGTGTGTGTGTGTGTGTGTGTGTGTGTGTGTGTGTGTGTGTGTGTGTAATTGTTGTATAAATGCTTGTGCTCGAGATGGCGGCCATTATACATGCAGCTGTCCTGCTGGGAGTGAGTCCCCGTTTCCATAACCTGCAGTGTTCCACTTATTTTTCGTTTGTCCTTGTATGACAAAAATAACTCAGTAGTTTGCTACTCAGTATCCAGTTAGCGAGATATGTTACAACATCAACGTGTGCTGGATGAGTCCCTCATTATTGATCCCCCATGATCACATTTGGGAAACGGGAGGTTGCTAGACAAATCTTCTATATGAACTATGTGACAAATCACACCTCAACAACAATGCTTGAATGCTTTACAGAACTATGCTCTCTTAAAAGCACAACTTCGACTTTCTGGTATAGAAATTAACAAAGACGACTTAATTGACTGGAGAAGTATCTCACCATGAAAATATTATTTTCTGTCTTGAACACAAGCATCTTGCGCCTCTTATGTGGAGTTGTATGTGTCGTAGCTACTGCAACTAACTGTGTCGACCTTTTGACTGACTGCGACCCCAGCCCCTGCAAGAATGGGGTCTTCGAGGAGTTAGTGAATGATTACAGGTGCCATTGCCCTGAAGGCATCTTTGAGGGAGACACGTAAGTGTTGTCATAACTAGATTTTACCCTTGATTTGAAAATTTAACTTAATGCTTTTCCCAATACTGACCGAGTCGCTTACTGCATTTTAATGTGTGATTGATAATTTACATGGCTTCTGGAAAACTTCATAATCTCTTGTTGACAGCTTCCCTGCTTATTGCAAACCTCCACGCATTTTTGCCGGTTTTATTCTTTTAAACAGGACCATCTCTTTTGCCATCTATGAAGTACCAACGATCCTAAATTTATAAATCATTCCCCATTTATTCAAACTCATATTCATTAATAAAATTCCTCGAAATAAAGATATTTCTTTTTGTTTTTTGGGAGGGATAAAGTGAGGGTTTCAGCCTCAGGAGAGTGGCTATTGGCCGGATACATGGTGTGGCCAGTCAAGAGGGGTAATTTTTCTTTGCAAGTCATTCTAGACCAGCAAAAGTGACCAGATTTACAGGGGCCAGTCAAGAAGGGATATGGTAAATAAACATTAATTAACACAAACTGTTTTGTACCAAGGGCCACTTCAATTACATGACACCAATTTTGTGCCATGTCTATAAACTTAATGTTTGGATCAAGAGAATTTCTCCATAAGATGGCAGTACCCCCAGGGGCATGTCCATGGACTATACCATCAGAGTGGTCCGTCGTTGAGACACCTATACCATGGAAATCTGGGTGAATAGTGTTTAGACAAGATAATTCTTGCTTGGACAGCCACGTTTCTTGTAAACATAATATATCATTATTGCACTATAAGTCAGTGATATCAGGTCGGAGGGATAGACCCTTAGCAGTCTTGGGTAGCCCTCTACAGTTATAGCTGGCTACACGGAATTAGTTGTTTGTGAGGTGAGTGAAGACTCCATCCCATCATCTGGCAAGACATGACCTTGTTTAGCTTGAGTTTTCGGCTCTCGCCACCAGCGTACGAAGTGTGTTCTCAGGCCACAGGTCCTCAGACATGAACACTGAGGGGTCAGGACACTGGCAAGTGATGTGGAAAGAAGCATAAGTTGAATGTTTGGTTGTAACAGCATTCACATTCACTTCCAGATTGAGCTTGTCAGAGAGATAGTTTCGAAGTTGTTCCACCGAAACATTAGGGTCAAATCGCGTTGCGAACAAGTTGGCCATGCGGTTTCTGACCAACTTGCCATTAATTTTGATGGTAGTGCCTTTTGCTTTACCGGTGATCCCTTTAGCTGTTCGTGTGGGGTCTATTTGTATGCCCTGTGTCAGCCTGCCATTAGCATCAATTTTTTTTTTCCGTTTGTTCTTGGCCTTCCCCACCACTTTAGCCCAAGTATCTTCGTCAGATATTTCATTGGTATCTTCGGCAGTTGTAACATTATAGTCATTTCTCTGAGTGTCACGTGGTTGAGCTGTGGCCGCATCAGCCGGTGTACGCACAACACTCTCCGGAGTCTGTCTATCCTCAGCAGGACTGGACAATGTGCAATCGTCAACGTAATTCGAAGGAATACTATCTTCTGTCACATCTTGAGAATTGCCTGCTTCTTTGTCCGAGGTTGAAACGGTGTTTAGGGGGCTGGTTGAGACACTATTTCTGGTTTGTGCTCTCACAGGTGCAGGCTCGGTTTGGCTCAATTTAGTTTCAATCGCGCTCACAGCATGGTTTAAAACTTGAGTGTTTTCATTTTGAAGGCGCATAGATACCTCAAGTAAGCCGACTTCATCCCGAGTTATATTTATATATATATATACATTTGTATGTATATATATAGATGTATGTATGCATATATATATATATATATATATATATATATATATATATATATATATATATATATTTATTTATATATAAATATGCATGTATGTATATATATATGCATGTATACATATATATATGCATGTATATATGTATGTATATATATATATATATATAAATATATATATATATATACATACATACATAATACATGCAGCTGTCCTGCTGGGAGTGAGTCCCCGTTTCCATAACCTGCAGTGTTCCACTTATTTTTCGTTTGTTTGTATGACAAAAATAACTCAGTAGTTTGCTACTCAGTATCCAGTTATCGAGATATGTTACAACATCAACGTGTGCTGGATGAGTCCCTCATTATTTATCCCCTATGATCACATTTGGGAAACGGGAGGTGGCTGGACAAATCTTCTATATGAACTATGTGACAAATCACACCTCAGCAACAATGCTTGAATGCTTTACTGAACTTTACTCTTTTAAAAGCTCAACTTCGACTTTCTGGTATAGAAATGAACGAAGACGACTGAATTGAATGGAGAAGTATCTCACCATGAAAATATTATTTTCTGTCTTGAACACAAGTATCTTGCGCCTCTTATGTGCAATTGTATGTGTCGTAGCTACTGGAACTAACTGTGTCGACATTTTGACTGACTGCGACCCCAGCCCCTGCACGAATGGGGTCTGCGAGGAGTTAGTGAATGATTACAGGTGCCATTGCCCTGAAGGCATCTTTGAGGGAGCCACGTAAGTGTTGTCATAACTAGATTTTACCTTGGATTTGAAAATTTAACTTAATGCTTTTCCCAATACTGGCCGAATCGTTAACTGTATTTTGATGTGTGATTGATAATTTACATGGCTTCTGGCAAACTTCATAATCTCTAGTTGACAGCTTCCCTGCTCATTGCAAACCTCCACGCTCGGTTAATTCTTTTAAACAGGACCATGTCTTTTGCCAACTACGAAGTACCAACGATCCAAATTTCTAAAAAAAATTCCCCATTTATTCAAATTCATATTCATTAATAAAATTCCTCGAAATATAGAAATAGTTGCCTATCTTCACTTTAACTCCCTTTATAATTCGTCAAGAACGCGACCTTGACAATTGAGTATAGGCATTGCGCTTAGTACAGCCCATACTTTTGTCTTATTGGCAAAACTGGAGAACTTCCCCATTGCATGCAATAATATTAGTTCCCCATTGTATGCAATAATGTTAGTTGTGTGTTACGTCCACTCTCCTGTGTGAGCAAAATGCTACCTTCAAAAGATAAGGCAATAACATTCACCGCAGCTTGCAGTGAGCAGAGTTTGTTCTATGATGTATCATGACGAGCATGTATTTCAATTCTGAAAATGATGGTTGCCTTTTATTTCCAATAATGCCCGCAATCTAGCCTGTGTCTTGATCTGGCTGTGTTACACTAGATGCGCTATTGGGGTGGATGTATGTGCGACAACTAACCCATGTCTAAACGGGGGAACATGCGTCAACCAGGCCCCCGGGACCTATCAATGCAAATGTGCCTCTGGGTACATAGGGGTCAACTGCACGGAGGATATTGGTAACTATGCCATTCTTAATACTAGATATCTAAATTAATTAGTTGCATGTATTTGTATAGAATATTGTCTTCATTTCAAAAACATCACAAATATATCGGAAAGTATATATAAGCACAATTGTCATGCATTTTATATTATTGTGATGAATAATTTGCTATTCCCTCTGTTTTCATGGCCGTTGATATCATTGCCTACAGTTTGCTGTCTGTCTAGATGTGTGCGTAGCGGAATACGGAAGTGTGTTTTGCGCTAACGGTGGTACCTGCGTGGATGGTGTCGGCTTGGATTATTCGTGTGCTTGTGTGGATGGCTTCACGGGGTTTCAATGTGTTATTCCACCGGATGATATGTGTGGAAGTATTGATTGCTCTGATGCTGGCATGTGTTACCCGGATCACAAGACAAGCGCCCCAACGTGCGCGTGCTTGGATCTTTACTCAGTCGATGGTGAGCAATTCATGACCTGACTCTGGGTCTAACTGTTAATGCGAAGTACAGGAACTGAATAGAGAGATAGATAGATAGACAGATGGATAGATGAAGACAGATGGATAGATAGATAGAGATAGATAGATAGATAGAGAGAGAGATAGATAGATAGAGTAGATAGTAGGAGAGAGAGAGGGAGGGAGAGGAGATAGAGGTAGAGGAGAGGAGGGAGGGAGATAGATAGATAGATAGATGGTGAGAGAGAGAGAGAGGAGGGAGGGATCGGAGAGAGACGGAAGCACAGAGAGAGAGATAGAGACAGAGAGAGAGAAGAGAGAGAGAGAGAGAGAGGAGAGACTCTAGAAGAGACAGAGAAAATAGGATAGAGAGATAGATTAGAGCAGAGAATAGAAATAGAGAGAGAGAGAGAGAATGTAGAGAGGGAGAGAGGGAGGGAGAGATAGAGAGAGGGAGATAGAATTTAGAGTAAGAGAGAGAGAGAAAAGAGTGAGAGAGGAGATAGAGAGAAGGTGAATGATATAGAGATAGAGGAGGGAGGGAGTGGTAGTGAGAGAGGGAGACGGAGAGACAGAGAGAGAGTGAGAGACAGATTTGAGATAGCGACAGAGCGAGGGGGTGGGAGGTGAGAAATGGGTGCCGATACTTAAACTGAATTATATCCTGGGCGCTCAATGAAGAAGTTATGATGATTATTGTGTCAGGTTATACATGTGCTTCAACTGTGAAACTGCGACACGAATCCCTGTGTGGGCGTGGGATCTTGTGAGACGCAGTCACTGTAACGAGGGATTCCACTGCCAGCAATACACAGACGAATGCGTCAGTGATCCATGTCAGAACGGAGGCTCATGCACAGACCTGAATAACCCGACGGGATACACGTGCTCTTGTTTGTATGGATTTGAAGGTGAATACAACTGAATAGCATACTAGGTCTTGACCCAGATCAGCTATATCAGAGAGGGGACCACAAGGGTATGTGTGGGATTCAAGCGAAACTTACATCTAAGTCAAATATGCTCAACACAATCGATTGCATGTGTCAACTCAACTGGATACTTCACACTTTGAAGCTCTTTATCTGCTTTCATGACGATGTGGTGTATTGTAGTTTATTTATGATTAGTTGACGAGCAAATGAAAGGCGTTCGGTGTTGTAAGACCAGTGTAGTACCCGAGTATTAAGCAGTTTCACTAGAAATAGTTCCCCGTTTAGCGTTTGGAATGTTGATGGTGACTATAAAACCATTGGTGTGTTTAGGTGCGGATTGTGAGACGAACATAGATGATTGCATCATGTGCGTTAACCACATAGACTGCGAAGACCTTGTCGGAGATCATGTGTGCAATTGTAATCCTGGATATACGGGGAAGAACTGTGAGGTGGGTCGATCAATTTGTCATCCTCAGCAAAGAATATATTGTTTCATAATAAGCATCCTCGACCGCCTTTCACGTTCATCGTCCCATGGTCATCCTCGTTCACGTTTATCTGGCCCATGGTCATCCTTGGCAGCGTGTATCTGATTCATAATGTTCTTGATCGCGTTCATCTGGCTCATGGCCAGCCTCGACAGCGTTTATCTTGTATATGCTCCTTATCATCCGCGTTTACCTGCCTCGTTGTTATCCCTCGATGGTTATGTTGTGTCTCATTGTCTTACCCAGTCTTATTTGTGGTGTTGTCATTTTGTAATATTTCCATGTACATTTCAAAATATATATTAAACAGACTGAGATCGACTTCTGCGCAAGCTGTCCATGCCAACACGGAGGTACTTGTAATCCGACCGTAAATCAGTATACATGCACATGCGCTGCCGGGTGGGTAGGGGATGATTGTGAGGACTTGGAGGATCTCTGCGCTTCAACTCCATGTCAGAATGATGGAACGTGCACCAATGTCCTGGGCGGCTATTTCTGCAAGTACGTATTTGAAGCTAATTGGAAAAGCTTCTGCACTGGTATAACAGAAAAGGCTTTGTTGGTATGCGTTTGTTAACGAGCTTAAGTCTGTATATACTGTACTGTATATTTTCTATCAGTTGATTAAACATTTTATCAGGTTAAGCGGCCTGTGTTTATAAACAAAGGCAAATTTAAGGGGGTAGCGTGTTGCTTTTGTTAACTTCACGGAGCTTATTCTTAACATATATATATTATTTTTTTCATTTTTGAACGATCTCATCAGATGCATTGATGGGATTCTTGGCACACACTGTGAAACTCAACCTTCGACATGTACAATCGCCAACCCGTGTGTTCGTGGTGTTTGTATGGCGACTCAGTTATGGCAGCAGGCTACGTGCATCTGTCCTGATCGTAAGGCTCTCATGCAATTGCTATCTTGTGCACATTTCATGTAAAACATACAACATCAATAAGTTGTGTATAATTATTACAACTGAAAATGAAAGGGCGAGTTTTGGTCTTGAAATTCCTAAAAAAAGATTTGGTGCATTGCCGATTGTGTGTTTCACAGATAGGCGTTATATAACATTATATGAAAGTAATGGATACTTGTGTAGTGTGGGTTTTCCACCACATCAATGGGTTTCTCTGCGCCTGTTGCAATTGGTGCTTCTTTCTTGTAAGAAAACACTTCATTGTCTGCTGAAGACTAGTTCTTTGTGTACCGTGCAGTATACGAAGGAGACAGTTGTCATGCTTCGAAGTTTTGTCCATGGCATCTCTGTCTTTCATGAGGAACGTGCTACCAAGATGCTTTCGCGTACAGGCTCATGCATGCACACAAGGTAAACGCATATATATATATATAGTCAATATATATATGCATATATCTGATATGATTCCTATATAATGGCTTGGATGACTGCAGTTCTATTTTATATGCCTATACCATATATATATATATATATGTGATTAATATATATATATATTATATATATATATATATATATATATATTCATATATATATTTTTATACACGGCATTTAGAGAGTAAATAAAAGAGAGAGAGAGGTAGTCTTGGATGAGAGAGAGAGAGAGAGAGAGAGACGAGAGAGAGACGTTTCAGAGAGAGAAAACGCAGTAGAGAGATTTAGTATATATACCGTGATGAAACATCCGTTTTTTTTTCGGCGAAAGGAAATCAACTTCAAACCGCAAAGACCGCTATCGGAAAAGTCGATAGCTGTCTCAACTATCGGCGATGTATCGATAGATGAAGTAGCAATCGACTCTTGACTATCGTACCGGCAACAATTGTGAAGCCTCGATGAATGCGTGAACGCGGCATGTGGCGCTGGAACGTGTCAGAGTCGTGTCGGTTACTATGTGTGTGTCTGCCCTGTTGGATTTGGCGGTCCCAGCTGTGATAAACGTGAGTTCCCTAATCATCATTCTATTGAATGAATGATTGTTTCGGGGTCCACTTCTTTCGGAGGTTTTTGACAGTGGCTCATATATTTTTGATAGTTCGTAAAATATTCTTAATGTTATTTTTGGCATTCACGAGGATATAATAAATCATTAGTATCATTATTAATGATATTATATCGGCAGAATGGAAACACTGTAGAAAGTTATTGATAATGATAATGTTTTACAGTACCAATGTACGTGTTCCAATGTGTTTCAGGTTGCACATATATTGTAGTCGTTTAGAATGGCCATGTTCTGTGAAATACCCAACGTGTTTCAGGGACAAACAGGCAGTTTGATATCCATATCAACGGTGGACACGTTGAATCAAGAGTTTTTGTCACAAGAGTCGTGCCATGTTCTGTGATATACCCAACTTTTGTGAAACAGGCAGTTTGATATCCATATCCACGGTGGACACGTTGGTGAATCAAGAGTTTTTATGATCCGTGCAGTTTACGATGAGAGACAGTGTGAATGTATGGAGGATTTATGCAGGGGGTGTAGATTCGGGAACATTCCTCACAGCACAAGTTGATGGGTAGGTCACACCCATTCTGAATAAGGATAATAACAATGTACTTATTTGTTTACAAATTTATTGATATGGTTTATGACATGTGATGTTTCATGATGTATATGTGACAATGCGGTTGTGGTTGCAGAGGAACGCTGTTTCAATTGGATGAATTAGGTCTAACAGGTGGAGCTACCGTGACCTACCCTTCCAACGTTGACATTTCCGTTCTCAATGAATGGTCGTATGTCACAGCATGCATTGCTTCACCAGGAATAAGAGTTTCGCTTGGAACAGCCTTCCGTACAGGAGCTAATTCTCTTAGTCGTCCGCCTTTTGGGAATTTGTAAGTTAATACAGAAAACCTTCTATCATATGAATATTTCTTGTATTAGTATCTCTGCTAATAGATGACGGGTTCCAGTCTTACAGCTCATTTTAATACATGTCGTACCCGTCATGACATGACTGTAAGTCCGCATTGCCACCATGAAGATTATAACCTGTATATGAAAAGCGAAATGCTAGCTCGCCTAACGCTCAGCTACTAAATTCCACAATGCTTAAATTTTGCTCGCAGCCTGACTTTTCTGTTTGAATATAGAAGTGATGAGTTGTATGCACACAACCTTATGGTGACTTTTGTCGGGTTATTCTGGTCTTACCCAATTCAAAACCGTGTGCAATTCGGCAGATGTTGAAATATCAATCAACTGTTAGATTGTACAGTTGCCGATGCGTAAGTATAAAGCAGACCTTTAATTGTGTTGCATACAGCCTCAGGATCAGAGCCGGCGGTCATAAGTTTAACGGCACTGTGAGCTTAATTCAGGCATGGTGCCGATGTTTAGCGCCGCTGGAAATTCAAGCTATCACCAACGCCCGCAATATACATACCGCTGTAGCGGATGACGGCCTTGTGTTGGATTATGGTAAAGATGCCGTTGACTTCGCTCTGACAACAAGCCAATCTTATCGCGGCGTGAACCGGTGTGGTTCTGGTACCCTTGAAGTGGACGGTGAGTGAATTTTATTTGATTTCTAGAAGACGCAGTTTGATCAAGTATGGTCATTCGGATTTGATTGTATTATATACCCAACGGCTTTCAGCATCATACAGGCAGTTTGATATCCATTTAAACGGTGGGACTACTGAATCAACGGTTCCGATTGATATAAGCGGCTGCGATGAGTTGACCGTGGGTGTTTGGGTGAAGTATACGGAGGGTGTAGGTTCCTCCCCAGGTACATTCCTCACAGTAGATTATGATGGGTAGGTAACACCCCTTCTGAATAAGGATAAAACCAATTCATTTACAAAGTATATTGCCCTGTTTTCTACCATTTGGATATTTTATATGATGTATATGTGTCCATGTGGTGGTGTTTGCAGGGGAACATTGTTTAAATTGGACGAAGTTGGTCTAAGTGAAGGTCCAAGATCTGTGACCTATCATTCCAAGGTTGACATTTCCGATCACAATGAATGGTCATATGTCACTGCATGCATTTCTGCATCTGAAATAAGGGTTTCTCTTGGAACAGCCTTCAGTACCAACATTTTTGGTGGTCCTCCGCCTCTTTGGAATTCGTAAGTGAATAACGAACACATGCTATTGGGTTAATATTCCTTGCATTGTTATTTCTGCTAATAGGGTGACGGGTACCGACTATCATTACAACCACCCTGTCTTACCGATTGTTTTCATACCTGTTGTACCTGTCATGTCACGGCTGTATATCACACCATAAATATTACAAGCTACTATATGAAAAGCAAAATACATCGCTCCCTTAACGCACTGCTTTGACTTTTCTGTTTGCATATGAATTGATGAGTTTTAGGCACACAACCTAATGAAGTGTGTTTTTTGTTTTTTGCGCGTGGTTGTAGTCTGAGTCCTTGCAAAATCGTGAGCATTTCTGGAGATGTTTAAGTATAAAGCAACCAAGGTTGGATTGTTATGTGTGCAGCCTCAGTATCAAAGCCGGCAGTCATAACTTTTTCGGAACAGTGAGTTTAATACAGGCATGGTGCCGATGTTTAACGGAGCTAGAAATTCAAGCCATCACCAACGCCGGTAATGTAGATACCAATGTCGCGGATGACGGTCTCGTGTTTGATTATCGCCAAGACGCTTATAGCTTTGAAACCGCCCCAACCTCGCGGCATGAGCAGGTGTCCTTTCGGTACCTTAAGTGTGAACGATCAATGCCAAGGTTAGTCATTCTGTGACTGATTCCTAGGGGGGTGGGGGGCTATTTGATCAGATGTAGAACCAGTTAAAATCAGAGTAGAGAATAATTTGCCACAAAACTTATTTTTCGAATCCAGATCTGCCTACAATCGAAAGTTGTCCATCCGATATCGCTGTTACGGTCGACAGTAATACTCAAATGACAACAGCAAGCTTTACCAAACCTACAAGTACTTACCCTTTACAGACTAACGTCATGCCTGGTGAGTACTTTGTGATTTCATAGCAAGCATTGACACAATGAGTGATTTGTACTGTGCGATTTCATACTGACGAATGACAACGTGCATTACTAGCACAGTGCGATATAACACAGAATAATGCCATTGTGCGTCGCACGTACTACATGATATCATGCAAAATAATGACAATGTGCATGGCTAGTAATGTGTAATATCTTACTAAGTAATGACATTGTGCATGAGAAGAAATGCGGAAGGAGCTATCTTGTAATGTCGCGCCAACTTATTGTACTGTAGCACCATTACAGTGTTGTACTATGACATTGGGTTCTATTGTTAGCGAAGCTTTACGGACAACCTGTTGATTTAAGATCAATTCACTTTGCCCTAATGTTGTTGGCTACCAAATCAAATCAAATAAGCTCCCTCTAATGTTCGTTTTGTCCTTGATAACAGGTGATCTTCTTGATCCGGGTACCACAGTGGTGGTATACAACGCTTATGACAATTTCGGACACAGAAGTGATTGAAAGTTTAAACATCTTCGCCAGACGTAAGTTTTTTGTGAAGTTGTGTGTGTGTGTGTGTGTGTGTGTGTGGTGCGTGTGTGTTTGTGTGTGTGTGTGTGTGTGTGTGTGTGTGTGTGTGTGTGTGTGAGAGTGTGCGTTAAAGGAGGGGTGTAGGGATGGGGTGGGATATGATTGTTGGAAAAGTGCGTGGTTGATACGTGGGAAAACTAGTTTCCAAGTCGCTACGGCGTTATGTATATTTGATTCTAAGAACAGGTTAATATAATAATATATATAACCAGGGTGGTTAACGAAATATAGCCACGACCAAATTGATGTCGTGTGGCCCATACAGAATACAAATTCCACTTAAAAATAGTGCTAAGACTATGATCAGTTATCATAAATTTCTATTTAAAAAATATCCACATTATTGCCTACTGTTGACCTCTACCTAACAATAATTTGATCAAAGTCATTTGCTTGGAGGTTTGTTCCAGTGGTAAATCAAGTGGCAACAAACATTTATCCCATAATGACCATGACTCCTTCTATGGGATATTATGGTAGAAATGATACTGCTTGGTTTACTAATGTTGTTCTTCTTACTGTGTTGTTTAGTGGGTGGGTGTGAAGACCCAGATGACCCAATTACTGGAAGTTCAGTCTGTACCTCGGGTGACGTATACAGCTCTTGCATGCCTAAATGCGGGAGCGGCTATGATTTTGTATGGCCATCTCCTAATATGTTTACATGTGGAGCACTTGGGCGGTATGATCACCTTGATGTGGAGAATACGTTTTACGTATCCACCGTGTGGCAGTGAGTTTACCATTCAAACAGCCTTTTATTCCACAGTCGTGTACAAACAATTTATAACACTCATCCAAACGTCATGATTTTTCTTCAGAAGCGGAATGTTCCAAAACAATATTAAGAATGAGCTGGGAATACCATGTCGCCTCGCTTCAAGCCTCAGTTCAAATCGCATTGGTCCAAAATTATCTAGGGCCCATTTTACAAACCATATTTTCCGATTACACGCTTGAGGTTGCTATTACTGCGGAGAGAAACACTGGTGTCAGTATAAAAGCACCTGGCGTGCCATGTGATAGGTTAGTATTTACCTGTTGATGTTCAGTGCCTCACACAATGTGATAATAGATTTGATTCAAACAGCCCCGTTCGTTTCAATGTGGCTCTGTTGATTTCACGTCATCCTTTGCCAACAGGCATGATTGGGTACCAGATTGTCCAGATATTGAAAACACCGAGGGGTACATTGCTTACCTATTGTTCACAGCTAAACGTTTTAGAAGTAAGTTGACCATTTATTAACCAACTTACTTAATTTCTTTATCCAGATTACGTTCAAAGCAAAGATATTGATTGTGTAGACATTATGTTGTTATCATGGGACATTGTTCTTATCAGAATGTCCTATGAGGTGATCAGATCCAGAATGTGGAAGTCAATTGCGAGGTGGAATGCACTGCTCCGTATGCACCTAATGGGGATTGCTGTGGTAGAAAGCCTTGTTCAGTGTTGTCGCTAAGAAAGGGACGGTGAAACAATTTACACGCAGATATACCACCACGGAAACGCTAACATACTATAAGTGTATAACTATATATATATGTATATATATACTTCATGATATGGGACGTTATGACATATGTGTATATTCTATGTGGTTGTGACTTGAATGGGGTGAGGAACCAGTTTAGTTCGTTTAATATATATACGGCATGCTCCTGAGTCCACTGATTGTCTGATTATACAATATTTATATATATATATATATATATATATATATATATATATATATATATATATATTTATATATATATAGTATATATATATATATATATCTATATATATATATATATATATATATATATATATATATATATATATATATATATATATACTTATATATACATTTACATATATATTTATATATATGTATTATATATATATATATATATATCTTTTTTGTATATATATATATATATAAACGTATATATATATATTTTTGTATATATATATATCATATATATACGTATATGAAAATACATTTATAAATATATATATATATATATATATATCTCTATATATATATATATCTCTATATATATATATATATATATATATATATATATATATAATATACCGTATCGATTTTAGTGGAATGTCCCAAAGGAACATATTATGATACACCAACCACCAGCTGCTTGTACTGTGCTCGTGGAACGTACCAAGACCTGCCTGGACAGTATAGCTGTAAAGTCTGTCAAACAGGCTTCACAACGAAAAGTGTCGGGGCCGATGAAGTGGGCCTTTGCATGCGTAAGTAAAACTTATGTTATCGTGGTAATAGACAAAATCAAGCATTGGAATGGCTTGGAAAATGCCCATATACTCTTAGTCAACCGATGTATTTGTCATCTTCGTTTAATCCCTATGCTTTCAGCCAACTGTACCGCCGGATACCGCTTCGATGGATCTACGTGTGTGCCTTGTGGTTACGGGCAATACCAAGAATATAATGGACAGGACCATTGCCACATGTGCCCGCCTAATTATACAACGGCCACAACGACTACATCAAGTCCTTACGATTGCTTTGGTAAATATATAATTAAGTTGCTAATTTATGATTCATGACAATCCATCCGGCAACATGGCGCACACCAGTTGACGAAGTTTAACCATTAACACAATAGACAACCCTGCCCTGCCACAGTCAAAAACTCGTCACTGCTAAGTTGGTCATCAAGTATACTGTTTCGTTGCAGCAATATGTGATAATGGTTACCAAATGGTGCCGCCGTCGATAATTTGCACGCCTTGTCCTGTTGGTGCATACCGCGGGACCAATATGACTCGCTGCATACGATGTCCACTAGATACCTCTACCGTAGGTGTCGCCTCAATCGATATCAGCCACTGTAATGTCAGTAAGTACCGTGATTTATATCAAAAGCAAAGTAATCACACAAACTTCAACTATATCATCAACGTCCAAATATATCAATATGTTCAGTCATGAAAGACTTTGCTAGTCATGTTTGTATTTGTAATGACATTTGTTTCACCAAAATCATTCATCCCCCCTTATTTGTACACAGCTAAGTGTTCACCTGGAAGACAGCTGGTCAGCGCTGGTACTTGTGAGCATTGTCCGCTGGACACTTATAGAGAAGAGAACATGGATCGATGTGAGCCGTGTGTGAACATGACCAGGACAATGAACGTCGGTGCTGACAGAGCATCAAACTGCAGCGGTAAGCAGAAAAAGTCACAACAACGTAAACTGCCTGGTTAGAGTTCTATGTCAGAAGTCTTCTTGGCCATACGTATATGAACTTGTTCCAAACAAACCTTGTGTAACCGATCATTTACCTATTTTGTAATATTATTCTGTGTGTTGATAAACATTAATCCCCTAGGTCACAAAGTGAAATACAGCCTGTGTACATATGTGCTTCTCAAAGCCCATTAGATGATGAAATCAATATTTCTGTTCTTGTCATTTGCAGAGACTTGCGAGGTCGGGTACTATCTATTGCCCAAAGATAAATGTCAAGAGTGTCCAATAGGAACGTATAAGGTAATTCTCTGAATACCATAAGTGCAAATGTTTGTGGCACTCTCTCCCTCGTACTCTCAGTTTGAAAACTTAGTGGTTTTGAGATAACGGATAGCGCTGTATAATTATTATCTTGTTTTCAAAGGAGAGCAATCAATCGTTTGCTCGAGAATATGAGAGCTGTTCTAAAGCAATACTACAAGAGAATTGGCATCGACAAGACCAAACCAGTGTCTCGATTGTAAGTTATAATGACGTAATATATTCCCATTTCCCCTTCCGTATTGCATGTATTACAATATGAGAATACAGTCGTCTATTAATATGTAATGCAACGATACATATGGGACGTTCCCACGTTGGGTGTAAAATGTACAATTCAGTCATTTCGCCTATGATATCTTGATTTTGAACTGATGGAAGGTATATGGATAAAGGAACCTACAAATGAGTGAAAGATGCCACATATCCGCTCCATTAATCCAACCAGTGTGCTACATTTGGTTGTTTTGGGTACAGTTAATACCAGTGTTGTCGTCAAGTTATGCATTGAAAGTGGAATAGCTAAATGGAGACCCGACTATGGTGTTAAGATTCTGCGGATGGAAGTTTTCCCTACTTTAATAATGATGGCGGTAAGCTCCAAAAAGCTTATCTTAGTAGTATTTAATTATACATGATTCATATGTAAATAATCTCTGACTTATTTTATTGCATTTGTAATTGTGATTTGATTTCGTGATTACTCACTCTCACGTATTCATTTTGCTTATCTGTTCATGTTGGTAGATACAAACATGGATCGATTCCAATGCAGCTGTTGCGGAATTTTCATCCGCAGCCTTCGTGGAAGAAGCATCGTGTAGGTACCTGTATACACCATGTTGCCAATGTTTGTATCGCTATATAGCTGACGCCATACGCATCTGGATACAACATGCAAATGCGAAGATTTTACATAGATTTTTGTCCCTATTATATCACTCGTACCTTTAAGCCTACGAATTATAAATTTCACAACATTGCATAGCTTTGAATCGTGTATTGTGCTTGCAGACCCGACACGTATGTCACATTCGAAGCGGTATTTAACAACACGAATGAAGATCCAAAGACCGTTCTGAACCGGGAATTACAAATGCTAGCTGCTGGTGGTCGTTCTTTGGGCGCAAGTGACTTAATCCTGTGTCGCAATCAAACAGAATTCATCCTTAGTTTAGGTTACCAGAAATGATCATTTAAAAAGAATCCCGTTTCCACTACTGAGTTGATGTTAATTTTTTCATATTCGATTCTTGATAATACAACAGTCATTGCCTTTACAAACTGTTTACACAACTCTTACGCTTAGTTTTGTTGGAACATTTCTAATGATATTGACAGATAACTTTATTGGTCTATCACTAGGTGCCGATTGCCCTAGCGGCCACATGTACCATGAGCGGACTGGCGTTTGTATGTGTTGCCCAAAGGATTACTACCAACCGGAAGACTTATTGTATCAATGTGTATCTTACCCCGATGGTTACATCACTGAGGGGGATGGGGAATACGGACCGGTCGAACGTGTGTGTCATGGTATACTACTTTGTTTGTAATACACACATCCATATTTGGCTTAGAAATATGACAACCTATGATGACATAATTATGCCATGCATGTCCCTGGGGTATCTCTGCAGATATGTGTCACGACTTTTGCCACAACGGCGGGACTATCGAAGAACAGATCCCGAGATGCAGATGTTCTCGTGAATTCGATGGTACCAGATGTGAAAGCTATCTAGGTATTTTGATACCACACATCATTAATTAAAACCTACTTATGGAATTTGATTTTACAAGGACCAGAGTTAATCTGGGTATTAAGTGGGATAGACGATTACCATTGTAAACTGAGTCTGTAATGACTTTCAGCACAAGAACGTGATGATTTGATTGCCTTGTGGGTAGCCATGCCTATTGGAGTGCTGTTCATACTACTGTGGTGTGTTGTCTGGGTTGGTGTAAAGCATCCAGGTAAAGCCTTAAGCAAGGACTAGAACGCAAAACAAAATCACCCTTTGGTTTCTACAGCAGCATAACGAAGCAAGACGCCGTCGCATTCAACCAATTGGAGATTGACGAATGTTTTTCCTTTGCAGGAGGCCACGTGTGCCTGCAGTAAAACATGTAGAACCACCCGCCGAACCCAAAGTTCTCCACCACCACCACCACGACATTATCCAAGATGTGCCGATTCCAGTGCCTGTGCCGATAGCCCCTATGCCCCAAACGATGGGAAACCCCGCAGTCGTTTTTCATGTTGACGAGGCTCCCGCTTCCGCCGCTTACCTCACTTATGGCGATCAAAATGAATTCTTTTCAGAATTCTAATTATGTAAATAACACACTGACTTACAATAACTCACCTGTTTACAAGTGCATTTCCGCCGGGTATGTGTGTCGATATATGTGTATTTTCGCGTGATTTTCAGAGCGTCATACAAGACACGTTAAATTCCTTGCATGGTGTGCATATATAAAAATATATATAAACACACACACATATAAATATACACATATATATGCTATTTATAGATAGCGGCTCGGCGCTCGGAAGCTTGGCATCGGAAACCGTGTGTATATATATATATATGTGTGCGTGTATGCGTGTTTGTGTATATATACCCGCTTTGATTGCACGGGGACATCCAGTTGACACTGTCGCTGAGACATAAAGACAGTATAAACACGGATCGAGAAGAGCAGGTAACGCGCACTATTATAAGCTGCCACTTAGATGTTCTGACATGACCCCTTTGCCAAGTCAATATTGAGTCTACGAAAGTGATAAATGTCACTGGTCGATTACGTAATGTTTAGCCTGTTTTGACATGACCCCCTACCCAAAGACAATACGAACCCAGCCAAGGCCTCTGGTCGATTACGTAAGGTTTGGCCTACTTAGACACGAACTGCACATAGCCTGCTGCTAAGCTGCTGCAGTAGAAAACATTCAAACTAAACGTCCTTTTTACTGTTTTCTTTTACTGTGAATGCTTAAAATACTGTTACAGTCATTATCACGAGGCCAAGTTCTAATTACTGACAAAATTTCATGTCCGTAAATACAGCCGTTTCAGAGATATCAGCGAGGAGAGAACTCGTAGCAAAAATCGCGATAGGTACTCTAAAATATATGTCATTATACAAAGTACAAAAGGTGAAAACAAGTATTTTTTTTCGCCTATTCCATGCTACGATAATTGCTTGTTACAACCATATAACTCATATGTTCGTAACTGCAGTAGTTACGGAGGAGATAGTTACAGAAAATGGGGAAAAAATCGACGAAAAATCGATCCCATAAGCCTCCAACACTGCGCATGCGCGTCAAACTGGATCGCCAGTTGTGTCTCAACTTGATCTATCATTCCCCAAAATTTCATGTTGATATGTTTAACCGTTCCGGAGAAAAGCCTGAAAAACCTTGACTGGAGAAAAAAAAAAAAAAAATTCTGGCTAAACCAATAATAGATAACTATATGGATAGAATAGAATATCTTTATGTATATATGTATCTATATATATATTCTATATATGTTATATATATCTATATATGTATGTATATATATCTATTATATATATTATGTATATCTATATATATATCTATATCTATGTATATATATATATATATATATATATATCTATATATCTATCTATATATATCTATATATATATATATCTATATATATTTATATCTATCTATTATATATATATATATAATATATATAGAGATATATATATCTATATATATATATATGTATATATATAGATATATATATTATTATATATATATATATATATACTCTATCTACGTATATACATACACACTTATAAATCTTCACATATATATGCTATTTATAGATAGCTGCTCGGCGCTCGGAAGCTTGGCATCGGAACCGTGTGTATACATAATATATATATATACATATATATATTATATATATATATATATTATATATATATATATATATATATATCGCTCTATATTCTATATATATAAATACTTCTTCACATATATATATACTATATATATATATATATATATGTGCGTGTATGCGTGTTTGTGTATATATACCCGCTTTGATTGCACCGGGACATCCAGTGCACACTGTACCCCCCAACCCAAGTCAATGCAAACCCAGCCAAGGCTCTGGTCGATTACGTAAGGTTTGGCCTACTTAAACACGAACTGCTGTTAGCCTGCCGCTAAGCTGCTGCAGTAGAAAACCTTGAAACTAATCGTCCTTTTTACTGTTTTTTTGTTACTGTGAATGCTAAAATACTGTTACAATCATTATCACGAGGCCCAGTTCTAAATACTGACAAAATTTCATGTCCGTAAATACAGCCGTTTCAGAGATATCAGCGAGGAGAGAACTCGTAGCAAAAATCGCGATAGGTACTCTAAAATATATGTCATTATACAAAGTACAAAAGGTAAAAACAAGTAGTATTTTTTTCGCCTATTCCATGCTACGATAATTGCTTGTTACAACCATATAACTCATATGTTCGTAACTGCAGTAGTTATGGAGGAGATAGTTACAGAAAATGGGGGAAAAAATCGACGAAAAATCGATCCCATAAGCCTCCAACACTGCGCATGCGCGTCAAATTGGATCGCCAGTTGTGTCTCAACTTGATCTATCATTCCCCAAAATTTCATGTTGATATGTTTTAACCGTTCCGGAGAATAGCCCGAAAACCTTGACTGGAGAAAAAAAAAAAAAAAAAAAAAATCTTGCTAAACCTGCTAAACCAATATAGATGTATGTATATATATATATATATCTCTATATCTATATCTATGTATATGTATATATGTATGTATATATATATAGGTGTATATATATATGTGTATATATATATATATCATATACAGCTATGTATCTATATATGTCTATATCCTCTATTCTCTCTATATATCTATATCTCTCTATATATATATTATTATATATATTTATATCTATATATATATATATACGTATATAAACACACACACTTATAAATATTCACATATATATGCTATTTATAGATAGCTGCTCGGCGCTCGGAAGCTTGGCATCGGAAACCGTGTGTATACTTACATACATATATATATATATATATATATATATATATATATATATATATATATATATATATATATATATATATATATATATATATATATATATATATATATATATATATATATGTGTGCGTGTATGCGTGTTTGCGTATATATACCCGCTTTGATTGCACCGGGACATCCAGTGCACACTGTCGCTGAGACATAAAGACAGTATATACACGGACCGATAATAGCTGGTAACGCGCACTATTATAAGATCACAAGCTGCTGCCGCTTAGATGTTTTGACATGACCCCTTAACCAAGTCAATACACCGCGAAAGCGCGATGAATGCTGCCGCTGATTGATTACGTAAGGTTTGGCCTGTTTTGACATGACCCCCTACCCAAGTCGATGCAAACCCAGCCAAGGCTCTGGTCGATTACGTAAGGTTTGGCCTACTTAAACACGAACTGCTGTTAGCCTGCCGCTAAGCTGCTGCAGTAGAAAACCTTGAAACTAATCGTCCTTTTTACTGTTTTTTGTTACTGTGAATGCTAAAAATACTGTTACAATCATTATCACGAGGCCAAGTTCTAAATACTGACAAAATTTCATGTCCGTAAATACAGCCGTTTCAGAGATATCAGCGAGGAGAGAACTCGTAGCAAAAATCGCGATAGGTACTCTAAAATATATGTCATTATACAAAGTACAAAAGGTAAAAACAAGTATTTTTTTCGCCTATTCCATGCTACGATAATTGCTTGTTACAACCATATAACTCATATGTTCGTAACTGCAGTAGTTATGGAGGAGATAGTTACAGAAAATGGGGGAAAAAATCGACGAAAAATCGATCCCATAAGCCTCCAACACTGCGCATGCGCGTCAAATTGGATCGCCAGTTGTGTCTCAACTTGATCTATCATTCCCCAAAATTTCATGTTGATATGTTTAACCGTTCCGGAGAATAGCCCGAAAAACCTTGACTGGAGAAAAAAAAAAAAAAAAAAAAAAAAAAAAAAAATACTGGCTAAACCAATATGTCTTCCAACTATCGTTGGAAGACATAACAAGGTTGATCTGTAGAATTTAATGAAGCTATACGCAACACGAATCATGGTCTACAACAATAACATGCATATACTTTATACGAGTTTTCCATATGATCATTCTGACACCGTACACAGCTTAGAAAGAAACAAAACTTGATAGCATTATTGGAATTTCTTTGATTTTTGCTTTCGCTAAATGAATCTTATTTTGAACGTTGCATTGCATTAATTGTTACGCATTATAACCCATTAACCAAGGTGTGCTATGTCTTTGTCTTTATAAGATGGTCATTTATATTAACGTTACATATATTACCAAGACACTGATAACTTTTATCAGTTCAATTAACTAAATGTTTGGTTGGGATGTAAAATACTTAATAAAATAATTCGCTCACACAAGACAAACCGATTGTGTTCACATTCTTCCATAACACTATGACTTACCATCAGCACAACGGGAAATGAGTCATTGAGAAGATGTATTGTTTTTGTAATTGGACGACAAGATGTGTATGGTCAGGCCAGAGAGGGTGTATGGTCAGGCCAGAGAGAATGTACGGTCAGGAGAGATAATTGTTCAGGCAAGACTTCTCTGCTCATGTTTCCCGGAATGACGGAAGACTCACCTCGGAATGAGGGAAAATTGAACTTGGATAAGATAAGACTGACTTCGAGATTAGGGAAGATTGACCTCTAGATTAGGGAAGGCTGACCTCGGGGCAAGGGAGAGCCGATCTCATGATTACGGAAGACTAACCTCAGGATGAGGGACGTCTGACTTTGGGATGGGGGAAGGCTGACCACTATCAATTCAACGAGGAAAGGTTGACCACTAGATCAAGGAAGGCTGACCTCGTGATAAGATAAGGCTGAGTTAGAGATAAAGGGAAGACTGACCTCTGGATGAGGTAAGGTTGACCTCGGGATGATGGAGGGCCAACCTCTGGATAAAGTAGGGTCGACCTGGTGATTAGGGAAAACTGACTTCTAGATAAAAGTAGACAGTCATCTGGAAAGAGTATCCGCAGGATGAGGAAAGACTAACCTCGGAATAAGGGAAGTCAGAACTCGGGATGAGATAGAGCTGGCTTCTTGATTAGGGAAGACTGACCTCGGGATGATGGAAGGCTGACCTCGGGATGAGGGAGAGCCGACCTAATGGTAAGAGAAGACAGACCTCAGGATGAGATAAGACTGACCTCGGGATGAGGAAAGTCTGACTACGGCATGAGGGAAGACTGGCCACTTATGTGACCTCGGGATGAGGAAAAACTTAAACCGGGTTTAGGAAGTGGGTGATGAGAGAACTTATGACCTTGTAGTTTGGTACTTATTTTGCGTTTGTGCGGGAAACGATGCTGGTTACACCACCGTCGTTCATGTTACCAGAAGCATCATCATCATAATCATCATCTTCATAATCATTATCATCATCAGTCAGTTTTTCCCTTTCAGACATGATGGCTCACATGCAGTGCATATCCACAACTTCCAACTTCTTCATGTGCTCTTCTTTCACTGCCCACGTCTCCGTTCCATATAGCACCACTGGTCGCACCGTCGAACTGTAGGCCTGCGCCTTTCACTTCATAGGCAATCTTCTGTCATAGATCACTCCACTCACATTCCTCTAAGCGTTTCCAGACCCTTGTAGTCTAGCGTGCACCTCTCTTCCTATCACTCCATTAAGTCCATTTTCGTGTAGTCAGCTGCCTAGGCACTTAAACGCCGGGGTTTGCTTAAGTTATTGGCAATCTACGCAGACATCAAGTTGTAGGGCTGTCTGACCTCGTGATACCAAAATCATCTCTATCTTTGCTCTGCTCATCTTCATGCCGTGTGCTGTTAGCCTATGAACCACCTGTCTACTGCATGCTAGAACTGCTCTGCTGCGTTGGCTCCAATTATAATGTCATCAGTGTAGACAACGTTCTGCCCCCTGGCCACTGTACACTGCTTGCTGATGTAGTCTAGCAGTACGATGAATATTAGAGGACTCCCTGGTGTAATCCCGCCTAAACATCAAACCTCTTTGTAGTGCCGAAGCACGTTCTCATTCAAGTACTCGGAGTTCGGTACAAAGCCATCACGATGGTTATGAGTTCCGTATAGCCGCAGGATTGATGGTATCATGCCTCTGTTGATCTTGTCGCATGCCTTTTCTATGTCTAAGAACGCCCAGTAGCTATATCGTCGTACTATGAATATCGCATCTGTTGTTTCATTTCCCTTCCTGAAACCGAACTGCTCCTCGCCCAGCTGCAGATCAACAATCTCCAGAATTCTGGCATTCAGTATTCTTTCCAAGCACTTCATCATTTGAGAGAGTAGCTTGATTCCCCTGAAGTTGCCGCATTCGTCGATGTTACCTTTGTTCTTGAAGATCGGAACCAATGTTGATTCTTGCCAGTCATCTGGGATTCGCTTATCTCTCCATATTGGTGCCAACACTCTATGAAGCCACGGGGCCCCTCTCTCCTAGAGCAAGTACCAGTGTGATCTCATCTGGTCCTGCTGTTTCATCCCTCTTCATCTGGCTTATCGCTGTCTTAACTTCTGTCCGGGTGATTTCCTCCTGAGAATCATCTACAGGTGCTGCTGTCGGTAGGTCGGCTGTAAACTGGTTCTCCTCGCTGAGCATGATGTCGTAATACTCTCGCCACCTCTCTTCTACCGCCTGACACTCCACCTGCAGATCGCCGCCGATGTTGATGATGATTGGTGAAGCAGCCTTGTCTTCCTGTGCTTTCTTTTCTTTCTTGCTAAAATAGACTGTTCGGTCAGTTCCTGGTACATGTCGTCCTGCGCTCCTTCTTTCGCGTGTGTATCTTATCTGCTTACTTGGTCGGCTTATAGTCAAGCCTTGCTCCTACAGATGGTTTCAGTTCCATTTCCTTCCTAACCACACGTTTCTATTCGATTGCTTTCTGAACGTTGTCTGTCAACCACCACTCTTCTCTATATGGAATCTTACCATACTTCGCTCTACAACACACATTCTTTTGCCGTCTGTACCAATGCATTTAAAAAATGCGCTTTCTTTAATACCTCACTTCGATATCTGTCTGCCACTGTTCCCGCCATCTTCCTATGTCGTATTCTGGTCTCGTTCGAACACAGCTCTTTCTCAGTAAAGCTCTTGAGCTTCAATGTAGCCATCCCAGGTTGGTGCTGCTGAGCCACAGTCTCACTCTGGATCACGTTCGTATCCATCACATACTTCCGCACGATGATCAAGTCGATCTGAGTTCGTCTTCCTCCGCTTTAGTAGGTGTACAACAGGCTGCTTTTTTTCTGCTACAATCCAACCATTCAGGCTGCACATCTCTAGCAGGTGCTGTCCTTCTGCGTTGCCAGAGTCTCGCCCAAATCAACCAATACACTCTTCGAAGCCGCATATGTCTGTTCCTGTGTGTCCATTTATGTCACCCAGTATCATCAGGAACTCCCCATCATTCACCATATCCGTCAGTGTCTGCAGCTCATCCCTAAACTTCTGCCTCATCTCGTCATCACATCCTGTCTAAGGAGCATATGCTGCCACCACAAACACCGACACATCCATCAGCTGCGCTCTCACTACCGTCAGTCTGTCATTCACTCTGACCACCACCGTTTTCTAAGTGTCCCCACGTAGAACTATGCCTACGCCATTCTTCTTCTCCTCTCCCCCGAGTAGTACATGCTGCAGTCTATACCAAGCTCTCTTGCTCTCTGCCCTGTCCGACGTATCTCCTACAGGCTGAGGATGACCATCCTCCTTCTCACCATCATCTCCGCCACCCCCATCCCTTTTCCTCTCAGCGTAGTTACGTTTAGTGTCGCCACTCGTATTTCATTAATTTTAGCAGGTCATTTTACTTAGCCTCTTAGGTTCGCCTTTTGAGCTATCTCACCCTACCCTAGACAAGAAATAACAGGGGATTCGACCTGGAATCCCATTGGTCCAGGGCTGACGGACCTTCTGGATGGCAAACGCTCAGGCATAGAGCTAAACAACTCTCCCACCGTTAGCAAACTGTCCTTGGCGGAACACCCATGCAGACTAACCCAATTGACCAACGTCAGGTTCTATTTATCACCTTGTCGGTCCAACAGTAAAACCAAAATTTTGTTGTCGATGCATAGAGAACTCACCACTTTTTCCACGAAATATGCATTTTCTGACGAGTTTCAGGCGATCAGTGTCGAAAGTTATTATTTAGTTCGGTTCATGATAATTCCAATTGTCTGCGGAAAAGTATATTTTCGATAACTTTCCAAGTTTACCGCGGATATTCCCTTCCGAAATACAAGCCTGGAGGACGGTATCCCAGAGTGCCCCTGCAACTATTGGTGTAAACTTCCGATGCCTCTGAATTTGTCAGTGAAAAGGCCCAGATATTACCGCTTGGTGTGTTTTAGGCCAAAATACTAATTCACAGGATACTTCTGTTGCTGAAATTCAACCTCTGTTCCGATGAATGTTTGGTGAGTTGATTTTATTAGATAAAACTTGATAAAACACGGTAACTTGGGATCATTCCGTTGAATTACGCAGGCTAGATACCGTTGGACGCCAGAACTAAGAGGGAGTGCATGCAGCACTACCTGTACTTAGTTCGAAAGAGCTAATGCAGACTGGTAAACTACAGTTGCTCTTCCAAGACATTTTCTGTTGGTGCCGAGTTTGTCATCTTCGTACATACGAGGCGAGGATTGTCGCGTACCGCATTGTGTCCATTTCTGTCCACAGATGATGTGATGCTGTTGTTCTCGAAGGAGTCATCCACCATAGTCTTTTTTCGATCCAGTCTGCTGCCACTGTTTCGCCTTTTCTATCTGGGTTAGGTCGCCTAGTCTTTGTCTATCACTAGGCGTTCCCACAAGGCAGCGGGCTCATGCAACAGGTTGAAAAGTTATAGCTTCTAGTTCAGCTAGCTTTTTAAGTCACTTTGATTCAAAAGTTTGAGTCCGGCGGGGCAATGGTACTCCCCGTCTTATAGTGGATAAAATAAAATAAGTTACACAGGGTTTTTCTTTATTGTCCAAAACAGTAAATATTAACGTTGTTTGTCCGCACACAAATTTCCACTAAGTCCAAATTTATAAGGTCCCTGTGTAGCTGACTACACTACACTTGATTGATTCGTGTCGACGTCAGAGGTGAGTGAGCCCCGAGATGATGATGAACGTCCTATTTATATCCGTCCTCATGGCGTGAGGCCAAGTGTTGTCCACTACCTCATCGATGCCTGGATATCGGTGATCGACAAAATAGCACGAATCCTCTTCATCCACACTACTAATAAAATGATAACTTCTCTTGAACGAGAGTGAAGACGAATTTCAGTAAGTGACATATATAAGATTTCCCATCACTTTCTGATATATACAACGTGTCGTTCACACAATTATCAACCGCAGCCGCTACTGTGAAAGGGAAACCATCCAGAAGGTAAGAGGGCAACCGTGACTGTACATAATATTTCTCCTCATCTAAGCCCTCATCTCTCCTAGTGATAAGCCACTCGATACATGAAAGAGGCTACATGAATAATTGGCACGTTTCCTATACTTGTAAATATCAAGCACCCTAACCCGATCATGCACTCGTTTGACAACTTACATAATACATTCTAGCAGGTAGATTTTAACTGTTACCAGAAGGTCATATACAAGGTCACCTTGTACATGTCAGACTTTACATTCGTCCCCCTCTCTCTAGTTTAAACAATATTTTTAAACTTATACACTAATTGATCGATAAAGTTATGACATGAGCTATTTTGCACATAGTGTAAACTATCCAACAATTGAAAATATTACTCCTTGAACAACATTCTGCAGCTAACTGCAACTAAGTCAAAAGATTGTTCTATCGTTAGCAATTATGTTGATAACCTCTTTGATTACAAAGGATAACCTCGACAAAACTAGTAATACCATCACCCAACATTCAATTACATATATACATAAGCGGCTAACCAGGCTACCCAAAACAAGTTATATGGAATATAGCTATTCTTCTCAGTAGAACGTTAATCAGACAACTTCACATTCGATTGGTTCGACATTAGGTGAAGTAGAATTCAACTCTTCTACACGTAAGCGTACAAGTTCGCTACGTTCGCCCTCGTTAGTGGTAACGTCAACAGACTTCTTAGCTTTAAGATGCCTTCGGTACATGAACACTGAGACCACAAATACAGCAAGCATAAGAAGTAACATAACTGTTATACCAAACATCGGAATATGAAATTCATGGAAACGAAGTGAGTCGTTGACAAAGTCATCTTGCAACAACAATGGCCTAAGCTTAACTTCTTCTAAACTCTCTAGGGGTGTTATAGCGTGGTTTTTATCGTCCAATTTATCCTGAAACATTCTTAATACAGATGATGGTTCAATGACCAATGGTAGGTTTACAGATTTAGGTAATGTAATAGTATTAATTTTCACACTAACATTAACATGACGTTCAACCATACCATTAATGCGCCATCCCTGACCTACGAGTGAGCATAACGCAGATACTTTCACGCGGTGGACACCTTCTGTCAGCGAACCTTTCATTTCATTTTCACCAGGGCACATGATGGAATATTCTTCACACCAAGTGACAATGATGTATTCGCCGTGTTGGATTTCGGTAAGCTGTGTGGTAGCTGCTGTCTTCCTCAGAGTAACACCGCAAGTACCTTGTTTGTGTCGGTCGCCTGTCAGTAGCCCACGTGCACACAACATTTGCGTATCATCATACACTGGCCCGGTACGGCACACTACTGGTTCTCGTCCTAAACAGGAATGAGGGCGAAACATGCCTCCCCCAATGGTGTCGAGTCCTACTTCTCCATTTTTTTCTAATTGTGCAGAGTATCCGGTGATGTTGTAAGGAAGAGGCCAAGTATGAATATTATAGAAGAGATATTCTGTAGAGCTGACTAAGGGAAGCTTGGCGCTGTAGATAAGAGAATCATCTTCTCCCCATATGGGTTGAATTTCCACGTGTTCATAATACCATGTCAATTCGGATACGGAACCATACCGATGACTGTCGGATCGTAAGATGTGTTGTAGTTCCTCAGGAGGAAGGAGCTCCTCAGTTAAACGTTCCAGCTCGAGGGAAGCTCGTTGACGCATATATTTATCATGCATACGTAAATACGCGTCTTTATAAAGTTCCATCATAGTCAATACACGTTCCAAATGCAACGAAGCCTCCATAGCTTGTATTTTCGCTTTATTTTCTTCAGCCACAGTAACAAGACGGTCCAGTTGCGCTGTAACATCTCCAATAAATTCTTTCAATTCAGCGATTTGTCTCCGGTTGTCTCTGACATCGTGGTAAGACTGATTTACAGCAGTAACCAAATGATTTATAAAGTGGGAAATTGCCTGCCTTTCACTTCTGGCTTGTTGTACGGCTCTTTTACATTCTTCAACGTCCTCTGCAGTAGCCGTGCCAGACAAGGACTTACTGATCTCGCCAAGTTAAATGATCCTCGTCTAGAACGGGTGCGGGGTAAGGCTTCCAAAGCCGAGATTCTGTACTCCCAAGAGGGAATACTTCCATTAGAACTAATCATATCCAGATGGTCAGAACCCATGGAGTCGCGGATCTGGGTGATCAGAGAGCGCCATTTTGATAACTTTGGGGGCCCATCCAAAGAAACCACTACATTCCACTGCGCTACCTGACCACGCAAGCCTCTTCCTCCGGTCACTAGTATTCCGTCGGGGACTCCATGGATGTCAACTGTACTGGCAGCTTGGGCCACATAGGCAGATAAGAACTTCACTACGAGAAGAATCCGTATACACAGCATATTGCTTCGACTCTTGCTTTCTTCTGAGCTGAAGCTGAAGGTGTCGAAGATAAGTGTCTCTTTCGTAAATTATAAAAAGTTTGTTGAGATGCGGTTTGCTGTTTGTCTCCGATTGATACCTTTCGTCTCTTCTTTGCTATTGACGCTCGTGGGTCACCTTGATCCCGTTCCTCTACTGTGATATGCTGTGGCGGTTTTACTGTAATTGAGGGTGTATTTATTCCTGAGGGCAGTGCGTTATCAGGGGCGGAGTTGGCGGGGCAGATAGGGACGGCTGACCTGCGTGAATTTCTGATTGGTCGAGGGCGAACTTCATCCCAGACTATATTTGGATCGACAAGTTTTATCTTGCTTCGGTTCACCACACGTGTCTTCTCGGTAGTCTGGTGGCGTATCCAGACTACTTGATCTCTAACTCGAGTCACTTGATACTGAGGGTCCCACTTTGAAGTGAGAGTGAGGGGTTCATTCGCTCGCACTATAACCGTATCCCCTATATGGATTTCGTTAGCGGTAGCACGTCTCTGAAGTCTTTCCCTGTTATGTAATCGGCTGTGTTCTGTGAGTACTTTAGCCTGTTGGAGGCATTGGCTCAAATCATCAAGTCGATTACCGAAGGTACTTGTGAGTTGGGTGGTAAGGGTCTTGGTAAAGGGCACTCGAGCACGTCTACCGTACATCATATAATAGGGCGTGTGGCCTGTGACAGTGCTGACAGCATTTCGGTATGCGAGCAGTGCGTCAGCCAGTCGGCTTTCCCATTCCGTGCTGTGGTTATTTACTAGTCTGGTCAACATTTCTTTTAACGTTCGATTCAGCCTCTCAGTCTTACCATTACTTTGTGGGTGCAGTGGGGTAGTTCGACGATGGTCAACTCCAATATCTCTCAGCCAGGTCCGGAAGTCGTTAGCATTAAATTCCTGACCCTGATCAGTAATCACAATCTCTGGAAAACCAAATCTCGGTAGGAATTGGTTGGCAAATGCATCCCATATAGATTTATTGCTCTTGTTAGGGATTGGATAAGCTTCAGCCCAACCTGAACAGTGATCTATGATGGTTAAGACATAACGATGGTCATTAACGGATCTTGAAAATGGTCCAATAAGGTCCATACCCACAATCTGAGTAGGATATACGGCAATCGGCATTGTTCCCATTGGCAATTTTTCTGCACGGTTGACGTGAGCTCTGCAAGTGGCACAGCAATTGATACATTCTTGTACTGCATTCCTCATTCCAGTCCAAACATAGGCTTCTCGTACACGATTAAGAGTCTTATGTGTGGCCATGTGACCAACTTCTTTGTGGGCACGCTGAATGATATCTTGTTGGTATGTGGGTGGGAGTACTAGACGGAGGTAAACAGCACTAGTTGGGGTAGGTTTTCTTATTGAGTATAGTACTCCCTTAAGCACAGTGTATGGGGAATCTTCATTATCTACTTCCCGGAATAATTCAGAGTATACTTTTTGTTGTTCCGTCTTTACAGTTTCCAGATCGATGCCGTCATGTAATATTGGTAGCCGTTCATCGCAGGCATCATCCAGGAAGGCATCTGGGTCAATCCATTCGTCCACATCCATGCTCGCGACTTCCGTCGAGGGACGAATGCGGGAAAGCATGTCTGCGCGTACATTATTCCTACCTTCACGGTATTTTATTGGGGCTCCGAACTCGGCAATCATAACGGCCCATCGTTGAATTTTCGTATTCTTCATTTCTTTCAAGAATAGAGATGTTAATGGTTTGTGATCCGTGTATATAGTAAATTCGGCTCCCCACAGGTAAGGCCGCAATTTTCTAAGGGAGTAGATAACCGCATATGCTTCCTTCTCTATGGTAGCCCAACGCAATTGTGAGCCGCAGAGTTGGTGTGATACGCATTGAATTACTCGTTCCGTACATTTATCATCCGTTTGGACTAGAATGGCACCAATAGCATAATCACATGCGTCAGTATACAATTTGTATGGGGCATCAATCCGTGGGTGAGCCAATACAGAAGAGGACGTCAGCAAAGCTTTTAGCTCCTCAAAACTTTCGCGCTGCTTGGGGCCAAAATCAAACTTCTCACCTTTGCGTGTCAGACGAACAAGCGGTTCTGCAACTCTAGCATAATCTTTCATGCACTGACGGTAGTATCCGGTCATTCCCAGGAAGGAGCGTACTTCTTTCACGTTTTCTGGAGGTTGTAGATGAGCAATAGCAGATACTTTTTCTGGATCCGTTTGAATGCCTTGTGCGTTGACCATATAGCCAAGCAATTTTATTTCCGCCAACCCGAATGCACACTTAGATGGTTTCAATTTAAGTCCCGATTGACGTAATCTGTCAAAAACGCTCGCTAGATGTTGTAGATGTTCTTTCTCACTTCGTGAATAAACCACTATGTCATCCAGATAGACCATCGCACAGTTCCCAATCAATCCTTCTAATACGAAATCCATCGTTCGCTGAAACACTCACTGCTGGCGCATTTGTCAGTCCAAATGGCATGCGAGTAAATTCGTATAAGCCGCGGTGGCAACGGAATGCAGTTTTAGGGATGTCTTCGTTAGCAACGGGAATTTGATGATAACCGGCATTAAGGTCAATAGAACTAAATATAACACTACCTCCGACTTGATCAAAGACGTCCTGGATAAGGGGCAGGGGATATTGATCTTTTACTGTGATGCTGTTCCGTTTCCGATAGTCTACACAGAATCTTGTTGTGCCATCTTTCTTGGGTACGAGAGTGATCGGCGAGGCCCAGGGTGACATGCTAGGTCTTATCACACCATCACGCTGCATTTCGTCTATGCAGTCATCGACAATCCGTCGTTTCGGGAGAGCTGTTCTATAGGCGGCTTTTTTGAGAGGAGGTCCAGTAGTATTGATCTTCATAGGTATAAGGTTACAGTAACCATTCGTTTCTGTCTTGTCAGAGAATACATCTTCATTTTCCTTTATCAGTTGGGAGAATATATCGTTACCAACTTTAGGCAGTGTCATTCCAACGCTTGCAAAATCACGATTACCTTCATGTCTGTGTAGTGGCCAGCAGTTACCATACCAATTCAACTCCTCTTTTGGATAGTTAATCACTCCGAATCCTTTCTGAAATGAATCATCCCCCAAAATACACTCATGGGGCATTTCAGAAACAATTAAAAAGTTCACCGGTTTTGCCTTGTCTACCATGATCTCAGTTTGTCCAAACACATGAATTTTCTCCCCGGTAAGAGAACGCACATCCGGTGCACTTTTAACAAAATTAGTTCTATTGGTTGTAGTTAGTATTTTATCAAACACGTCGCGACGTAACAATGAACATGAAGCTCCAGTATCAATGAGTGCTTTGCACCGAACTCCATGTACACTCAATGTTACCATTGCTCTGCCATCCCTCACTGACGCGACGTGCTCTGCGAGTTTTTTGGCGGTACAGGAAAACGTTTGGTTGACGGCTTATTAGGGTTGGTTGTTCTCTGTCGTACAAGGCATTGTTTCCCCATGTGACCAGGCCGTTTGCACTCAAAGCAGATGGGTTGGCCATCGGGAGTCCAGGATGGGCTGGGGCGATGCTGCCTTGCACCAGCTCCGGGGTGTACAGTGGCTCGTGGGATTGTGGAGTGTACTTCTAATTTCGCTAGTTTTGTGGACATTCGTTCCATGCGATTGCTGAGTTCTTGCATTTGATTCATTACTTGATCATTCGAGGTAGCAGCGCCTTCCATGGCCCGTCGTATCATCCCTACTTCCATCGGTTCTTCGCTTCTTCCAAGACGCTCGTATGCGTCTTTAGCGCTCGCATAGTTTGATACCCGCGCCATAGCTTCTGGTAGATTATCAACAGGACCACTTTCGAGTAAGCGTTTAACTAACCTACTGTCCTGGAGGCCGCGAGCATAGGCGCGGAGAAGGATCCTATTCTGGTCGGCATTGCGAGGGGCAGGATAGGCAGCATCTGAAGCTTCCCTAAATCTTCGATTAAAGCTTTCGGCTGTTTCGTATGATGATTGGTGAATCTGCTCCACTTCGTTGCGTAATTGGTCATTTTCGTTAATGGAGAGAAATGATACCCGCAGATGATCGCGTAGTTCTGTCCATGGCGTAGCATCTCTATCTGCTTGATTTACCAGGAAACGTTCTAGTTCTTTGCGAAAGGCTCCCGAGACACTCCCAGAAGCGACTTGTATGACAGCTCCAGCTATGTGTCCTACCAAGGGAATTGCCAGCTCTACCTCTGCAATCCATTCACGGACTGCTAATGGAGATGACCCATCACAAGTAGTCACACGGCGTGTCTGTTCCTTAATGCACTCGTGATGTCGTTTTGCGGAAGCCCTTGTTCGATTACGATACTCATCTCTTTCTTCACGTTGTGCGTGTTCTTGGATCGCTCGTGACTCTATATCTATGAGCCCTTGAGTGTATTCGCAGAATTGTGCGCATCCATGATTTCGTTGCTTGCAGTTTTTCTTCTACTTTGGTCTCGTTCGGGTCGCCAGTTGAAAAGTTATAGCTTCTAGTTCCGCTAGCTTTTCAAGTCACTTTGATTCAGAAGTTTGAGTCCGGCGGGGCAATGGTACTCCCCGTCTTATCGTGGATAAAATAAAATAAGTTACACAGGGTTTTCTTTATTGTCCAAAACAGTAAATATTAACGTCGTTTGTCCGCACACAAATTTCCACTAAGTCCAAATTTATAAGGTCCCTGTGTAGCTGACTACACTACACTTGATTGATTCGTGTCGACGTCAGAGGTGAGTGAGTTTTCAGATGATGATGAACGTCCTATTTATATCCGTCCTCATGGCGTGAGGCCAAGTGTTGTCCACTACCTCATCGATGCCTGGATATCGGTGATCGACAAAGTAGCACGAATCCTCTTCAAACACTAATAAAATGATAACTTCTCTTGAACGAGAGTGAAGACGAATTTCAGTACGTGACATATATAAGATTTCCCATCACTTTCTGATATATACAACGTATCATTCACACAATTATCAACCGCAGCTGCTACTGTGAAAGGGAAACCCTCCAGAAGGTAAGAGGGCAACCGTGACTGTACATAATATTTCTCCTCATCTAAGCCCTCATCTCTCCTAGTGATAAGCTACTCGATAAATGAAAGAGGCTACATGCACAATTGGCACGTTTCCTATACTTGTAAATATCAAGCACCCTAACCCGATCATGCACTCGTTTGACATAATACATTCTAGCAGGTAGATTTTAACTGTTACCAGAAGGTCATATACAAGGTCACCTTGTACATGTCAGACTTTACAAGGTGGTATTAGCTTACATGTTACTAGTAGCAGAATCGAGTCTGACCTGTCATATAGGTAGGGAATATTCCCACAGCAGGCTATATCGTCACGGCATGGTTGGAGCCTTGAGTCGTGATGGCAGCCCTCAATCTACCCTGAGGTGATTTAACTAAACATTATTATGTAAATAGTACTTGTATTACTCACTCCAGATATAGATGAACGTTGGTCGTCTCCCTTTCCCTGCATGCCGGACAATACCGTTGCATTCTAACCAAGCCGTTAGACGCTCAGCGCAAGCTTTTCTGAATGTTATAGTTTCGACATTGTTATTTCGAGCCAAGTAGTGTTATTCAAATTGTTTCACAGCGATAATTTGACTGTAAATGGTTTTGCCTTCAGATATCACAGTACCTCGGAGGACCCAAGTACAGTGAGGTGTAGACAAGATAACACAATGAATCATATGTACTCGAGTAGCAATACACGAGATAAACAGAACGCACAAACAAAAATCACATAATAATTATGTGATTACAAGAACAGGTATACAATGCTATACAAATAAACGCTATACAATGCTAGATGTACGAGAAAGGAATTCAGATGTAAGAACAGCGAAAAACAAATAACCAGGAAGGCTAGCCAAGGGAACCGGTCAAAAGTAGGGAGGAGAGAGAATGGAAAGAGGGATAAGTTAACAGATAACGTGGCGCGAATGACAGAACAAAATAACAAACGACAAAAAGATACTAATTTCAAAACCAAGTAGAAGTGCATGCGGTTGCGACCAGTGAGAATCTTGTATCAACGAGCATGAGTTGTATTTCTCAACGAATGTCCAGCCGGAACTCAGCATCCAATTCCACGGCCAAATCCTTCTGTTTTATTACCCCGATTATTCTAGCTGCAAAGCGGCGACCAGGTCGGATTACTTTAGCTAGATGAATCAATACACCAAGCAGCGACTGTAATGAACGGAGAGAGGCATATTGCTTGCTTAGCCACTTCAGGAGTTCAGTTTTAGCAGCTCACAATTTGTGAGCTGGAATACGCATAACCATGTCAACAGTATCAATCTCTATGCCTAAAAATACCATGCGGGTTGCAGGTGGGCAACATTTATCAAAGTTCAGTTGTAGTCCCAAATTATCTCTAATCATCACAATTAACTTGTGATAAGCGTCAGCGGCTGCGCTTGTGTTATGACACAACCAAAATCATTCAGATAGTTAATTAGGTCCTAGCCGTGTAAGGCTTGGTAGAGAAAGGCGACTGCACACAACATGCGCTGGCAATTTAACGCAGCAGAAAGAAGGCTGAAAGAAAAGGTGATATATATAAAGAGAAGTCCCCTCCAAGAGATGCTTGTATAATAAATGTCCGCAGGGTCAATAAACAGTTGTTTGTAGGCCCTTGATAGGTCACATTCAAAGAGCATACAGCCCTTACCATGTAAATGTACCTGTCATACTAAATCATCAACTGTGGGGTATGTGCGATGAAAGTTGTCAATTAAGTGCGAGTTCTTTGGTATGCCATCATTAACAGAGCGTGTAGGCGGATAACTCAAATCCACTACCACACAGCGGCCTGCTGAGGCATTCTTTTCTACAGTTTGAAGAGGAGAAACCGTTAAAATAGAAGATAATGGGTTATACCCCCTTCACATACACGGATTTTTCTTACGAATCCTTACGTATGACACAAATCGTAAAAGTACACGAATCCTTACTATTTGGCCACTTTTATGAGCGATTTAAGAGTGGTAACGAGTAATTAAGAGCCATTCACGGTTTATTACGAGTTATTACGATGTATTTAATGGCAAACATCTACGATTTGTTCCGAATAACGACGGATAAATACGAGCAAGTTACGACATTGTACGGGCTTTTTATGGATTGTTACGAGTATATTACGGAATGCTACGTTTCATCTACGCTTTTAAGTGTAAATTACGACCTGTTAACGTGTTGTTACGAATAGTTGCGAGTTAGTTACGAGTATTTACGAGTCCTTATGTTGTTGGCCAAAAAAAATGTGCAATTCTCTATGTATCATCATTCGACAACTGACATCCAGTGAGACAACATGACATATGAGAGAAACAGATTGCAGTTATATCAACGATTTCTACAATTGCTCCTTCTACTAGCTTAGAGGAAAGAGGAAGATGCATAGCAGCAAATAGATATTCCTCGGCCGAGGCGGAGCTCGCAGAAGATTTTGGTGCAGGACCTGGCTGGTCCGCAGGACCTGGCTGGCACGCAGGACCCTCTTTTGGCAGTATGATCATCTCCTGCATGAGCTGAATCGAGAAGACTCTGCTGGCTACAAGAACTTTCTAAGAGTTGATGCTGACAAATTGTTAACGAGACATTTACGGATTCTTTCGAGTAGTTTACGGAAGGCTACGTGTTGTTGTGACCGGTTTACGATACTTACGGATGGTTACAAGCTATTAACGAGTTATTTACGGAAAATGTAATCCGTAAACAATCGCAAGAAAATCTTTGACATGTCAAAAAATTTACCTCTCTTCTCACGGATGTGACGAGCTATCAACCACCAAAACCAGAACCGAAACCCCCAAGCCTACCCCAAGTCGGTACATTGGACCCTGGCCTACTCTAGTTGGGCGGGATCCTGTCTACATGGAATAGGAGACAGGACAAGCAAATAGATCGTTTGGGGCAGACCAAAGAAACCAGTGGGAGAGGCCTTGTAGGCTAAAGGGCAAACAAATCGATCGCTTGCGGCAGACCAAAGAACCCATTGGGAGAGGCTTTGTAGACTTTAGGGCAGACTAGGCTTTGTAGGCTATAAAGCAGAAAAATATATCGCTTGGGGCAGACCAAAGTAACCATTGGTAGAGGCTTTGTACGCTATAGGGCGGAGGGCAGACCAATGTATCGCTTGCTTGGTGTAGACCAGTGGATATGTGGTGCAGACCAGTGGATTGCTTAGTGCAGACCAGTGGATTGCTTGGTGCAGACCAATAGATCGCTTGGTGTAGCCCAGTGGATCGCTTGCTAGGGCAAACTAATGGTTGCTTGCTTGGTGTAGTCCAGTGGCTTGGTGGTGCAGACCAGTAGTTCGATTGGTGTAGACCAGTGGGCCGTTCCTTTTGTTCCAATATCCTATGCCACAAACTCCTTTCCTCTTTTGCACTTGCGACATTCCTGCAAGACCTGGGTTGCAATTGCATAGCGTATACACCACATCAAACATCGATTGTCTTTGTTTTCGATATTCAATATGGCCTTGTTGTGGAGTAGTTTCTCTGACAGTTGGATTGTTATGTAGTCTGGTTTCTCACGTGGTGGTGCTGGTTCTTTCGGTTCGTAGTCGAGTGTATGTAGGGCGCAGCGATCGCTCTTGCTACAGTGGTCAAAGGCGCCACATTTGCAGTTCCATTCTGTGGGGTTAGGGAAGAGTATGGTCCGTATGGTTAGTATATGGTATCGCTCTTCTTCGCCGCAGGATTTGCTGCAGTCGTGGTGTCTTTCGACTTCTGGTATATCATCCTTGGGATGCAACACATCCAGCCGAGACTGTTGTTTGTCGTGGAGATCTCTACGTACCTCTTGCGAAAGGCGTGGTGGAAAATCATTTGGTATAGCTCACAGACCTGGCTGGGAAAATCAACAAGGTGCACTACAGTGGATAGAGTAGAGAACATCGCACTCTTCCTGGTACAGAAACAAGTTGGGTGGGTATTTGGGGGCCTGGTCGTGTCATTCTTGGTCGACCTTTTTTGATCTCATCTTGGAAGATTTTGGAAAAGATTTTCTTGCCTATCGGGTAGGTCTTTCAGGCTTTTCTTTCTCTCTTGCCGACCTTGATGCCTTCCAATAGGTTGGGGAGCTCCCGATTGTGTACAAAGAACTTCTTGGTTTGTGGCGTTGGGGTGTACGTCTCTTCTCCATTTCGGATGCGAGTGTATCTTTGAGTCCCTATCAGTATTGCCTCTTGGCCTCTCGTTGCCCTACTGCTACAGATGTCTTGGTATGCTTTCTTCGATAGTGTGCTCTTGGCAGACATGGTATTCTATAGTGGTCCCATTTGTTCAACACGTTGCTCCCACAGTACAAGTTGGTACCATGTAGGTTTTCAGCCTTGTTTCGACCTTTGGTAGCTCTGCCTATGAATACAAGACTGTATCCTACTGTTGGTTGCTCTGTTGTATGGAAAAAAGTAGCTCTGTGTACAAACCTATATGTGTGTATGTCGGCCGCTGTCTTTGTGGCGTTGGGGATTCCCCTGGCTGTGGGGATTTCCCTGTTGGCTGGTGGTGGTGTTGTATGTGATTCGGTAGCCTAGCAGCGAGTTGGATATATCTATATATATTTTGTGGCGCATGTAGAAAGCGCAGATCGGGCCAGAACCCTCTCCTAGGGTGGTCCCAAAACCGTCCCCCAGAACCCTCAGTGCATGTTCTGACCGGGTGCGTGGGTGGTTTGTGATCCATAGTTGCGGCCATCGGGGTATCGACGTCTACAAGACTTGGCCCTGTGCTGTTCTTCAACCCCAGCTTTAAAACATTCTTTGCAAATATGCTGGAATTTGCATATTTGTCCCATTGGGCAGCCGTTGTGGTCGAAATTCCATTGATAACATATTTGTTCTGAGGGTCGAAAAGTAGTGGATGTCGGAAAAGATATTAAATAGGATGGCTGAAGCATTTCGTCTTCAACGAGGAAAGGGAGTCGAACCACAGCCGATGCGTGCCCTCTTTGGGCTCTTTAAGGGCCGTGCCATAAATAGATCGCACGGTGGGCCACTGGTAGGACATCGCCATTACCATTATTTCATGGAGATGCTGAAGACGGGCGTACATTTCTGCTGGTGGCAAGCCAGACATAATAATTCTCGTTTGACCAAGGACAAACTCGGCCATTGAGCGTTGCTCGAAAGATACTTCTGACACGCCCACTCGATGGACGAATTGTTCGGGAGATATTTTTTTTGCTTACTTGATGTAGGCAGGAACAAGCTATCAGCGCTGTGTTCAGGGTGTAGATGGCAGTACAAATTGGTTGTGCGTTGTATTGAGATAGGAGGCATGAGGTCCGCTGGGCGGTGGAAGGAGAGGTTCTGAAGTTCTGAAGTTGGCCGTCGATGGAATGTTACAACCGTTATGTTGTGACGGCATTGCCGAGCATAACGGCTGTCTTTCCTGACGAATGTGCGACGAGGGGACGTGAGTGGAATAAAACGGTGTGCTTGACTGAGGTGGAAGAGGGGTGTCCAACCGAGGTGTTGGCAGAGGTGTCGTCTCTGACTGGTGGGCAGAATTAATGAGATTGTCCATTCCTTGTGTGTCCTTGTAGCGGCAATTTGGTGTCAGAGTTTATTAAGTTTGAGTCTCTTAGCCATCTTGTTTTCTTCGTGCTGACGGTGACGTAGCTCGCTTAATAAAGCCTACTCTTCATCAGAATCCGCCGGGGAAGCATGGCGCTCGACGAGTGTAATGGGTGTGAAGTTAGCCGCAGACGTGGAAGCCCGCGGAGAAGCAGGAAGGATGAGCCCTGCACTAAATTTGATGTCGCCATGGTGGTAGAAGGCATGGACGTAGAGAATGTGGTAGAAGTAAGAGTTACTGAGGGCGTCGAAGCCATGTCTGCTGAAAGTTCTTTCCCCATGGTTTTTGTGTCCGAGCAGAAGAAATCCACACGAAGTACAGGTTGTGGCAGAAGCCATGCAAAACGAGCGCGCTGTAAGAAGGCTGGAATCCGAGTAAGGTGACCAGAGAGAGAGGGAGCTGGGAAGGTAGAGGGATAGAGAGGCACAGGAAATGACGTCACAACTGACCAGCCGATAACAGTGGCGCCGAGCTGACGCGAGAGCGGGGGACGGGGCTAATTACACACTATTACTACCCAATAGTTAAACATTTAATTTGAGAATTGGCCTTCCTCTGTCGCATAATCAGTGACTGATTAATAACAGCTCGGTATTGCATCCTTATTCTGTCATTGACTGCCACTCTTATATAGACACTCGCCTAACGCATGAACTCAATCTTGAAATGTGTTGACAGCTCAGCAGCGCCAAGATGCTGAACTACCTGGCACGGGCGTTTAGGTTGAACGAATTCATCGGTCCGGGCAGGCTCATTACGAAGTAGGTGCTGTCAATGATTTGAGGTTACTGCATAGGCGGAGGGGTATATTCAACGCTTCTTACGAATGCAATGTGGATGGTACAAAGTGGACCTAGAGAATGCGAGCGTAAGGTGGCTTTATTTGTTCTCAAGATTTTGCCGATGATGTCCATATCTTTCTTCGATTATTCCAACTGTGATGCTGAGCGAATGTCACAGTGAGTAAACATATATACGTATACCTAAGTTTAAAATGCTGTTCCATTTGTGTTATTTGCAGGTTTTGACTGCGAAAAACCTATGGCACCAAATATGGTCACGAGTCCAATTAGTCTAAGAAATCACGCAGACGTCATGTTTGAGTTTGATTGCCTTGACAATTCTGGTGTAAAGGGCTTTACGCGCGAAAATGGCCTTTGGGATTTTCATATTCGATTACGCAAAGTATATATAACAGTAGCCCTGTATGACGTCGTTACTGTAGTCAATGAGAGACCGCGAGTTTTAATCCGCTACGCGGCAGCACGGAACAATGCGGTCCCTCGCCCGCTTCCGGTGGTTATATACGCGTGGTATACATAGTAGATTTCACAACGTCCTACGTGATTTTTGATCGATCCTTTTGAGTTATATCGTTGATAACCTTGAGGAAAATCATCACTCATGGATAAGTAGGTCCTCTGATCTTACAACAAGTGCAAATAAAGCTGAAGAAGCTGAACCTGAAGCTGAGGTCAGCAACTTCTTGGAATGCCAGACTACACCTCATCTTTCATGAACAAATGTGTCAACTTCGCGTCCACATCCACCTGCCGCATGCCTACCTCGCAGCTCTTCCCCCAAACAAACCAATATGGAATTGCAAATGACCACGATTTCATAAAACTTTCTCCACAAGATGAACTCCTCCAGCATGAAGGCCTCATCCACTCATAGAAAGTCAATGCCAAGAGGTGAGGGACAAAACTCTGGAACAAGCTAGTAATAAAACTTGGCATGTGGAAAGATGCTAGAGACTGTAGTCCTCCTAGTTTGTCAGGCTATGCAAAGCCACAATCAAAACGGACATGGTCACTGACCCGCGTCAATCAGATTCGTGTCAAAGCCATAAACCATCATTCTCCATAGCGAGGCTGGTCGTTCCTAAGTGAAGGTAGCTGGCGTTACGGAGAGTGATAAACCATGGCATCCATAATGAGCCTGTGGCTGTTAGGAAATATGCCGGGTTGATTGGGGCCGAAGTCGAACCATATCGGATTGTTATGTCCCAAACTCACCCTGCCTAGCATGCTCACCATATGGTGTTGTGTCTGATGACCTGATAGTTGAGGTCAAGTGCCCCATCAATACCATGGACAAGCCTGTCACTCCCGTCTCGGTGCCATGGCTGGTCAGTGTTAACATTCAGCGGACCTTCAACAGCCAACATGACTAATTTTACCAGATTCAGGGCCAGTTGCTTTGTGCAAACAGTTGACTTTGTTCCAGTGACACGTGACAATGACTTTATTTCTGCTATGGTTTCTAAGTTGGAGGCTTTTTTTCAGGGACTCCTTCAAAGATGCTGGGCTCGATTCCATGTATTTTCAACATTTCTGTTACTGCTCCGCAAAAAAAAGTTCTGTACTTTCATATAATCTAGACACGCGAAACTATGCGTCCGCAAAAAGTGAGTTTGTGTAGTCTTGTGCACTGATTTCTTTTTTCTATAGATAATTGTTCACCTGTACCTTTATTACATTGATACCTGATTACTATAATATTCATATGATGTCAAACCCTGAATTGGATATTCATAGATTCTTTTGATATCCTCTCATCCACATCCACATTCACATTTTACAAACACTTCCAATCACGTTAGGCAGTTGTGGGGACGATGAACTACCGAAAGATGCATAGTGTATAACAGACAAAGATTATGTGGAGGAAATCTGGACCTCCCAGTGGTTCATTGGTGTCCCCAAGATTTTGAAGGTTTTTCACAAACCTATAATGCGCTCAATAAGCTCCCTCTTGCTGGAGATCTAACTGTCGGACTGCACCACTTTCCCTGTCAGTCGGTTCTTCTTACTAAAAAGGGTTGGTATGCTGACAGTCAGTTTCACAGCGTTTCGCAGCTGCTATAACAAATGACAAGGCTTCTTTGTAATTAATATGTAGACTGAGCGCACGTGGCCAGTCAGTTGACCAATGCGTGTACTGCCAGTCGTTCAGGTAGGCTATACCAGAGCCATGCTGGCACGCATCTACGTGAACCTCTGTTATTGGTTTTTCTACCGCGCAGGCGACCGTGCCATTGAACGTGAGTAAGAACGTGCGCCACCAACGCATGTATTGGTGGAAAGATTGAGTAAGTTTGACCTTGTGGGAAGGCCTGCGAATTGCGTGCATAGTATCCAGTATGCGTCGGAGAAAAGTTCTGCCTCCCCTTACGACCTGCGATGCCCATGACAGTTTACCCGCTAAGCTTTGAAGCTGGGTGCGTGTTGCGCGAGTGCGGCTGCTGAAGGTGCCTAGCAGCGCTGCTAGGTCTTGCAATTTGCGCTGTGGGAGAGACAACATCATTGAATTGGTATTTATCTCCACCCCTAAGAAGGTCAAAGTTTGCGAAGGCCCGTTAACTTTCGACCAGTTAATTTTGAAATTCAATTTGCGCAATAAGGCTATTAAGGTACTCAGGGCGCTTTTACATTCCGAAAAGGACTTTTCTATGATCAAGAAATCGTCAAGGTACACGACGATACCATGAAAGCCGCGTGATGCCATCATGCGCCGTACACTTTGAGTTAGCGAGTTGAAAATGAAAGGGCTTTTTGACGCGCCAAAGGGAAGACGAGTGTCAGTCAAATATACAGGTCCTGGCTGATGATGAAATTGCCATTTAGACCCGTAGCTGAGTAATTACTCGGGTGGATACGGACAGATCGGTAGGCGTTAGAGAGATCTACTTTTGCCATAAACGCATTTGGGCTTAATAATTTAGTAGCATTATCCAGGGTTTAGTAACTAAATTTGTCATTGGACTCGAGTTCGCGAGCCCAGATAGCGTAGCTGTCAGATATGGAGTTAGTAGGGCGGGTTTGGGAGGGAGTGGGTGGGGGTGGGAGGAGGATGTGGTGTGTCCCTGGTGCTGCTCCTCTGGCCTACGCAGAGGTGTGAGATATTTTGGGGTGCTTCTTGAAGCATTCGGAACATACATGTGAGAAGCGACACCCTGCCCCAAATTTGCATTTTGCCCGGTTGTAGTTAAGGCACACTTCCACTTAAGTTGCGGGATCGGTGGGAATGCTTGACACGGGATGAGGACGCTTTGGGAAGGGTGCGGTATGGGTTTTCTCCCTCAAAATGATCTGGTTAATATGGGTGCAATCTGCTCTCCAGTCGAATTTGATGTGAGACTGAAGCTCACGGTATTGCTTGTCGTACTGAAGTACAGAGGTCCATGCATACCTCTCTGCCACACTGGGGTTCACCTGTAAATGTTCTTGATGATCCAAGTCACTTTGAATATGAACTGTGCTGTCACCTAGCACGGCAAACAAATCATGTACAAAAGATAAACAAAATTGAATTACATGTGTGATGAAAATTCATATTGATATGTCATAACATAAACATTTATCCAAATTTGTCACGTGGTAACTGCTTACCATCAAAAGTAGCAAGTGGTCCTCCTTGAAGCAAGTCCGTCAGTTGACAAGGAGCTGGCTTGTTATACTCTGGGGGGGGGGGGGGGAAATATAAATTGGTCTTCAACAAATAGATATAAACTTTTTTCTAAACTGCACTTAAGAAAAAAAAATCATAATTTTTAACACAACATATATTTTACTGTTGAGAACCTGTTTACGTATTAATATGGTTTCTTGATTCATGCTACACTCACCAATTTTTTTTTGCTGCTTTGGCATGGGAGGATCAACACAGGATCTTTCCTTAGGTGCAGGTCTTTGTTTTTTTCGCTTGAAGCGCTGAAGTTCCGTTTTTGATTGGAATGTAGCAGGTATTGGGTTGGGGTGCTCAATTGTTGGACCGTTGCCACCAATGAAATGCTTGGTACAAATATAGGTGCACGCGTTAACCTTCTCTGGCCCAAAATTTTCCCTTCCACATGCCCTGGCCCACTCTCTGCATTTTTCTGAATTGGAGCGTGGCTTTGGAAACGGAATAAAAGACACGCCATTCATTCTTTCACGGTCTTTATATCGGCTGTCTGAGTTGTACCTTCCCCAGCAACAATGTTTTGTTGGCATTTTGGTTCGATATGATCGTTTATTATAAGGCAAAAACAGATTCAAACAACAATTTACGATACGCTACAAACTGTTCATACAGCGTTGCTAGGGACAAGCTTGTTTCATGTAGCAACAAGACGGGGTACGAAAAGAACTACTTCCGGGTCACCGGGAAATGGTCTATTGTGCAATTTTTACCGTGTAACTAAGATAATTGGCAACCCCCGACCCTTTTAATACCTCATCCTTAATGAGTTGATACACAATCCGGCAATTAGCGGCACACCATTGATGGGGAGTGATGGATTCCAGTTTCGGCTTTTTGGGTCCGGCTTCATAAAACACCCTCCCCTCGGAACCCTGCATGACAGCCGTATCCCGCTGGCACAGCACCCCAGGAACAAAATCACATATGTCATGAAATGAATTTGGAGCCTGCTTACCTCCGCACACCAAGAAAAGGCGCGCGTCGTGTGAGGGTGGTGTTGCTTGCGTCTGGTCATCATGGGGTTGGTCCTCGCTGGCTCCGTTGATAAGGTCATGAAGAAGCGTTTGGGTGAGGTCAACTGGTTTTGAGGCCACTCTATCTGTGCTTATAATGTCCCGAAGAGTCATTTCGTCTGCAAGTGGCAGGTTAAATCTAGGTTGGTCGGAGGGCCGTAGCCTACAAATCTGCTGCACAGAGCGGAAGCCCTCCGACCGGAGACGGTCGATGACGGGGTCGGGAAGGTTGTTTCGTTGTCCCCATAGTGTCAGTGCGTCAATGGAGGTATCTTCACCGGCAGAATATCCGGATCGCGGGTGTGGTGGTTGCCTTAGGTCCCCCGGGAGCCTCGCCTGTGCCTGAGAGGCAAATTGGGATGACTCGGGAATATGAGTGGTAAGCTGCGGTGGTTGCGGGGTCGGCGCGAAATTGTCACCGAGGCGCCTAGGTGCAGGGGGGTCTCGTCTCCTGGCAGGTTCCTTCGGTCTTGCCTCCGCGGTGAGCACCTCTAAAGGGGGCGCTAAAGCCACATATGTGGCGTAGGGTTCTACCATAGGCGGTAGATAGGACAGAAGTCCCGATAGTGGGATGGTATTGACCGCAGATTTCTCCATCTCCAAGAGTTGTGGACAGATTCACAGCGTCGCAAAGTTCTTAGTTGCAATTGCTGCGGTCGCTGCTGCTGTTGTGTGCTGGGCTGTCGTCTTGGAGAGGAAGATAAGCAGGTACCCAAATTCACGACTTTTATACCTGTCCGCAGAGGTGCGTGCAAAACGGGACCAGTGATTCCCCCCAGATGCGACAAGGAGGGATTTCAGTTTGCCTACCCCTCCAGCCCAAGCCAGTAACCATCCATCCCCAAGAGAATTGCCTAATTGCTGTCAGCACCTTGACATAATCAAAGTTGCCCAGTGATAACGTCGTCGAGCGTGGGAACGGCGTGAGAATCCCATGCACAATTGACAGAGGTATGGTTTGCCGGACCATGAACGGGGCGCCTCAAGTGGGAATGGGTACACAGGTGCAGAGGGGAGGCATGTATCTTCCCATTTAACTCAATTTCATAATAATAAAATACCATTTCACATGCCCCTGACAAGCCAACAAATGTCGATGTCTAACCCAGGCCAGTTCCCTAGCTCCAGACAGTTATTTGCAATCTAAAAACACCATCTACAGCGCGGGCATGAAAGATAGAGAATCGTAAACTGCGCGGATGCTGTGGGAGACAAACTGTTTACGAAAGGTATACCACAGACCTGGCAATTTATCAAGCTGACATTTATTAAATAGTGTAGTATATTTGCGACATGTTTTAGCAATGGAAAGGCTCGGCGAATGGACATGTTTCCTGCTCTCATCAATCGCGGTGACGTCAGCCCAATATTTTGATGTTCTTTTGTTTGTGTCACGGTAGCGCCACCTTATGATTGCAGTGTATTCTACCTATCTCATCTGCATATCGAGATCATGTGAGAGAGCGCGGCAGAGCCAGGAGATCATTAGCGTGCTTTGCCTCAAGGAGTTCACACGTGTTCTCACACGTCTCTGGATTACCATGTTCTGTGACTATTAGATTTGTGTTTTTGATTGCTTCTTTTGTGTGTTGGGTTTTTGTTTTGTGTACTTTTAGCAGGACTTTGGTGTGATTTGTACAATGCCGTGTGGATCAAAAAACTTCTCACAGGAATCGGGTGCTGACCTTGTTGGCAGCATAATGGCGGCCATGACCGCCTCGGATGACCAAGAGTTAGTTAACTCTAAGCCCGAACATTGTGCCAAGCCAGTGTCTGGCAAGTGCACGGATAAGAGCTCAAAGGCAGAATCTGTAGTGTCCGCGGACATTACTAACATCACGATTGAGCCAGACTCTGCTCGTCAAAAAGCTGCCTCTACAAAAAATACACAGTCAAAGAAGCTTTTGACCAAACCGTCCGGTAAAAGTGCCAAGCCTGTGGCTTCGCAAGATGACATGGCTTTCATCAGAAGCTCTTTGGCTGCGCTAACTGAGTCAGTTAACGCCCTTAACCCCATGGTCACGGAGCTCAAGGCAGCGTATGACTGCTATCAAGATGACATAAGCATAGGTCCGTTTGCCTCTAACGAAGCCTTGGAAGACGATGCATCGCATGTGTGTGCACAGCAGGAGGGCGGTGTAATTAGCGATAGCGACCAAGTCGGCAGCAGCTGTGTTAAGCAACAGGATGTCACTGGGCCTCGTATAGACGACCAGTTGGCCACTGTTGTGGACAAACTGCTTACGCACGGGATGTCGAAAGACAATAAATCTCTGGCGCTGGACAAATTTCCAAAGCCAATTAACTGTGATAAATTGGCACCGGTGCGCGTGAACCCTGAGATTTATAACAGCACCAAGAAGGAGTCCCGCCACGAGGACGCTATGATTCAGCGTGTCCAGAAACTTTTGCTCGCTGGCATCACTACTACGGTCACCGTTCTGAACGACTTCGTTACAGCAGAGAGAGAGGGTGGTAATTGTCCCACTCCTCAACAAACTATGTCGAGACTCTCAGATGCCATTAGTCTGCTCTGTGATAGTTCTCATGCACTGGATCTAAGACATAGAGCCGCGTTCCGACCTGAGCTGAGCTTCTTGACGGGTACCCATTTTACCATCAGATCCGTGGCGCAGCTCATAGGCACTTTTGTGTCATGTTTCCCCGGCGTGGAATATGGGCCTCTTTTTTTTAGGGCGTTGGAAAAAGACAAAACTGTTGCACTGAGTAAATGTCGGGGTACCTTTGAGAGTAGTATGAACCTCTCTGCGCATGCGCTGCGCGAAGTCAGATGGTGGGTCGACAATGCAGGTTGTTGCCCCAAATATATTTCATATGGCAACGCTGATCTCGTCTTGCAAAATGGTGCTTCCTCAAGACCCACCCAGTATCAACCACTCAAAGGCAGGGGTGCCAAATTAGGCTATAGCTATCGATGCTTTTCATATGAACTGGAACAATAAATTCCTATATATGTTGATTTGATGTCTAACAAATGAACTTTTTGATCTCTACATCCTGTCACCAACAAGCAGAGCATGACCAGTTTGAACGATAACAGTTTGAGCGAGATATCCTCGGTGGGTGGTAGGACCTTTATGTAGTCCAGTACCAATGTAACATTCCATGTTGAAGAATATCGCGGAAGGCTGGGACGCGTCTGATACACGCCTTTAACAAAGCGAATTATCAGAGGATGCGAATTATCAGAGGATGGTGTGGTTTGAGTTTGACAGCTCCACTATAGATGAGAAGGCTGATCTTGCCTTATTGATGCCGCTATATCCCAGGCCGGCGTTGTATAAAACAGTGAGGTAATCCAAAATAACAGAGACTGTTGCGTGGTGAGGGTCTATATTGTGACCTGTTCCATTTTTTTAGGCATACTCTATATTGCTTTCTTGTGCCTGGTTTCCATGACGTGATTATAATATCTTGTGTTAGTTTGCTAATGCCTTCTTTGTTCAGTCTCTCCCTGACAAGAGGTAAGCTGCCAAGCATAACTTGGGATACAATGGATGAATATGGCTCGGGTCGGCTGACAATGTCAAGAGGGTCTTGTTGCGTTTGAAAATTAGAGGTGCTCCTTTTGTCATCCGTCTGAGCATAAGGCACCAGGTCTGCGTGGGCCATTGAGGAGCAATGAGGATCGCTTTTGCCCCATCATCCTGCAGCTTCCTCAGTATACGTGGAATGACGCTGAAAGGCGGAAACATATATAGGAATTTATTGTTCCAGTTCAAATGAAATACATCGATAGCTATAGCCTCAGGGTCTGGTCTCCACGATACGTATGGTTTGAACTGGAAATTTAAACGTGAAGCGCAAGTTGGTCGCAGGGATCCATGTTTGATCGGACTGGCAAGTTATTCGTGCCGGATGTGGAGGCGAGTACACAGTTGAACCCTCCCGTCTCATCGATATTGATGATACGGTTGATATTGATGATGGTATGCCGCCTGTGACTGATGCCTGGGATCCACCATCTGTGGTCTCTGGATCCGGACCTGTTTGGGCTGTAACATGAAAAACACAGTTTATCAGCGCTTTCCAGTAAGTGAGATGTTGTGATCGATGATCATTGTTATTAGATTTGCGAACAGAGAGCATGTAGTTCTAACAGAGCGTTTATGTAGTCCTAATCGAGGGTCGTTTCCTGTAAACAGGTCTCTTCCACACTTCGCCCCGGCCAAGAGGACAGCCGGGTAATTATCTGCGGGCAGTAGTATAGGTAATAGCGGTTCCAGTCCACCCCTCCAAATAGAGACCCAACCCACCAACGATAAGGAATCCCCCCACTTCAGAGAATCATTCACCCTCTTCGACTATTCCTTTCGGGTCCTAAGGTCTCAAGAGCTGCCAATAGCTGGCCAAGGATTTAAAATTGCTACCTTATCAGTAGGCTGTGAGTCGCAGGGGAAGGGGCAGCCATGAGTCGCAGGGTCAAAATGACACAAAATCAAATCGCAACGAATTTGCAGGGTAAGGGAGCCATGAGTCGTAGGGTACAAGGAACCACCACCTAGCAGGCCACTAGTCATAGATGGGTATTTCGTCGCGACTTGATTTTGTGCCATTTGAACCCCCTTTTAGACTAATAAAACATTAGAGTAATGACACCCCACCACATACGTGCGAAACAGGCTCAAGCCGACTATGCTGAAATCCACAGCCAGGCCCTGCCACCCTATCCACGGACAAAGGTCGCCCTCGCGGTACTCATAAAGAAAAACGCCTTCGACAGGACGTACAAGGAGATGTACTCAAGAATGACAACCATATCGGACCGTGACCCTCAGCCGCAGACTCCATCCCCCCAACTCTGGTCTGAAGTGGCGAAAGCACCGGCCCCACACTCCAGGCCCGCCTCCAGGAAACCACTCCCCCGCGTAAGGCCGGTCCCAGTTCCCTGAACAAGCCTCAGACCAGTTCCCACTCCCCACCTCAAATTCAGGAGAACCAAGCAGGCCATCAGCAACCAACTGCAAGGCTGGGTCATGAACGTTCCCAAGACTCACCCCTACGCTTCAGACCCTTCTGACCTTCCAGAAACCCCAGGTTCGTAAAGTTCTGGCAGAGGAGCTGAACCGGCTAGGCGGCCTCAAGACCCAGTTCACAATCAAGGTAAGTCTCTACAAGACCGACAAAGATGGTGTCACAGAGTATAATGAACCAGTCCTACGAAATAAGCAGCAGGTGATTCTAAACCCAGAAGACATTGGGTTAACCAAGGTTCTGGATGGGTGTTCGAAGTAGTAAAAACCATCTGGATCGACATCGCCAAGTATCAACCACTCAAAGGCAGCTCCTACCTCCCCCTACCGCCAGCACTGGCAAACAAAGGGGCCATTTTAAACGTAAAGAACTGGGAAGACTTATGCATTCTATGGTCCATTATAGCCGCTCTGTACCCAGTCGCCAAACACCCACAACGACCATCAAAATACAACATCCAGTGGCTCCTAGATTAGCTAAAGGGCTCAGGTGTGGCGTATCTAACCCCCGTCTCCCACGCCGAAAAAATCGAAAAGGCTCTTAACCTAGGCCTGAACATATTTGGCTGGGATGGGAAAGCTGTCATGGTCCACCGGATCAGTAAGCACCCTGGCAACTGTATAAACCTCATGCTGATCAAGAAGGACGGAGTATACCATTACACCTGGATTAAAAACCTAGACCGCCTACTCTACGACCAGACGAAATACGAGGGCTGCAAATTCTTCTGCAAACGCTGCCTCCACGGCTACACCACCTCGGCCTTCCTCCAGGCCCACAAGCCAGAGTGTGCAGGGGTCGGCCAAACAGCCGTGCGGGTAGACATGCCAGAGGAGGGGAAAAACATCCTATCCTTCCAGAACTGGCAAAATCAACTCCCAGCCCCCTACGTCATCTTCGCAGACTTTGAGGCGCTCACAGTAAAGCTCCCAGGGCCAGCCCTCAATCCAGAAAAGAGCAATACCCAGAAGACACAAGAACACCAAGGCTGCGGGTTCGGCTACATAGTGGTCCGATGCGATGGAAAGACCTTGCCCCCAGTCATCTACAGGGGAAAAGACACTGGAGAAGTTCCTCAAAGCCCTACAGCAAGAGGAGAAAAAGATCAAATCAGTTCTCTCCAAGCTAGTCCCCATGCGGATGACCAGGGAGGACCAAAGAGTCCACAAGACCGCAACCCAATGCCACGTCTGCAGCAAACCACTACTCACCGACCAGGTCCGAGACCACTGCCATATAACCGGCAAGTACAGAGGGCCAGCCCACAACGCCTGCAACCTGAAGCTTAGGCTGAGCCCCAAGACAACCCCCATCCCCGTGGTCTTCCATAACCTGAGGGGCTATGACTCCCATCTCCTAATGCAAGGCATAAGCAAGGTAGAGAGAGACATCAACTGTATACCCAACAACATGGAGAAGTACATATCCCTATCCCTTGGACAGCTCTGCTTCCTGGCCTCCCTCGACAAGCTGGTCTCAGCCAATAGCCCAGACGTCTTCACCGTGACGTCAGAGTATGAACCAGACCAGACAAAGCGAGGGTTACTCCTACGCAAGGGAGTCTTCCCCTACGAGTTCATGGACAGCTGGGATAAGTTTGATTCTCCCCTCCCGCCCATCCAAGACTTCTACAGCAAGCTCTCGGAGCAGGGCATATCAGCCACAGACTACGCCCACGCGCACAAAGTCTGGAGCACGTTTGGCTGCAAGAACATGGACGACTACCACGACCTCTACCTCTGGACAGATGTCCTCCTCTTAGCCGACGTGTTTGAAACCTTCCGAAAGACCAGCCTAAAGCAGTAGGGCCTGGACCCAGCCCACTGCTATACCAGCCCAGGCCTCTCGTGGGACGTTCTACTCAAGAACACAGGGGTAAAACTCGAACTCCTCACCGACTACGACAACACTTCTTCATCGAGAAGGATCTGCGTGGAGGAATAAGTATGGTATCGCGGCGCCACGCCAAGGCAAACAATCCCTACGTAGGAGACTTCGACCAGGACAAGCTCACAAGCTATATCCAGTACCTCGACGCCAACAACCTCTATGGATGGGCAATGAGCCAGGCCTTACCTACTTCAAACATTGAGTGGGTGGACCGGCCAGAGTCGCTCTCCAGACTAGTCCGCACCCACCCTGACAATGCCGAGACTGGGTACATCTTAGAGGTCGACCTAGAGTATCCAGCTGAGCTTCACGACGACCACAACAATTACCCCCTGGCCCCAGAGCGACTCCTTGTCCAGAACGAGTGGCTCTCAGACTACCAGAGAAACCTCCGTAAGGAATACGGCGGCCATGGAGTCGAGAAGCTGGTCCCGAACCTGAGGAATAAGAAGAAGTACGTACTCCACTACAGGAACCTCAAACTGTATCTCGCCCTGGGGATGAGGCTGACCAAGATCCACCGTGCCCTATCCTTCACCCAAAGCACCTGGATGGAACCCTACATCTGGAAGAACACAGATCTCCGCAAGGACGCACCCAGCGACTTTGAGAAGGACCTATACAAACTAATGAACAACTCCGTCTTTTGCAAGACCATGGAGAACCTCCGCAAGCGGGTTGACGTAAAGCTGGTCCGAGCTGCAGACAGCAACAATATAAGAAAGCTCATCGCCAGCCCCGCCTTCGCCCGTCAGAAAATATTCGACGACGACCTAGCCGCCATCCACATACACAAGGCCCACCTGGTCCTCAACCGCCCAGTCTACGTGGGGATGTGCATACTCGATCTGTTCAAGCACCTCATGTATGACTTCTACTACAACACCATAAAGTCCCAGTACGGCCGTGGGGACAACCTACTCTATACCGACACTGACTCCCTCCTCCTGGAGATCCCCACACCAGACATCTACGCCGACATGAAAAACGACAGTGACCTATTCGACACCAGCAACTACGACCCAGCCCACCCGCTCCACAGCAACGAGAACAAGAAGGTTCTAGGAAAGATGAAGGACGAGTGCGGCGGTGTACCCATCAGGGAGTATGTAGGCCTGCGCCCAAAGATGTACTCTATCCTGATGTCGAACCGGGAGGAAATCAAGAAAGGAAAGGGCGTAAAAAAGGTAGTGGTCAAGAAACACCTGCACCACGCCCAATACCTTGAATCGCGGTTCGACCAAAAGCGGTTCCGCCATGGGATGAACATGCTCCAAAGTGACAGTCACAAAATATATGGGCTGCACGTCAACAAAGTGTCTCTATCCCGCTTTGATACAAAGCGATGGATAGCTCCGGGTGGCGTACACACCCTAGCCTACGGACATAGCTGCACTCAGGCCTACCACCCATCGTAGACCACTTGCAGACGGGGTGTATCGTATTCAAACGTGGGTGTATCCACACCTTCGACCTACGACAGGCTAATGAGGGGTGATGGCATCACTGTTGGACACCTCTCCCTCACCCTCTACCCCCTCCGCAATCAGGAGGTCATCCACCTTGCCGGCTATAGTGAGACTGGTGGTGGCCTGGGGAGAGCGTAAAGGAGTGGTCTTCCTGGCCTGAGGGGGCTTGGGAGCGGCACAACCTGGCGGACGTGGGGGCTTGGTCTTCCTAGCTCGAGAAGGTTTATCTAGCACGCCTTCCTCAGTCATACCAGTCTCAACGTGAGTCGCCATCCGGGTCTTCCTGCTCTCAAGCCTCTTCTTCTTCCTCATGAGGTTGTGGTTAACCCTTGGATATCCACGATCCATACATAATTTTAAGGTTATTTTTAATATTTTAATGCCCTTCTGGCACTCTACACAAAGTCGATTTACGATCCCCCGCTTAATCTTAAACCTGTGCATTGCGCGAAAGTCAAACTTACAGGGCCTGTCACAAGGTTCTCTCTTCCTGAGTAATATCCAGGGGCACTTTCCAGTTGCTTCCATTACTACCTATCTGCCTTTTGTTTTATTGGTAATACCGTCTGGTGGTAACTGGGTATCGGGCGGCACAACAAGCAGCTCCTCCTTTACAAAGCCACGGAGGGGTCCATCCAACAAATAGTAAAGTACAGGCTCACCAGATTTAGTGACAGAGCGTCCAATCCGGTAGACATTGAGTGACCACACAGGGTCAGTGGCCAGCCGGCGCTAGTCTTGCTCTGCCTCACCAGGCTGGTAGTGGTAGCAAACGCCAACATCAGAGGGAAGCTTTTGCTCTTTGACCCCCAGAGGACGCCCTGGTACGACTGTAAAGGGTTTTTGTGCAACTCGTTTTGCCTTTATAGCATCTTTAGGTTTTTTCCAGTCAAGCGGGTCACCTCATTATTTATCGCAGGGACTACAGCCTGCAGCCGAGAAAACCCACTCAGTCGATCGTGTTTCAGTATCCCTTAACTCTACCGCATACTGGTGACCAAAGAGTCAGTCAGCCAGTGTTCGGTTAAAGCGTTCCACTATAGCCTGATCTCGATGAATATTCACACTGCCACGCCTGACTGATACACCATGTTTTACTAACAGCTGATTTGCTGCACCCATAAACTCCCGCCCGGGGTCGACCTGAAGTAGTTTGGGCCACCCCAGCGGTCCTTGCTTGTATATCCTCTCGAGTGCACCTGCGACCTCTTTAGCCTCTTTTGTAGTCAATGGCTCAGCCGCCTTGTAGCGCGAGGCCACATCAACCACTGTTAGGGCATACTTGTAAGTCTGGCGCTTCACAACGTCATGAGGAAGAAATAAGAGATCGGCTTGGTGAACCTCATTATGGACAGGGACATCAAACTTTGGCCTGGGAATGTATTTTGGCACTGGCAGGTAGATTTGCCATATAGCTTGCTTTGTTAGCCAACCCCCCCCCCCCCCCCCCCTGGCAACTTCCTCAGAAACCCGCACTTCTGTTGCAAGCTTCTTGATAGCTGTTATGTCTTTCCAGTAGCCCTAAGGACTATAGTATATCTTCTGCATTTGACGATCTATACAAAGTAAACGCCCGAGTCTCCAAATGACCTACTTGGGTCGACGGTTTTATTTGTAATCAGGGAGTACTCACGCATAGCCTCGTCCGCATCCCTAAAAGTATGCTCGGCATGTCCCTGGCGACGCAGTTGCTCATTGATGAAGTCTAAACGCTCAGTTCTCTTCTTGGCCTATGCTGCCTGAGCAGATTGAAGCTGCTTGACTGCCATATCATGGCGTTTACGTTCCGTGTCCACTTGGCTGCCTCGTAACTTAGAGAATAAAAAGTTGCTCCCAGAGAATGCAAGGGCGTTAACAAGAGCGCCTCCAACAAGCAGCCCGAGTGTGGCCATTACTTCAGTATATCAACTGTTAAGATTCCTTGTTTAATTAGCATATCCTTTGTGGCCATAGCTAGTGATACATCGGCAACAGCCATAGCCAGGTCCCGTGGGGTGAAATCAAGACGTGGCACCCCACCACCCAGAGCCATCTAAGAAAGCTTAGCATAACCTATTGAAATACCGGATACAACTGCACCGTGGTACAGAGCTTTGACGAGCATTTTTCCATCAGTAATTGGTGTTGTCATCTTATTCCATATAAAACGGATCTTTTAAATGAGCGTTCCTAGGCTTTTGTACCACAACCTGTTTAGGGTGTGAGGCTACCATCTGGTGCCTGTAGCAATACAATGCGAGTCCAAACACCCCAACAACCAAAGACGCAGCCCATCTTCCCCACGCCCACCTTTCCGGAGGCTTGCTGGTTAATATTGGCTTGACAGCTTTTCGTCTCTAGCATCTGTAAGCACGGCCTTAGCCTCTCGGAGCTCTCTCAGAAGCTTATTTTGATTGGCTTTCCGACCTGCAGCACCCTTTTGTACTGCCGCATTTTTCATGGTAGTCACTGACATTATCTCCACCGGTGTTGTCTCTCCTTGATTGGTGTTTGTTTCTTCCATGTTTACTTACTAAATTTATTTGTCCAATTGACAGCTCTTAGTAAGCACCTGCTATAGTGGAGTTAAGCACCTGTAATAGAGTAGTTAAGCTCATGCTATAGAGGAGTTAAACACATACTATAGCTGTCCCCCAGCCCCTGTTGTTTCGGTGCTTGTTTTTCCAAATTGACAGTGCTTAACTGTTGTTAAAGCCGCAGTTAATGGAGCTAAAAACATGCCATAGCAATGATACAGCTCACAAGTGGCAGTGCTTAGTGCGTGTCCAACAAACGGGTCAGTCTCGAGGTCTGTAATTAACTTTGGCTGGTGTTCTGGTGGGATTGGTAGAAACATACAAGCAATATCTGAGTATAGCTGTAGCAATGATTGACCTAGAGTGTGCGTCATGCTAGCACCTAGCCGAGCCTCGTATCTCACATACAGCTTTATGATCGCTTCATCAGACATTGATTCAACCTGGTCAATTGTAAGGCGCTTCAAACCAAGGTACTGACGGGCCTGACCGCCGGCTATGACGCCAGCAAGTCTATCTCTCTTAGAAGACATATCTACACCAGGGGTGCCACTCCCCCACACTTTGTCTCCACTAAGCTAGTCGGTCCTTGGTGTGAAAGAGAACCATCCACCGAGTCTGCTCACGTAAGTCCTTCAGCACAGAGTTGTACTTTTGGGTGAGGACCCAGACACTTTGCTGCGCATGGCGGCCGCTAAAGGCCAGTTCGGATAACATGTCTTTCTTCTTGGTTAGGGCCTTTGTTGCCGAACAGTCATCAATAATGTAGAGGGCAGGCTCGCCCTTGAAGCAGTGGTAGAAAGCCCTCAGGTGGTCATGGAGCCGCTCCCCTGGATCAACGACGTTGACCTCTGAATCATCCCACACCCATGACCGCGTCTGATAGGCCTCATTGTAACGTATGGTAGGGCAAAGGATTACAATATGCTCGAAGGCACCGAAGAAGGGCCCTTCGAGTAGGTCGAGGATGAATGCGGTTTTCCCAACTCCTGTCTGCCCACAAACAATTGCTGAACAGGGACCATCTGGAAATGTAAACTCAGTTTTCGGTTTCATCAAAACCTTGTTAGTAGACTGCACTGACGAGCCTGCCATCTTTAATGTTAAGCTGTGCATCCATTACAATATACATATAAACGTTCAATGCACCGGCTGCCTGTGATTTGTTTGTGATCTGAATGGTGATACCCTCAGACGCATTCTCCACGGCCCTGCCACTACCGTGCAGCTGTCGTCATCACTCGTCCTTAAGTCGAGTCACAGAGCAAACTTGGTGGTTAGGTACTCTCCTAGGGACACGTCCGACAATGCCAAGTCTTTTGCAGCTATTGCTACACTGGGGTCTCGTTTACTCGTTGCTGCAAAGGCCTTCTTCACCTCATCCCACTGCTGGTAGCCACGCATACCTTGGGCATAGAGTTGGTTGGGGATGCCCTCAATGGTCACCTCAACTTTTGTAATCTTTGGGTTGTAGAACGACTCTGTCTTCCTGGCGAATGAGGCATTAGCTGGGTCTTCAAAGAGCAGTAGGATGCCCTTCATGCTACGAGCCGGCACGTTCAGGTTGATGTTCCACAGTGTGTCTCTTTTATTGTATACAAGCTTCCTGTGACAAAGAACATGGTCATACAGAATCGAGAGCCGACCTGTGTACTGGGTGCGTATCATGCGGGGCCAACTCTGTATAGGTAACCATGTCATACTCCAGCGAGATGCCATCAATTTTATAGCTGGCATCGGTGTCGCCCGTTGCGTAAATTACGTGGTTGTAGTCATTGAACGTGAGCTCGTACTCCAGTCTGTCATTAAGCACACTCTGGTAGAATGGCATGTGACTCTCGAGGAGTTCAAAGTCAAGCGGAACGTAGAACCTGTTACCATACACACTGGCTATGTCCAGGTCCTCTTTCTCGGTCTCATCCTTGTCTCCTGTCCCCATTCGTATCTTAGTTGTGTTTCTGTCATCTGATGTGTCAATGCCCTGATACTGGAGGCCCTGTCTCTCCTGTGCAGTCCGCCAGAAGTCGTGGTAACAGTGGTACACATCGCTGTCATCAATAGACATGACCTCATTGCCAGAAATCTTGATTGTAATTTTCTTGACCATGGCACGGCCCAGGTTTTGCACAATGCTGCGGTTAAGATCAGTCTAGGTCAGCGTGATTGTAAAAGTCAGCCGTGCTGTCCCTGGAACAATGACGTCGTCTGCGCCTAGATTGGGGAAGCGAACCAGCAGTTGTTGGTTCTGGTCAATAGTGCTTGGATTGTTTGTAACGACTACAGACTGTTGCACGCCCTTTACCCCTAGGGGTTCGCGTACCCGGCGGTGTGGGTTTAGTTTGCGTCCGTAAGTACTCGTCATGTTGAATTCTTAATTACACTTATATCTTTAACACACAAACATGGAGTTTGATAACCCAGCATTTGACGACCCAGTGAAGGAGGATTGGCAGGACCCTGGAAGAGAGGATGAGGATTGGGTCGCTGAAATAGAGGATGAGACTCCTCAACCCCCCCCCCCCCCCACCGGCCACTCTCCCACCTTTTACAGAAGGGGACATTGGGATGGATAAGTCTATACCACAAGGAGGCCGACCCGTTATAGGCGCTGTCAATGATTATTACGATGCATTAGCTGAAAAAGGCTACATACCAACCCTCGGCCGCAATTATACAAAGTTTGAACTTGTTGGAGGACAGTTACGTTTGAAGGACTCCCTGACTTAAGTATTACAAATTCTCGTACCAAAAAAGATCTAGAGGGGGGCATAAGGCTGTCCGTGATGGTTTGGGGTTCACTGAGTGGTCCTCACAAGCGGTGTCACGAAAGGAACCAAAAGCCCTCCAAGGCGTTGACCATGCAGCTGCAGAGAATTTAGAAATGAGCGGCCCTGAAGCCGTGACAGAGCAAGGTGGTGTGGAAGAAACAAGCTTCATAGAGGACGTTCATAACACCATCCAAGACCTAGGTACACAAACAGACAACGACATACCACTCAGAGAGCTTATTGGGCTTGACAAGGCTATGCGGACCCAGAAGGGTGAGCTGGTCAACAACCTAGCAAAGATAACTGAGATAGAAAGGGATATAGACCGGCGGAAAGCTAAAATGGCAAGCCTGGAGGAGGCAGGGAGGGAA
>CM067347.1:25679534-25690593 GCA_034190875.2 Urechis unicinctus
GAGTTGTTGGTAGATGTCGTGCAGACTGGCCTATTTTCTAGAGGTTGAAATCCAACCATATTTTATGTGGGGACATGGTGCAATATCTGTGGCTAGGGCATCTAAATTACTCATAGATACCCCGGCTGTACTCGGAAACTGGCACTATTGATGCCGAAGCATCGATAGCGCCAGCAGGAGCATCTGCGACACTCATAACCCTTGTGAATCCGAGCCAAGCAGAGAGTTGGCCTCTCTGTGCACCTCAACGCTAAAACTAATTAACATTGGGGGCCTACCTGGCGTGGGATTTTAGGTGGAAAAGGGGAGAGAAGCAAGATTAGACATGCAACAGTAAACCTGACTATTCTAAACGAGGAGAACGTTATACCATTGGAATATAAATATAGCCTGAGCAAGTCATGGTCATTTTACTTGCATCTAAACTAGCAAAGCAGGGCTGATGGATAACAAGTCATGGTCGTTTCACTTGCGTATGCCTACTGCTTGCATTTAAGCTGAAAAATTTACATAAAAAAAACAAAGTAAATGTGATTCAATCATTTACACTTCAATAATTATTATTGACGTGGGCTTTCCGAACTGGTGGGTCCATTTGATCCAGGCAGCAACGTGATACTTGAAGATCCTCGGCCGGTTGATCATGTCGTAGACAGGACTCGCGCGTCAACGCCTCCTCTGGCTAAAAGTGATCTGTCCCCTAGACCAAAGACGCTACTGAACAAGTACAAACTTCTAAACACTGTGACAGAGCACGGCATGACAACCACACTGAGCATTTATACTACTGTAATAACTTGAAAAAAACACCGAGTACACATGACTGTTGATGCGTAGTCTGTTTATAACCCGAAGTAGAACTCGATGGGAAATCGACAGGGCATGCCGTTATTTGTCTATTACTTCAGGCAACCTCGTGGCGTGAACTGTCGGCCCTCTGGGACATTAACTTGAGCCACTGACCTCGCGCGTTCCTGGGGATTAACTGCTGGCCCTAGAGAGAAGGGTTGTGGCGCATGTTGTACAAGGCAGATGCTATGTCCCCACGTCGCCTCCTAGCGCACGCCTGTTGTACGGGGAGGGTGTCTCTGATTGGCTAACAACATTTTACAGACAGCGCAAGCTCAACCTAGGCTTAGCTGTGATCTGGGACGGAATTGGTTCTAAACTCATTATACCAATCAGTAGGCCGTTCATCCATATACGTCTGGGACAAGATCCTGCGGGCTACCTGCTACCTGAAATGTTGGCCATGATACTGATCTCGTCAGATCCGTGATCCGTGGTTATGGCCACCATTCGAGCTTCACGTTAATAAAACCTAAATGACACAGACTTTCTAAAAGACGAATTAGATTTCGTAAAGCCAATGTTATCTGTTTAATTCTATGATCACTATACATTAACGCATATCATGAAATCTGAACGATTTATTACAATATCAAGGAGTTTGGTAAAAATAAGTGGTTATTTGAATGAGCCGCACTATATCCATAATATGGGGATTGTGTGGATCAATCATTGAGGGGTATATATCTAAGTCTAGACCCTATAACTAAATACATTCATACAGTACTAGCTAAATATCAAATAAGCGCGGCATACGCCGACACGGTAACTGAGCGGTTGTTTGGAATTCACACCTTAATACACGAGGCACTAAGGTTAAAGAGGGGGGTTAAATTTAAACAAAATAATGAATGTTTGCAGCAGAACCTGACCGCAGGGTTGGTGGTGTGTGAACCTCATGGAGCAAGCAGCAGGCGCTGACCTTGCAAGAGAGGCTAATTGTGTGGGTGTACCAATTGAACACACTATTGTCTTGGGCAGTTGCATTATGCGTTAGTTACGTTAGAAAGGAACATATTCATTGTACTTGTTTTGAAATAGATTTATTGAAACCTTTCGCGCGATTTGACGGTTATAAGTGATCATTCCAGGCACGAAGTTGCCGGTGTTAAGGTCCTTCAATTGGGCAATGTGCTCCTTAGTCTTAACCACAATGTAAGGTCCTTTGTATCTGGTGGCGAACTTTTGACTTCCGGTTCCTGTTGCCGAAAGACTATGGAGGTAGACGATGGTGCCATTGGTAATTCAGTCGGATCGGGCCGTTTTGCCCCAAATGGCTTTCATTTTGGCCTGACTTCCAGTAAGTAACTCCATGGACTGCTGCCAGCAGCTCGAGGTGGGTAATTGAGTAATTCTTTTCATGTTTATTTAGGGCTCTCCCTGCGTACCCGATTGGTCTTTCATTCCCGTTGTCGTCCCTTTGAGCCAGACAGTGACCAATGGCTGAAGCATCTGTGTAGAGAATGAATGGCCTATCGAAGTCAGGATATGCGAGAATCTGATTGGACGTGAGCAAACACTTTATTTGATCGAATCTCCGCTGACATTCGGTCGTCCAAGTAAATTTCGTGTCCTTCTTTGTCAGATCATTCAAAGGCTTACAAACAGCAGCAGCATTTGGAATAAACTTACCAAACAATTCGCCAGCCCAAGAAATGATCGAACTGCTTTGACGTTAGTGGGAGTGGGGTAAGTTGCTACAGCTTGCAGGTGATTATCGCTCGGTAGGGTACCTTTGCGTGTGAGCTTCATTCCCAGGAACTCAACCTCTTCCATGAAGAGGGAACACTTTTTGGGATGAAGCTTGAGATTAGCTCTTCTCAATAGCTCAAAAACATGGCGCAGATGCTGGAGGTGCTCCTCAAATGAAGCAGAGTAAACAATGATATCATCAATGTATACCAAAGCGTATTTACCAAGACAATCTGACTAAATTTGCATCATTAACCCTTGAAACCAAGAGGGGGATTGTTGTGAGTGTTGTAAGTTTGCATGTAGTCAGGGGTTGTAAATGTGGTGTATTCTTGACATTCTTTTGTTAAGCCAACTTGGAAGAAGCCAGAGGCTAAGTCTAGGCAAGAAAAGTATTTTGGCTTACTGTGATCAAGCGTGACATCCATGCGTGGTATAGCAAGAGTGGATTTAACTGTTTGTGAATTGAGGTATCTGTAGTCAATACACATGCGATATTGTGTAGGTTTTGTGGCATGCGGCATATGCTTTCTGGACTTTTTAGTCCCATTCGCTACCATTACCATGGGCGACTGCCTTTGACTGCTATGCGAAGGGACAATGACTCCCTGCCTTAGTAGTTCATCTATCTGTCTGTTGATCTCTTTTTTCATGACAGGGTTTGTCCTGTAAGGTCGGAATTGCCTAGGTACGGCACATGGTTTGAGCCTGATGGTGTATTCAGCCAAATGAGTTTTACCAAGATTGCCAGATTTGTCAAGGAACACTAAGGCATTATTTTCAATCATTTCATTTACTTGGAGAACCTGTGCTTTTGTCAGGTGAGGATTATCGAGCCTGATGCGTAGGTCGTCAAGTGTTAGTTATTGCATGGTCACGTGGGTCATATGGGGAAAGAACACGAGGACGCGGAGGCACCTACACGCGATAATCAAACACGACACTGTCTCCTAATAATGATAATTAGCGTGAACCTATGTTATGTAAGGTATCTGCCTGGGACCTGTAAATATGAGAGGTATTCCCTTAATCCCCCATTCGGCCTCAGCTGCCTGTCATGATGGATCAACTATAGGAGATCTCGGAGATTTATCTTTTTTCGACTCTATGCTTCGATAATTTGTTGTGTGAGACTTGCAGAAATTTCCTAACTCTGGTAATCAGAGCTCCGCTTAGTCCCCCGTTGTTTGATGTTAGCAACACTGTAGCGCAGTAGACACGGCTCGGCAGGTGTTACAATTTCGCGCCTCAGCATGATTCCAGGAAGATGGGATAATACCGTGACTTCCCGATGAGCGCTACGCAACCAGATAAGCGGCTGGCAAGCAAATGACTCTTGAGAAAACCTTCGTTTTAAGACTTGTAAAGTGTGCGTGATATTAAGAACCTCCGTAGTGTTGCCTGCTAGAGCAGCGTTGCTCTGTGAGGGACCATCCCAAGTGAAGATGTTTCTCAGTGATATATCGACACGGTTGCAGTTATCGCATCGCAAACTGTGCGTTTGAGGTGATATGGGAAAAAGACCGAGCTTTTTCTCGAGCTCTGATTGGTTGAGATTAGGGTGCCATGCGATAATGTCGTACAATGTTTCTTTATTGACGACTACAGGTCCGACGGGACTGTTAAGGCTGTCCAATTTCGCGATTGACTCCCGATGCGCCGCTGAGCTGAGGTAGGACGGGTCAGACGGGTGCGGGACGAATGCGCGAAATTCTCGAGTGCGCCAGTCGCTGATGGCGGGCGCGGACGAGTTGATTTATGGCTTGCAGCGCATATTGTTGGATGTGAGTTCATCACAGGTTCGCTGATGGGCCCAGCCAATGCCGCAGAGACGGGTTCAGTGTAATCGCTCGAATGGGCCGCGACGGGGGCAGCGGGGCATTCATTATCCCTACCTGTGAGGTGTTGATTGTTTATGAGCCGTGGCAGTCCGATTTGGCTGGAGTTTTTTATGACTTGTCTGGTCTTGCAGACATTTTGACCTAAATGTAACATCTGCTGTCAGTATGTTAACATTTGAATCAGCCGTGTCTTTAATGTGCTGCGCATTAGCAGGCCAGGGTATGAAGCTTGCGATCTTAGTCCTCTTCTTAAAGGTCAACTACAAAGATTTTTTTTATTCCATTTTTCCAAAGTTCTATGTTTTAAAAGGGTATCGTGACCAAAATAAGGTGACTGCGCGCTTTTTTTCTTTAAGAAAAATGATTTTTAAATGTATATTTCCCACGTCGAATCTGACAAGATACCGCTCGGTAAAATTCGTGAATTTCCGTACAGTGACGTCATTCAGGTTGTTCGCGAATATTCATCGCCATCTTTAGCCTTCCCGGTTGGTTGACAGCGTGTGACTAACTCGTCTTTCTTCACGGTCTGGTGTGGATTATGCCTTATTGTTGTGCGTTTGGTTGTCGGAACAATGAGAAGTCAGGCGTGATTTTTTTTTGTTTCTAAAAGACATATGCGCCGCATATGGGTGTCGAAAGTCAAGCGTAAACACTGGAGTCCTGCCCTTATAGTTATAGACCCTACGACAGTTCTATGTTCTGATCATTTCGAGAAAAGTGCTTATGCGACTGACCCAGAGCTGCTCAAAAGTCTAGGATTTGGTAAGAAACCTAGGCTCCGAAATGGTATTGGCAGCTGAGCAGATAGATAAATCAAGTGACAGTGGTGAATCACAGACTGAGGTGTCACACTCAAGTACTGCCGACCTAGGCTAGGCGAAGAAACTTCGCCTGCCAGCGTCCGCGCTGTTTGCTACACCATGGGCGAGTGCCTTGCCGTCTGCCGACCATGAAGCTTGCTCTCACTTGTCATTAGGGGTGAAGGCAAATGTTTTGGTGAGTGTCACAAGGCAACTGCATTATTATATATGATGAAATGCATTGGCAGGGATAACTTCTGTTGTATGTATCCATGTGTCTTTTCAGAGTCAATTTGTAAACATTTACATCCTTAAAGGCTATGATGAATGAAATTGTAGCATACTTATTGTATTGATACCATAGATGGCTGACAAGTCTCTACAGACACAGAGTTCTATCTTTCCTGGCATAACGAAATATTCAAGAGGTACCCAAGTTGGCCCATCTCACCCAATATGAGCCCCAGGAGGAATCTGTTGGACTGGTGGACAGCGATGATGAGATGGAAACTGACCCTGACTATGACTTCACTGACAAAGTGATGATGCTGAGATGGAAACTGATGATGACATGGCGTTTGAAGAACTGTTAGGTAAATATTGTTTTGTTTGTAGTGTAATCACAGGGTTTTATTTGATGGAAGAAAAATTTAGCTCACAGAATGCTTATGTACAGTGGTGTTGATCTGGAGGATGGCCCTAGTCAGAATCAAAGATACCGGGGGAGTTTTGCTTGTTTTGAACAAATCGGCGTGAATGGACACCGTAAGATGTGGGATTGCCAACTTTTTACAGGAGCTATGCCCGCAGGGAATTTGTTTATGGCTTCAGGGATTTTTGTTAGTGGCAGTAATGCTATTAGAACACTGAACATGTTCAGGTATGGGAAAATCCCAACCCTGTCAAAGTACCAATTTCTTTTGGTGTGAACATGCATTAATCTAAAATGAGACACATGTTATTTTGACATTTATTACCATTTGCACAAACATTGTTACCCAATTAAAAATCGCCATATAATATAACTTCCTTATTATATGACTATCATAAAATATGAATATCATTGATTTGCTTCAGACTATGTACATCAGGTGCTTGATCTAAGGCAAAAATATCCAAGCTACAGACTTGCTGAGGTCCTTGCAGATGACAGGACTGTCCCACCACCTATTGCCTCCCAGTACGAGAAACCTGAAAAGGATCTTCTCGTAGGTGCTCACAGGTGTCGATTCAACCTGACCAAGAAATCTTCCGCTCCATTGTAGATAACCTGTATATTTGCCGCCCGGGTCAGGGAAGGATTTTCTAACAGCTGTTACCACACAGGCTGCCAGCACTTTCCTGTTTCTTTTGCCCAGTCTGTGCCATATCCAGAGTGTAAACTGACAGTAAGCTAGATACCTGAATAATCTGAAGCAATATGTCAATTAGTTGTCTATGGTTTTAAAATAAGTTGTATAGCTAAAAAAACAATTGTCATTTGTCAACCATTCCCTCACTTCATAATTTTATTGTAAGCTCTGCCTCTGGAGTTCATGTAACTGGCATTATTTATTCTTGGCTATGTAAAATATATTGTAGTTCATCAATATGAACACTGAATATTTTACACAGTGGAGTTAATGTTCCCTTTGTAATAAATATGATTGTTCAACCTCAAACCATCCTTTTGGGTAGCAATAATGGCTAACTTACTCATTGTAGAGACCTCATCTCCAACAGGTCTGTCCATTTGAATAGATTCAAATTTGGACACTTCCAGCACATTTTTATTCATGCAGCTAGCCAGGAATCTGGGATGCTTGGTGATGCATGTCCATTCCTCCGTTAGAGCCATCACTCTCTCCAAACTTCTGTGGCTGTGTCCATTGGGATGCAGTAATGACATCTACACCTAAGTTAGAGAAATAATTAAAGAGTCATTGTAAATTTATATTTGTGGTACAATGAATGAATATATAAGGAAAATACTTTATAAACTGCATGCAAACATCTGTCCACAATGTTCAATGTGCTCAGGGTACAATGACAAAGCTACATTCACTAGCCAAGTACTATTTTTTGTAGTAGTTAGGTCTGTCAACATACCATCCTCTACTTACAGAATGTGTAAATTTATTGGGTAAATGAAACTAACGATTATTTTTTACCAGTTAATATAGTTCAATAAAGCTTGGGAAGTGTATTCTAAAATTTACCATTCAACGAAATCTTTTGTTGATTCTTCATCCGAAGCGGACCCTTGAGTTAGACTTAGAGCTCCCGGTGTCATTTCGTAGTGTGACTTGGATTTTTCAACTCCCGTCCGTATTGGCTCAAATAAATAGTCATGGTCATGATTTGCCCCAATGTTATGCTATGGGGACTCGTAAACTTCATCAGAAGACGACATGGCTTGTCAAAACGGTGTAATTTTAAAATCCAAACAATCGTTTTTCGCTTCGCTCGCTCGCAGTCAAATTCTCTTGGAGGCAGCGCAGCAGGAATGACGTCACGCAACGTGCACCTAGCGGCCAACTGAGGCAAATTGGCATCGAGAAGATGGCTTCGTATTTTCTTCCGAATGAAACCTTATCAGTGGATTCTTAGTACTTATGCATGCCGTTGCAATGAATAATGGGTCCCCGTTGGTTTATGAGTTATTAATCTTCAATTTGAAACACATTATAAAGAAATGATGAAAATCGTTGTAGTTGACCTTTAATGTACCAGTGTCTAGGAGATGAATTATAAAGATGGGTGTGAATGAGATTAAAAAAAAGAGGTGGAATTGACGTCTCAACCAACACTACTTGAATCAGTAAATAAGAAAGTACAGTAATATATCTTAACTACAACTGTGTCACGCTACCAATAGTCTAAACCTGTTGTTGTGAATGAGAAGACGAATTCGGGTCATTAAATCAAATGAGGTCATCAACAGATAAGTGGGGAGGTAACAAACATCAGCAGATGTACAGACCAAGTTAGCCAACTGGAGCATGACCTGCATAGCAATGCCGGGTCTTCCAGAATGCAGGGAGATAATGGGAAGCGCCAGGGAGAGGTGCTGGCGGGAAACTATTGGCAGATGTCCGTTGAGAAGTAGGGTCTCGTGAGATTTGGGGATGTGACGCGAGGGCTGACAAGAAGCTTGTTTGAGGAGGTGATGTCAGCAAAGATTTGACCTGTGGAACGGGAGATTGCGGGAAAGACACGGGGTCGGTAGAGGGTAATCTGGGATCGAAAATTGATTGTTTATTTGGTCTTAACAAGGCAGAAGCCAGTCTATAATCAGTGTCAGGAGGGGCTGGTGATAGCGAAACAAAATTCGGTGTAGGGTCAAAGCTTGGAAGAGTTGGTGATAATGGTGTTGGCGAGACAGAGGTCGGCATATAACCGGAGCCGGGAGGAGTCGGTGATGGGTTGACTGAAGTAGGCAGAGGAGAAGGGCGAAGAGGGGTTGGGGATATGTCGACTGAAGTCGGCAACGGAGTGGGGCTGGAAGGGGTTGTAGACGGGTCGACTGTAATCGGCAACGGAGCGTGGCTGGAAGGGGTTGGGGAATAGTCGACTGCAGTCGGCAAGGGAATGGGCCTGGAAGAGGTTGATGACGGGGCGACCGAAGTTCGTGGGGATTCAAACGATGCGACATTTGCATACTTTGCATTAAGAGCGACAACTGAGGCTTTGCCCCGGGGAGGGGCACTTAAGTGTATAGAGGTAGTATATATGTGTCGCCCGACCGGGTATGTTTTTTGGGCCTCTCGACTTGTACGACGGGTTTTTGGGCCTCATACTTGTACGACGGGCAATGTTTTTCAGATTCAATGTGTACGACGGGTTATACATTAGCATAATACCTTGTACGACGGGGTATGCTTTTTGGCCATTTTGACCTTGTACGACGGGTACGGGTTTTTGAGGTCCCGCGGCACACCCCTATCCAGAATAAGGCCAAGTGCCCCCCCCCCCCCCCCGGGGGGCTTTGCTTTCTTCTTGAACTTCTCTCAGCAACATTACTTATCGCATGGCACCCTACTCTCAGCTAATCAGAGCTCGAGAAAAAGCTTGGCCTTTTACCCATATCACCTCAAACGCACAGTTTGCCATGCGATAACTGCAACCGTGTCGATATATCACCTAGAGATGGTCCCTCACAGAGCACCGCTGCTCTATAGCATGGCAACACTACGGAGTAATGCCATCCTTGAATGCATCACGCAACCTGATCACTTCCTTAAAGAGACTGTTTAGCCCCATATTTGGAACGAGGTTACCTAGCAAGCTGCTTGGCAACCGCACCTTGGAAACCAAAGTTTTAAGTTTTCAGACTTTCAGTCGCTACGCGGCGCTGTGGTCTCAGAAAATATATCCTTACTTCGGCTGTCGCTATTTATGTTGTCGGACATTACCCTTGCTGCTTGTCGGTTTAATGGGTGCGCAAATATGCCCACAACTTGAATGAGTGAAGATTTGATGCAATCTACATTTTGTAACCAAAGCGGAAGTATACACATCGATAGCGAAGTAAATTCAGAGCGCGTTATGATTTACAGCTAACATTCGTGTGGTTCATGGTTCTAGGGAGGCACCATTATCGATGGAACGACATAACTGAATAAAACAGTAGATAATGAATATTTCCTGTCAAATAATAATGTTAAAAACTTATCAACATTATTTTCCATCATGTAAACTTTGCGGCACAAATTAGAAGCTGGCATTACTTACGTCTGCGTTAAACGTAGTAATGTAATAACGAAATGATCCCTGATTGCCTTTTATGGAGCTGAACAGTCTCTTTAACAAACTCAATACATTCACGGTTGGCCGTCTCATGCGCCTCTAGCATATGAGGAGCAATTTTACGCTGTATTTCGTCTCCCACTTAGTCTGCGTCCCAGACTCCAGGGGTTCCGCTACGCTTCTCGCCCTAGAGTCTACCATAAGATAAGGTCTTAAACTGGCGCGTCCGAATATTCATTTGACACCTTCCTTAATCTTCGTGACCAATCAACGCAAAGGTTGTGACCCGGATTGACCTTAATTGCGCGTGTCTGGCTTGTAAAACGCACCATCGGTTCTATGTGACGTCATGGACATTGTAGTGGTCTGCGTCCAATGAGAACACATTGAAAGTCTTCAGGAATTATGGGGCGTCTCAAAAGTTCAAATTGGCACCACAACAAGCGCTTTAATCGCTTAGCTGCACGATGGTATGTTTACGTAATAGTCAGTTAAAAAGAACCAGTTGTGTCTGCTTCTCTCGCCGACTGTGTGATTAACGGTGCCACTCAGCGTGAAACAACAAATCGGAGTGTTGTAGAGTGTGTGCCCGGCTCATAAAAATCACTCGTCTGGTTGGACAAGTTCTGCGGAACTAACCAATGAGAGACAATGACTCAAAAGTACCCGAGAGTGACCGAGAGACACGGCTTGTGATTGGAGCATCCCAAGTCTGGGATGCCTGTCCAGTTCAAGACATTAAGCTCGCCTAGACCTGAAGGCGAGACTATTGAATATCAGTAACATGTAAACAGCCGATCTCCTGCGCATCGGCTTCTGCGCAGGCTGGGATTCGCCTCTGCAATACTCTGATCACTTTGGGCCAAATTCGGGCCATTACGCGACGAAATATTATTACGGAATGTCATCTGTTAAATATTACAAAAACATTTTCTGTTGTGTGTGTTTAACAATTCGGGCAGCTCAATACATTCAGTATGCATTCTTTGCAGGATCACTTCCCAGGATATCAAAGAAAATCTTAAATGATGTACTCACACTTTGGCAGCAGGAATCGAATGGATTCTCCACCATGTGTCGTAACGTGATCTGTGGTGTTGAGATGCACACGATACGCACTTGCAATAATGAAGACTCGAACTCCAG
>CM067347.1:25690693-25714292 GCA_034190875.2 Urechis unicinctus
TGCTGAATACAAAGGGAATTGGCGTGGTGGGGGGGGGGGGAGGGTGGCAATGGCAGGGCAGGGCGGGGGTATGTCACACTTTGATCATACGACATTACCGTCCCATCACGAATTTCGCTTGTATCTCCCATGTGGAAGGTATCATAGTGCCCACAACAAAATGCACCTTGAAGGTGGAGTATGAATTGCCTATTTTGTTTAACATTTATCAAACAAGAAGATTCACAAAATCACCCAGAATCATTAGGGGTTTTCTGAACTGACAGATGCTATTTATGTTATTTACAATTCATTTCATGAATACATTTGTGTGTTTTTCAATTTACATTACGGAAATCCATATTTTTTAAAACGACATATGTCTTTTTTGTCAACCATGGCTTGAAAATAATCCCACTCCAGTTAAATTATCTTCAATCAAATAAAGTCAAAAGAAGAGGCTTTGAGGGGAAACGTTTTTTTTCTTTGTTGGTAAGAACTGCTTTTTCTCTGTCATCGCTTTATTTTTCAACTTGAAGTTTTAAACATAATATAATTTCAAATGATTAAACAAAAATACTGATCAGACGACTGCACTCCAATCCATCCGTCGATCGGCCCACGAGATAAAGAAGCTGAGTCAGCCCCAGCCCAGAGGAGTGAGTGAGGCAGGAGGTCTATAAGCGTCCTTCTTATAAAGCATTTCGACTTGGCGTAGGGCCAACCCATGTGCGTCACAACTCCCCACCGGGAATTTGTATGACGAAATCGTACTTTTGGAAATAATTGTCATTTACGACATTTGCAATATCTAACAATATACGGTCGGCTAATAGATTTCTGCGTGATATAATACGCCAAACATCGCCTTACATGATATGCTATGAAACTAATTACTATATGCATGACAAAGTAAGACATTGACGTCAGAGTTGAAAGTTGTGTACCTTCTCACAGCGTTGACAGGTTGTGTAACTTTTGGCCTTGTACAAGATCAATTTGCCAAAACGTTTGTGGTTACATAAAGATTATCCATTAAGGTCGTGATGTCAATGTTACACTTCACAAGCTGGTTCAACATTGATTTATTCAGGCAAACAGAAAACTGACACTTGCCAGCAAATTAATTGATAACCATATAGTCGATCACAACTGTGTTTACATGAAAATATTCCAACCCTTAGATTAATTGATTTATAAATGAGAAAAATTTCAAATGAGACAACGGTGAATAACAGATTGATTTACATCAGGATGGATAATCTTGAATATCTAAAGTTTGACAAGACGGTACAGTAATTTGGCAAAACTAAAGCTGTTGCTTATCCCCATGTCCGAATACATATTTCACCCATCCTATATGTTAAGCAAACACTTATGTGTACAATATAACAAACACACAAGCGTCTTGATTGGGTGACAATTCTTGAGGCGTTGATGAGTGGCAAATATATGGTCTGATACTCCAAATTGTTTTCCATGAAGCCTTAGATGTATTCATGAAATGCGTTAATGGCGAAGTTGCCCTCGTGATTATTCAAAGATCATAACTCCTGGTCCGCTACAGTTAACATGTGTAAAGTCACTCGTTGAAATAAAATATAATGGTATGATAACTTTTAATTTAACATTTAAAGTAGATAGCATGCCAATCATAACGCCTTTCCCCTATTTTTAATTAATACACACAATTAACCAGAGCTCTTGTCAATGAAAATAATGTACAAATATTGGAAATATAAAAATGATTCCTGTACACACAAGAGATACCATTGAAGTACCACAATGACATAGAAAAAGTAGTCGGATTCCGCCAAATGTTAAACATTATGCGCAATACTTAAGTAACCACTTGCAGATGGAGCTTATTAAAGGCAGAGTAAACTTACACCATTCGAGGTCCATTGGCATTAGTCGCTGTTATGTTATTCACTCACTCATATGTATAAATTCTGTTTATTTGTTGTTTGTACGTTGGGGATGGAAGTGTAACTGGTAAGCATTGATTGTTTAGGAATTATTAAAAATGATGATGATATATATATATATATATATATATATATATGATTGTTAACAAAAGATTCTCATCATGAAATTGAATGTGATTGAATGTGATTGAATGTGAATGAGTTACTATTTGACCTAATGTTTATGTGAATGTGACTATAGATGGATGCAATGAAGGTCAGTTGATTTACGCGTATTGTATGGATATGTTTGTTGTGGATGCGTTAAGTCAATGCCCAGTTACGACCTGTCATTTTTTACAAAGAGTCCGAGTATAAGTCATATTCATTCACGACATATTGTCATACTTGAGCCAGGTTTTAATACCGGAGAATTATATAGAATAATTATAGATAAGGTTCATTTTCATCTGTTTGGGGAGGTGGCAACCGAAACGCCGTGATTGGAATCCTCTTGTTGGGGAGTATCACGTATTGTTGAACTAGCTCGCAGCGGGGGGGGGGGGGGGGGGGGGGGGGGGGTTGTGGGTGGGTGCTCGAGAGTAATGGGAGGGGGGTTTGCCGCGTTTTTCGGGGAGGATAATGACTTTCCGATAGTGAAGCGTTTGTATGTGCAACCTATATTCTTTAATAGTCGCTGATAAGTTAGCTATATCATCCTCAAGTGTCTCTCTTTAGAGAGGACTATGGATGCGTTCTATGTAAGACAGTTGACCATGTGTACTAAAGATTATGGCTAGTTTGTCAAACTTGTATAAAGTAGTTGATTGAAGCATCCCGCTCAAGAGGAAGCCAAATAGTCTGGTCTTTGACGTAGACCCTCGGGCCAGAGAGCGGAACTAAAGAGGGCTACAGCTTCTTAGACGAGAAAGTGGGGCTTTACAGAAAACGAATATGAAGAGGGAAAGGGACCAGTTGATCACCCCCTCGAGCAATCAAGGCAAAAGAAAACGAAACGAATATGTGAAAAAAGAAATACTACAACAGGTTTTATTGGGGAGGGTGAACAAAACTGTGCGCCCTCTAAATTACAGGTAATGTGGGTCTCCCCGTCATATACAAACTTAACGTTCTCCTGATTAATCTATAAGCTACGTTCATTCTCCAGAGCTCCGATGCGTCGTGCAGATGTACGATGCCAGGATGTCGAATACAGATTCAACGAAGAATTCTTTCATTTCTATTCGTGACCTGGGATAATAATCATGACTAGTCACAATAAGTGTCGCATGTCATATTTTTGTGTCGGCAAATGTAAAAATCCGGGTCAAAATGCAACCGAATCAGAACGCAAGATGTAAATGACGCAACTATAGGCAAAAATACAAGTTTGAAGTCAAGAACGCACTGGGTGTAAGTAGCTCTTTTGAACCAAGAAGGAATACCGTATAGTCGGCGTAGCAGTGTAGTAAGGTCTCATACAGCGCCACAAGAGCTCTGTGGGCGCGCACTCCGGGCGCGCACCAAGGACGAAATTGATCGCAGAACAGACGTAGTGTAGATGAGGTAGACAAGTTGGATGGACTGACAAGTTGGATGGACTGCTTTCCCGGGAGGTCGCTTGATGTGACTCCTCTCCTGCTTAATGATGACTCTTCCTTGCTTGATGGTGACTCCTCTTCTGCTTGATGAGTTGACTCCTTCCCTGCTTGATGAGGTGACTCCTCTTATGCTTAATGAGTTGACTCCTTCCTGCTTGATGCTTGACTCCTTGACTGCTTAATGAGTTGACTCATTCCCTTGCTTAATGAGGTGACTGACTTCCCTGCTGACTCCTTCCCTGATGAGGTGACTCCTCCCCTGCTTAATGAGTTGACTCCTTCCATGCTTGATGAGGCGATGGCGGTGTACCAGGATCCTTAGTTGTCGTTTTACTTCTGCCTCTAGTACCCCTCTTTTCGGCCATGGTGTTTTTTACGTGGACGTGCGTCGAGCATATAACAGTGCCAATTTAGAATAATATCTCTAAATGACAAGATGCTTTCAAATATGATGCTGAATACAAAGGGAATTGGCGTGGTGGGGGTGGGGGGAGGGTGGCAATGGCAGGGCAGGGCGGGGGTATGTCACACTTTGATCATACGACATTACCGTCCCATCACGAATTTCGCTTGTATCTCCCATGTGGAAGGTATCATAGTGCCCACAACAAAATGCACCTTGAAGGTGGAGTATGAATTGCCTATTTTGTTTAACATTTATCAAACAAGAAGATTCACAAAATCACCCAGAATCATTAGGGGTTTTCTGAACTGACAGATGCTATTTATGTTATTTACAATTCATTTCATGAATACATTTGTGTGTTTTTCAATTTACATTACGGAAATCCATATTTTTTAAAACGACATATGTCTTTTTTGTCAACCATGGCTTGAAAATAATCCCACTCCAGTTAAATTATCTTCAATCAAATAAAGTCAAAAGAAGAGGCTTTGAGGGGAAACGTTGTTTTTCTTTGTTGGTAAGAACTGCTTTTTCTCTGTCATCGCTTTATTTTTCAATTGAACTCATAATTACAAAAATGATATCTACACGCCAATGCCACGCTAGCCATCAAGTAACGCTTGAGAGGAAGTCAACAGATTAATCATCTAATACAGTGTAATTATGCCAGTCACCTGTTGAAAGATATAGTTAAATACTTTCTTTTTATGTAGCTTTCGGAGACGAAAAAATATTTGGATTTTATACAATGGAAGAACATTATGCCCCATAAACACAAAAAAAATCTGTGGGCAAATGCATAGTTAAGAGACTTTCAGAACGATCCTGAATCCGAAATCACATTGTTGTGTTTGTCATAGCCAATATAACAATTATCCATCAAAGTTCCATTCTTTCCAACTGCCATCTCTTTGGTGTTTGAATGTCTGTGAATTATAACACTTAATGGGATGTCATAGTCCTGCAGAACGTCAGTTTATAATAAAAATATCACCATCTGACCAGACCGAGAGAAGTCAACTCTAATGACACCACAATGTCGCCGCTCCAGGTGATTTTTCATAATATTTGACACGTCAAGGCCATTATTTGTTTTGAAAGTACTTAAGAACTTTCTGTTCTTTGCTTAATGATAAACGGGGTGTAAAATTGGCAAAGAAATGCTAACTTATTGGGTAAACAGACTCTGATACAGGATTTCATGGACTGTTATGTAAGCGTTATGTGGTACAAGTGCAACAGATATTTAATAGAGCGTTAGTAGTCACCATAATGATGCGTTGGTAGGCTACGTTGTGACAGCTTGTTCAATTTTAGTTTATTCAGGCAAGCAGAAATCTGACACTTTGAGGCAAAAAGAATTGATAATCATATGGTCGATCGCAACTGTGTGATTTTATGAAATATTACCACCCTAAGATGTAGTACAAGTGCATCACATATTTAACAGATCGTTATAAGTATTCACCATAATGATGCAATGGTAATCCCCGCCTTGATATTTCCAAACATTAATCACTAATCCGTTTCAGTTTTATTCGCCTTGAAGTTTTAAACATAATATAATTTCAAATGATTAAACAAAAATACTGATCAGACGACTGCACTCCAATCCATCCGTCGATCGGCCCACGAGATAAAAGAAGCTGAGTCAGCCCAGAGGAGTGAGTGAGGCAGGAGGTCTATAAGCGTCCTTCTTATAAAGCATTTCGACTTGGCGTAGGGCCAACCCATGTGCGTCACAACTCCCCACCGGGAATTTGTATGACGAAATCGTACTTTTGGAAATAATTGTCATTTACGACATTTGCAATATCTAACAATATACGGTCGGCTAATAGATTTCTGCGTGATATAATACGCCAAACATCGCCTTACATGATATGCTATGAAACTAATTACTATATGCATGACAAAGTAAGACATTGACGTCAGAGTTGAAAAGTTGTGTACCTTCTCACAGCGTTGACAGGTTGTGTAACTTTTGGCCTTGTACAAGATCAATTTGCCAAACGTTTGTGGTTACATAAAGATTATCCATTAAGGTCGTGATGTCAATGTTACACTTCACAAGCTGGTTCAACATTGATTTATTCAGGCAAACAGAAAACTGACACTTGCCAGCAAATTAATTGATAACCATATAGTCGATCACAACTGTGTTTACATGAAAATATTCCAACCCTTAGATTAATTGATTTATAAATGAGAAAAATTTCAAATGAGACAACGGTGAATAACAGATTGATTTACATCAGGATGGATAATCTTGAATATCTAAAGTTTGACAAGACGGTAGGTACAGTAATTTGGCAAAACTAAAGCTGTTGCTTATCCCCATGTCCGAATACATATATCACCCATCCTATATGTTAAGCAAACACTTATGTGTACAATATAACAAACACACAAGCGTCTTGATTGGGTGACAATTCTTGAGGCGTTGATGAAATACAACCTGAGTGGCAAATATATGGTCTGATACTCCAAATTGTTTTCCATGAAGCCTTAGATGTATTCATGAAATGCGTTAATGGCGAAGTTGCCCTCGTGATTATTCAAAGATCATAACTCCTGGTCCGCTACAGTTAACATGTGTAAAGTCACTCGTTGAAATAAAATATAATGGTATGATAACTTTTAATTTAACATTTAAAGTAAAGTAGATAGCATGCCAATCATAACGCCTTTCCCCTATTTAATTAATACACACAATTAACCAGAGCTCTTGTCAATGAAAATAATGTACAAATATTGGAAATATAAAAATGATTCCTGTACACACAAGAGATACCATTGAAGTACCACAATGACATAGAAAAAGTAGTCGGATTCCGCCAAATGTTAAACATTATGCGCAATACTTAAGTAACCACTTGCAGATGGAGCTTATTAAAGGCAGAGTAAACTTACACCATTCGAGGTCCATTGGCATTAGTCGCTGTTATGTTATTTCACTCATATGTATAAATTCTGTTTATTTGTTGTTTGTACGTTGGGGATGGAAGTGTAACTGGTAAGCATTGATTGTTTAGGAATTATTAAAATTAATGATATATATATATATATATATATATATATATATGATTGTTAACAAAAGATTCTCATCATGAAATTGAATGTGATTGAATGTGAATGAGTTACTATTTGACCTAATGTTTATGTGAATGTGACTATAGATGGATGCAATGAAGGTCAGTTGATTTACGCGTATTGTATGGATATGTTTGTTGTGGATGCGTTAAGTCAATGCCCAGTTACGACCTGTCATTTTTTACAAAGAGTCCGAGTATAAGTCATATTCATTCACGACATATTGTCATACTTGAGCCAGGTTTTTAATACCGGAGAATTATATAGAATAATTATAGATAAGGTTCATTTTCATCTGTTTGGGGAGGTGGCAACCGAAACGCCGTGATTGGAATCCTCTTGTTGGGGAGTATCACGTATTGTTAAACTAGCTCGCAGGGGGGGGGGGGGGGGGGGGGGGGGGGGGTGGGTGGGTGCTCGAGAGTATGGGAGGGGGGTTTGCCGCGTTTTTCGGGGAGGATAATGACTTTCCGATAGTGAAGCGTTTTTGTATGTGCAACCTATATTCTTTAATAGTCGCTGATAAGTTAGCTATATCATCCTCAAGTGTCTCTCTTTAGAGAGGACTATGGATGCGGTTCTATGTAAGACAGTTGACCATGTGTACTAAAGATTATGGCTAGTTTGTCAAACTTGTATAAAGTAGTTGATTGAAGCATCCCGCTCAAGAGGAAGCCAAATAGTCTGGTCTTTGACGTAGACCCTCGGGCCAGAGAGCGGAACTAAAGAGGGCTACAGCTTCTTAGACGAGAAAGTGGGGCTTTACAGAAAACGAATATGAAGAGGGAAAGGGACCAGTTGATCACCCCCTCGAGCAATCAAGGCAAAAGAAAACGAAACGAATATGTGAAAAAAAGAAATACTACAACAGGTTTTATTGGGGAGGGTGAACAAAACTGTGCGCCCTCTAAATTACAGGTAATGTGGGTCTCCCCGTCATATACAAACTTAACGTTCTCCTGATTAATCTATAAGCTACGTTCATTCTCCAGAGCTCCGATGCGTCGTGCAGATGTACGATGCCAGGATGTCGAATACAGATTCAACGAAGAATTCTTTCATTTCTATTCGTGACCTGGGATAATAATCATGACTAGTCACAATAAGTGTCGCATGTCATATTTTTGTGTCGGCAAATGTAAAAATCCGGGTCAAAATGCAACCGAATCAGAACGCAAGATGTAAATGACGCAACTATAGGCAAAAATACAAGTTTGAAGTCAAGAACGCACTGGGTGTAAGTAGCTCTTTTGAACCAAGAAGGAATACCGTATAGTCGGCGTAGCAGTGTAGTAAGGTCTCATACAGCGCCACAAGAGCTCTGTGGGCGCGCACTCCGGGCGCGCACCAAGGACGAAATTGATCGCAGAACAGACGTAGTGTAGATGAGGTAGACAAGTTGGATGGACTGCTTTCCCGGGAGGTCGGATGTGACTCCTCTCCTGCTTGATGAGGTGACTCCTCTTCTGCTTAATGAGTTGACTCCTTCCCTGCTTGATGAGGTGACTCCTCTTATGCTTAATGAGTTGACTCCTTCCTTGCTTGATGAGGCGATTCATTCCCTTCTTAATGAGGTGACTCCTTTCCTGCTTGATGAGGTGACTCCTCCCCTGCTTAATGAGTTGACTCCTTCCATGCTTGATGAGGCGATGGCGGTGTACCAGGATCCTTAGTTGTCGTTTTACTTCTGCCTCTAGTACCCCTCTTTTCGGCCATGGTGTTTTTACGTGGACGTGCGTCGAGCATATAACAGTGCCAATTTAGAATAATATCTCTAAATGACAAGATGCTTTCAAATATGATGCTGAATACAAAGGGAATTGGCGTGGTGGGGGTGGGGGGGAGGGGGGCAATGGCAGGGCAGGGCGGGGGTATGTCACACTTTGATCATACGACATTACCGTCCCATCACGAATTTCGCTTGTATCTCCCATGTGGAAGGTATCATAGTGCCCACAACAAAATGCACCTTGAAGGTGGAGTATGAATTGCCTATTTTGTTTAACATTTATCAAACAAGAAGATTCACAAAATCACCCAGAATCATTAGGGGTTTTCTGAACTGACAGATGCTATTTATGTTATTTATTTACAATTCATTTCATGAATACATTTGTGTTTTTTTCAATTTACATTACGGAAATCCATATTTTTTAAAACGACATATGTCTTTTTTGTCAACCATGGCTTGAAAATAATCCCACTCCAGTTAAATTATCTTCAATCAAATAAAGTCAAAAGAAGAGGCTTTGAGGGGAAACGTTGTTTTTCTTTGTTGGTAAGAACTGCTTTTTCTCTGTCATCGCTTTATTTTTCAATTGAACTCATAATTACAAAAATGATATCTACACGCCAATGCCACGCTAGCCATCAAGTAACGCTTGAGGAAGTCAACAGATTAATCATCTAATACAGTGTAATTATGCCAGTCACCTGTTGAAAGATATAGTTAAATACTTTCTTTTTATGTAGCTTTCGGAGACGAAAAAATATTTGGATTTTATACAATGGAAGAACATTATGCCCCATAAACACAACAAAAAATCTGTGGGCAAATGCATAGTTAAGAGACTTTCAGAACGATCCCTGAATCCGAAATCACATTGTTGTGTTTGTCATAGCCAATATAACAATTATCCATCAAAGTTCCATTCTTTCCAACTGCCATCTCTTTGGTGTTTGAATGTCTGTGAATTATAACACTTAATGGGATGTCATAGTCCTGCAGAACGTCAGTTTATAATAAAAATATCACCATCTGACCAGACCGAGAGAAGTCAACTCTAATGACACCACAATGTCGCCGCTCCAGGTGATTTTTCATAATATTTGACACGTCAAGGCCATTATTTGTTTTGAAAGTACTTAAGAACTTTCTGTTCTTTGCTTAATGATAAACGGGGTGTAAAATTGGCAAAGAAATGCTAACTTATTGGGTAAACAGACTCTGATACAGGATTTCATGGACTGTTATGTAAGCGTTATGTGGTACAAGTGCAACAGATATTTAATAGAGCGTTAGTAGTCACCATAATGATGCGTTGGTAGGCTACGTTGTGACAGCTTGTTCAATTTTAGTTTATTCAGGCAAGCAGAAATCTGACACTTTGAGGCAAAAAAGAATTGATAATCATATGGTCGATCGCAACTGTGATTTTATGAAATATTACCACCCTAAGATGTAGTACAAGTGCATCACATATTTAACAGATCGTTATAAGTATTCACCATAATGATGCAATGGTAATCCCCGCCTTGATATTTCCAAACATTAATCACTAATCCGTTTCAGTTTTATTCGCCTTGAAGTTTAAACATAATATAATTTCAAATGATTAAACAAAAATACTGATCAGACGACTGCACTCCAATCCATCCGTCGATCGGCCCACGAGATAAAGAAGCTGAGTCAGCCCAGAGGAGTGAGTGAGGCAGGAGGTCTATAAGCGTCCTTCTTATAAAGCATTTCGACTTGGCGTAGGGCCAACCCATGTGCGTCACAACTCCCCACCGGGAATTTGTATGACGAAATCGTACTTTTGGAAATAATTGTCATTTACGACATTTGCAATATCTAACAATATACGGTCGGCTAATAGATTTCTGCGTGATATAATACGCCAAACATCGCCTTACATGATATGCTATGAAACTAATTACTATATGCATGACAAAGTAAGACATTGACGTCAGAGTTGAAAAGTTGTGTACCTTCTCACAGCGTTGACAGGTTGTGTAACTTTTGGCCTTGTACAAGATCAATTTGCCAAACGTTTGTGGTTACATAAAGATTATCCATTAAGGTCGTGATGTCAATGTTACACTTCACAAGCTGGTTCAACATTGATTTATTCAGGCAAACAGAAAACTGACACTTGCCAGCAAATTAATTGATAACCATATAGTCGATCACAACTGTGTTTACATGAAAATATTCCAACCCTTAGATTAATTGATTTATAAATGAGAAAAATTTCAAATGAGAGACAACGGTGAATAACAGATTGATTTACATCAGGATGGATAATCTTGAATATCTAAAGTTTGACAAGACGGTACAGTAATTTGGCAAAACTAAAGCTGTTGCTTATCCCCATGTCCGAATACATATTTCACCCATCCTATATGTTAAGCAAACACTTATGTGTACAATATAACAAACACACAAGCGTCTTGATTGGGTGACAATTCTTGAGGCGTTGATGAAATACAACCTGAGTGGCAAATATATGGTCTGATACTCCAAATTGTTTTCCATGAAGCCTTAGATGTATTCATGAAATGCGTTAATGGCGAAGTTGCCCTCGTGATTATTCAAAGATCATAACTCCTGGTCCGCTACAGTTAACATGTGTAAAGTCACTCGTTGAAATAAAATATAATGGTATGATAACTTTTAATTTAACATTTAAAGTAGATAGCATGCCAATCATAACGCCTTTCCCCTATTTAATTAATACACACAATTAACCAGAGCTCTTGTCAATGAAAATAATGTACAAATATTGGAAATATAAAAATGATTCCTGTACACACAAGAGATACCATTGAAGTACCACAATGACATAGAAAAAGTAGTCGGATTCCGCCAAATGTTAAACATTATGCGCAATACTTAAGTAACCACTAGCAGATGGAGCTTATTAAAGGCAGAGTAAACTTACACCATTCGAGGTCCATTGGCATTAGTCGCTGTTATGTTATTTCACTCATATGTATAAATTCTGTTTATTTGTTGTTTGTACGTTGGGGATGGAAGTGTAACTGGTAAGCATTGATTGTTTAGGAATTATTAAAATTAATGATTGATATATATATATATATATATATATATATATATGATTGTTAACAAAAGATTCTCATCATGAAATTGAATGTGATTGAATGTGAATGAGTTACTATTTGACCTAATGTTTATGTGAATGTGACTATAGATGGATGCAATGAAGGTCAGTTGATTTACGCGTATTGTATGGATATGTTTGTTGTGGATGCGTTAAGTCAATGCCCAGTTACGACCTGTCATTTTTTACAAAGAGTCCGAGTATAAGTCATATTCATTCACGACATATTGTCATACTTGAGCCAGGTTTTTAATACCGGAGAATTATATAGAATAATTATAGATAAGGTTCATTTTCATCTGTTTGGGGAGGTGGCAACCGAAACGCCGTGATTGGAATCCTCTTGTTGGGGAGTATCACGTATTGTTAAACTAGCTCGCAGGGGGGGGGGGGGGGGGGGGGGGGGGGTTGTGGGTGGGTGCTCGAGAGTAATGGGAGGGGGGTTTGCCGCGTTTTTTCGGGGAGGATAATGACTTTCCGATAGTGAAGCGTTTGTATGTGCAACCTATATTCTTTAATAGTCGCTGATAAGTTAGCTATATCATCCTCAAGTGTCTCTCTTTAGAGAGGACTATGGATGCGTTCTATGTAAGACAGTTGACCATGTGTACTAAAGATTATGGCTAGTTTGTCAAACTTGTATAAAGTAGTTGATTGAAGCATCCCGCTCAAGAGGAAGCCAAATAGTCTGGTCTTTGACGTAGACCCTCGGGCCAGAGAGCGGAACTAAAGAGGGCTACAGCTTCTTAGACGAGAAAGTGGGCTTTACAGAAAACGAATATGAAGAGGGAAAGGGACCAGTTGATCACCCCCTCGAGCAATCAAGGCAAAAGAAAACGAAACGAATATGTGAAAAAAAGAAATACTACAACAGGTTTTATTGGGGAGGGTGAACAAAACTGTGCGCCCTCTAAATTACAGGTAATGTGGGTCTCCCCGTCATATACAAACTTAACGTTCTCCTGATTAATCTATAAGCTACGTTCATTCTCCAGAGCTCCGATGCGTCGTGCAGATGTACGATGCCAGGATGTCGAATACAGATTCAACGAAGAATTCTTTCATTTCTATTCGTGACCTGGGATAATAATCATGACTAGTCACAATAAGTGTCGCATGTCATATTTTTGTGTCGGCAAATGTAAAAATCCGTCAAAATGCAACCGAATCAGAACGCAAGATGTAAATGACGCAACTATAGGCAAAAATACAAGTTTGAAGTCAAGAACGCACTGGGTGTAAGTAGCTCTTTTGAACCAAGAAGGAATACCGTATAGTCGGCGTAGCAGTGTAGTAAGGTCTCATACAGCGCCACAAGAGCTCTGTGGGCGCGCACTCCGGGCGCGCACCAAGGACGAAATTGATCGCAGAACAGACGTAGTGTAGATGAGGTAGACAAGTTGGATGGACTGCTTTCCCGGGAGGTCGGATGTGACTCCTCTCCTGCTTGATGAGGTGACTCCTCTTCTGCTTAATGAGTTGACTCCTTCCCTGCTTGATGAGGTGACTCCTCTTATGCTTAATGAGTTGACTCCTTCCTTGCTTGATGAGATGATTCCTTCCCTGCTTGATGATTCATTCCCTTCTTGATGAGGTGACTCCTCCCCTGCTTAATGAGGTGACTGATGAGGTGACTCCTCCCCTGCTTAATGAGTTGACTCCTTCCATGCTTGATGAGGCGATGGCGGTGTACCAGGATCCTTAGTTGTCGTTTTACTTCTGCCTCTAGTACCCCTCTTTTCGGCCATGGTGTTTTTACGTGGACGTGCGTCGAGCATATAACAGTGCCAATTTAGAATAATATCTCTAAATGACAAGATGCTTTCAAATATGATGCTGAATACAAAGGGAATTGGCGTGGTGGGGGGGGGGGGGGGGGGGGCAATGGCAGGGCAGGGGGGGGTATGTCACACTTTGATCATACGACATTACCGTCCCATCACGAATTTCGCTTGTATCTCCCATGTGGAAGGTATCATAGTGCCCACAACAAAATGCACCTTGAAGGTGGAGTATGAATTGCCTATTTTTGTTTAACATTTATCAAACAAGAAGATTCACAAAATCACCCAGAATCATTAGGGGTTTTCTGAACTGACAGATGCTATTTATGTTATTTACAATTCATTTCATGAATACATTTGTGTGTTTTTCAATTTACATTACGGAAATCCATATTTTTTTAAAACGACATATGTCTTTTTTGTCAACCATGGCTTGAAAATAATCCCACTCCAGTTAAATTATCTTCAATCAAATAAAGTCAAAAGAAGAGGCTTTGAGGGGAAACGTTGTTTTTCTTTGTTGGTAAGAACTGCTTTTTCTCTGTCATCGCTTTATTTTTCAATTGAACTCATAATTACAAAAATGATATCTACACGCCAATGCCACGCTAGCCATCAAGTAACGCTTGAGGAAGTCAACAGATTAATCATCTAATACAGTGTAATTATGCCAGTCACCTGTTGAAAGATATAGTTAAATACTTTCTTTTTATGTAGCTTTCGGAGACGAAAAAATATTTGGATTTTATACAATGGAAGAACATTATGCCCCATAAACACAACAAAAAATCTGTGGGCAAATGCATAGTTAAGAGACTTTCAGAACGATCCTGAATCCGAAATCACATTGTTGTGTTTGTCATAGCCAATATAACAATTATCCATCAAAGTTCCATTCTTTCCAACTGCCATCTCTTTGGTGTTTGAATGTCTGTGAATTATAACACTTAATGGGATGTCATAGTCCTGCAGAACGTCAGTTTATAATAAAAATATCACCATCTGACCAGACCGAGAGAGAAGTCAACTCTAATGACACCACAATGTCGCCGCTCCAGGTGATTTTTCATAATATTTGACACGTCAAGGCCATTATTTGTTTTGAAAGTACTTAAGAACTTTCTGTTCTTTGCTTAATGATAAACGGGGTGTAAAATTGGCAAAGAAATGCTAACTTATTGGGTAAACAGACTCTGATACAGGATTTCATGGACTGTTATGTAAGCGTTATGTGGTACAAGTGCAACAGATATTTAATAGAGCGTTAGTAGTCACCATAATGATGCGTTGGTAGGCTACGTTGTGACAGCTTGTTCAATTTTAGTTTATTCAGGCAAGCAGAAATCTGACACTTTGAGGCAAAAAGAATTGATAATCATATGGTCGATCGCAACTGTGATTTTATGAAATATTACCACCCTAAGATGTAGTACAAGTGCATCACATATTTAACAGATCGTTATAAGTATTCACCATAATGATGCAATGGTAATCCCCGCCTTGATATTTTCCACATTAATCACTAATCCGTTTCAGTTTTATTCGCCTTGAAGTTTTAAACATAATATAATTTCAAATGATTAAACAAAAATACTGATCAGACGACGACTGCACTCCAATCCATCCGTCGATCGGCCCACGAGATAAAGAAGCTGAGTCAGCCCAGAGGAGTGAGTGAGGCAGGAGGTCTATAAGCGTCCTTCTTATAAAGCATTTCGACTTGGCGTAGGGCCAACCCATGTGCGTCACAACTCCCCACCGGGAATTTGTATGACGAAATCGTACTTTTGGAAATAATTGTCATTTACGACATTTGCAATATCTAACAATATACGGTCGGCTAATAGATTTCTGCGTGATATAATACGCCAAACATCGCCTTACATGATATGCTATGAAACTAATTACTATATGCATGACAAAGTAAGACATTGACGTCAGAGTTGAAAAGTTGTGTACCTTCTCACAGCGTTGACAGGTTGTGTAACTTTTGGCCTTGTACAAGATCAATTTGCCAAACGTTTTTGTGGTTACATAAAGATTATCCATTAAGGTCGTGATGTCAATGTTACACTTCACAAGCTGGTTCAACATTGATTTATTCAGGCAAACAGAAAACTGACACTTGCCAGCAAATTAATTGATAACCATATAGTCGATCACAACTGTGTTTACATGAAAATATTCCACCCCCTTAGATTAATTGATTTATAAATGAGAAAAATTTCAAATGAGACAACGGTGAATAACAGATTGATTTACATCAGGATGGATAATCTTGAATATCTAAAGTTTGACAAGACGGTACAGTAATTTGGCAAAACTAAAGCTGTTGCTTATCCCCATGTCCGAATACATATTTCACCCATCCTATATGTTAAGCAAACACTTATGTGTACAATATAACAAACACACAAGCGTCTTGATTGGGTGACAATTCTTGAGGCGTTGATGAAATACAACCTGAGTGGCAAATATATGGTCTGATACTCCAAATTGTTTTCCATGAAGCCTTAGATGTATCATCATGAAATGCGTTAATGGCGAAGTTGCCCTCGTGATTATTCAAAGATCATAACTCCTGGTCCGCTACAGTTAACATGTGTAAAAGTCACTCGTTGAAAATAAAATATAATGGTATGATACTTTTTTAATTTAACATTTAAAGTAGATAGCATGCCAATCATAACGCCTTTCCCCTATTTAATTAATACACACAATTAACCAGAGCTCTTGTCAATGAAAATAATGTACAAATATTGGAAATATAAAAATGATTCCTGTACACACAAGAGATACCATTGAAGTACCACAATGACATAGAAAAAGTAGTCGGATTCCGCCAAATGTTAAACATTATGCGCAATACTTAAGTAACCACTTGCAGATGGAGCTTATTAAAGGCAGAGTAAACTTACACCATTCGAGGTCCATTGGCATTAGTCGCTGTTATGTTATTTCACTCATATGTATAAATTCTGTTTATTTGTTGTTTGTACGTTGGGGATGGAAGTGTAACTGGTAAGCATTGATTGTTTTTTAGGAATTATTATTATAAATATATATATATATATATATATATATATATATATATATATGATTGTTAACAAAAGATTCTCATCATGAAATTGAATGTGATTGAATGTGAATGAGTTACTATTTGACCTAATGTTTATGTGAATGTGACTATAGATGGATGCAATGAAGGTCAGTTGATTTACGCGTATTGTATGGATATGTTTGTTGTGGATGCGTTAAGTCAATGCCCAGTTACGACCTGTCATTTTTTACAAAGAGTCCGAGTATAAGTCATATTCATTCACGACATATTGTCATACTTGAGCCAGGTTTTAATACCGGAGAATTATATAGAATAATTATAGATAAGGTTCATTTTCATCTGTTTGGGGGGAGGTGGCAACCGAAACGCCGTGATTGGAATCCTCTTGTTGGGGAGTATCACGTATTGTTTAAACTAGCTCGCAGCGGGGGGGGGGGGGGGGGGGGGGGTTGTGGGTGGGTGCTCGAGAGTAATGGGAGGGGTTTGCCGCGTTTTTCGGGGAGGATAATGACTTTCCGATAGTGAAGCGTTTGTATGTGCAACCTATATTCTTTAATAGTCGCTGATAAGTTAGCTATATCATCCTCAAGTGTCTCTCTTTAGAGAGGACTATGGATGCGTTCTATGTAAGACAGTTGACCATGTGTACTAAAGATTATGGCTAGTTTGTCAAACTTGTATAAAGTAGTTGATTGAAGCATCCCGCTCAAGAGGAAGCCAAATAGTCTGGTCTTTGACGTAGACCCTCGGGCCAGAGAGCGGAACTAAAGAGGGCTACAGCTTCTTAGACGAGAAAGTGGGGCTTTACAGAAAACGAATATGAAGAGGGAAAGGGACCAGTTGATCACCCCCTCGAGCAATCAAGGCAAAAGAAAACGAAACGAATATGTGAAAAAAAGAAATACTACAACAGGTTTTATTGGGGAGGGTGAACAAAACTGTGCGCCCTCTAAATTACAGGTAATGTGGGTCTCCCCGTCATATACAAAAACTTACTTAACGTTCTCCTGATTAATCTATAAGCTACGTTCATTCTCCAGAGCTCCGATGCGTCGTGCAGATGTACGATGCCAGGATGTCGAATACAGATTCAACGAAGAATTCTTTCATTTCTATTCGTGACCTGGGATAATAATCATGACTAGTCACAATAAGTGTCGCGTATCTCCCATGTGGAAGGTATCATAGTGCCCACAACAAAATGCACCTTGAAGGTGGAGTATGAATTGCCTATTTTGTTTAACATTTATCAAACAAGAAGATTCACAAAATCACCCAGAATCATTAGGGGTTTTCTGAACTGACAGATGCTATTTTGTTATTTACAATTCATTTCATGAATACATTTGTGTGTTTTTCAATTTACATTACGGAAATCCATATTTTTTAAAACGACATATGTCTTTTTTGTCAACCATGGCTTGAAAATAATCCCACTCCAGTTAAATTATCTCAATCAAATAAAGTCAAAAGAAGAGGCTTTGAGAGGGAAACGTTGTTTTTTCTTTGTTGGTAAGAACTGCTTTTTTTCTGTCATCGCTTTATTTTTCAATTGAACTCATAATTACAAAAATGATATCTACACGCCAATGCCACGCTAGCCATCAAGTAATGCTTGAGGAAGTCAACAGATTAATCATCTAATACAGTGTAATTATGCCAGTCACCTGTTGAAAGATATAGTTAAATACTTTCTTTTTATGTAGCTTTCGGAGACGAAAAAATATTTGGGATTTTTTACAATGGAAGAACATTATGCCCCATAAACACAACAAAAAATCTGTGGGCAAATGCATAGTTAAGAGACTTTCAAAACGATCCTGAATCCGAAATCACATTGTTGTGTTTGTCATAGCCAATATAACAATTATCCATCAAAGTTCCATTCTTTCCAACTGCCATCTCTTTGGTGTTTGAATGTCTGTGAATTATAACACTTAATGGGATGTCATAGTCCTGCAGGACGTCAGTTTATAATAAAAATATCACCATCTGACCAGGCCGAGAGGAGTCAACTCTAATGACACCACAATGTCGCCGCTCCAGGTGATTTTTCATAATATTTGACACGTCAAGGCCATTATTTGTTTTGAAAGTACTTACGAACTTTCTGTTCTTTGCTTAATGATAAACGGGGTTTAAAATTGGCAAGGAAATGCTAACTTATTGGGAAACAGACTCTGATACAGGATTTCATAGACTGTTATGTAAGCGTTATGTGGTACAAGTGCAACATATATTTAATAGATCGTTAGTAGTCACCATAATGATGCGTTGGTTGGCTACCTTATGACAGCTTGTTTAATATTAGTTCATTCAGGCAAGCAGAAATCTGACACTTTGCAGCAAAAAGAATTCGTAACTTTTCGCATTGTACAAGATCAATTTGCCAAACGTTTGAGGTTACATAAAGATTATCCATTAAGGTCGTGATGTCAATGTTACACTTCACAAGCTGGTTCAACATTGATTTATTCAGGCAAGCAGAAAACTGACACTTGCCAGCAAATTAATTGATAACCATATAGTCGATCACAACTGTGTTTACATGAAAATATTCCAACCCTTAGATTAATTGATTTATAAATGAGAGAAATTACAAATGAGACAATGGTGAATAACAGATTGATTTACATCAGGATGGATAATCTTGAATATCTACAGTTTGACAAGATGGTACAGTAATTTGGCAAAACTATAGCTGTTGCTTATCACCATGTCCGAATACATATTTCACCCATCCTATATGTTAAGCAAACACTTATGTGTACAATATAACAAACACACAAGCGTCTTGATTGGGTGACAATTCTTGAGGCGTTGATGAAATACAACCTGAGTGGCAAATATATGGTCTGATACTCCAAATTGTTTTCCATGAAGCCTTAGATGTATTCATGAAATGCGTTAATGGCGAAGTTGCCCTCGTGATTATTCAAAGATCATAACTCCTGGTCCGCTACTCTTAACATGTGTAACGTCACTCGTTGAAAAGAAATATAATGGTATGATAATTTTTAATTTAACATTTAAAGTAGATAGCATGCCAATCATAACGCCTTTTCCCCATTTAATTAATACACAATGAACCAGAGCTCTTGTCTATAAAAATAATGTACAAATATTGGAAATATAAAAATGATTCCTGTACACACAAGAGATACCATTGAAGTACCACAATGACATAGAAAAAGTAGTCGGATTCCGCCAAATGTTAAACATTATGCGCAATACTTAAGTAACCACGTGCAGATGGAGCTTATTAAAGGCAGAGTAAACTTACACAATTCGAGGTCCATTGGCATTAGTCGCTGTTATGTTATTTCACTCATATGCATAAATTCTGTTTAATTGTTGTGATTGTACGTTGGGGATGGAAGTGTAACTGGTAAGCATTGATTGTTTAGGAATTATTAAAATTAATGATTGATATATATATATATATATATATATAGATTATTAAAAAAAGATTCTCATCATGAAATTGAATGTGATTGAATGTGAATGAGTTACTATTTGACCTAATGTTTATGTGAATGTGACTATAGATGGATGCAATGAAGGTCAGTTGATTTACGCCTTTTGTATGGATATGTTTGTTGTGGATGCGTTAAGTCAATGCCCAGTTACGACCTGTCATTTTTCACAAACAGTCCGAGTACAAGTCATATTCATTCACGACATATTGTCATACTTGAGCCAGGTTTTCATACCGGAGATTTATATAGAATAATCATAGATAAGGTTCATTTTCATCTGTTTGGGGAGGTGGCAACCGAAACGCCGTGATTGGAATCCTCTTGTTTGGGAGTATCATGCATTTTTAAACTAGCTCGCAACCGGGGGGGGGGGGGGGGGTGTGCGGGCTCGAGAGGAAGGGGAGGGGGGTTTGCCGCGTTTTTCGGGGAGGATAATGACTTTCCGATAGTGAAGCGTTTGTATGTGCAACCTATATTCTTTAATGGTCGCTGATTAGTTAGCTATATCATCCTCAAGTGTCTCTCTTTAGAGAGGACTATGGATGCGTTCTATGTAAGACAGTTGACCATGTGTACTAAAAATTATGGCTAGTTTGTCAAACTTGTATAAAGCAGTTGATTGAAGCATCCCGCTCAAGAGGAAGCCAAATAGTCTGGTCTTTGACGTAGACCCTCGGGCCAGAGAGCGGAACTAAAGAGGGCTACAGCTTCTTAGACGAGAAAGTGGGGCTTTATAGAAAATGAATTTGAAGAGGGAAAGGGACCAGTTCATCACTCCTCGAGCAATCTAGGCAAAAGAAAACGAAACGAATATGTGAAAAAAAGAAAAACTACAACAGGTTTCATTGGGGAGGGTGAACAAAACTGTGCGCCCTCTAAATTACAGGTAATGTGGGTCTCCCCGTCATATATAAACTTAACGTTCTCCTGATTAATCTATAAGCTACGTTCATTCTCCAGAGCTCCGATGCGTCGTGCAGATGTACGATGCCAGGATGTCGAATACAGATTCAACGAAGAATTCTTTCATTTCTATTCGTGACCTGGGATAATAATCTGGACTAGTCACAATAAGTGTCGCATGTCATATTTTTGTGTCGGCAAATGTAAAAATCCGGGTCAAAATGCAACCGAATCAGAACGCAAGATGTAAATGACGCAACTATAGGCAAAAATATAAGTTTGAAGTCTCTAAATTACAGGTAATGTGGGTCTCCCCGTCATATACAAACTTAACGTTCTCCTGGTTAATCTATAAGCTACGTTCATTCTCCAGAGCTCCGATGCGTCGTGCAGATGTATGGTGCCAGGATGTCGAATACATATTCAACGAAAAATTCTTTCATTTCTATTCGTGACCTGGGATAATAATCTGGACTAGTCATAATAAGTGTCGCATGTCATATTTTTGTGTCGGCAAATGTAAAAATCCGGGTCAAAATGCAACCGAATCAGAACGCAAGATGTAAATGACGCAACTATTGGCAAAAATACAATTTTGAAGTCAAGAACGCACTGGGTGTAAGTTGCTCTTTTGAACCAAGAAGGAATACCGTATAGTCGGCGTAGCAGCGCAGTAAGGTCTCATACAGTGCCACAAGAGCTCTGTGGGCGCGCACTCCGGGCGCGCACCAAGGACGAATATGATCGCAGAACAGACGCAGTGTAGATGAGGTAGGCAAGTTGGATGGACTGCTTTCCCGAGAGGTCGGATGTGACTCCTCTCCTGCTTGATGAGGTGACTCCTCTTCTGCTTAATAATTTGACTCCTTCCATGCTTGTTGAGGTGACTCCTCTTATGCCTAATGGCCTAATGAGTTGACTCCTTCCTTGCTTGATGAGGTGACGCCTTCCCTGCTTGATGAGGTGATTCATTCCCTTCTTGATGAGGTGACTCCTCCCCTGCTTAATGATGTGGTTCCTCCCCTGCTTAATGATGTGACTCCTTCCCTGCTTGATGAGGTGACTCCTCCCCTGCTTAATGAGTTGACTCCTTCCATGCTTGATGAGGCGATGGCGGTGTGCCAGGATCCTTAGTTGTCGTTTTACTTCTGCCTCTAGTACCCCTCTTTTCGGCCATGGTGTTTTTACGTGGACGTGCGTCGAGCATATAACAGTGCGAATTTAGAATAATATCTCTATATGACAAGATGCTTTCAAATATGATGCTGAATACAAAGGGAATTGGCGTGGGGGGGGGGAGGGGGGCAATGGCAGGGCAGGGCGGGGGTAGGTCACACTTTGATCATACGACATTACTGTCCCATCACGAATTTCGCTTGTATCTCCCATGTGGAAGGTATCATAGTGCCCACAACAAAATGCACCTTGAAGGTGGAGTATGAATTGCCTATTTTGTTTAACGTTTATCAAACAAGTAGATTCACAAAATCATCCAGAATCATTAGGGGTTTTCTGAACTGACAGATGCTATTTTTGTTATTTACAATTCATTTCATGAATACATTTGTGTTTTTCAATTTACATTACGGAAATCCATATTTTTTAAAACGACATATGTCTTTTTTGTCAACCATGGCTTGAAAAAAATCCCACTCCAGTTGAATAATCTTCAATCTAAAAAAATCATAAGAAGAGGCTTTGAGGGCAAACGTTGTTTTTCTTTGTTGGTAAGAACTGCTTTTTTTCTGTCATCGCTTTATTTTTCAATTGAACTCATAATTACAAAAATGATATCTACACGCCAATGCCACACTAGCCATCAAGTAATGCTTGAGGAAGTCAACAGATTAATCATCTAATACAGTGTAATTATGCCAGTCACCTGTTGAAAGATATAGTTAAATACTATCTTTTTATGTAGCTTTCGGAGACGAAAAAATATTTGGATTTTATACAATGGAAGAACATTATGCCCCATAAACACAACAAAAAATCTGTGGGCAAATGCATAGTTAAGAGACTTTCAAAACGATCCTGAATCCGAAATCACATTGTTGTGTTTGTCATAGCCAATATAACAATTATCCATCAAAGTTCCATTCTTTCCAACTGCCATCTCTTTGGTGTTTGATTGTCTGTGAATTATACAGCTTAATGGGATGTCATAGTCGTGCAGGACGTCAGTTTATAATAAAAATATCACCATCTGACCAGGCCGAGGGGAGTCAACTCTAATGACACCACAATGTCGCCGCTCCAGGTGATTTTTCATAATATTTGACACGTCAAGGCATTATTTGTTTTGAAAGTACTTACGAACTTTCTGTTCTTTGCTTAATGATAAACGGGGTTTAAAATTGGCAAGGAAATGCTAACTTATTGGGAAACAGACTCTGATAAAGTGCAACATATATTTAATAGATCGTTAGTAGTCACCATAATGATGCGTTGGTTGGCTACCTTGTGACAGCTTGTTTAATATTAGTTCATTCAGGCAAGCAGAAATCTGACACTTTGCAGCAAAAAGAATTCGTAACTTTTT
>CM067347.1:25714392-25836892 GCA_034190875.2 Urechis unicinctus
TTGGTGCGCGCCCGGAGTGCGCGCCCACAGAGCTCTTGTGGCGCTGTATGAGACCTTACTACACTGCTACGCCGACTATACGGTATTCCTTCTTGGTTCAAAAGAGCTACTTACACCCAGTGCGTTCTTGACTTCAAACTTGTATTTTTGCCTATAGTTGCGTCATTTACATCTTGCGTTCTGATTCGGTTGCATTTTGACCCGGATTTTTACATTTGCCGACACAAAAATATGACATGCGACACTTATTGTGACTAGTCATGATTATTATCCCAGGTCACGAATAGAAATGAAAGAATTCTTCGTTGAATCTGTATTCGACATCCTGGCATCGTACATCTGCACGACGCATCGGAGCTCTGGAGAATGAACGTAGCTTATAGATTAATCAGGAGAACGTTAAGTTTGTATATGACGGGGAGACCCACATTACCTGTAATTTAGAGGGCGCACAGTTTTGTTCACCCTCCCCAATAAAACCTGTTGTAGTATTTCTTTTTTTCACATATTCGTTTCGTTTTCTTTTGCCTTGATTGCTCGAGGGGGTGATCAACTGGTCCCTTTCCCTCTTCATATTCGTTTTCTGTAAAGCCCCACTTTCTCGTCTAAGAAGCTGTAGCCCTCTTTAGTTCCGCTCTCTGGCCCGAGGGTCTACGTCAAAGACCAGACTATTTGGCTTCCTCTTGAGCGGGATGCTTCAATCAACTACTTTATACAAGTTTGACAAACTAGCCATAATCTTTAGTACACATGGTCAACTGTCTTACATAGAACGCATCCATAGTCCTCTCTAAAGAGAGACACTTGAGGATGATATAGCTAACTTATCAGCGACTATTAAAGAATATAGGTTGCACATACAAACGCTTCACTATCGGAAAGTCATTATCCTCCCCGAAAAACGCGGCAAACCCCCCTCCCATTACTCTCGAGCACCCACCCACAACCCCCCCCCCCCCCCCCCCGCCCCCCGCTGCGAGCTAGTTTAACAATACGTGATACTCCCCAACAAGAGGATTCCAATCACGGCGTTTCGGTTGCCACCTCCCCAAACAGATGAAAATGAACCTTATCTATAATTATTCTATATAATTCTCCGGTATTAAAAACCTGGCTCAAGTATGACAATATGTCGTGAATGAATATGACTTATACTCGGACTCTTTGTAAAAAATGACAGGTCGTAACTGGGCATTGACTTAACGCATCCACAACAAACATATCCATACAATACGCGTAAATCAACTGACCTTCATTGCATCCATCTATAGTCACATTCACATAAACATTAGGTCAAATAGTAACTCATTCACATTCAATCACATTCAATTTCATGATGAGAATCTTTTGTTAACAATAATATATATATATATATATATATATCAATCATTAATTTTAATAATTCCTAAACAATCAATGCTTACCAGTTACACTTCCATCCCCAACGTACAAACAACAAATAAACAGAATTTATACATATGAGTGAAATAACATAACAGCGACTAATGCCAATGGACCTCGAATGGTGTAAGTTTACTCTGCCTTTAATAAGCTCCATCTGCAAGTGGTTACTTAAGTATTGCGCATAATGTTTAACATTTGGCGGAATCCGACTACTTTTTCTATGTCATTGTGGTACTTCAATGGTATCTCTTGTGTGTACAGGAATCATTTTTATATTTCCAATATTTGTACATTATTTTCATTGACAAGAGCTCTGGTTAATTGTGTGTATTAATTAAATAGGGGAAAGGCGTTATGATTGGCATGCTATCTACTTTAAATGTTAAATTAAAAGTTATCATACCATTATATTTTTATTTCAACGAGTGACTTTACACATGTTAACTGTAGCGGACCAGGAGTTATGATCTTTGAATAATCACGAGGGCAACTTCGCCATTAACGCATTTCATGAATACATCTAAGGCTTCATGGAAAACAATTTGGAGTATCAGACCATATATTTGCCACTCAGGTTGTATTTCATCAACGCCTCAAGAATTGTCACCCAATCAAGACGCTTGTGTGGCTGTTATATTGTACACATAAGTGTTTGCTTAACATATAGGATGGGTGAAATATGTATTCGGACATGGGGATAAGCAACAGCTTTAGTTTTGCCAAATTACTGTACCGTCTTGTCAAACTTTAGATATTCAAGATTATCCATCCTGATGTAAATCAATCTGTTATTCACCGTTGTCTCATTTGAAATTTTTCTCATTTATAAATCAATTAATCTAAGGGTTGGAATATTTTCATGTAAACACAGTTGTGATCGACTATATGGTTATCAATTAATTTGCTGGCAAGTGTCAGTTTTCTGTTTGCCTGAATAAATCAATGTTGAACCAGCTTGTGAAGTGTAACATTGACATCACGACCTTAATGGATAATCTTTATGTAACCACAAACGTTTGGCAAATTGATCTTGTACAAGGCCAAAAGTTACACAACCTGTCAACGCTGTGAGAAGGTACACAACTTTTCAACTCTGACGTCAATGTCTTACTTTGTCATGCATATAGTAATTAGTTTCATAGCATATCATGTAAGGCGATGTTTGGCGTATTATATCACGCAGAAATCTATTAGCCGACCGTATATTGTTAGATATTGCAAATGTCGTAAATGACAATTATTTCCAAAAGTACGATTTCGTCATACAAATTCCCGGTGGGGAGTTGTGACGCACATGGGTTGGCCCTACGCCAAGTCGAAATGCTTTATAAGAAGGACGCTTATAGACCTCCTGCCTCACTCACTCCTCTGGGCTGACTCAGCTTCTTTATCTCGTGGGCCGATCGACGGATGGATTGGAGTGCAGTCGTCTGATCAGTATTTTTGTTTAATCATTTGAAATTATATTATGTTTAAACTTCAAGGCGAATAAAACTGAAACGGATTAGTGATTAATGTTTGGAAATATCAAGGCGGGGATTACCATTGCATCATTATGATGAATACTTATAACGATCTGTTAAATATGTGATGCACTTGTACTACATCTTAGGGTGGTAATATTTCATAAAATCACAGTTGCGATCGACCATATGATTATCAATTCTTTTTGCCTCAAAGTGTCAGATTTCTGCTTGCCTGAATAAACTAAAATTGAACAAGCTGTCACAACGTAGCCTACCAACGCATCATTATGGTGACTACTAACGCTCTATTAAATATCTGTTGCACTTGTACCACATAACGCTTACATAACAGTCCATGAAATCCTGTATCAGAGTCTGTTTACCCAATAAGTTAGCATTTCTTTGCCAATTTTACACCCCGTTTATCATTAAGCAAAGAACAGAAAGTTCTTAAGTACTTTCAAAACAAATAATGGCCTTGACGTGTCAAATATTATGAAAAATCACCTGGAGCGGCGACATTGTGGTGTCATTAGAGTTGACTTCTCTCGTCTGGTCAGATGGTGATATTTTTTATTATAAACTGACGTTCTGCAGGACTATGACATCCCATTAAGTGTTATAATTCACAGACATTCAAACACCAAAGAGATGGCAGTTGGAAAGAATGGAACTTTGATGGATAATTGTTATATTGGCTATGACAAACACAACAATGTGATTTCGGATTCAGGATCGTTCTGAAAGTCTCTTAACTATGCATTTGCCCACAGATTTTTTTGTTGTGTTTATGGGGCATAATGTTCTTCCATTGTATAAAATCCAAATATTTTTTCGTCTCCGAAAGCTACATAAAAAGAAAGTATTTAACTATATCTTTCAACAGGTGACTGGCATAATTACACTGTATTAGATGATTAATCTGTTGACTTCCTCAAGCGTTACTTGATGGCTAGCGTGGCATTGGCGTGTAGATATCATTTTTGTAATTATGAGTTCAATTGAAAAATAAAGCGATGACAGAGAAAAAGCAGTTCTTACCAACAAAGAAAAACAACGTTTCCCCTCAAAGCCTCTTCTTTTGACTTTATTTGATTGAAGATAATTTAACTGGAGTGGGATTATTTTCAAGCCATGGTTGACAAAAAAGACATATGTCGTTTTAAAAAATATGGATTTCCGTAATGTAAATTGAAAAACACAAATGTATTCATGAAATGAATTGTAAATAACATAAATAGCATCTGTCAGTTCAGAAAACCCCTAATGATTCTGGGTGATTTTGTGAATCTTCTTGTTTGATAAATGTTAAACAAAATAGGCAATTCATACTCCACCTTCAAGGTGCATTTTGTTGTGGGCACTATGATACCTTCCACATGGGAGATACAAGCGAAATTCGTGATGGGACAGTAATGTCGTATGATCAAAGTGTGACACCCCCCCCCCGCCCTGCCCCATTGCCCCCCCCCCCCCCCACCCCCACCACGCCAATTCCCTTTGTATTCAGCATCATATTTGAAAGCATCTTGTCATTTAGAGATATTATTCTAAATTGGCACTGTTATATGCTCGACGCACGTCCACGTAAAAACACCATGGCCGAAAAGAGGGGTACTAGAGGCAGAAGTAAAACGACAACTAAGGATCCTGGCACACCGCCATCGCCTCATCAAGCATGGAAGGAGTCAACTCATTAAGCAGGGGAGGAGTCACCTCATCAAGCAGGGAAGGAGTCATTTCATCAAGCAAGGAAGGAGTCACTTAAGCAGGGATGACTCATCGTCCTCATCAAGCAAGGAAGGAGTCAACTCACTAAGCATAAGAGGAGTCACCTCATCAAGCAGGGAAGGAGTCAACTCATTAAGCAGAAGAGGAGTCACCTCATCAAGCAGGAGAGGAGTCACATCCGACCTCCCGGGAAAGCAGTCCATCCAACTTGTCTACCTCATCTACACTACGTCTGTTCTGCGATCAATTTCGTCCTTGGTGCGCGCCCGGAGTGCGCGCCCACAGAGCTCTTGTGGCGCTGTATGAGACCTTACTACACTGCTACGCCGACTATACGGTATTCCTTCTTGGTTCAAAAGAGCTACTTACACCCAGTGCGTTCTTGACTTCAAACTTGTATTTTTGCCTATAGTTGCGTCATTTACATCTTGCGTTCTGATTCGGTTGCATTTTGACCCGGATTTTTACATTTGCCGACACAAAAATATGACATGCGACACTTATTGTGACTAGTCATGATTATTATCCCAGGTCACGAATAGAAATGAAAGAATTCTTCGTTGAATCTGTATTCGACATCCTGGCATCGTACATCTGCACGACGCATCGGAGCTCTGGAGAATGAACGTAGCTTATAGATTAATCAGGAGAACGTTAAGTTTGTATATGACGGGGAGACCCACATTACCTGTAATTTAGAGGGCGCACACAGTTTTTGTTCACCCTCCCCAATAAAACCTGTTGTAGTATTTCTTTTTTTCACATATTCGTTTCGTTTTCTTTTGCCTTGATTGCTCGAGGGGGTGATCAACTGGTCCCTTTCCCTCTTCATATTCGTTTTCTGTAAAGCCCCACTTTCTCGTCTAAGAAGCTGTAGCCCTCTTTAGTTCCGCTCTCTGGCCCGAGGGTCTACGTCAAAGACCAGACTATTTGGCTTCCTCTTGAGCGGGATGCTTCAATCAACTACTTTATACAAGTTTGACAAACTAGCCATAATCTTTAGTACACATGGTCAACTGTCTTACATAGAACGCATCCATAGTCCTCTCTAAAGAGAGACACTTGAGGATGATATAGCTAACTTATCAGCGACTATTAAAGAATATAGGTTGCACATACAAACGCTTCACTATCGGAAAGTCATTATCCTCCCCGAAAAACGCGGCAAACCCCCCTCCCATTACTCTCGAGCACCCACCCACAACCCCCCCCCCCCCCGCCCCCCGCTGCGAGCTAGTTTAACAATACGTGATACTCCCCAACAAGAGGATTCCAATCACGGCGTTTCGGTTGCCACCTCCCCAAACAGATGAAAATGAACCTTATCTATAATTATTCTATATAATTCTCCGGTATTAAAACCTGGCTCAAGTATGACAATATGTCGTGAATGAATATGACTTATACTCGGACTCTTTGTAAAAAATGACAGGTCGTAACTGGGCATTGACTTAACGCATCCACAACAAACATATCCATACAATACGCGTAAATCAACTGACCTTCATTGCATCCATCTATAGTCACATTCACATAAACATTAGGTCAAATAGTAACTCATTCACATTCAATCACATTCAATTTCATGATGAGAATCTTTTGTTAACAATCATATATATATATATATATATATATATCAATCATTAATTTTAATAATTCCTAAACAATCAATGCTTACCAGTTACACTTCCATCCCCAACGTACAAACAACAAATAAACAGAATTTATACATATGAGTGAAATAACATAACAGCGACTAATGCCAATGGACCTCGAATGGTGTAAGTTTACTCTGCCTTTAATAAGCTCCATCTGCAAGTGGTTACTTAAGTATTGCGCATAATGTTTAACATTTGGCGGAATCCGACTACTTTTTCTATGTCATTGTGGTACTTCAATGGTATCTCTTGTGTGTACAGGAATCATTTTTATATTTCCAATATTTGTACACATTATTTTCATTGACAAGAGCTCTGGTTAATTGTGTGTATTAATTAAATAGGGGAAAGGCGTTATGATTGGCATGCTATCTACTTTAAATGTTAAATTAAAAGTTATCATACCATTATATTTTTTTTTCAACGAGTGACTTTACACATGTTAACTGTAGCGGACCAGGAGTTATGATCTTTGAATAATCACGAGGGCAACTTCGCCATTAACGCATTTCATGAATACATCTAAGGCTTCATGGAAAACAATTTGGAGTATCAGACCATATATTTGCCACTCAGGTTGTATTTCATCAACGCCTCAAGAATTGTCACCCAATCAAGACGCTTGTGTGTTTGTTATATTGTACACATAAGTGTTTGCTTAACATATAGGATGGGTGAAATATGTATTCGGACATGGGGATAAGCAACAGCTTTAGTTTTGCCAAATTACTGTACCGTCTTGTCAAACTTTAGATATTCAAGATTATCCATCCTGATGTAAATCAATCTGTTATTTCACCGTTGTCTCATTTGAAATTTTTCTCATTTATAAATCAATTAATCTAAGGGTTGGAATATTTTCATGTAAACACAGTTGTGATCGACTATATGGTTATCAATTAATTTGCTGGCAAGTGTCAGTTTTCTGTTTGCCTGAATAAATCAATGTTGAACCAGCTTGTGAAGTGTAACATTGACATCACGACCTTAATGGATAATCTTTATGTAACCACAAACGTTTGGCAAATTGATCTTGTACAAGGCCAAAAGTTACACAACCTGTCAACGCTGTGAGAAGGTACACAACTTTTCAACTCTGACGTCAATGTCTTACTTTGTCATGCATATAGTAATTAGTTTCATAGCATATCATGTAAGGCGATGTTTGGCGTATTATATCACGCAGAAATCTATTAGCCGACCGTATATTGTTAGATATTGCAAATGTCGTAAATGACAATTATTTCCAAAAGTACGATTTCGTCATACAAATTCCCGGTGGGGAGTTGTGACGCCACATGGGTTGGCCCTACGCCAAGTCGAAATGCTTTATAAGAAGGACGCTTATAGACCTCCTGCCTCACTCACTCCTCTGGGCTGACTCAGCTTCTTTATCTCGTGGGCCGATCGACGGATGGATTGGAGTGCAGTCGTCTGATCAGTATTTTTGTTTAATCATTTGAAATTATATTATGTTTAAACTTCAAGGCGAATAAAACTGAAACGGATTAGTGATTAATGTTTGGAAATATCAAGGCGGGGATTACCATTGCATCATTATGGTGAATACTTATAACGATCTGTTAAATATGTGATGCACTTGTACTACATCTTAGGGTGGTAATATTTCATAAAATCACAGTTGCGATCGACCATATGATTATCAATTCTTTTTTTTGCCTCAAAGTGTCAGATTTCTGCTTGCCTGAATAAACTAAAATTGAACAAGCTGTCACAACGTAGCCTACCAACGCATCATTATGGTGACTACTAACGCTCTATTAAATATCTGTTGCACTTGTACCACATAACGCTTACATAACAGTCCATGAAATCCTGTATCAGAGTCTGTTTACCCAATAAGTTAGCATTTCTTTGCCAATTTTACACCCCGTTTATCATTAAGCAAAGAACAGAAAGTTCTTAAGTACTTTCAAAACAAATAATGGCCTTGACGTGTCAAATATTATGAAAAATCACCTGGAGCGGCGACATTGTGGTGTCATTAGAGTTGACTTCTCTCGGTCTGGTCAGATGGTGATATTTTTATTATAAACTGACGTTCTGCAGGACTATGACATCCCATTAAGTGTTATAATTCACAGACATTCAAACACCAAAGAGATGGCAGTTGGAAAGAATGGAACTTTGATGGATAATTGTTATATTGGCTATGACAAACACAACAATGTGATTTCGGATTCAGGATCGTTCTGAAAGTCTCTTAACTATGCATTTGCCCACAGATTTTTTGTTGTGTTTATGGGGCATAATGTTCTTCCATTGTATAAAATCCAAATATTTTTTCGTCTCCGAAAGCTACATAAAAAGAAAGTATTTAACTATATCTTTCAACAGGTGACTGGCATAATTACACTGTATTAGATGATTAATCTGTTGACTTCCTCAAGCGTTACTTGATGGCTAGCGTGGCATTGGCGTGTAGATATCATTTTTGTAATTATGAGTTCAATTGAAAAATAAAGCGATGACAGAGAAAAAGCAGTTCTTACCAACAAAGAAAAACAACGTTTCCCCTCAAAGCCTCTTCTTTTGACTTTATTTGATTGAAGATAATTTAACTGGAGTGGGATTATTTTCAAGCCATGGTTGACAAAAAAGACATATGTCGTTTTAAAAAATATGGATTTCCGTAATGTAAATTGAAAAACACACAAATGTATTCATGAAATGAATTGTAAATAACATAAATAGCATCTGTCAGTTCAGAAAACCCCTAATGATTCTGGGTGATTTTGTGAATCTTCTTGTTTGATAAATGTTAAACAAAATAGGCAATTCATACTCCACCTTCAAGGTGCATTTTGTTGTGGGCACTATGATACCTTCCACATGGGAGATACAAGCGAAATTCGTGATGGGACAGTAATGTCGTATGATCAAAGTGTGACATACCCCCGCCCTGCCCTGCCATTGCCCCCCCCCCCCCCCCCACCCCCACCACGCCAATTCCCTTTGTATTCAGCATCATATTTGAAAGCATCTTGTCATTTAGAGATATTATTCTAAATTGGCACTGTTATATGCTCGACGCACGTCCACGTAAAAACACCATGGCCGAAAAGAGGGGTACTAGAGGCAGAAGTAAAACGACAACTAAGGATCCTGGCACACCGCCATCGCCTCATCAAGCATGGAAGGAGTCAACTCATTAAGCAGGGGAGGAGTCACCTCATCAAGCAGGAAGGGAGTCACCTCATTAAGAAGGGTCACCTCATCAAGCATCGCCTCATCAAGCAAGGAAGGAGGAGTCACCTCATCAACTCATTAAGCATAAGAGGAGTCACCTCATCAAGCAGGGAAAGAGTCAACTCATAAGCAGAAGAGGAGTCAAGCAGAAGAGGAGTCACCTCATCAAGCAGGAGAGGAGTCACATCCGACCTCCCGGGAAAGCAGTCCATCCAACTTGTCTACCTCATCTACACTACGTCTGTTCTGCGATCAATTTCGTCCTTGGTGCGCGCCCGGAGTGCGCGCCCACAGAGCTCTTGTGGCGCTGTATGAGACCTTACTACACTGCTACGCCGACTATACGGTATTCCTTCTTGGTTCAAAAGAGCTACTTACACCCAGTGCGTTCTTGACTTCAAACTTGTATTTTTGCCTATAGTTGCGTCATTTACATCTTGCGTTCTGATTCGGTTGCATTTTGACCCGGATTTTTACATTTGCCGACACAAAAATATGACATGCGACACTTATTGTGACTAGTCATGATTATTATCCCAGGTCACGAATAGAAATGAAAGAATTCTTCGTTGAATCTGTATTCGACATCCTGGCATCGTACATCTGCACGACGCATCGGAGCTCTGGAGAATGAAACGTAGCTTATAGATTAATCAGGAGAACGTTAAGTTTGTATATGACGGGGAGACCCACATTACCTGTAATTTAGAGGGCGCACAGTTTTGTTCACCCTCCCCAATAAAACCTGTTGTAGTATTTCTTTTTTTCACATATTCGTTTCGTTTTCTTTTGCCTTGATTGCTCGAGGGGGTGATCAACTGGTCCCTTTCCCTCTTCATATTCGTTTTCTGTAAAGCCCCACTTTCTCGTCTAAGAAGCTGTAGCCCTCTTTAGTTCCGCTCTCTGGCCCGAGGGTCTACGTCAAAGACCAGACTATTTGGCTTCCTCTTGAGCGGGATGCTTCAATCAACTACTTTATACAAGTTTGACAAACTAGCCATAATCTTTAGTACACATGGTCAACTGTCTTACATAGAACGCATCCATAGTCCTCTCTAAAGAGAGACACTTGAGGATGATATAGCTAACTTATCAGCGACTATTAAAGAATATAGGTTGCACATACAAACGCTTCACACTATCGGAAAGTCATTATCCTCCCCGAAAAAAACGCGGCAAACCCCCCTCCCATTACTCTCGAGCACCCACCCACAACCCCCCCCCCCCCCCCCCGCCCCCCGCTGCGAGCTAGTTTAACAATACGTGATACTCCCCAACAAGAGGATTCCAATCACGGCGTTTCGGTTGCCACCTCCCCAAACAGATGAAAATGAACCTTATCTATAATTATTCTATATAATTCTCCGGTATTAAAAACCTGGCTCAAGTATGACAATATGTCGTGAATGAATATGACTTATACTCGGACTCTTTGTAAAAAATGACAGGTCGTAACTGGGCATTGACTTAACGCATCCACAACAAACATATCCATACAATACGCGTAAATCAACTGACCTTCATTGCATCCATCTATAGTCACATTCACATAAACATTAGGTCAAATAGTAACTCATTCACATTCAATCACATTCAATTTCATGATGAGAATCTTTTGTTAACAATCATATATATATATATATATATATATATCAATCATTAATTTTAATAATTCCTAAACAATCAATGCTTACCAGTTACACTTCCATCCCCAACGTACAAACAACAAATAAACAGAATTTATACATATGAGTGAAATAACATAACAGCGACTAATGCCAATGGACCTCGAATGGTGTAAGTTTACTCTGCCTTTAATAAGCTCCATCTGCAAGTGGTTACTTAAGTATTGCGCATAATGTTTAACATTTGGCGGAATCCGACTACTTTTTCTATGTCATTGTGGTACTTCAATGGTATCTCTTGTGTGTACAGGAATCATTTTTATATTTCCAATATTTGTACATTATTTTCATTGACAAGAGCTCTGGTTAATTGTGTGTATTAATTAAATAGGGGAAAGGCGTTATGATTGGCATGCTATCTACTTTAAATGTTAAATTAAAAGTTATCATACCATTATATTTTATTTCAACGAGTGACTTTACACATGTTAACTGTAGCGGACCAGGAGTTATGATTTTGAATAATCACGAGGGCAACTTCGCCATTAACGCATTTCATGAATACATCTAAGGCTTCATGGAAAACAATTTGGAGTATCAGACCATATATTTGCCACTCAGGTTGTATTTCATCAACGCCTCAAGAATTGTCACCCAATCAAGACGCTTGTGTGTGTTTGTTATATTGTACACATAAGTGTTTGCTTAACATATAGGATGGGTGAAATATGTATTCGGACATGGGGATAAGCAACAGCTTTAGTTTTGCCAAATTACTGTACCTACCGTCTTGTCAAACTTTAGATATTCAAGATTATCCATCCTGATGTAAATCAATCTGTTATTCACCGTTGTCTCATTTGAAATTTTTCTCATTTATAAATCAATTAATCTAAGGGTTGGAATATTTTCATGTAAACACAGTTGTGATCGACTATATGGTTATCAATTAATTTGCTGGCAAGTGTCAGTTTTCTGTTTGCCTGAATAAATCAATGTTGAACCAGCTTGTGAAGTGTAACATTGACATCACGACCTTAATGGATAATCTTTATGTAACCACAAACGTTTGGCAAATTGATCTTGTACAAGGCCAAAAGTTACACAACCTGTCAACGCTGTGAGAAGGTACACAACTTTTCAACTCTGACGTCAATGTCTTACTTTGTCATGCATATAGTAATTAGTTTCATAGCATATCATGTAAGGCGATGTTTGGCGTATTATATCACGCAGAAATCTATTAGCCGACCGTATATTGTTAGATATTGCAAATGTCGTAAATGACAATTATTTCCAAAAGTACGATTTCGTCATACAAATTCCCGGTGGGGAGTTGTGACGCACATGGGTTGGCCCTACGCCAAGTCGAAATGCTTTATAAGAAGGACGCTTATAGACCTCCTGCCTCACTCACTCCTCTGGGCTGACTCAGCTTCTTTATCTCGTGGGCCGATCGACGGATGGATTGGAGTGCAGTCGTCTGATCAGTATTTTTGTTTAATCATTTGAAATTATATTTATGTTTAAACTTCAAGGCGAATAAAACTGAAACGGATTAGTGATTAATGTTTGGAAATATCAAGGCGGGGATTACCATTGCATCATTATGGTGAATACTTATAACGATCTGTTAAATATGTGATGCACTTGTACTACATCTTAGGGTGGTAATATTTCATAAAATCACAGTTGCGATCGACCATATGATTATCAATTCTTTTTGCCTCAAAGTGTCAGATTTCTGCTTGCCTGAATAAACTAAAATTGAACAAGCTGTCACAACGTAGCCTACCAACGCATCATTATGGTGACTACTAACGCTCTATTAAATATCTGTTGCACTTGTACCACATAACGCTTACATAACAGTCCATGAAATCCTGTATCAGAGTCTGTTTACCCAATAAGTTAGCATTTCTTTGCCAATTTTACACCCCGTTTATCATTAAGCAAAGAACAGAAAGTTCTTAAGTACTTTCAAAACAAATAATGGCCTTGACGTGTCAAATATTATGAAAATATCACCTGGAGCGGCGACATTGTGGTGTCATTAGAGTTGACTCTCTCTCTGGTCAGATGGTGATATTTTTATTATAAACCGACGTTCTGCAGGATCCGCGGGATCGCCGTGAGGACGCAGCCTTGCTGTTAAATAAATGATGTGAAGCATGACATATATGTTGTGTTTCTCGTTTAGCTGGCATGCACAAGAAAAGCGCAATATACTGATATTAAACTAGATTGTCTTTATCACAAGAGAATATGAGTGATTGTGAAATTCTATTGCACATTCCATCTGACTCACTTTGACAATGATTCTAAAAGACTTTAAATGAAGGGTGGCAGCCAGCAAGTGATTACTGTGGGATAATGAAGGCGGCACCCTGATATTGGGGAAGATGAAAATACATGGCAGCAAAGCTTGAAATTTAGAATAGTTACTCAGTTACTCTTTAGGCCAATACTTCAACAATACATCGATGTGAGGATAAATTAGTGCACGGTTATTCAATTAAAGCATTTGTGATAACTGTAATGTTAAGTTTGTAATCTATCACTATTATTCTTGCATTAAACCCTTCTATGATGAGTGTTTTTTTCAGCATTCCATGTTTCGTGTAAATAGAGGCATTACTTGGGTATTCTAGCTACACCAGTCATATCATTATTAATCTAACTTCAATTAAACATGCCTTTGTAACAGTACTAATGCCATTGGTTCTGTTATGGATCATCACATATCTCATGTTGTTAGCAACATATAAACTATCAGGCGCTCACAGCCGATTTAAATTTGTTTGAGAACGGCCTTTTTTTAGCAACCCCATGCTTTAAAAAGGTAGTTCCAATGACCTTGTTCTGGGGTGCAGATTCCAAATAAATGGAAATTGGCTCTAGGTGAACCATATTTTATTTTGGGACTTGCTGGAATGGAATTGTCATCGAGTCACGACGCTTGTGTGATTGCTATTTGGTGCACATTGGCATGTTTTTGCTTGACATATCTGACGGTTGTAAGCATGTATTTGGATCCGTTGATAGGCAACAGCTATAGTTTCGCTTAATTACTGTACCGTGTTAGTCAAACCTTTGACAATTAAGGTAATCCATCCTGAGGTTGAATTAATCTGTTATTCACCATTGTCTAATTTGTTATTTCTCTCTTTTTTAAATAAATCAATCTAAGGGTTGGAACATTGTTATCTTAGCACTGTTATGATCGAAAGAATGGTTATCAATTATCTTTGCAGCCAAGTGTCAGGTTTCTGCTTGCCTGAATAAAATCAAATTGAACCAGCTGTCACAACGTAGCCAACCCACGCATCGTTATGGTGATAACTTATAACGATCTGTTAAATTATTATTGCACTTGTACGCTTACATAGCAGTCCATGGAATCCTGTATCAGATGCTGTTTACCCAATAAGCTGTTTGGCCTAGTTTATAATTCATGTATCATTAAGCAAAGAACAGAAAGTGCTCAAGTACTTTCAAACTAAGTAATGGCCTTGACGTGTCAAATATTATGAAAAAGCAGCCGTAGCGATGATCGTGTTAAGTTATTAGTCGTGCAGCAAGATATTGAAACACCAAAGAGCTGGCAGTTTTGATGGATGGTTGTTATATTAGTGATGGCCAACGAAACAATGTAACTGCGAGCATATTTCATAACAACAACCTCATTTGAATGTGAATGTAAGCATTCGTGGAGGCGATAAAGGGAGTTTGGGGTGCTAATGACGCCAAGGGTGGAGCTGGTAGCCATCTTGATTTCTAAACACTAGTCTATACTTGCACACTTGCGCTCTAATTTATGTACGTGAGTTTGTGTGTAACAGGACGTGTATGGTGGCAAGATATGGGAGGGTATGTGCGTGCTTGTGTGCGATTTGCACCGACGGCCGATAGATACACCAAACAGATTGTTATTCATGAAATATCCCCAGTATTTCTGGTATAATAATCTGGTAAATATGAAATATTGACTATATATACTGTTAACATTCATCAATATCGAGTGCTACTGCGACTATTTACAACTTCTACCTGTCTTATGATAGCGTTGTTATTCTGTCAGAAACCGAAAATCAATTTACACCAAAGTTCAGTTCAAATTGAAACCCACCTTGTTGTATATATGTAATCATTTCAGGCTTCATAATTTCACATATATTGCAGGCAAATGACCAAATATGGTGAGTGTGAGGCTTATGTTGATTTCTATAGCAGACTGTCTATCAAAAGTTCCACAAGCTAATACAAATCCCCGTGATTCAGGCAACCAAAACAAAACAAATGAATCCATCGGCATTCTTTCTTACTTATCGTGTCCTTTTAGCTTGGTCCAATCAGTAACTCGGCCATCTATTTACATTATACTGTACTTCCTGAAGAAATATAATGAGAGTACCAGTTCAGGTTGAGATAATGATGAAATAATGATACAGACAATTGCAGATAATGTGTGAAAAAATGATAAACAATTTTTACACAGATAATGTTACACATTGGTGTGAGATGTTGATAACATTTAATGTTAACAGATAACGATAACAGGTATATATTGCTGATATGACGAGAGGGTATAAACATGTCATGATTACAAACCAACTCTAACCCTGCCTGAATAGCCCACACGAAACATTCGGTTCCCGCTTCACTAGAACTGATAATTATTTTTCTCCCATAATCCCACTTAGTCATTGTGCTTGCCTCAGTTAATCATGGCAAGTGCACTTTGTTCTTAGAATCCCTTTACGGAGGCAATTCAAAAGGCGACAGGTCTCTAACGGAAAGTACACAGAATAATTAAATCGCACACAATCGACTGATCTTAGACGTGTCCTCATGCATATTCACATGCTAATCGCATTCTTCCAATCACAACGACATTCAAGCTCACAAATAATCATTCATTTACATCTCATTGAATAATTCATAAACATACAATTCGCTTACCATATTCGCTCCCATTCTAAATCCGGAAACAGCAATGAATAGTCATAATATTGCGCAACGAAGTATTATGCAACAAAATCTTTAATCAGTACTGCAACAGGCTGGACACCTTTACGCCGAGCACTGTGCTTAACATACCGTCTAGCATCCTCGCATTGTCCTTCCAATTCTCTGATGATGTCTCTTGTGTTTGCAAATGACCCTCAATATTATCAATATTGGTCACTATAGTACAAATAAGCAGTTCGATCACATACATGAGCTTGTGCGTCGCATAAATCAGCTTTTTGTTGTTCATGTGTATTAAGTGTAACCAGCAACCAAATTGAACGGACTTTATGTACCTTTTGTTTTGTGGGATCTGTGATAATAAACATTATAATTGGTAGAGTGAGTGTCGAATATATTGCTCTACTGTGTGTTAATCTATTTCTCTGTTTGCAAAATATCTTAACAATACCAAAAGCAACGAACATCTGTCTTTAATATTGTCATCTATGGTATTGACATTGTGTAAGCTCGTATGATGATAATAATCCAACTCTGAACTCTACCAAAACAGTATATTCAGGCCGATTTATGACCCTTGTTACTCACTGCTCGAGCCTGGCTGCCCCCTCGGCTACAATTCACCTACTATTGCTGCTTCCGTTCAGCATTCTCGCTGCTCAATCTCGCTCCACTCTTTCCGCTATTCCGTCAATTAGTTATAATGCAATAATTTTCGTTTTCATCTTTCCACTCGCTCTCTGTGAGCTTCAGTCTGTAAAGGGGTGCACTTTTATATTCGAAGTTTTCTTTTAGTTCGTATGATTTATTATTTGAACAGTTTTATTCAGGTTATAATTTAAGGAAATTAATTAGTTCATGTTTAAGTATAAAATCCAGTGTCGTCGTTGGTTTATCAAGCATGCTACAGTCGTAAGAATACACACCTGATCTATGATGAACACTCTTTTCCCCATACTCTAGTCTTCCCCCGCAGGAACTCGTTTTCTCTGTTTCTCAATCTCTACTGCCTCAACATTGATCTTCTGAATTTATCACCACCGTCTGATAGCTTCACCTGTTCTTATACCTAAAAGCCACTTCGTCGAAATAGTCACAACCCAGACACAGGTGAGGTGGGGACAGGTAATGCGCGTCGACGAAGTGGCTCGGTTAAATAATGAATTATTCAATGTTTTTTCCAACCCATAAGCTAAAACAAGATTTAAGCATGTTAACGACACAAAATAGGTTTTATGCACACATATTAACAGATGGTAATATTCCACAGTTGATACTTCATTGTAACATTTATTACCTCTTGATCATTGTCAGCTATTCAAGAATACATTGAATTCTACATTACAGAACAGTAAAGGTGATACAGTGAGCAGTCGATTTAAACTTCACTTTCATTGGGTAATTCAATTGGCTACTGTGATATTGTAGTAACATGTCAACGAAATGATTATCATAAATGTATTTTTGGGGCATCTTAGTTAATTCAACAAGTGTTCGTTCACAAACGATATCATTCCATCAAAATGCATACTTGCGTCCGGCAAAATGTCAATATAAATCATATTTGCATGGAACGTAGCGGAACCATGCAAATGACGGACTTCATTGCCAGCAGCCTCTAGTCTTTGAGCGAACCAAATCCCCTCGTCCCTCAGCACATCGTATTCAACAGTGTACACAAGGGTAGGTGGCAAATTACTCAAATCCTCGGCCATTAACGGTGCAAAAGATGGATTCATGACAACATCCTTGATTTCATTTCAAATCCTCTCATCTCCGTCGGTTAGAATGGGAGTTTTGTATGGGGGGTAGAGGTATTCTTGACCCAAAGCCTTATGTTTCATAATGGTAGCTGCCATTTTCTTTTTGATCGCTAACGGCACGTGGTTTCCAGATGCGATGTGATTCGTCAGATTGCCAGTTCCGGTGATGTACATGGACCAGAACCAGGACATTCCAACGCGGCTCATGAAGGATGGGTCAAACGTTTGTTGATAAGACGGCGTATCGACATCTATAGCTTGTACTGCAGGATAGATAAGCAATTGAGCTTTGGGAACAAAACCAAATGAATCATCGTCTCGGAGATTGAGCGATATTGCAGATGCAATATTTCCCCCTGCAGACTCTCCCCCGATTACAATTCGGTCGCCATCGACGCATATCTTTCGGCGAACTTCATGAAGTGTTTGGTAGCTTTTAAGCAGTCATTAAATTGTACAGGAAATTTAACATGAGGTGCAAGTCGATAGTCCACAATTACACCAACCAGATTGAGTTGCTCAACCATGCGTTTAACTCTTGGATGAGGGAATATTGGTGAACCATATGTCCAGCCTCCGCCATGATAACTGACATAACCCGGAAGCAATTTGTCCTTAGTTTGCTGTCCAGTCGGTTTGTATATAACAACAGGCACGCCATCAAACACATCTCGTTCAATCACTACAGTGCTCCCGGGATAATCACAGAACCAAACGAAGACACGAAAACATCTGTCTAAAAGATAATTGGTAGCGTCAATTTTTGAGGCTATTCCAATGCGTTCGGCTGTAGAACTGACGAGACCAAGAATACCGTTGAAGGCATAAATTCCTTGTGTCTTCCATGGATGGGCGATGTTTGAAGGAAGAGGTGTGTATAAATACCAAGCTGCAAAAGCAGCAACCAGCAAGGTTAGAACGACTTTTGTAGGCGCCATTTAGAATAGAATTCCATGTGTGTTAGCTCGATACTAAATGTGAGCAAATGGATTGCAAAACTAACAAGATAGACTTTGCTCAGCTGAATATCTGGTTGGTCTAGCTAGCTCCATGTGCGAGGTGACCCACTTGAACTTATGCAAGCTGATGAAGAGCACCAACCCTCTCTCCTCGCCGATAAATGCTTGCCGAACACTTGATAAAGGTTAATGGGTGGTATGTGTTTGTATGATTTACAATGTGTCCATACAGACATATTTGTTTGTCACCTAAGTGCATGTGTACTAATGTACATGCGTGTATATATGCTATCAATACACACACGCGGAAACATGTACACAAACACACTCACATATATATATATATATATATATATATATATATATATATATATATATGTATATATATACATATATATATATATAAATAAATATATGTATATATATGCATATATATATATACATATATATATATGCATATATATTTTTATATATTAATACAATTGACCAATCAATGAAACAGACTTAGGTTTTTGTATATATATATTATGGAGGTGAAGAGGACATATAAATTCCATGCATGACAGGTATATGTGTGGGCGTTTGTTTTGCGTAGGCTGAACATTAGAATATATACGATCTCAGTTTCTTAGTATCGAAATTGAAATCAATGAAACAGACTTAGGTTTTGTGGAGGTGAAGAGGACACAGGGTTTCCATGCATGACAGGTTGTGGCGGGCGTCTTTGCGTAGGCTGAACAACAAAGTACACAAGGGAAAATCAAGTTGACCCTGTGCCGCCGGGACAAGTTAGTTGATGCCCTCTTAGCTAAGCTATAATTTCTTTGTCCCTATTACGGACGTCTGATTATAATGATGACACGCCAATGCACAGTGTACGGTGTTCATCACCTCACTGCAGGGAGCCGTCTAAAGCTGCTTGTTATTTAATCATTTGTTGCCTCGGAGGCGGGTACCATCAGCATTTTTTTACCTAATTGTTATTTAGGTGTTCGTTTAGACGTGCTTTTGGTGAGAGATAAAGAAACGCATAAATCGAGTCGAGCTATATCAACGTTATGTCAACTGTAACAGAACGGCCCACGGGCTGCACTATGATGTTAATTGACGAGGGTAATCTGCAAATGATTAGGCTCACAACCCTACACCTTTTTTGACAATGAGGTGTTCGAACTACGGAATATTACTTCTACAAGTAACCATTATTCATTTCGAATACACACTGGCACGCACAAATCCACTCACCCAAACACACCCATCCACACAAACACAAACTGATGTTCACACCCATTAATAACAATACACGATCGTAAACTCATATTTCAATTGTGTTCTTTAAAAAATGATAAAATAGACTAACCATCGACTGCTTTGTCTGCAGCAGAACGAGACATAAAAGTGACAACAGTAGTCTTGTCCAATCGGATTTTCACACACAGAAAGTAGGCCATATTGATATACTCCAGCTAGTTAAACTGTCAGAATAATCCCATGCTGAAAGTAGCCACATTACATTCTATCAGACCACAAACAGCAGGTGCGCCCGGAGCTGACAGAAGGGTCATCTTCTAGAGGGTGACAGAAAGTAAGGATGGACAAACAAACGTGTTTTTCTGTGTCTCTGCAGTGAAGGAACACCTCTACTTGCAAACACTGTGTGATTACTGTGTGAGGGAATTAGGTCATTGGAACCTTTGAAATTCCGATGAGTGTGCATAGACCGTGACGAAATTGCCATATCTTCATAATATGTCCGCTTTGTGCATGGCAGATTACTCATAAATGGAATGTAACCTGATATAAAAGTAGCATTATCAATAAACATTGGAACGCTGAAAATATCTCCAGACTTGATTCTAAAGCTCCCTGTTTCTAAGTTATAACTTGAGTGGTTCCTCAGGATAATGTTACGTAATCATTTCTATTGATGCATCAAATATGCAACTCTAGTTTTTATCGAATTGGAAAGAAATGCAATTAACATTTGCGGCAAATGGGCTGGCGTATTCGGGGCTTTCGTCGAGTACATTGATATGGCTACTTTCAGCATAGGAGTTACTGTCATGCACAAAGTAGCTTGAGTACAGTGATATGGCTATTATCAACATTGGAGCTTATTGATATCCACACATTTCAATTAATATCATCATCAATATGATGATATTAATCACGCGTGCGCTCTACTCTCACTACTTTCTATGCCTACGCTGTCCCTCCGCTCATTTTCGCTTCTGAATGCAAGGTGCAGGCACTCGAGACATAAAACGTCCCTTCTCTCTAACTTCAAGTATAAATAGAGGCACAAACCCTCAATTTTACCCTTCCCATCCGACCGTTTCATTAACAACATCGAAAGATTTTGGCTGACAGCTCAATGAACGCGCCTCGAGAAATTTCGCCCCATCGCTAATTCACATATTTCACTTCAATTTTTACGAGCGTGACGATAGAGCTGGAAAACCAAACTAGCTTGGGAAACAAACCCCGAGTCGCTCACTTGCCAGGGTGTTGAATACTTCCTGACCTTAAGCCATTAGTTGCTCTTGGTCTCAATTTTGCTGGAGCATCCGCGATTTATTAAGTAGTATTACCCCTCGTTAGTCTGAGACGCCAAGGCTATGATGCAAATGCCACTAAAGCGCGTTGAACTTCGTATCGACATCGCGACTAACTAGTTCTTACAGACCATACAGAATGCGGATTTGCGACATTAAGCAAAATCACTGTTGGTGGTAAAGATGAGTATGATGACATTGGTGTAGATAATAATGATGACTATGACAATGATAATAGAGAATATGATAGCAATGATGATGATTGACATACTATAAGTGACAATATTGATGTTGATGATCTATATGATGATGATGATGACAATGGTGATGATAATAATGATGAAAATGAATACCATGAAGACGTTGAGTATGATGATGACAATAATGACCGTAATAATAATGACGCTAATAATGATGCAATGATGATTATAATGATAATGATGACAATGATGATAGTGATTAACCTTATCAAGATAATCACGATCATAACAATGATGATAGTATAATAAATACATCGAATATGACGTATATGGTTTTTATGACAATATTGATGATGATCACGATGAAGATGATAATTATGTCAACGAAGATTATGTTGATGGAATGACGATGAGAATGATGCCAGGTGTGATGGCCATGATAATCATGATCTAGATCATGATGACGAAAATGAGGATTGACAAAGTTTCGACATCTCTACGATGTCCTTATTGTTTAAGTTGGTCACCGCTTCCCGTGGGGGGTGGGGGAACTAGCGGGTAGGCAGCAGTAGTCACGCGGTCACTCTAATGTGTCAGCTGTAAATTGTTCCCCATCCTGCCCCGATATGGTCTTATTCCGTAACGAATTAGGTAGTCCTGTTAACTTGGCGAACGCATTCGACCAGTTATTTTCATGTATGTATGTATGTATGTATGTATGTATGTATGTATGTATGTATGTATGTATGTATGTATGTATGTATGTATGTATGTATGTATGTATGTATGTATGTATGTATGTATGTATGTATGTATGTATGTATGTATGTATGTATGTATGTATGTATGTATGTATGTATGTATGTATGTATGTATGTATGTATGTATGTATGTATGTATGTATGTATGTATGTATGTATGTATGTATGTATGTATGTATGTATGTATGTATGTATGTATGTATGTATGTATGCATGTATGTATGTATGTATGTATGTATGTATGTATGTATGTATGTATGTATGTATGTATGTATGTATGCATGTATGTATGCATGTATGTATGTATGTATGTATGTATGTATGTATGTATGTATGTATAGTATGTATGTATGTATGTATGTATGTATGTATGTATGTATGTATGTATGTATGTATGTATGTATGTATGTATGTATGTATGTATGTATGTATGTATGTATGTATGCATGTATATACGCATGTATGTATGTATGTATGTTTGTATTTATGTATGTATGTATGTTTATATGTATGTATGTATGTATGTGTGTGTGTGTGTGTGTGTGTGTGTGTGTGTGTGTGTGTGTGTGTGTGTGTGTGTGTGTGTGTGTGTGTGTGTGTGTGTGTGTGTTTGTGTGTGTGCTCGTTTGTGCAATGCAACCATAAAACTCTTTGCTATGGTATCAGGATTGGCGTACACTTGCTTTGTTTTTCAATTTAACATGCTGATATTTTGGTGCATGGTGATTGCAAACGATGAACCAACAGCACCATGAATTGCATCATACTTTCCTAATACCTCATAGCATCGGCTTCGCTGTATTAACGAAATAGATCCACGAGAGAAACGCCCCTGAAACTTTGCACCTTATTCCATAAGCAAAGAGCGAATTCATAGTGGTCTTATCATGGTCTGTTATTGTCGGTTAGTAATAACAAGATAAATATAGATCCTGGGGATGTTTTGAGAGGTGATATCAACGTAGGACAAAGTCAAATGTAGAACGTTGGGTGGTATCACGAGTCAATTATATCCGTAGTTAATCACAATAAGGACGCATTCTCCAAGTAAAGCGTCATTTGTAATGCTGTAGATAAAGAAGTTATAGTTTATGGAACATACATGTATTTCAAATTACTGGTAATATCTGAAGCTATGAATATCAGTAATAGTCTCGAAATATTCAGCACATGTTATATATATATGTTCAATAGTGATATGACCATCAACATGCCTCTCAGTCTGATATGCCGAGTGTAGCACATGAATTAGTCGAAAATGACATCTGTATAGGACATTCCTCAATAAGCATTAAAATTCTAACGAGAGGATCGAAACTCGATACCAAGATTACAGATATATCTCTTACAGCTTATCTAGCATGCGATCATAGTGCAGTTTTGTCTTTTTGAGAATGAACAGGTTAAATATATAATTGTACTACAGTGCAATTAGCTGTGCCCATGGGTGCCGAATTAACTAATTCATTGCGAATCAGCCTATTGCGTTAATCGTTCAAGGCTTAGCTAAAAGGGATATACAAGCGCTCGTTAACTTTGATGTTTAATCACCTTTTTTGTTAACTGTTAGACCATGAGACTGCATAGTTATTCAAGTCAAAATTGCATATTGTTTTTCTAACGTGTTTAATTATTATGTCAGTTGCAATTTGTTTGTTCGGATCCAGTCCTGTTTGTTGGGTTGCTATGGCAATCATTGCTCATGCACCTTGAACACTGCCATAACACTAAAGAACTTTATGGGGGTGGCCGTCAGTCGGTTACTCGAGGGAGTAAACAAGTGGTGTCTAGACTCGATAACGAGCGCATTCAAGTCGGCAATTTACACGGAATACAAGTAATTCATTGCACTATCGTACCACAAACAGGAAATACTAAATAGCAAAAAGTGAAAGAAAAACAACATAACCTATTGGTCTCAGCCAGAATGAAAGGGCACTACTTGTTTTTTGCGATGGATTTCGATATTCTTAACTTGATCATGAGTTTGGTTGAATATTGAATCATTCAATGTTTATTCCCAACCCATAAGCTAAAACAGGATTTAGCATGTTAACGACACAAAACAGGTTTTATGCACACATATTAGCAGATGGCAATATTCCACAGTTGAAACTCTTTCTAACATTTATTACCTCTTGATCTTGTCAGCTATTCAAGAATACATTGAATTCTACATTACAGACCAGTACAGGTGATACAGCGAGCTGTCGATTTAAACTTCACTTTCATAGGGTAATTCATTGGCTACTGTGATATTGTAGTAACATGTCAACGAAATGATTATCATAAATGTATTTTTGGGGCATCTTAACTAATTCAACAAGTGTTCGTTCACAAACGATATCATTCCATCGAAATGCATACTTGCGTCCGCCAAAATGTCAATATAAAATATATTTCCATGGAACGTAGCGGAACCATGCAAATGACGGACTTCATTGCCAGCAGCCTCCAGTCTTTGAGCGAACCAAATCCCCTCGTCCCTCAGCACATCGTATTCAACGGTGTACACAAGGGTAGGTGGCAAATTACTCAAATCCTCGGCCATTAACGGTGCAAAAGATGGATTCATGACAACATCCTTGATTTCATTCCAAATCCTCTCATCTCCGTCGGTTAGAATGGGAGCTTGGTATGGGGCGTAGAGGTATTCTTGACCCAAAGCCTTATGTTTCATAATGGTAGCTGCCATTTTCTTTTTGATTGCTAATGGCACGTGGTTTCCAGATGCGATGTGATTCGTCAGATTGCCAGTTCCGGTTATGTACATGGACCAGAACCAGGACATTCCAACGCGGCTCATGAAGGCTGGGTCAAACGTTTGTTGATAAGACGGCGTATCGACATCTATAGCTTGTACTGCAGGATAAATAAGCAATTGAGCTTTGGGAACAAAACCAAATGAATCATCGTCTCGGAGATGGAGCGATATTGCAGATGCCATATTTCCCCCTGCAGAATCTCCCCCGATTACAATTCGGTCGCCATCGACGCCATATCTTTCGGCAAACTTCATGAAGTGTTTGGTAGCTTTTAAGCAGTCATTGAATTGTACAGGAAATTTAACATGCGGTGCAAGTCGATAGTCCACAATCACACCTACCAGATTGAGTTGCTCAACCATTCGTTTGACTCTTGCATGAGATAATATTGGTGAACCATATGTCCAGCCTCCGCCATGATAACTGACATAACCCGGAAGCAATTTGTCCTTAGTTTGCTGTCCAGTCGGTTTGTATATGACAACAGGCACGCCATCAAACACATCTCGTTCAATCACTACAGTGCTTCCGGGAAAATCACAGAACCAAACGAAGACACGAAAACATCTGTCTAAAAGATAATTGGTAGCGTCAATTTTTGAGGCTATTCCAATGCGTTCGGCTGTAGAACTGGCGAGACCAAGAATACCGTAGAAGGCATAAATTCCTTGTACCTTCCATGGATGGGCGATGTTTGAAGGAAGTGGTGTGTATAAATACCAAGCTGCAAAAGCAGCAACCAGCAAGGTTAGAACGACTTTTGTAGGCGCCATTTAGAATAGAATTCCGTATGTGTTTGCTCGATACTAAATGTGAGCAAATGGATTGCAAAACTAACAAGATAGACTTTGCTCAGCTGAATATCTGGTTGGTCTAGCTAGCTCCATGTGCAGGTGAAGTGCATCAACCATCTCTCCTCACCGATAAACGTTTGCCGAACACTTGATAAAGGTTAAAGGGTGGTATGTGTTTGTATGATTTACAATAGGTGCATACAGACATATTTGTTTATCACCAAAGTGCATGTGCACTAATGTACATGCGTGTATATATGCTATCAATACACACACGGGCAAGCATGAACACACACACAAACATATATATATATAAAAAAAAATATATATATATATATATATACATATATATATATCAATATATATATATTCATATATATAAATATAAATATATATATATATATTTATTCATATATATTTATATATATATAGATATAGATATACATATATATACATAGATATACATATGTATATATATGCATGTATTTATATATATTTATATGTATTAATACAAACATATGCATATGTATATACATATATCTCTTATATGAATATTGAATATATTTATATATACATGTATGTATTTATATATCTATATATATTAATACAAACATATGCATATATATATACATATATCTCGTATATGAATATATTTAAAATATATAGATACTTATATATATATATATATGTATATATATATGTGTATATATTCGTGTATATATACATATGTATATATAAAATCATATATATATATTTAGGTATATAATTATATATGCATATATATATATATATATATATATATATATATATATATATATATATATATATATATATATATATATATATACATATATATATAATTATATGTATAAACATAAACATATATTTGTGTTTATATGTGTGTTTGTGTGTGTGGGTTTGAATAAAGAGAACATATATACGATCCCAGTTTCTTAGTTGGTATCGAAATTGACCAATCAATGAAACAGACTTAGGTTTTGTGGAGGAGAAGAGAACACAGGGTTTGCTTGGATTACAGGTTGTGGCGGGAGGCTTCGCGTAGGCTGAACAACAAAGTACACAAGGGAAAATAAGGTGATATTATAGGTTCCATAAGCCCTCTGCCGCCGGGTCGAGGGTACCGTAAGTTGATGCTAATGCATAAGCTTATAAAAGTGAGCCCTCTTGGCGAAGCTATAATTGCTTTGTCCCTACTGCGGACGTCTGATTATAATGATTGCACGCCAATGCTCAGTGTACGGTGTTCATCACCTCACTGCAGGGAGCCGTCTAAAGATGCTTGTTATTCAATCATTTGTTGCCTCGGAGGCGGGTATCATCAGCAATTTTTTACCTAATTGTTATTTAGGTGTTCGTTTAGACGTGTTATTGGTGAGAGATACCGAAACGCATATATTGAGTTGAGCTATATCAACCTTCTTATGACAATGAGGAGTTCGTATTACGCAATATAACTTCTTTATTAAGGTGCTATTTGCCCAGTAAAATCCCCACACACCAAGTGCCAATTATTCATCTCGAATACACACTGGTACGCACCCATTAACTCACCAACACACACCGATCCACCCAAACTAGCTCTTTCGAACCAAGTACGGGAGATGCTGCTGCACTCCATCTTAGTTCTGGCGTCTCACCACAATTCAGTTTGGCAATTCAACGGAATGATCTGTGTTCCCGTGTTTTATCTAGTTAAATCCAATAAAATCAACTCACCGAACATTTATCTGAACTTAAGGCGAGTTTCAACAACTTAAGACCCCTGTGAATTAGTATCTTGGCCTAAAATCACACCAAGCTGATATATCTGGCCCCGACTTGGAAACATGGCGGCGAGACGGAAGCTGACCAGCGTAACATAAGCGAGGCAGCAAGCAAGACGCGGGTTCGCAAGGACTATTAGTGGAACGAAGCTTAAAGCTAAAATGACATTGTCTAAAGGCCCGGTCACACAGCGCTTTACGGTTTAATCACGGCCAAAACCCGTCCAAAAGTGGTCTCCCGTGAAGCAGACGATGTTGTTCGCGTTGATGTTTTAAGACGAGCTACAGTCGATTTATAGACCTGGCAGGACGCGGGGAGAAATCGGAACGGCGTCGGACGCGGCAAAAAGTTTTGAACTGCTCAAAATTTTAGCCCGCGGACAACCACGGGTGGCACACGTGGTAAAGACGTGCAACACACGTGAAACACACGTGATAATCCGTGTTCCGGCAGTGATTAAAACTTGGGGAGACGTAGTAAGACGCAGTAAGACGCAGTAAGACGCGAAAGTTTAGCGGTCTGTCACGGGCAGAGCACGGTCATCGGACGAGTGTTACGCGTTGGTATCAAGGGAAATAGAAGTAGAAGAAGAAGAAGAAGAAGAAGAAGAAGAAGAAGAAGAAGAAGAAGAAGAAGAAGAAGAAGAAGAAGAAGAAGAAGAAGAGAAGAAAGAAGAAGAAAGAAGAAGAAAAAGAAGAAGAAGAAGAAGAAGAAGAAGAAGAAGAAAGAAGAAGAAGAAGAAAGAAGAAGAAAAGAAGAAGAAGAAGAAGAAGAAGAAGAAAAGAAGAGAAAGAAGAAGAAGAAGAAAGAAGAAAAAGAGAAGAAGAAGAAGAAAGAAGAAGAAGAAGAAGAAGAAGAAGAAGAAAAAGAAGAAGAAGAAGGAGGAGGAGGAGGAGGAGGAGGGTGGTACGGAACATCTGGGTGTGTGACTGGATTGCGAGGAGACCTCAGCTGGGGCTTTACGACCCATGGTAACGAAGATCCAAGAGCCTTTCAGAACTTTATGAGGATGCCTCGTGCGATGTACGAGGGCGTATCGCGGCCGAATCACGGCCAAAAATTTCTGCCCGTGAAGCAGACGCTGTTGGACGCTTTGAGGTCGCGATAAAGAATGCGATACAGCCGTACTTTACCCGTCGTTACACGCGGTAAGAAATTCACACGCGGTTGGCCGCGCGAAAAAGTTTTGGGCTGCCCAAAAATTTAGACGCGGGTAAGGCGGGGTACACACGTGGTACACACGCGGTAAAGACGCGGTACAGACGCGGAACGAACGTGCTAGGACGTGCTACGGCCGCGGTTAAGACGTTGTTACACGCGGTAGGACGCGAAATTTTAGCGGGTAATCGCGGGTGGAGCACGGTCATAGCACGTTTGTTCCGCGTCTGTACCGCGTTGTTATCACGTGCATAGCATAGCGTGTGTACCGCGTGTAAGCACGGACAAACGCCTTTCTCCGCGTAAACAGCGCGCCCCAATACCGGCCTAATCACGTTCAATTGCGTCTTGTACACGTCCCAAATACGATTGTCCACGGCCTAATCGCGTCCGTACAACGTCTGATTTTAGGTATATAAAAAGCGCGATTTGCCGAGCATTCGTCAGTTGTGCTCCAGACGTCAAGGGGTGAACATGGATCCCCGTCACCGTAATGACCTCGTCTTGCTGCTCCAGCAGCATCAGAACCAAGTGGTACAGGTCCATCAGCTCCTCATTGACAGAAGAAGACGAAGGAGGAGGAGGAGGGTGGTCCGGAACATCTGGGTGCGCGACTGGATTGGCAGGAGACCTGAGCTGGGGCTGTACGATCGTCTCATGGTGGAGCTCCGTAATGAAGATCCAAGGGCCTTCCAGAACTTCATGAGAAGGCACTGGGCTGCCTTCATCTGCTGCCTTCGCCCTCGGCTTCTTGCTCGCACGCTGCTTCTTCTTCTTGGCCGGGGAACTCGACGTGGGCTTCTTCTTCAGTGCCATAGCTTGATCTTCACGAGACTGTGTCTTGAGCGGTTATGATTTCTACAGCCCGGTTCGGCTGCTTATACCCGTGGTATACCCGTGGTACGCGGCCGCGGTACCGCCGCGCTTCACTCGCGATAAGGACGCGGAACAGTCGCCGGCTGGGTCTGTTCCGCGGGCATACCACGGGTAAACCGCGGGTAAGCCAATTTTGCACATTTTCCACCACGGGCAACCGCGGGCATAAAAAAAAAATCGCGAAATTTTACCAGCGATACAGCCCAGCCCTTCCGCCCCTATGGTAAAGGCCCACTCCAGAGTGTCCACACCACCTGGAGCTATCCACCGCTTTGAGTCAAAGGGGGAGAGAGACACCTTGTTAACGTGGAGCCCATATATTTTATGGCAGTCACTCCTGAGCATGTTCATTCCGTGGCGAAACTGCTTTTGGGCGAACAGTGACTCCACGTACTGAGCGTGTCGTAGATGCTTCTTCACCACCACCTTCTACACACCTTTTGCTTTTTTGATCTCATCCCGGCTCAACATCAAGATCGAGTACATCTTAGGGCGCAGACCAACATACTCCTTGATGGGCACGCCGGCACACTCATCCTTCATCTTCCCCAGAACATTCTTGTTCACACTGCTGTAGAGACTACGGGAGGGATGAAAGTTGCTGGTGTCAAAGAGATGGGCATCTTCCTTCATGTCAGCATACACGTCAGGCATGCGTATCTCCATTAGCAGCGAATCCGTATCTGTGTACAACAAGCCAAGGTTCTTGCCGTATCTGGGCTTCATGGTATTATAATAGAAGTCGTACATCAGGTGTTTGGAGAGGTCGAGTATATACATGCCCACATACACCGGGCAGTTCAGTACCAGGTGAGTCTTGTGCATGTGCAGAGCGGCCAGGTCATTATCAAACATCTGATGACGCGCGTAGGCGGGACTTGCAATAAGCCTACGCATTCTTTCTTCTTCCTTTGAGCGAACAATCTTGACAACGACCCGCCTGCGGAGGTTCTCCATGGTCTTGCCGAACACAGAGTTGTTCATAAGCTTATACAGGTCCTTCTCAAAGTCGCTGGTGGCCACCTTACGCAGATCCGTATTCATACGAATGTAAGGCTCCATCCAGGGACTCTGGTTAAAGATAAGTGCACGATGGATCTTGGTTAGCCTCATACCAAGTGAAAGATACAGCTTGAGGTTCCTGTAGTGCACCACATACTTCTCCTTATTCCGCAGGTTTGGGACCAGCTTTTCAACTTCGCCCAGGGTGCCACCCAACTCGCCCAGGAGGTTCTTCTGATAGATAGACAACCAGTTGTTCTCTACAAGAAGCCGCTCCGGAGCCAGCGGGTAGTCGTTGTGCTCGTCATGAAGTGCAGTAGGATACTCCAAGTCAACCTCAAGTATGTATCCAGTCTCGGCATCATCTGGGTGGTCCTGTATCCGTAGATCCTCCGGCTGAGCCACCCACTCAATACCCGCAGTTGGCAAAGGCTGACTCATAGCCCACCCATACAAATTGTTAGCATCAAGGTACTGGATGTAGCTCGTTGGTTTATCCTGGTCAAAGTCATCCACGAGCGGGTTATTGGCCTTAGCGTGGCGGCGCGACACCATGCTTATACCGCCGCGTAGACCTTTCTCAATGAACAGGTGCTTGTCATAGTCGGTGAGTAGCTCGAGTTCCACGCCTGTGCTCTTAAGCAAAGCATCCCATGACAAACCGGGGCTGGTATAGTAGTGGGCCGGATCCAACCCGTACTGCTTAAGACAGGTCTTGCGGAACACCTCAAACACATCTGCCAGGAGCAGTACATCTGTCCGCAGGTACAGGTCATGGTAGTCACCCATGTTCTTACACCCGAACACGCTCCAGACCTTTTGTGCATGGGCATAGTCTACAGTAGATATACCCTCCTCAGAGAGCTTGCTGTAGAACTCCTGGATTGGCGGCAGAGGGGAATCAAACTAGCTGTCCATGAACTCATAGGGGAAGACTCCCTTACGCAACAGCAACCGCCGCTTCATCTGGTCTGGCTCATATTCCGCAGTCACAGCAAAGGCATCTGGGTTGTTCGCAGACACCAGCTTATCAAGCGAGGCCAGGAGAAACTGTGCACTGTCAATGAAGCGCAACTGTCCAAGCGACAGGGAGATATATTTCTCCATGTTGTTGGGGATACAGTTGATGTTTCCCTCCACTTTGCTTATACCCTGCATCAAGAGATGGGAGTCGTAGCCCCGCAGATTATGGAACACCACAGGGATGGGTGTTGTCTTGGGACCCTCTGTACAAGCCTGTTATATGGCAGTGATCACGGACAGAGTCACAGCCCAGTTTTTTCTTACACACATGACAGTGAGTTGCAGCCTTATGTGCCCTTTTATCCTCCTGAGTCATCCGCATAGGGACAGGCTTGGACAGAACTGCTTTGATCTTTTGCTCCTCCTGCTGCAGAACCTGTAAGAACTTTTCCACAGCATCGCTTCCTCTGTAAACCACAGGTGGTTCGGTCTTACCGTCACAACGAACAACCACATAGCCGTAGCCGCATCCTTGGTGTTCCTGCGTTCTCTGCATGTTGCTCTTACCAGGATTAAGCGCAGGACCCGGAAGCTTCACTGTGAGCGCCTCAAAGTCAGCATAGATGACGTAGGGTGCAGCAAGCTGTTTCTGCCAGTTCTGGAAGGATAATATGTTCTTCCCTTCCTCAGGCATATCCACTCGCACAGCAGTTTGCCCTATCCCCATACACTCAGGCTTATGCGCCAGGAGCAGACCCTCTGAGGTATATCCATGCAGACATAGCTCACAGAAGAACTTGCGCTCTTTATGTTTCGTCTGGTCATACAGCAAGCGGTTCAGGTCTTTGATTTGAGTGTAATGAAACTTGCCGTCCTTCTCAATCAGCATGAGGTTTATACGGGTACCAGAGGGCTTACTGATGTGGTGTACGATAGTGGTCGTCCCATCCCAGCCAAAAACGTTCAAGGCTAGGTTAGCATGCTTTTCTATCTTCTCAACATGCGACACCGGTGTAGGATATTCTACACCTGCACCCTCCAGCAGATCTAAGAGCCACTGAATATTATATTTTGATGGTCGCTGTGGGTCCTTGGCTACCGGGTGCAGAGCGGCTACAACAGCCCATAGAATGCAGAAGTCGTCCCAGTTCTTTACATTTATGATGGCCTGCTTAGCCGCCAGCGCAGCCGGAAGTCGCAGGTAGGAGCCACCCTTCAACGGTTGGTAGTTGGCAATATCAATCCACAGAGTTGTGACCGCCTCAAACTCCCAGCCAGAACCTTGGTTGGTCCACTTCTCCAACCGCTCTTGGATATTAACAACACTCTGGTCCAACGCAACATCCATGTCTTCTGAGGAGAGAACCACCTGCTGCTTATTACGCAACACAGGCTCAAAATAATCAGTGCTGTCATCATCGGCGTGCTTGGAGAGTCTTACCTTAAGGGCAAACTGACACTTGATTCCACCTAGCTCTTCCAGCTCACCAGTCAAAACTTTATGCATCTTCCGACGCATGCCCTTAAAGAACATCAAAAGGTCCGAGCTAAGGGGGTGAGACTCAGGAACGTTCATCACCCATCCACGCAAATAGTTTTGAACAGCCCACTTAGTCTTCTTGAAGGCAAGACACGCTGTGGGGACTGGGGACTGGGTTGCCGGGATGCGCGGGGCAGGGACAGGTCTGCATGGGGCAGGGACTGGTCTGCGTGGGGCAGCAGTGGGGACAGGGGTGCGTGCCACCCCACCCTTTAATCTAGCAAACATCTCCTTGTATGTACGGTCATATTCATTACGCACTTGGAGAGCTTTGAGTGCAGCCTTAGAGCGTGGATAAGGAGGCTGAAAACCGTGAATTGAAACATAATCGTTTTGGGCTTCACGAGCTCGCTGATTATGAGTCATGTTTACTATACAGTTCCATTAGTCTAAAAGGGAATTCGTTGATACACAAAAGGCAACAACAATACAGCGAGCGGACTTTGACCTATGCAGTAAACACCCGTCTCTGACAAGGTACCATGATGTTGACAGCGCCACAAGATTTCTATTTTATACAGTGGGGAATCCCCGTTCAGTGGCGCCGACTGGCGAGTCAGTGTCCCCAGTTATAGGCCGTTGTGAAACAATCTTTTGGGCAAGACGAAGACGACTGTGGTTGACTTTATCGAACCCACAATCCATGCACAATCCTACCTTATTATTTTTTATAATAAGGTAGGACAACCCGTACAAAGACGATTAATGACACCATGTTTTATCTTATATCTGTGTAATCCACAAAACTCTTGCTCTTGCGTACAGGGCCTGTTACAGGGAACTTTCTTTCCGAGCAATATCCATGGGCACTTATTGTCAAATACTACCATTGTTATATATATATATATCTATTAGTCTAATTGGTAATACCGTCTGGCGGTAACTGGGTATCGGGCGGCACAACAAGCAGCTCCTCCTTTACAAAGCCACGGAGAGGTCCATCCAGCAAATAGTATAGTACAGGCTCACCAGATTTAGTGACAGAGCTTCCAATCCGGTAAACATTGAGTGACCACACAGGGTCAGTGGCCCGCCGCCGGTGGTCTTGCTCTGCCTCACCAGGCTGGTAGAGGTAGCGAACGCCAACATCAGAGGGAAGCTTTTGCTCTTTGACCCCCAGAGGACGCCCTGGTACGACTGCCGAGGGCTTTTGTGCAACTCGTTTTGCCTTTATAGCATCTTTAGGTTTTTTTCCAGTCAAGCGGGTCACCTCATTATTTATCGCAGAGACTACAGCCTGCAGTTGAGAAACCCACTCAGTCGATCGTTTTCCAGTATCCCTTAACTCTACTGCATACTGGTGACCAAAGAGTCGTTCAGCAAGGGTTCGGTTAAAGCGTTCCACTATACCCTGGTCTCGATGGATATTCACACGGCCACGCCTGACTGATACTCCATGTTTTACTAACAGCTGATTCGCTGCACCCATAAACTCCCGTCCGGGGTCCACCTGAAGTAGTTTAGGCCAATGCAGCGGTCCTCGTTTGTATATCCTCTCAAGTGCAACTGCGACCTCCTTAGCCTCTTTTGTAGTCAATGGCTCAGCCGCTTTGTAGCGCGAGGCCACATCAACCAATGTTAGGGCATACTTGTAAGTCCGGCGCTTCACAACGTCATGAGGAAGAAATAAGAGATCGGCTTGGTGAACCTCATTAGGGACAGGGACATCAAACTTTGGCCTGGGAATGTGTTTTGGCACTGGCAGGTAGATTTGCCATATAGCTTGCTTTGTTAGCCACCCCCTGGCAACTTCCTCAGAAACCCTCGCTTCTGTTGCAAGCTTCTTGATAGCAGTAATGCCTTTCCAGTATCCCTTAGGACTATAGTAGATCTCTTGCATGCGACGATCCATATACAGTAAACGTTCGAGTCTCCAAATGACCTACTTAGCAAGCCTGTATGCAACCAGCCCAGTCGCAGCCATACCCAGTATAATGAATGCCACCTCACGCCCCCTCTGTTCATCTGAGGGCTCGTGGAAGTCTGAAAGCTGCGGCTCAGAGCCCAGCGGGTCGACGGTTTTATTCGTAATTAAGGCGTACTCACGCATAGCCTCGTCCGCATCCTTAAAAGTATGCTCGGCGTGGCCCTGGCGGCGCAGTTGCTCATTGATGAAGTCTAAGCGCTCAGTTCTCTTCTTGGCCCATGCTGCCTGAGCAGATTGATGCTGCTCGATTGCCATATCATGGCGTTTACGTTCCGCGTCCACTTGGCTGCCTCGTAATTTAGAGAATAAAAAGTTGCTCCCAGAGAATGCAAGGGCGTTAACAAGAGCACCCCCAACAAGTAGCGCAAGTGTGGCCATTACTTCAGTATATCAACTGGTAAGATTCCTTGTTTAATTAGCATATCCTTTGTGGCCATAGCTAGTGATACATCGGCAACAGCCATAGCCAGGTCCCGTGGGGTGAAATCAAGACGTGGCACCACACCACCCAGAGCCATCTTAGCAAGCTTGGCATAGCCTATTGAAATACCGGAAACAACTACACCGTCGTACAGAGCTTTGACGAGCATTTTTCCATCAGTAATTGGTGTTGTCATCTTATTCCATATAAAACGGATCCTTTAAATGAGCGTCTGGAGGCTTTTGTACCACAACCTGTTTAGGGTGTGAGGCTACCATCTGGTGCCTGTAGCAATACAATGCCAACACGCCAACACCGCCGACACCAAAGGCACAGCCCATGTTGACCACGTCCACCTTTCCATAGGTTTGCTCGTTGATATTGGCTCGACAGCTTCATCTCTACCATCTGTAAGCGCTGCCTTAGCCTCTCGGAGCTCTCTCAGAAGCTTATTTTGATTGGCTTTTCGAGCTGCAGCACCCTTTCGTCCTGCCGCAACCCTTTTAGCGTTTTTTGTCACTGACGTTATCTCCACCGGTGTTGTCTCCCCTTGATTCGTGTTCGTTTCTTCCATGTTTACTTACTAAATTTATTTGTCCAATTGACAGCTCTTAGTAAGCACCTGTTATAGTGGAGTTGAGCACATGCTATAGCGGAGTTAAGCACATGCTATATCAGAGTTAAACACATACTATAGCGCCGAAGTGGTGTCTTCCTCTCCACCGGCCCCTGTTGTTTCGGTGCTTGTTTTTCCAAATTGACAGTGCTTAACTGTTGTTAAAGCCGCAGTTAAGGGAGCTAAAAACATACCATAGCGATGATATAGCTCACAAGTGGCAGTGCTTAGCGCGTGTCCAACAAACGGGTCCGTCTCGAGGTGTGTAATTAGCCTTGGCTGGTGTTCTGGTGGGATTGGTAGAAACATACAAGCAATACCTGAGTACAGCTGTAGCAGTGTCTGACCTAGAGTACGTGTCATGCTGGCACCTAGCCGAGCCTCGTATCTCACATACAGCTTTATGATCTCTTCATCAGACATTGATTCAACCTGGTCAATTGTAAGGCCCTTCAAACCAAGGTACTGACGGGCCTGACCTCCGGCTATGACGGTAGCAAGCCTATCTCTCTTAGAAGACATATTTACACCAGAGGTGCAACTAGGTTCCGCTCCCCCAGACTTTGTCTCCACTAAGCCAGTCGAGTCCTGTTCAAGGAGTTTATCAATAATGGTATCAGGATCCATGAATATACGTATACGCCTTCGAGCTTCAAAATACTGCACCGCTACCCAGATGAAGAAACCTAAATTGATTACTGAGGCAGCGGCTGCTATCAAGGCCAATATCACTTCAATCGACGGCATATGCAGTAGGCTGATCAGTCTTCAGCAGCAGTTTTGCGTGCTTGGTCTTTGCTAGTAGTTGGCGTACTGTGGCACGTTCCTCCTTTGTTGGAATTACATCATTTTCACGTAAGGCGTCTTCAAACGAGTCACGGTCCTTGGTGTGAAAGAGCACCATCCAGCGAGTCTGCTCACGTAAGTCCGTCAGCACAGAGTTGTACTTTTGGGTGAGGACCCAGACACTTTGTTGCGCATGGCGGCTGCTAAAGGCCAGTTCAGATAACATGTCTTTCTTCTTGGTTAGGGCCTTTGTTGCCGAACAGTCATCAATAATGTACAGGGTTGGCTCGCCCTTAAAACAATGGTAGAAAGCCCTCAGGTGGTCATGGAGCCGCTCCCCTGGATCAACCACGTACACCTCTGAATCATCCCACACCCATGACCGCGTCCGATAGGCCTCGTTGAAACGTATGGTAGGGCAGAGGATTACAATATGCTCGAAGGCACCAAAGAAGGGCCCTTCAAGTAGGTCGAGGATGAATGCGGTTTGCCCACATCCTGTCTGCCCACAAACAATTGCCGAACAGGGACCATCTGGAAATGTAAACTTAGTAGACTGCGCTGACGAACCTGCCATCTTTAATGTTAAGCTGTGCATCCATTACAATATACATATAAACGTTCAATGCACCGGCCGCCTCTGCCTTTTTCGTGATCTGTATGGTGATGCCCTCACACGCATTCTCTACAGCCCTGCCACTACCGTGCAGCTGGTCATCATCACTCGTCCTTAAGTCGAGCCACAGAGCATACTTAGTGGTTAGGTACTCTCCTAGGGACACGTCTGACAATGCCAAGTCTTTTGCAGCTATTGCTACACTAGGGTCTTGTTTACTCGTTGCTGCAAAGGCCTTCTTCACCTCGTCCCACTGCTGGTAGCCACGCATGCCCTGGGCATAGAGCTGATTGGGGATACCCTCAATGGTCACCTCGACCTTCGTAATCTTTGGGTTGTAGAACGACTCTGTCTTCCTGGCGTATGAGACATTGGCTGAGTCTTCAAAGAGCAGTAGGATGCCCTTCATGCTGCGAGCCGGCACGTTCAGGTTGATGTTCCACAGTGTATCTCTTTTATTGTATACAAGCTTCCTGTGACGAAGCACACGGTCATACAGAATTGAGAGTCGACCTGTGTACTGGGTGCGTATCATACGGGCCAACTCAGGTTGGGTAACCATGTCATACTCCAGCGAGATGCCATCAATTTTGTAGCTTGCAGCGGTGTCGCTTGTTGCGTGAATCACGCGGTTGTAGTCGTTGAACGTGAGCTCGTATTCCAATCTGTCATTAAGCGCGCTCTGGTAGAATGGCATGTGGCTCTTGAGGAGTTCAAAATCAAGCGGAACGTAGAACCTGTTACCATACACATCGGCTACGGCCTTGTCCTCTTCCTCTGTATCAACCTGTCTCCTGCCCCCAGTCGTATCTTAGTTGCGTTTCTATCATCTGATGTGTCAATTCCCTGGTACTGGTCGTGGTAACAGTGGTACATATCACTGTCATCAATAGACATGACCTCATTGCCAGAAATCTTGATTGTCATTTTCTTAACCACGGCGCGACCCAAGTTTTGCACAACGCTGCGGTTAACATCAGCCGAGGTCAGCGTGATTGTAAAGGCCAGCCGTGCTGTCCCTGGAACAATGACGTCTTCTGCACCTAGATTGGGGAAGCGAACCAGCAGTTGTTGGTTCTGATCAATAGTGCTTGGATTGTTTGTAACGACTACAGATTGTCGCACGCCCTTTACCCCGAGGGGTTCGCGTATCCGGCGGTGTGGGTTTAGTTTGCGTCCGTAAGTACTCGTCATGTTGAATGTTTAATTACACTTATATCTTTAACACACAGACATGGAGTTTGATAACCCAGCATTTGACGACCCTGAGGAGGAAGGGGCTATGGGAGGGGATAGGAATGAGACTAGCTTTGATGATGAGGAGACTAACCCGATTGACGAAACTTTAGATACGTCGTACTCGACTATGCCACCATGGGCTATTATTGAAATGCCTGCTGGGTTAACAGAAGATCAGGTGGCTTCCAAAGAAGAAACTGAAGTCTTAGTTAAGAGGTGGAAGAAGGCAGTGTCTAAGCATGGGCTGCAGGCCCGTCTGGAGTTTAGATCGTCTAAACAAGGTGACCTTTGGGTTAAGTGGGGCCGAGAATGGAATCTTCTGACATGGAAGAACAATCCAAACAAATTCCTCTCTCCTAGGAGTATCCTAGATTACGGTGGTACACCGCTTGCTCGGGCTCTTGGAGTGACCGCTGAACTATCCACAGAAGCAGTAAAAGCCCTACAAGGCGTTGACGAAGCTGCTGCTTTAGCAGAAGCTGCACTTCCAGATATGTTAGAAATGAGCAGCCTTGAAGCTGTGACAGAGCAAGGTGGTGTGGAAGAAACAGGATTCATAGAGGACGTTCATAACACCATCCAAGACCTAGGTACACAAACAGACAACGAACTACCACTCAGAGAGCTTATAGGGCTTGACAAGGCTATGCAGACCCAGAGGGGTGAGCTGGTCAACAACCTAGCTAAGATAACTGAGTTAGAAAGGGATATAAAACATCGGAAAGCTAAAATGGCAAGCCTGGAGGAGGAAGGGAGGGGTGATAGTCGAGCATGGAGATTCCAAGCAAATGAGCTTGCAGAGCTGCAGGACCTGCGGAGTGCCCGTATTGAGGCTGCCTCTGAAAACCGTGAACGTCTAAGGACCCAAATTAACCGCATCAGGGAAATGATCAACAGACTTCTTAACGAGGACACAACACTAGCTGAGCGTGTATGCACCATGTTCCGGGAGCAGGGCATAACAATCGCCTCCATCCTCACTGCAATTGGATTGGCAATCTCGACCCTGGTAGTTGCTTTGACGGGCGGAGGGAGCACTAGTCCAACCCCGGCACCAACGCCGACGCCAGCTGATAAGCCTGGTGTAAAGGAATGGATTAAAAAACAGCTGAACTCCTTGGCAAACGTCCTGAAGGGCCTAGCCGGTAAGGCAGCAGCTGCCCTTCCAGGAATCATTGGCTCCATCGTATCATGGCTGCTTACGTCAGCTGCAAAGGTGGCTGGTTGGATGGCAGAACATGTATGGGCCGCAGTTGTGGCGGTGGGGGGAGTTATCCTCCTGATACTCCGTGACTTACTACGTAGCAAACCAAAGCACAGCTAAGCCTATAGCGATTCCGCCTACAATAAGAGCGGTTTTCTCATCCTCGTGCGCCCCACGCAGACCGGTCTCGGCCATAGGGGCGGGCCCTGGAGAGGAGAGTTCCGTATCTGTATCTGGCAGAGGGTCAAAGCTTCCTCTATCTGGAACAACCGGAACCGCGTTGACATTAGTATTGCTGCCGATCTGCTGCTCCTCAGTTGCGATAGTAATCAGATTGTTGTACCCAGCAAAGTTTCCAATGGCGAGGCTCATATCAGACGGAGCCATGTACAGGCCCGTTCCAAACACATAATCAACCTTTGAGGAGGCATTCTGGAGGACGTTCTGATACCGTCGGATGGATGATGGAATATCCACTGGGGAGTTGATGGCATCCTCAACGTTAGCCTGAAATTGTTTTTGGGCATCAAAGGACGTTCCAACACCTAGTATCTCTGAGCGGGTCTGCGCCTGAGCACTAAGAATGGCCCAGACATAGGTCCGAATGTTGTCGTTAATTCGCTCAACGCCGGTCTGTGTAAAGCCCTCAGACATGTCCAGTATGAAGGTACTCCAGGCCTCGTCTGCTTCAGGTCCCTGTGCTAGATGTAGAACAGCACCCATTTTCTCCTGAAAGGATTGTAGGTTACTCGCGTGGGCAAAACCTGGCTTTGTATCCTTTTCCGCCTCAAAGGCCATCCGTGTAGGGTCATAACGAACGTTTTGACCAGCAACCTTGACGACACTCCCGTAACCATACGCATCATGTGCATATAAGATACCAAGGCCACTATTAGCTACGGTTGCCTTCTGACGCCAGTCTGTGTTTGGTTGAACACCAAAGTTAGTGCAGAGTCTGTCATATGCTCTCTTGTCATATGTATTGTTATAGGGGTCATAGGCATGATCCTGATGTAGAGGCGCTTGCAGTTCTGCTAATAGGCGACGCACTGTGTAATAAAGGTGAAAGGTGTAGAGAGCTTTCACGAGTGGAATCCCAGCCTCGAGGTGGTCCTGGGAGGACACGCCGCAGCCGGCTGATGCACACCACACTGCAAAGTTTAACTGGTTCTGCCAAAACTGCATTGGATTTGTCAACCAGTCTTTTACTACTTTGTCCGCTGTTACCGGCGGCACCTTATAGTTACTGAATAGATCAGGAAACTTTGCTGTGAATGTACCACCATTGTGAACAACTTGAATTGTTTGTCGGGTTAGTTTATCTCCCACACCATATGTGGCTGGATACACCCCGCCCGCACCATATGGGGTAGCTTTTCTATTGAAACTAAAGGCTTGTTTATTCATAGTGCTATGTATCACACTCTGTCAAATGTTCAAAGCGGCGGCGCTGTGTCCCTGCAAAATCCTATTGACAATAGTGCGGGTGATCTATACGTAGGTCTTAGGTCAATCACGTATACTATGGGTTGGTATAACATTGAATCAGATGTGCCCCTTCTATGGCTGCCAGATAGTTCTGGCCCAGGGGGGTTAAAACGTTCCAGTCTCCCGCCTGGCCTCTGGAGCTTCAAGCGTATACAGGAGGAATTTGAATTTATAAATCGGGATATTTTAGGTCCTAGTTTGGAGGTTGATGATTCAACTGGGATTGTTACCCTCTCAATTCCTTCTGGGTCTTTACGATGTGACGGTGTGTTAAAAATATTAGGTCTTGATACCGGTCTGGGTGGAGGATGGATTCCTTCAGGTCTTCACAAAGGCGACCGGCCCGTGAACTTTAGCATCTTTAACCCACTTTATGTCCACCTCGATCAAGTCAGTACCACGCACAACATGCTTGATGGTGCGCCCACTACGCTTCTTGAAGTTGTGGGCTGTGGGGGCAGCTCTTTCGGTGATATTATAACCACAAACATTGCTAATCCTGTGTCAAAACGTGTTACTGTCGGAGCTGTGAATGAGTTAAAGTATCAGATAAGAGATAATAAGGGACGTTTATTGAACAATCACGACCTTCCTATTGGCGTTGTTCTTCAATTTACAAGATGTCAATAAAGGCGAGTATTTATGGAACTCCACTGAAAAACGGATCAGGGCGGCGCCGACCTCTCCAAATATGCAACAAAGACCTATGTAGACTCACAAAAAATGGATAAAAGTGGCGGTACTATGACTGGAGACCTTGAAATGGGAGATAATAAAATTGTTCAGTTGGGAGACCCAATATCGCCAACGGATGCTGCTAATAGAAAGTATGTTGATGACAGACATAGACAGCATCGCAGGGACCTGAGAGAACACATAAACTCCAAAACGAAACATCTCATTACTATTTGGGCAGAAGCAAGTGGCCCCCTTCGCAGAGGATATGAGTGGTCGTTTGGCCATGGGGCTAGGGGTCGAGACTCACAAGACTCAAGCTGTGGATATACCATGACATGTGGTGGTAAGATCATTCGTATGGGGTTGTCTTCTGGTGTTGGTGCTGATACTGCTGCTATAGCAGTGTTTCCTGTTATAAATGGGACGAATCAAGCGGTAGGAATAAGTAAGCCTGCTGACCAACGGGCTGTTATAGTATCTTTTGACCAGCCTTTACAGCTAGAACAAGGCAACGTTATTAACTTTTATACAACCACTCAAAACAGAGGGGCGACTTGGTCTGTAGTATCGCTCCTAATTGAACTTGACTTATAGAATTATATGCCTATAACGTTAGTATGAAACAACAACCAACTGTGCCGCCTGATGAGAATCCGGCCCACTCCTATCGGCTTAATGAGATCAGTCTTAAGAAGCAATACCTTGAGAAAGAAATTGAAAAATATGGTGCTATGTATAAAAAATATAGGTGTGCAGTAAACTCAGTGGACGCTGTAGACACTGCTTTAGTTGCTGTGGGTATGTGTCTTGGCGCAAGTGGTGTAGGTGTAATGTCTACAATAGTTGCCATTCCTATTGCCACAGTGTTGGGTGCTACTGGAGCCGCTTGTGGGCTACTTGTAATTGCTGGAAAATTCATCAGTAGGCGGCTGACCATTAAGTTAAAAAAGCATGATAAGATCCGCATTCTCGCTCAGAGCAAATTGAATACCATTGCTGACATTGTATCGGCGGCGCTTGAAGATGGGTATATCTCAGATGATGAGTTTAAGCTAGTTTCGGTCGAGATCATGAAATATAGTCAAATGAAAAGTGACATTAAAGCAAAATGTTTGAAAGCGGCAGAATCGCCCCCTAGACCTGCTAAGGTATTACCCTGACAGTCCATTTGAAGAGTGGGGGTTGCTAGATATAATGGAGGCGGCGATAAAATCTTTCTGCAACGATCATACTGGAGTCAAACAAAATACGGACCAGTGGGAGACCACGAGGAAGGGCTGCGTTGGAGGAAGTGACTACTCCTCTATCATAGGGCAAAACTACTTCAGCAGCTATAGCAAGAAGCTGACAGAAAAAACTAGCAACGGGGGTGTTCGCTTTAGCGCACCCTGCCTCTGGGGTACGACTTTTGAGGAGGTTGCAATTGCGGTATTGGAGAAGGTGTACGACACCAAGGTCTACGGAAATAATATCTATATTGATGGCGGCGCGACGGCCTACTCTCCGGATGGCTTTTGTGTGCTCCCAATCCGGCAGGCTGGAGTGGATGCTGTCTGTCTGGGGCATCCTGAGGAGGTTGTACTGCTCGAGATAAAGTGCCCCATCAATCACGCCTACGACGAGCTGAAAGTAGTTTTTTTGCGCATTCCCACTGCACCCTTTCGCTGCTCTCTGCAACTTCCATTCTGCGACACCGCAAGAGAAAATATATATATATATATATATATATATATATATATATATATATAGATAGAGAGATAGATATATATATATAGAGAGATATATAGATAGAGAGAGAGATAGAGATAGATATATCTAGAGATAGAGAGTATATATCTATAGAGAGAGAGAGGGATAGACATTTATATATATAAATATATAGAGAGAGACTATATATATAGATAGACCCCTCTCTAGATATATAGTTAGTTTATATATATATATATATATATATGATATATAGAGAGATATATATATATATGTATATATATATAGATATATAGAGATATATATAGGATAGAGATATATATCTAGATATATAGATATATATATGTACGAAGAACTAATTAGCCGCGACGAGAGAGATATATAGCGAGAGAGAGATAGATAGAGAGATAGAGATAGAGAGATATAGAGAGAGATAGAGAGAGAGAGATAGATAGAGAGAGATATAGATAGAGAGATCTCTCTATATATCTATATATAGAGATACCTATATATATATATCTCTCTATATCTATCTCTATATATATATATGTATATATATATCTGATATATATATGCATATATATATATATATATATATATATATATATCTATATATCTATATATATATATATATATATATATATATATATATATCTATATATATATATATATATATATATATATATATATATATGACCACTGACGTTGCGAAATTCAGTATGACATGGTCTATGAAATATTTCTTTTATCATCACAAAACGTGGGCGACGAAGCAGATGGTGATGTGATGCTGATGTTGTTAGTGCCGAAAATTGATATTTTCTTTTGTCATCCAATTGATCGATTAAGTTTCAGGTGCATAATATATCTCATGTGGTGTCCCTTTCTCTCGGGCCAATATCTACTCCAACCAGAAGCCGTGTCTCTCGGTCACTCTCGGGTACTTTAGAGTCATTGTCTCTCATTGTTCAGTGTCACATTTTCCGAAGATTCGGCGCCATATTTGTTTTTGTACGCTCCGTTTTATATTCTCTTGCTTAACATTGAAGCCCTCTATCACGCGCAACAGTCGCATGGCGTGGTATTGAAAGACTCGGCTGCTTGATGGGTCGTGACTGTTTTGTGAAGGTGCCTGCTGGGGGGGGGGGGGGGGAAACATTTGCTATACGTTGTTAGCTACTGCTCTCGATGCAATGCTTGGAATGGGTCAGGGTTCGACACCAATGGTTGTCCGTTTGACCGGGACAAGTGATTTGTCATGTCGGACAAGTGACTTGCCAAGTCAACTTGTCCAACCGGACGAGTGTTTTTTATTAGCCGGTCACACATTCTACAACACCCCTGTTGTTTCACGTTTAGCGGCACCCTTAACCACACAATCGCCGAGAGAAGCAGACACAAAACTGGTCTCTTTAACTGACTGTATTACGTAAACATACTATCATGCATCTAAGCGATTTAAGCGCTTGTTGTGGTGACAATATGAACGTTTGAGACGCCCCATAATTCCAGAAGACATTCGGTGTGTTCTCAATGGACGCAGACCACAATAATGTACATGACACCACATAAAGCCGAGGGTGCGTATCACAAGCCAGTTTCATGAGCCAGACGCGCGCAACTTAGGTAAATCCGAGTCACAACCTTTGCGTTGATTGGTCACGAAGATTAACGAACGTGTCTATTGAAAATTCGGACGCATCAGTTGAAGACCTTGTCTTGTCGTAGACTCTAGGGCGAGAAGCGTAGCGGAACCCCTGGAATCTGGGACGCAGAATACCGCAAAACAGATTATCTGCGGCATGAGACGTCGTCACTTTTCAAACTACAGTTGTGACCTGCATCCCTTATCACGCAACAGAGATAACTTTGTGCCATATCATAGAGTTCTGCTTAGACATAGCAATCTATTATGATAAACCACTCGCCATATATTTCAGCTTTGAAGACTCGTAGTTATGGTCGGTCCAGGAGAATAGGTCATTCAACTGAAGCACCCCTACAGCGATGGCGTAACTCGAACTGCACTGCAGTGATAAGAAAAGGTCAAAGTTGTGTATAAACAGATCACTTATATAAGATATATCTACATTAGCGTCAAAGGTGTGTATAAACAGATCACTTATATAAGATATATCTGCATTAGCGAGATGCGTTTGATGTCATGAATATACAAATTATAAATATAAATATGAGACAGAGATATATATGTATATATATATGAGACAGAGATATATATGTATATATATATATGATATATATATATATATATACATGTATATATATATATATATATATGCATATATATATATATATATATATATATATATATATATATATATATATATATATATATATATATATATATATATATATATATATATATATATATATATATATATATATATATATATAATAACAATAATGCCGATAAAAAAAAGTCTCGATAGTGAAGGATATTGATCAAAATCGGTGAAATATTATCTGTGAGATATTCATAAAACATGGATATGTTCGAACATTCTATCAATGATTCCATCTTTAATCGATGAGTTGGTCATTTTTATATCATTCGGGGTTTATAATAGCGGCCCATTTAACCCCAAAAGACAACAATATCTCTCTCCCAAGCAACCACATTTGTTCTTATCCAATACCGCAACCATAGCAACCATTCACTCAAACAAAACAACAGCTAATTTATTGCTGGCTTCTTTACAGAAACGTGCCACAAATTGAACTTGAAGCAGTGACGTCTGCCTGACTGAACAGCCAGTGGGTGAGTGAGGAGCGCACTTATGCTGTATTGATTGCCTGATAACAATTTTCCTGTGCCTGTGGCGTCCAAGCACCTTTGATTAAAGATCTCATGATAAGATATCAGACATGTCGGCCAAACCTTTGACTCCACAGACGTTGGTCAGCAATATTTGGAGTGACCACACATACGCACATGGGAGCAAACGTGCTTATAGTTGGACTGGCGGGGGTACTATTACAAAAGCTGACGGATATTTGCCTAGAATAATGTATTGAATTTATATAACAGAGTTGAAAAATAACTGTCAATGGGGCTGTTACAATCTGATCAATATATATTTATATTTTCATGTATGTGTGTGTATGTGTGTGCGTATGTGTAGGTGTGGGTGTGTCTGTAATCACCATATGGAGTGCCTCGAAGCGAGTTGATATAGCCATAATTAGAATTTTATAAAATAATGTTTTCATTTTTTTGAAGTATTTCATCACAAAAAGGTTAACTTGATAATCCTTTTAATGGCGGTCATCGGCAGCTGCCAATCAATGACAGCATATGCTTTAGACAACGAGTAACCCCCGTCGATATGCTCTTCCGTAGTGGGGTATTATTTCCCGTGTCTTGTACGGCTATGGTGACAACAGGTAATACTGACGTATTTGTGCGAGGAAGCGCTAAACAGGTGAGTTGCATTTTACCTGTTAATTAATGCCTCCCTCCTCGCTGGTATTCCGTGAATATGTCTAAAAACATCCGGATGCCAATTAACAGATGTATCATCATCCACTCGATAGGCTGCAGCATTATTATGTAACGCTGTAATATCAAGTGCAGGGTAAGTTACGTGATCATGAGATCGTACTGTACAGAAGGTTTATTCGCCCTAAACTTCGATCTCTTTTGTTCCAGGGAATAAGATCTTTCATTCCGCCAGAAGATACTTTCGTGAAGCTGCTGTTTCGACGTGGTACCACCGGTAGTACGGAAAGTTCAGGCGAACAATGGAATAAATTTTTGGAACAATATATACATACCAGGTATCCCACAAAACAACCTCCTCTCCAAGAATTAACATCCTCTCCTTAACGTGCCTTAACGAGCGGAAATAATCATGACATGTGGTCGACAATTCGGGCTCCTTATTTGGAAAAATTGGCTCCTGCAAAAACGCAATAAAGTGTTGACTGGGTTCGAAATCGGACTGCCCGCTGTCTTCGCCCTAATTCTGATGCTGATCCGACAGCGCGTGGATTCGGAGGTAGTAGGAAACGTTACGACATGGAATAGCGTACCAATCACGGATCCGTTACCATCATCACTGGATACGGAAGGACTCATAGACACATGGGGTCTGGCCTACAGTCCCAATACCAGCGTTGTTACCCGGATAGTGGAGAGAGCGGCACAAAGAATGGATATGCGAACAAATGGTGAGTTTGCTGAATATAGTCGCGCATGAACTTGCACAAACGATCAGTCACTTGCATAATGGGAAACACAATCGATAACGTTGACAATGGGCTCCACCCACAATGGGTAATGCACACAATGAGTAATGCACACAATGGGTAATGCACACAAGGTGTAATGCTCACAAGGTGTAATGCTCACAAGGGGTAATGCACACAATGGGTAATGCACAAAATTGATAACCGGCGTAATGTGGGACCCACACAAAGAACAAAATTCACAATCACGATAGCGCATATTTGACACGGCGCGCATAAGGTAACACACACAACGGCCATGGCGCCCTATGGGGTAGGCGTACAGGGTAATTATCTCATGACTCCTACGCACAGTAGGATAAACAACAACGGACTCGCTATATGACGAGTGTGATGTGATCCAGCAGGTTAAGCCAATCATATACCCAATCAGATGGAAAAGGACACTTGTATATTGCAGAGTAGAAGTTTTAATCCCATCAATAGTGAGAGAAATAATTCAGAAACCTGCCAAATTTAATACCCACAGTCACACACCTCAATATTATTTTGTGGTATGACTTGTTATTAACAAATTGCAAGCTGTTCGTTCGTTCAGTTATAACAGTCGTTCAGATGTCTGTACATGCGTTAAGCATTGTAACTATCATATCTTGTGAAATCTACATAAGAAGGGTTTGCGTGGGTATATTGGATACGATGGCTATAGGTTATAGTGTTTTGGAGACCAAATGTGGCCCGTAGGTTTGACCTGGTGCAGTGTATACAAGTCTGATAGGTCCAGGAGGTCATATGGTTGATGAGTGAAGGTGTACTTATTTGATATATTCAGTTTTATATAACTAACTCTATATGTCATTATTTTGCTCGCAGCATTAAATATGTACAGTAGCTTACACATTTCGTCATACCAACCATCATAAATTTCATGTAAATGTTTATAAAAATCAGATTGAAGAGCAGACGCATGCTATGGCAACATTTGTATATCGCTTATCTTCCTGGTGTCCAAGAAAGAATTTCGGCTAAGAGTGTTGCATTCTTTGTCCCCCCAGGTTATGGCTTTGCAACGGAAGAAGAAATGAAAGCTTATATCTTATCTTTAGACCTAGCAAACGTGGACATACTTGCCGGCGTCTCTTTCACTCATGAGTCAAACTCCCCCGAGGACCTACCTATGAACATCCATTATAAAATCCGTCCCCGGGCAGAGCAATATGGACGTCGTAGCGGGGGTAGACCCCGGTTTATCTACGCCAGTGACTGGTATACGAGTGCTATGTATCCTTTCACCAGTAGAGTTGGACCTCGCCAAGCCTCCAGTGCTGATGGTGGTACACCAGGTCAGTAACATTAGCTACAAATGTCATCAATGTTATTCTTCATGATTTCAGCGATATTTATAGACACGAAATGTGTTTTGAGCCACCCTCTTCTACGTAACATGTTCAAATATTAATGTTTACTCTTATTACAGACAATAACGACACTCGGTAATGATCATCCACGTTTTTATTATTCACTTTTACAGAAGTGACTATTTGGCTTAATTTAATATTTTGTTGCAATACGGCAATATTGTTGAAAATATTGATTCCATTATTCGCCTATTTACATGTTACAGAATAGGAGAGTATAAAATAGATGTTAAACTTAAAGTTTGTCTGACTTTCTATAGGTTATTACACAGAGGGCTTCCTCACGGTTCAACGCGCCATAGACCTGGCTATCATTGAGGAGATCAACTCGACAGCTGCCGTTAACGACATAGACATGCGCATGAAACGCCATCCATATCCGAAATACATCCTGGATCCATTTGTTGCCGTTCTGCAAAACCAATTTCCCTTCATCATCATGTTAAGCTTCATCGTGATAGCGCCAAATATCTGTAAAGATCTCGTGCTGGAAAAAGAACGCAAACTCAAGGTATATTAAACATGAAATGAACTGTAATACAAATAAATTTTGTCATTTAAACTTTGGCAGCAACAACAATAACAAACATGATAGCAACGATGGTAACGATTATTGTAATAATCATCATTATAGTGATAACAAACGAAATAATCAATATTGTAATATGTTTTTTTACCCAAATATTGACCATATCGTTGCTGTGGATTTTAAACAAGGCAACATCTGTCAATGCTGTTCCTCTAATTTCTTCAACATCTGCCATAATCCAAACTCTCATTGAATACATTTTAGAAAACACATATTTTGCTCGTCTTGATATGCAGGAGTCAATGAAACTAATGGGACTCCATAGTTCGCTTCATTGGATGGCCTGGTTCCTAAAATACTTCATCTTCCTCCTCATATCTGTGGCCATCATGACGTTGTTTTTCCACCTGAATGCGGGAAAGGGAGCGATCATTAATTACACCCACCCCACTGTCACGCTCGTCTTTCTCCTGCTCTATTCTATCGCCACCATCATGTTCTGCTTTGCCGTGTCCACGTTCTTTTCCAAAGGTGACAAACTTGTTGTTCGTTGGTTAGCAATGTTGTAAACATAATGAAGTCGAGTGTTGTTAAAATGCTTCAAATCGTTGAACTATTTTCCCGTTAATATTTGCTTTGTGTGTTAAACTGATACACAACTTGAAAACAATCTAAGTGAGCAAGGTGCTGTTAATTATCAACAGTATTGTGCTTCATCTTGTACTTGTTACAGCCAGCGCCGGAGCAGCCGCAGGTGGCATTCTGTACCTGGTAACCTATGTTCCTTACTTCTTCATGCAATTCCGATTGGACGAACTCCAAGTTCAGCACAAAGTTGGGGCCTCCATCATACCCAACCTGGCCATGGCGTTAGGCTGCGTTGAGATTTCGCTTCACGAAGGAGCGGGTAAAAATCCAGAAGTTATTTTGAAAATATATTCAATTAATGTTAATCTATAGATTTCGGTTATTACCTTTCTAAGTAAGATTGTTATGTAAAAGCGGCAATAGGGACTGAAAAATAAGGCTTTGTTGAGATATTGTGATTATCAACTTTTGCAATCTGCTCCTGATGATATCAGATTGAAGAGCAGATAACGCAAACTGATGAATACTAACATATATCCCATGAAATCAATATCAATTGCCTAAAAAAACAGTCGACGCTGTACGTTTGTAGGTCTGGGCGTCCAATGGTCCACCCTCAACCAGCCCGTGAACACCGATCACAACTTCACCATGCTGCACGTGTTCCTCCTTCTCATCCTGGACTCGGTCATATTTGGTCTCATCACGTGGTACTTCGACGCAGTGCTTCCCGGTGATTATGGGATACCTCGCCCCTTCTACTTCCCATTTACAGTATGTATCAGTTTCTTGACACCCCCATCCCTTTCCACATGGCTCTCTATTATATCATTTTTATGAAAATATAACTAAAATTGCATTACGCATCTTGTTTTTCTTAAACATTTTATATTTACGTATTTTGCAGAGGAGCTACTGGTGCGGACAGAGCGGTCACCATGTGGACTATTCCGATACGGGCGCTCTGGACTATTCGACACTTCCCGATATAGACCCCGTCTACTTTGAGACCAACAACAGCGCCACACCGGGAATCAAAATACGTAATCTCAGAAAGGTGAGTATAGATTTAACGATTATTTTGTTAATACTTGATGTGGTGTGTGGAGTGATTAACCTCGCTTGTTAATACTTGATGTGGTGTGTGGAGTGATTAACCTCGCTTGTTTATACTTGATGTGGTGTGTGGAGTGATTAACCTCGCTTGTTAATACTTGATGTGGTGTGTGGAGTGATTAACCTCGCTTGTTAATACTTGATGTGGTGTGTGGTGTGATGACCTCGCTTGTTAATACTTGATGTGGTGTGTGGAGTGATTAACCTCGCTTGTTAATACTTGATGTGGTGTGTGGAGTGATTAACCTCGCTTGTTAATACTTGATGTGGTGTGTGGAGTGATTAACCTCGCTTGTTAATACTTGATGTGGTGTGTGGAGTGATTAACCTCGCTTGTTAATACTTGATGTGGTGTGTGTGACCTCGCTTGTGATGTGGTGTGTGGAGTGATTAACCTCGCTTGTTAATACTTGATGTGGTGTGTGGGGTGATTAACCTCGCTCATGATGTGTTGTGTGGAGTGATACCTCGCTTGTTAATACATGATGTGGTGTGTGGAGTGATTAACCTCGCTTGTTAATACTTGATGTGGTGTGTGGGGTGATTAACCTCGCTTGTTAATACATGATGTGGTGTGTGGAGTGATTAACCTCGCTTGTTAATACTTGATGTGGTGTATGGAGTGATTAACCTCGCTTGTTAATACTTGATGTGGTGTGTGGAGTGATGAATGAACTCAACGAATGTGTCGGGTTTTGATTTTTAAACGCTGAATAGTGATTGACAAATACTAAAGGGGTGCTTAGTGTTTTGATACACTCGAGTAAGATATATGAGGCGAATCAGAAGTTCTGTGCGTTGTTATATATTTGTGGTTGAATTAGATATTCTATTCCATGGCAGGAGTTTAAGAAGAATGGGCAGACCAAAGTGGCCGTTAAAAACATGTCAATTGATATGAACGAAGGCCAGATCACATCTCTCCTCGGTCATAACGGAGCCGGGAAAACCACAACCATGTTCATGCTGACAGGTGACGCCCAAAAATTAATTGAAAACAATTTCTGCTTCGAAATAAAGTCTTATTTATTGGTGAAATCCAGAAATATTCGTGTTCATATTTTATTTTTGTTCCCATATATTAGTGTTCAGGGCGCCGGGGTCATGTTTTTCATAACCTCGTTGAGCAAGTTTGAATTTGTTAATTCCCACTGTGTAATTTGGCGATGACATGTACATTCTCTGTAGGGTTCCTGCCTCCTACACACGGCACCGCCATCGTGAACGGTTACGATATCAACCGAGAAATTGATGTCGTGCGCAAGAGCCTTGGACTCTGTCCACAGCACGATATTTTATTCGACACCTTAACTGTGCACGAGCATCTAACGTTCTTCGCTAAGGTACCTTCTTATTGAATAGATATATACTTAACATCTATTTTTCGAATATATTTGTGAGCTGTATGATTTACAATACTAAAGCAAAAATTAACAAAACTGGTTGAGCTTGAGTCAATATACCTCAATTGACATTTTGCTCTCTGGTGGATTTTTTAAACGAAAACGAATATCACAAGAAAACAATACTCTAAGTATTACCCACTCAGACGGTTACCTTAAACTTTTTCTTTCGATGTTGCTCAGCTTAAAGGTTGTCGAGACGATGAGGTTGAAGCTGAAGTCGATAACATGATCACAGTGCTACGCCTTCAAGCTAAGCGGGATGTATTCGCACAGAACCTCTCGGGAGGAATGAAACGGAAGTTGTCTGTTGGGATCGCTCTTATCGCTGGGTCAAAGGTCACATATATTATGTATTCGTATCTTATTCAAACTGATCGATGATATACCACAGAATCGTTGTTGTTAATGTTAAACAATTGTCAATTTTATCATACAAAAGCTGTGTGTGTGACTTTATTTAACGTTCCGTGGATGTTGTCCGTCTATTGTAGATCGTAATCCTGGACGAACCGACGTCCGGGATGGACCCGGAAGCTCGAAGACAGACATGGGACATCCTCCAGAGCCATCGAGCTGGACGAACAATGATCCTATCCACTCACTTCATGGAGGAAGCGGATCTCTTGGGGGACAGGATCGCAATTATGGCTGATGGGGTGATTCAGTGCTGTGGCTCGTCTCTCTTCCTCAAGTCCAAATACGGTTTGGACTGTTGATGATCTGTTTCTCTGTTGAGGTTACCTATAATGTGCGCTTCAGTGCCTCAGAAGTGTATTCTACTTGCATCTGTTATGTCACCGGTTGAACCCTTAGAAGAGTCATCGTTTCGTGGAAAGTAAAGCCCACCCATCAATAATAATGCCTTATTTAACGACGTCAAGTTAGATGCATATCTATATAATTTGTACATGAAATCATTCGTCGATTGTAGGTGTCGGTTACCACATGGTGATGGTAAAGCAACCCGGATGTGACGCCAGCAACGTGGGTAAAATCATCCGGAAGTACGTGCCCAATGCTAAACTCGAAAGCAACATCAGCGCCGAGCTATCTTTCGTTTTACCCAATGAAAACTCGAGCCAATTTGAAAATCTGTTCACTTATCTTGAAGACAACAAAGACATGCTGAAAATAGCCAGCTTTGGCGCGTCCGTGACTACAATGGAAGAAGTTTTCCTCAGGTTGGCAAAGGATATATTGTCTTAACAATAAAATGGTCATTTATTGTATTAGACATGATGTCCCTATGGCGAGTGTGTATCACCTCAAGCGAATTATTAAGTATTCTATTCCGCGTGCCTATATTTTCTCGGACCTGTGTTATCATTTTGAATAATTCCTGTATTTTATGCTGAAGGGTAGGGGAAAGTTTGGATGACTCAATCGAAAACAAACTCCAGAAGGGATTGGATTCAAACCTTGTTCATCCCGAGTCATCAAACACCCACCCTCATTGCAACGACTATACGAACAAGTCATATTTACCTGAAGTTGAAGACACAGATATGCGGCTTGAGAAAGGTGAATATCTAACAAATCAGCAAGTCTTCGAAATACATTTGGTTGGCATGTCATAGAATGACGATATATATATATATATATATATATATATATATATATATATATATATATATATATATATATATATATATATATATATATATATATATATATATATATATATATATATATATATATATATATATATATATATATATATATATATGTACTGAATGCATGACTTTAAGGTTCGCAGGAAGTACAATTGACGTCACACGTTATGTCTTCTTCACGACAAGTTTGGCGCACCCCAACATGTTCACACTTACATTGACATCATTGGCTTCCAATCAGCGTTGTTGAGAGCAGACACTAAGACGATTTAAAATAATTTAACATGATCTCAGAATACACGCATAGATTTGCCGTTGCAGTTTTTCTTCAATCCAATGATGTCATCTCCTATGGCACTACTGAAAATACTGCCCCACAATTGGTTCTCAAAGACCCATTAAAAGACAAAAGTTTACTTGTCACAGCAGACGCCGTAATCGAGAATGAGTACACGGTCACCTCCTTTCCATTCTCCGCAACCAATGGGGCGGCGAAAAACTCGAGTGCTGCGTTTGTCAAAGACGAAAGACCTCCGAGGGTGTTGTCGATATATGACGATCTACCAGCAGGTAGTTCATATTATTCTGCCACAGCAACAGTTTCAACGCCCGTACCTGAGATTCTCAATATGTCAATGGAGATATGATATTTGTTCTGTAGTCTTTATCGATCATATTTGTTTTAATTGTTCGTCTTGAACTGATGTATGCTGAATCTCTGTTCTGGGTGTGGTTTGCAGTATTTGGCAAAGACGCAGCCAGGTGCAGTGGATGGCGACTTGCACTTCAACAGTTTCGCGCCATGTTCGTCAAACGCATGATTCACTCATGGCGAAATCTCGTGGTTACTCTCGTCCAGATCATAGTTCCTCTCATCTTCACCATACTTGCCTGTGTCGTGCTGCAAACATTCCCTGGTCCACGGGATCCTCCGCCATTGCTGCTAGATCTGTCGCACTGGAACCAGCCAATCACTCCCTGTCTGACACTAGAATCAGAGAATGCCACCTTGGCGCGTGACTTTTCGGACGAATTCAACCATTACGCGAAGAGATTCGGGCTGGCGGATGAGGTCACAAGCATGGACGATATGGATGAATATCTCAACGAACAAGCGGAGGACAATTTTGGTTTATATAACAAAGCTTATATGACAGCTGCAACTTTCGAAGATCTGCCGAATAATAGCAATTATTCAACACTCGCAATCGGACACTTCAATAATATTGCATACCACGTCAATGCAATCGTCATGAATTTAATGGGCAACACTTTATTGCGGCACTATACTGGCCAAAACTACAGCATTTCTGCCACAAATCATCCCCTGCCCCGCACAACAGAAACAGTCATTCAAGACGAGCTAACGACTCTGATAGCTGTCGGTTTCATGGTGTCATGGTGTGTCTCTTTCGGTATGGCCTTCCTCGTTGGCACATTTGCTGTTTTCATCATAAAGGAAAGGGCGGTCAAGGCCAAACACGTGCAGTTTGTGAGCGGGGTCCACGTGGCCAACTACTGGATGTCGACCTTCTTGTGGGATTTGATAAACTTCCTAATACCAACATTGTTACTGCTGGTAGTGTTTGCTGGCTTCAACTTAGAGGCGTACGTCAAAGACAATAATGCTGGGTACGAAAAAATACTTTGTGTTTACGCTTTATGAATTGGATATCCATTACTTGAATAATGAACCCCTCGTTCTTTACGCTTTATGAATTGGATATCCATTACTTGAATAATGAACCCCTCGTTCTATTACACAGAATATATATATATATATATATATATATATATATATATATATATATATATATATATATATATATATATATATATATATATATATATATATATATATATATATATATATATATATATATATATATATATATATATATATATATATATATATATATATATATATATATATATATATATATATATATATATATATCATATATATATATATATATATTAATTATATATATATATATCTCTCTCTCTATATCTCTCTATCGTTGTTTCTTCCAGATTTGTCTTCTTGATCTTTCTCTTCTACGCCTGGTCCGTCCTGCCTTTCGTCTACCTCCTCTCTTACATTTTCTCAGTTGCCTCTACAGGATACGTCTGGATCACAGTACTGAATATATTTACAGGTAACTAGGCGCAGCCATGAACCACCATATGAACCATCCCTGCATTTCTTTATTGAAACCATCACAATATCATATTTATTCTTAAAGAACCTTTACAGGAAGCACAGTCATGTAAAGTAAAGCTTAGAAAAATTGTTAATCGCATTAGTTTACATGCGGCCCAGCTCTTTAATCGAAAACATCGGTAATCAAAACCAGCTTCAATCCTCCTTTTATCAACTTCCTCCAGGCACGGCAGCCATTTTAGCCGTAGTCATCTTGCAATACCCAGACCTGGACACCGAAGAAATCGGCAAGGCCCTGGAGTGGGTCTTCTTTGTGATTCTGCCCAACTTCTGCTTTGGAAACGCCCTTCAGAACCTCTTCAGCAACCACGAGACTATCTCCATCTGCAGCCAACTGGATGATGTTGATGAGAATCTGGATCGGGAGACTGTATGTCGCGCGTTTGGGCTTCTTGGCTACTCCGTCCCCTGTTGTCCTGGTCAGCATTGTACATGATCATATTTAGCCTTTCCTTCTCCTGTTTGAATGCTTAACACATATTTAACCCAGAATGTTTCTGATACTTTCTCGAAATGACCTAATCGGCTTAACCTATGTTCTATCATCATCATCATCATCATCATCATCATCATCATCATCATCATCATCATCATCACATTCACATCATCAACATCACATCAGCATCATCATCATCATATTTATCATCATCATTCATCTTTCACTTTGTTGATTTAACCTACGATCTTCAAACTGAACTTTCTTGAATTCTCTGTTTTGCAGACAACTGCGGTACATTTTGCGCGGAATACCAAGACGATTATTTAGCATGGGCGTCTCCAGGGCTCGGAAGACCAATCGCCTTCATGGCTATCCAAGGCATCGTATTTTTTTGCATTATTTTCCTCATCGAATCAGGAGTATGGGGAAATTGCTGTCAGAGAGCGCTCGCAGGAAACAAAAAATCCGAAGATGCGGATGCAGAGGAAATCGGTCTCGACCAATCATACATCTCCGAAGATAGTGACGTCAAAGAGGAAAACAATCGAATTGCATCTGGAGATTTGAACCGTCTGAAGCAAGAAAATGCTTTGCTTTTGACCGAAATAAGGAAATATTACGGAAATTTTATGGCCGTGGATTCGCTCAGTGTTGGAATTCCTCAAGGGGAGTGTTTTGGGTTGCTCGGTGTGAATGGAGCTGGGAAGACGACCACGTTTAAGATGATGACCGGAGATGAGGCTGTATCTGCCGGGAATGCATATCTAGGGGGATACAGCGTGACGTCACATATCAAACAGGTACTTGACAACGTTTTACATGTCAGCAATGCTGATACATTTCATGTACTACTATCCTTATCAAAAAGCAACGTTGGCATCATATTTTGTGTGAATCGTGAATTGTGAGGAAATATTCTACTTAAAAACGTGACAATGCACACCTGTTGCCTATTAGCACCTCGCCAAATCGTAGTCTTCCTTCCAGTGTGTCAAAACAGCCCTTGTTACCCCCTGCAATACCGCGTATGGACAATTTTGTTGATCTAAACGGGAATCATTGATTGGTATTACAGGTACAACAGCTGCTAGGGTATTGCCCGCAGTTTGATGCGCTGATCGATCAGATGACAGTTACGGAAACCATATGGATGTACGCACGTTTACGTGGAGTTAAGGAAGAGAGCATCAAAGGGGTTGTTAATATCCTACTCAAACAATTACTGCTGCGGGAATATGCCGACAAACAAGCCGGGCAGCTCAGGTTGATATTAATTGTGTTATCGATAATTATGTTTCAATTTTATTAATGGATTTGTTTGAAAATGCTAAAAATAATTCACAGATTCTGACAAATAAAGACCGGTTTATTCATATTAATATCACTATGCGATAACAATCAGTTCTATGATTATTTACATTCAGCCATAAAATTGAATCGAAGATGTCAATGTATGTTTCCCATTTATTCATCGTTTGGTAATTAAGACTGTCGTTATGGGCGTTAGGTCTCAGCAATATATGCAGCTTATGTCAGCACCACATTTAACCCGCCATCACTTTTCCTTTGCTAGTGGCGGTAACAAGAGAAAGCTGAGTGCCGCCATTGCTCTAGTGGGAGACCCTCCTGTGGTTTTCTTGGACGAGCCGACCACTGGGATGGACCCCCTGGCTCGCCGACTACTCTGGGACACTCTCACCAAAGTCCGCGAGAGCGGGCGAACTCTCGTACTAACCTCACACAGGTATGATCAACGGGGTTGAATGCATATTTCATTGCGTCCATGACTCCCTTGTGGTGACAGGCTTTACTGTCTGAAATTTTTCGGTGAGAAGATCTGTTCTGTTCCATAGCGGCAGGATAAATACATGCAATTAACACAGCCTTTCATATGTGATATAACCTTTATTATAGTGCTGTAACTGGACGTATAAAAGTACTATTTAGTCCGATCGGTCTGTCGGAGCTTAGTACACATTTCTAGAAGACAATTGGCATTTAGCTGAGGCCACCGAAAGACGAAACACATCTGTTCATTTATATATATTTGCTTCGTACAATTTAGGAATCCTTTTTTTAGGCAGATATTCTTTGAAATTGGTTGAATTTCTTTGTCAACCCACTTGGTATTTGTTTTGCAGTATGGAAGAGTGCGAGGCCTTATGCACTCGTCTGGCCATTATGGTGAATGGGAAGTTCCGCTGTCTCGGAAGCACACAGCACCTCAAGAACAAATTTGGCGAAGGTTACACTTTAATGGCTAAGGTATTATCTCCCACGGATGATTCCATCGACTCCATCGAATCCAGAACTACAGACATGGAAGCTTTCATCGAGAGAACATTCCCTGGAAGTATCCTCAAAGATATGCATCAAGGACTGCTCCATTATCAGGTTCCGTCAGCGGGAAATTCTTGGGCTAAAGTATTTGGCACAATGGAGAGAGCCAAAGAACAATACCATATTGAAGACTACTCCGTCAGCCAGACTACTTTGGAACAGGTGTTTATCAATTTTGCCCGAGCACAGATCCCACCCAGAGAGGAAGGCCTGTCGTGCAATGTCAAATGTAGCAACTGCTGTTCGTTTTTCTGCTGTTGCTGCTGTAGATGATTTCAACCTACAATGTGCATGCGCGCGCGGGGCAAGTCCTTAAGCGCTTAACCTTTGAAAATTCATGCAAATCTACATTACTTATTTATATCAATGTTATATTATGAAATATATCTGCACCGTCTAACATCTATGAGTATGAGTGAAATTAAAATGTATCTGCTTTCAAGATTGGCTATTTCCACAAACCAAATCCCATATGAAAATTACTGCTTTGTTAAGCAACAAAACATTTGTATCATATATTTGTATATTAATGTGGTGATGTATCTCAACTAACCATATGTATATTACTATGCCTGACGCGATAACGATCAATATGACAATTACTACGGTCACGGAATGTTTCTACATAAACGTTAAATAAAGCTGGTTTTTCCTCAAAAAAATCAAGTACTGCAATTAAGCGCACCATACATATGCTGTTATTTAGAAGTGTATGCATAGTAATTATTCACAGCCCTGTATCAACCTGTCCCACATGGTGCTCTGTATCCTCAAGAGGAACATATGCTGCAAGTTGTAAGTCTGTACTTCAATGGGTCTGTATAGCTTGGTATGTAAATAATACTAAAATACCGTACAAATAGAACGACTTAAACTGACAAATGGTTGGTTGGTAAATTTGGGATAATGTATATTTCATATCGCATCACTATCAAAATATAAAGGATTGATTGCAGCATCAGTTTACGGGGTTTAATCCATTTTCTGGAGATAACTTCATGATGCGGAATGCATTCATATGACAAGAAATAAAATCATTAATAGCTTCTGATTAATCTTTTATTTTTAGTGAACAAAACTCAATAGATTAATAAATAAATAATACAAATCCATTAATACATATATGTCAACGTGAAACTGCAATGCAGCTTGGGTGATAATCATGTTATGGAAGTAAATCACGACTGCGTGCGAGCATGTGACACATATAATTAGCTTGTACGGTGACGATTGCAATTGTTGTTCATTTAAGTGCAGTAATAGAAATATGTTACCGACAAAAGGTAGAACTTCCCCCTTTGTGAACGAGATAATAGGCAAGGATTGATTGGCTTATCACAGAGCTACACGGCTAACCTGGTGCCTGTCAATTTAAGAGTCTTATACAAAGGTCAGCTCATCAGTTGTGACGTCGCAGTGACGTAGAATGCGGTCTGGAGTACCAGGAACATCTGGAATAATGTCACAAATTATTGAGGGTTGAGGAGCACCTTTTGATTCAACTCAGGTGATAACAATACATTATGGTGTGTCACTATATAAATAAGCTTATAGAGGTGTACCTTTAAATTGCATTAAAGATAAACCTAAAATTCTCAACCATCTTAAGTGTACATAGACATTAAGCCAATATTATATAAATTAAGTAAATATAACATATAAGTAGATATTAGAGTGTTTCTGTTAATATATCAAAAGTGTGTGGTATTGTTTGCACACATATAGTGTGCGACTATTAATACCATAAGAATATAATATAGTTTGTGTCAATATATTTCAAACATGCCATGGCTTTGCTTGCGAATATGACATTATGAACAAAGTATTATGAAGCACTTACTAAGCGTGAAGTGAGTGTCCTTGCCCCGGTCAGCTCTACTGCTCTCCACTGCTCGCTTAACAGCGTGCAGGAAAGCCGGACTCATACAAATGGGGGGCTCACCAATAGCTAGAAAGGAACCACACCAACGATATTGTATTCAAAGCATGGGGCATAATCACGGCTAGAGTTAAGGGCTAGGACAACGATATTTAGTTGACGTTTTTTGCTACACATCAGTTAATCGGCATACCTTTTGTGGGTAGTACACCTAATGTGTGTTCATTGTCTTTCATGATTGTGATTCTCATATCCACGGGGATATCTAAGTTGCTAGGTGGTTTGTAGTCCTAGATTAAACAAACAAACAAACAAACAAACAGTACAATAATCAGTCTTCAAAAGACCATTGATACTGCTACCAATAAATAACACAAAGATATTCGCTAATTCATGCACAGCCACGGATTAGTTTTATTGGTCAATTCATAAATTAATATAATTCTAACGGTAATTTTCCGATTAAGACTTACCCATGTGCTGTTTGTGATGACTTTGCCAGTTTCAGGGTCGTATACTTCACGTTCGAACAGCTGGTATCCAAGTCCAATGATCAATGCTCCCTCAATCTGACCGATGTCGACATCCGGATTCATGCTGCACGCGCATATTCCATAAAAGTTCAAATTAGCTTGGTATGCGAATTATTTATGTAAACATCGTTTGACTTATCTGTTGCAGTACCGGGTGGTATCATAAATGTGCACAAAACTTGTTAAATAATGTCTCATCACTGCTGTTATGATAAATCCGTATGGCATTGTTTCATGATAAATAATAAGGAAGTATATGACATTCGTTCCTTTCACTCTGAATGACCCATCTGTGTAATATGATGTATTAAAAGCATAAGTATGTTTCATAATGCAAATCCATTATTTTGTATCAAATTGTCACATGGTTATATTTTCAGGTGTTTGAACTGACCACTGTCCGTTGTCCATGACGCCATCAAAGCGTAGAATCCTACTCTCTCCTGTTAAGATGTCCACCTCAGCTTCAGCAGCACCGACACCGAACACGTTGTACTGCATGGGGCAGCTCTTCTCAAAATGTCTACGAAATGTCCATAATGTCACACATTACCATAGTAGAGTTGATATAGATGATAACCATCGGCAGAAATTTGTGAAACCACACTCGTTTTTCTACACGACGCAAAATTGACCACCAGACATGAGTTACATGTTTAAACTGTGCGATATTTTGTCAACTGAAATGTTGTGATGTTGGCGAATAGAACCCACCTGTGTGACACGGAGAGATCTATACCTCTGAACTGGGCCGCCATTACCATCTTCGACCACGGCGCTCCTCGCATCTGACCGCGAATCGCAGCCAGTCGTTGGCTCAAAACCTTGCAACACTCTTGAACAGTCTGGTACAGGCATACATAAAGATCGCAGATGATGATAATTGCATAATCCGTCAAAATAAGTTGATAAAAGATGACCAATCCATACATATCATGAAAATTGCTCTAAGATGCTACGTACCCTGCAGACCATTTCTGTAGTACGGCTGCCAGCAGAAATGCCACCGTTACTTCCGGTCATTGTATCCGTGGCCTTCACCTTCACGAGTTCCAATGGAATATCTAGCGTCTTAGCTGCTATCTGCGCTGCCTACAATAACAAAATAAGCAGTTATTTGAATGCTGTACTGACCTCAACCACGGTTTTAATTATGTGTAAACGGTATTGCGTAAAACCTCGATGTGATACAGTGTACCATAACTGTATCTTGGTGCAAATTACCAATGAATTTATTCATTATTGTTTAAACGCTTAGGGTGTTATTTCAATTACCTTCGTTGGCATCAATGATATAGCATTTGTGTTATTACATAGTATATAAGCAAAAGTAAAGTATTGGTGACTAAACGTTTTTGACATCAGTGCATAAACGAAGTCATTCTTTCATTGGTGCATATTGTCAGGCCTATAGATAATATAGGTGAGTATTACCTTAGTGTGTATACCTTGTCCCATCTCGACCCCGCCATGCGCCACCGCCACTGTACCATCACTGGCATAGATGGTGACAAAGGCTGGGAATTGGAAGAAGGGTCCATAGCTGATGACATAACGGCTTGGTGTCACCGCTAACCCTCTCTTGACCCAGCGATGACTCTGTTTGGCAGAAGATAATCATTATCTGATGCCAAACAATGTTTCACATTAATTGATCATTTGGAGATACCAAACTTTGATCAAAATAAATGCCTTCTGGCCTCTAAAATAGGTCAATTGCTTTTCCACATGCGTAAACGACACAACTGAAGCCAGTCTGACATGAAATTCACCTTGTTGAATTCCTCTATTTGTCTCTGTCTGTTGTGAACATCTGCTTTCTCCATGAGTTCATCCCATGCTCTGATCAACGGACTCTCCTTGATTGGCAAGCCATACAGGGAAGCCTATCACAGCACATACAAAATGATAAGGACGTCTCTGTCGATGGAAATGCTGCTCTAAAAACAAAATAATCGAAGAATCAAATTGTGTGCATCAAGAATATGAGGTCTACTAACTGTGCCTTCAGGAGCTAGGTTGACCCTTTTCACGATAATCGGATCAAGTTGGAGGGATTTGGCCACGTGGTCTACGATATGCTCCAGCGCGCATGACAAGGGCAGCATTTCTGATCAAAATAACAATAGCTATTATCTTGATGACGCAATTTGTGCTCGAATTCGTTTTTTGAAATCAGTATTGTACAATAATAATAATGTTGCATGACTTATGTGCAATCGTAGACCGTAGGGATTGAGATTGAATGTTGGACAATTGGCGTAAGAGAGGACTCGGTTTGACAGTAGGTTTTCAGACTGCTAGAAGATGAATATTGAAGGCGTGTAATGGACTTACCTGGCGCTCTCATAGCGACGTGATGCTGGCGATCTGTCTTGACAGCATGGCCACGAACCAACATGCTCTCAAAGTCGTAACCTGCATATGAAATATTCAGCTATTTCAAAATATACCACAAAGGGACATAGGAATTCCGGGAAAACTTCTTCTAGATGTCTTGTTATTCAAGGTTTTAAAGGGATAATTTTGGATGCGACTATTTTAAGTAGTTAATGTGGCTTACATCCGTCCATTTTGGTGAGAGATCCCTTCAAGAATATTGACAAAGGAATGAATGGTGCGTATCCCATGTCTTGATAAAGATCAACAATGAGCGACTTGATCTTGCCATCAGCACTGAATCCAGCCTGTCAAAGGAAATGCAAAATATACAAATAGAAAGCCAATGAATTCAATGCTTATCGTGGGAACCATGTCATATTTCCCTGCTGTTTAATTCTGTTATAACTGAAGAGACAGGATTATTCCTATTTCTTTCATAAATGGCCGAAGTTTTGATAAATTAATCGACTTGTAAAATTTATGACATTTCAGAACGTTACCTTGTATTTGACTATAGTAGGGTAGCGTTTTCCAAGGCTCTCGGTTGCATTTTTCAGGGAACATGACAGTCTGACTGGCCTGTTCATTTGAAGCAATTAACACAAGTTATATTAGCAACTGTCCTAGATTTGGTAACCCACCCTTAAATCAAATAAAATCAGGTAGAAAATATGCTTCAACTATTTACGACTGACGGGTATCACCTTTGCGAGAGATAGGCTCCTAAAGCACAGATCACTAATGGTTGTGAGGCAGATTTTCCGCCAAAACCTCCACCGACTCGGTTGACTTTGACATGGATGCTAAATAATCGGAAAACAAACACGATAAGACATTATGTACACAGCTAGTAATCTATTCCGCTGTACCAAAAAAAATGTTTTGGGATTTAACAGCTCGAAAGTGAAATCAAAATAAATGCCAAAGGATGCTAAAGCGCCACCTGTTGGCAGGCATGTTAAGCATGCCCGCTGTCGCAGACTGCACACCATCTGGATGCTGGGAAGAACATGTGATCTCAAGTCCATCCTCCGTGGGTACAGCAAGGGCAGACTGAAACGAACATAAAGAATCTTCCACGTCTCATCTCGTCGTAAGAACATCATTCTCTTCGGGCTGTTAATGTCTGATTAATGCTGGAGCAATAACTGATATGATGAAATAGATTGTAGATTGGACATACCTGATTCTCAAGGTAGAAGTGGAATTGGGTACTATTGATGTATTCCCCTTCAACTTGATGCTCACAAGTTTCCATGGTACCTTTACACCCACAACAACCAATCAAAATGTTGTTAATCACTAAAGATACTCAAGTGTAAAGAAAAGTTTACAATAATTACCCATCATCTTTATAACAAAATATGGGTAATATTTGCCAACATCAAATAGGAAACATTCGAGAATAACAGCTTGGAATTTGCTTTGGATCAAAGGTCTGACAATGAAAGCAGTCTGTACCTTCAGCGTCTCCTCTGGTTGCTGGGGGCAACTCCATCCTTAATTGATGGAAATATTTCTGTTCGATGGCTTCTTTGATGTCTAAGATGGGTTTCTGGTGATCTTTAAGATTGATTTTCACCATGCGGCCTGCTCGTCGAGCGACTCTTTCTGATTCTGTCGCGCAAAAACGCAAACCAGCAATTTACATGATTATTATTCACATGTAATAACGTTGTGTTTTGGGGGATGTTATGTTATGTGCGGTGTACGAACCTGCTAAGAGCAATGCAACAGGTTCTCCTGCAAATTGCACCTTGCCATCTGCCAGGATCTGCAGACAAGATAAGTCACATGGTTATTGCTGATCGATCACACACAACACATTCTACACTGAACAACAATACCTAATAAACGACGTTGCAAATTATACGACATCATGTTACATTCAGATGTGATATTGTCATTTGGCATAATGTTAATGTGTGCCTTTTTTACTTTGAAGTCGTCAGGGATATTACATTTATAAGGAGAAAGAGAAACTTACTTTGGTGAAGGGAGCTATAATGAAGTTCTTCCCGGGTACGTCTTTGGCGGTGTACACAGCGTGCACCCCAGGAACTTTCTGTTAAAGCCACAAACGCATATGTAAATAGTAATGGTGCGTGTGTGCGTGCGTGCGTGCGTGCGTGTATGTGTGGGTGTGTATGTGTGGGTGTGTATGTGTGTGTGTGTATGTGTGTGTGTGTATCAGTGTGTGTGTGTGTATGTGTGTGTGTGTGTGTATCAGTGTATGTAGCTTGTGTGTGTATAGAATGGATGTACTACGCTCATAACATTATTTGGTGAAAAATAGTTGCTGTTCATATTAACAATTGATTAGGGTTAATCAGTTACCATAGCTTCGCTGGTGTCGATACTTTCAATGGTGGCCTTGGCGCATGGACTGGGGATGAAAATGCCAATCAACTCTTTGTCCAGTTTAGGGAGATCATCAGAAAAGACTGCTTCACCAGCTGCCTGAAAGTGATTCAATTTCATAACAATATGCACGCACATCGATGAATGATACCACCAACATTTATTGCAGCGAGTATATATATAGATCTAGATAGCTAGATAGATCTAGATAGAGAGAGATATCTATAGAGAGAGAGAGAGAGATATAGATCTATATATAGCGAGAGCGAGAGATAGCTATATCGAGAGAGAGCGAGCGAGAGCGATATAGCTAGAGAGAGATATATCGATAGAGGACGATACTAGAGCGAGACATATCGGATGAGCGAGAAGATCGAGACAGATCTATAGAGAGCGAGATAGATCTATAGAGATCGATAGATAGAGAGAGAGAGAGAGATAGAGAGCGAGAGATATCTAGAGAGAGAGAGAGCTATATGATATCTATAGAGCGAGATCGAGATATCTAGATAGAGATCGATATCTAGAGCGAGAGCGAGATCTATAGATCGATATAGAGCTATAGCGAGATCGAGAGAGAGATAGAGATATATCTATATCTAGAGAGAGCGAGATATCTATATCGAGAGCGATAGCTAGATCTAGAGAGAGAGAGAGAGAGAGAGAGAGCGAGAGCTGATATCGAGCGAGAGCGAGATCGAGATCGATATATCGATATCTATATATCGAGAGCGATATCTAGCGATCTAGCTATATATCTATATATCTATATCTATATCGAGAGCGATATATCTATATATCTATCTATATCTAGAGATATCTATCTATATCTATATAGATAGATATTATATCTATATCTATAGATATATATCTATATCTATATATAGTATATATATCTATATCTATATCTATATATATATATATATATATATATATATATATATATATATATATATATATATATATATATATATATATATATATATATATATGATGATATAATGGAAATACCTGTCGCTTGAATTTCAAACACAAACTTAGTACTTGAATTGATATGTAATATGGAAATCAGGATGTAATATTATATATCTTTTTGTGAGCTAATACCTGTTTTCGAGAAGTCAGTTTGGGCATTGGCTGAGTAACCGGGTATTCGTCTTTGTTAGTGTCAAACTCTTGCTTTCCGTAAGTAACCTGCATTTCACTGAGCCCTGTCATCGTCACGGAACCCGGTGAAACGCGAGAGGCACACTTTTTCAGCACAAACTGCAAAATTACAGACAATCGATGTTAAGTGAAATGATATTACATAGACGTAAATACCCTCTTCAAATTACGACAAATATGGCCCCGATTTTATTCAAAATTCAAATGAAGAAAAAATTATAAACACCAAGACATATTTGACAATTGAAAGTTGTAATTGATACCTTGTATAAGAGATTGACAGCGAGTTGTCTTTTATATTCGTCGTCACGGATAATTTTGTCGAAATCTGGAATGGCCTCGTTTCTCAGGATGGCTACGGCCTCTGTGCGCACAGGATGGTATGGTGTCATTTATATTGTACAGTTTGCCCAAGAACCATTGCTAGTCGTGGTTGTCTATGTTTACCGTTTTCTACAATAATCTACCATTTCTGTAAGTGTTTTGCTTGAATATAAATGGACAAGTTACCTTCAAAGGTTTCTGTCGAGTTCAGTCGTTTTCCTTGAATGAACGCTTCTGTTTGAGATGCACGTGTCTGAAGTCAATACAAAGTAATGAAAGTCAAACGAAAGATGGCGAAAATTAATCTAAGAGAATAGGATGCGATATATTGGTTCAACACGGTCTAATTTTTTGGGGGGAGCGGGGTTCGGAAAATCAGGAAATCAACTTACAAAATCCTTGCTAATTCCAACATAAGCAATTCGTGGATTTCCGGTCACTGTGTTGTTTTCATCCAATTCCATCTTGAATGCGCCGGTGACGTAAGCGTGCGCGTTCTGTAAAACACAATAGAAAAACCTCCCATGAAATACGACTTTATTGTGAATAAATATGAGGTACATGAAATTGTAATCAATCATAGAGTCAAAAGGTGTTTGATCTGAATAAAAGTCAGTTGAAATAGCAAGACAGAACAAACCCCGAATCTCGGCATGACTCTCATGACGTCATAAATCTCGTTTTGGTTGAGCGGCGGCAACAACATGGATACGATCAGTTTGCCTTTCATGTCCATTTTGAGGAGTTCAACTGGGGAACAGGTAGAGTTTCCGGTAGGGGACCCTGATAACGGCAAATGGATTGGTTGAAATAATAGGATATACCAACCAAGCTATAAACATATAGCGCGATAATGTCGTGAGTGATGCGACTTAAGTGCACAGTATATAGGGAGAACTATGAGAATATTATGTAGATAAAAGTAAGTGGAATAAATTGCAGGCCTTTATCTTACGAAATAAACGATTAGATAATATGACTTCCGCGGCAACGTTCAATTGAACGATCGGACATTATGTGAATTAGAAAAGTTAATTTTTCCCGCCCCTTTGCGGTCATTGGTATTCGACCCAACAAAGCATCTGTCAAAATTTTTAGAATTGTTAGAATTCACCCGTCTTACCGAGGGTGATGACACAGCCGAGAGCCTCCAGTGCAGGAACAAGGTCAGATGGGAAGGATGGGATAGTCGTGCTGAATCATCAGATTCCCTGCCCAGCATCCAGCCTGTCATACAGTTCATCAGATAAGACGCACTGCGATTCTTCTCATTATCGACAGCATAGTTCTTATCATCATTTGTATGACTAAATTAGTTGTATTCATCATGTTTAACGACTGTGAAAAAGCCATTTTGTTTTCAATACAAGCATCACCGTCGCTCTTATCAACAGAATCATCTACGCGAGAATCGCGATCATCATCACCATCATCACCATCATCACCATCATCATCCATCATCATCACCATCATCACCATCATCACCATCATCACCATCATCACCATCATTGTCATCATCACCATCATCACCATCATTGTCATCATCACCATCATCATCACTTTGATCATAAACTACACAACTTACATTACGAATGGGAGTGCCTGCTACTTTCTCTAGATGAGGCGCTAACGAATCCGCCAGGTAGCGCAGATTACCAGGTAACTCAGCATTTCGAAGACCCTCAATGATCGCTGTCAGAGTTACATTAGCACCGATCTCGACTCCATCAGCACCAACCTGCCACAACAAACAACAAAAAACCATTTATTCCCGCCCTACGGAAATTTATATTAATATGTATCGATTAATATATATATGTACATATATGTGTGTGTATGTATGTGTGAATGAAACAACGAGATACATTTGAGTCATGATGAAAGATGATACTTACTTTAAACGCGCTGAGTTCAGCCACATTCTTTGTGTCAATATAGACATCGTACCACGCTTTGAATATACCTGTATGAACATACACAATGTCATAGAAGCCGAGATTTATTCGAATTTACCTATCTCATCTTGAGAAACTCATGAAATGACTAGACGTTCCAGGCATGTAAGGGGGTTGGGCTCGTTCTTTTTCTTCTGGATTCTATCTTTTTAATTGCAATGCCCAAGCGGTAACCAATATTATCGTAGCTGCCAATTCGTTATCGTCTTATTTGGCATTAACCGTCGTCATATCATCTGATTCCTACCATTAGCAGTGTTCCCTACGACGAAGCGGATCTTTTTGTCTTCGTATTGCGTCATTATGTCATAGACTTGACTGAGCGTTGAGGCGCGCAGCCAGGTACCAGACGACGCGTCGAAGCTTTTGACGTCACGTGACTCGTCCACCTCCATCTTGGAGCAGCCGCCATCAGAGCTCGTACAAGACTTGCCGGATCGCGGACAGAGAGGTCGTGTCAGGTCCTTGAACACAACATTATTGGCCGGTTTATTTCAGTTTCTAATCTCCGGCTCATATGACAACATGTGATAAAAACTAACTTGGCGATATACCCATTGCATTAGCACCTCGTGTGCGAATAAGGCTTATAGATCTATAATGGCGGGTAATTAGCGTCATTATTGGTCATGATAACTTTCTATGACCATTGCTCGCATACTTCAAACAAGTAATAAATTTACTATAATAATCACTGCTATACGTACAGCCGTTTAAATCATTGTTTTTGTCATTTCGTTCGCAGTGCGCAATTATCTGATCCACTGATTGCCTCTTTGATCTGCGTATAAGATTAAATGCACAAGAAATTCTCAGTAACATATGATATAGCCGCTCCGCGCTCGGAGTCCGGGTATTCTGAACAGAGCGTCTGAAACAGCTCACCTCGATATCAATACAGTCAGCATTGGCGTTATCCGCAGCAAATGATTTGGCCGCGTCATGAATGGGGCGGTACCCAGTACATCGACAAATGTTACCGTCCAAAGCTCGCTCTAAACTCTTCTCGTCAGGTCGAGGTTGGTTACAAAGCGCTCTGAAAACAAATGCAGGCGTTGGTTAAAAAATCTAAGGTATTGTAATATATATATATATATATTTGTTTTGTTTATCGTTGTTGTCAAATATATAATGGAATGTCAGACGCGCTTGAAGTTGAGAGAAAGAGAGAGAGAGAAAGAGAGAGAGAGAGAGAGAGAGAGAGAGAGTGTGTGTGTGTGTGTGTGTGTGTGTGTGTGTGTGTGTGTGTGTGTGTGTGTGTGTGTGTGTGTGTGTGTGCGTGCGTGCGTGCGTGCGTGCATGCATGCATGCATGCATGCATGCATGCATGCATGTATGTATGTATGTATGTATGTATGTATGTATGTATGTATGTATGTATGTATGTATGTATGTATGTATGTATGTATATTTGTAAGTATGTATGTATATTTGTAAGTATGTGTGCATATGTATGTATGCATGTATGTATGTATGTATGCATGTATATTTGTTTATGTGTGAGCGTTTGCAGGTGTGAGTGTTTATATGTATATATGTATTGTAGTGTATGTGGGTGTGTATGAGCGTGCATTTACATTTGTGTATGCGTGTGCGTGCGTGTGTGTGTATGTGTATGTTTAAGTGTGTGGTGGGGTGGGGTTGGGGTGGTGTTTGTGTGGAGTTGGTGGAGATTGGGCGAGAGTTAAGTCCCGTGATCCACTTACCCATAGACGCTCATCACCATCCCTGGCGTACAAAAACCACACTGGCTACCGTTCATATCAGCAATGCGCTTCTGGACGGGATGGTAGCCCTGTCGGCCATTGCCCAAACCCTCCACGGTTGTTACTTTCCAGCCGTGCATACCATACAGTGGGGCTAGACACTGCCAAAACACGGACGACTTCGTAAGAATGTTTGACTGAATACTTAGAGAGAACATGTAAGCATCGCAGTATATCAGCTAACACGATAGGAGAAATGAGAAAAAAAATATTGTTTTAGGTTCAAGGTTTTAAGTATGATGGGTATATTTGTCTCAATCAATAACCCTTGTACGATTTACAGAATATTTACAAGATTTTAATAACATAACAAATTTAACACTCTCCTGTCAGTGTAAGTGTGTGTGACTGAGGTATTTCAACCTACCGAGTTGACTGCGTATGTGATCTCCTTGCCCGCTGATTGGTCGAAGTGAGTAACGGTGACTACGCATGCGCCGCAGCCTCCTTCCTTGCACATAACCTTGGTTCCTTTAAGACTGGCATCATCTCGAAGAAACTCTGCCAATGTGTAGCTAGCCTCGAATGGCTTTGTGACTGAATGCAGACAACGTTATGACGAGTCCAAATAAGTGTACACGCATGAAAGATGTTGATGTACAATTAAACCCAAGTGGGGCCGTTATGATATATATCATCTTGACGATATTTACATGTGCTCTGATGACGTGGAAGCAAGTTGGAACATAATGACGCAAATCATAAAGATCCACTCAGAAGCCTGCGATTCAAAATGATAACAAAGGGCTAATAACTACGCTAGAAGGGTTCACTCTTACTGGCTTATACTATCATGAAATCAACAAAGCACAGAGGGCTGCTGTTTAGGTGATGGAGACATAATGGTTGAGGCGACCGCGGCTCCAAATTTCCAAGTGGTTTTGAGATAAACGTTATGACAAACAGAGCGCTGCTCACAGGTGTCGAGTTCGTATATTTTGTCGGGGAAAGCCCTCCTCGCGTAGCTATAAGGTCTTTGGTGGTAATGTCACAGGTGGGGTGTTCCCGAAGTTAGGCAAAAGAGCTTATAGGCTTCCAAGCGCCGAACAGCGAGTTCAAAGTATTACAATGCTATGTGGTTGATCTGGGCGTTCGGTGATCGGATCCCTAACTTCGAAAACCGCGTAGTTATGGTCAATATAATAGATATACCAGGACGTCAAGAAGGAACTCGGATTTGTTGTAGACCGATGTTGTATGATTAAATGTTAAGTTTTTGATAAGTCGCAAAAGTTGAATCGATGTGGATGTATATAAAATGATCGCAGAGCACGGTTGTTAAATACCGTACGCCATGTTAGCTCCTGTCGAACGGTAATATAAATAAATACTGTTCTGCTCCGATATTTTGGGCTCACATTTAAACATGTGTTTGACTAAAGTGGTGGGTAACGCATCTAGAAAACAAAATATATCAAGAGCCTGTACAAAAATAAGTCACAGCGTACCAAAAAGCTTACCCCCGATCGATGCAATTTTTTAAGAAATGCCATCTATATATCATTTCCGAAAAATCACGATGCGATGACCACCATTTTGGAAAATATTGGGTCGCACCCGCTGCCCAGACTCGATACCGCCATGCCACTCATGTCGAGCGACAAAACCGCTAATCCCCAGATAAGCTATTGATTAGGTTATTCTCGCCAAATGACAGCAGTTATCTTTTAAAGGGGAAAAAACTGCATAATTCATTTAGATAAAGAAAACATAAACAATTGCATTGGAGAATATGTAATGTACTCGCTCACTTTTGTACTCCTCGCCGTTGATAAAGAAACAGAGCGGTTCCTTTCTGATTGCTGCTGTTGTGTCCATGATGCGTTTATAATCGATTTATTCTCTCTTCAGAGGATGCCTACTTCCTTGAAGAAATCTATAATCAGGCAAGTTGTATTTCTTGCCTTTCGTATGTTACTTGCAGAAGGAAATCTTTTTCATTGATCGCCGGGAGACCCACTGAATCTTGAGTTGGGGCAGTATGTCGGTTTTATAACTCAAGAGCAGTTCAACGACAAGTTGCAAATGGATGGGCGCCCATATCCCCGAGACTGGCCAATCGCGTGCGACTTCCGGTTAGCTTGTAACATCCGGGCTGGCCAGCGAGATTATCAGATGCGGGTTCAGCCAGCTACGATTGCTGTACACCAAAGCAGTGGTTTACTGCGAGATAATTAATCCTAGTATTTATTGTGGTGCCCCTATCAATCCCAACCTGACAACCAGCCGACCTAACCACGCCACGCCACACCAACACCCACCCCCCCCCAGCCCACCCCCACCCCCACCAGCACACTCACCCGCACATCCCTCTGAAGTTACCTTTATTTAATAACTTTTTGCAACAATAATAACAACAGATACACGGATCACAAAAGACATTATGTAAATCGAAATGAATCCGTCTGATATTCAGTCATTTTAATAACACTTCGTATTTTTGTATCCATCGTGTACCCTATGGGGTTTTTGGGCTTCGAAGATAATGCCCTGATACGCTAAGAGCCATACAGCGCTTCCCTCTGCGCAGCCTGAGTAGCAAACACGGCATGACAAAATGGAATACCGCCACCACCACCTACACCACACCAGTGACACGGGGATCATTGCATGTTCATAACCTGTGAAATTAAACTAATGTCAATTCCGTGTAGCAGTAAAAGACTAAACACAAATATCTAGGACATTGTGTTAAATCGCCACACAAAATCGATGATAAATTGTCATGTAGGCTTGTTGAGTCTCCTGTCAACTGTAAAACATGATAAAACACAACTAATTCCCAGCTACCAGTCGCAAAATTCCTCCTCCCCACCCCCCCCACGCCCCCGTATTCCCACACAAACCCGCTATAACCTCACACTGATTCTCCTATACCACACTTCAATCCACTATCCAAACATTCGATTCAATCTATTTCCCTGTTGTTTGCTTTTTTAAACCTCGTGTTCGTATCATTGCGGTAAATTGCTTGGTCATTAAATTATGAGCAATCCAAAACTCCACGAAGAAACATGCGCGCCTCGGTGGGGTATGCCAATTACACCCCGCGCCCTCCCTATGCCTATACCGCATCCCCCCCCCCCCCCCACACACACACACATCCCTTGCCCCCCCCCCCCCCCACCCCACCTCATACCCTTCGAAGTTTTGTCAATTCAATCCTGTCATTACCACAAGCTGTGATGAGCCTTGTCAATTTCGTCACCAGTACCCCTATTTCCGAACGGTATTACGCTGCGTTACTCGACGACAGGGCGTGATTAAAATGTGCGGGAGAAGTTGTTGCCCTCGACAGTTAGCTGTTAGTTACTTTTCATCGTTTCTTTGATCACCGAATCTGTCGTTAATTACAGAATACAATGAAAACTGGAAATTACCCGATGAAAGATGCACTGGCTCCCGATTGTCTTGAATTGAAATAAACACGTAGTGAATACTGCTCATAAAACGGAATCGAAATAAATTTCAAACGACAGTGATGAAAAATACAAATGATGTCACGTATTATTGGGAAACATTCGTTTACATGATAAAGCGCGAGTGCCTGGGGCGACGTGGAAGAAACACGGCTTGGTTTACTGAGACTATCGGTCAGATTTGATATGATGTAATATGAACAGCCGTTTACAGCGTGCCATACTCAGCAACAATCATAGCACCAGCTGCTTATATACTACCGGCAATAGCTAATATAGGTCGGTCATCATGGTGTTACGGACTGAACAATGTTTACAAATAGGATCAGATCAGATAACCACATGCATTGCATTGATGCTGATGATGACGAGGATGGAGGAGATTATTCTCAGGATGTCGACGATGGTTACTATGCAAATGCTGGTGTGGATTATGGTGGTAATGATGAAGACGACGAAAGTGATAATGATGAGGCCAATGATGATGACGACGATGATGGTGGTGATAATGATAATGTTGATGATGATGATGAATGTGATGATGATGATGATGATGATGATGATGATAATGACGACGACGACGGCAATAAAAAAGACGAGGACGATGATGACAAAGATAATGATGATGATCATCATCATCATTATCATCATCGTGACTTTGATGTTAAAGACATTCAGGAAGGTTGGGATGATGATGATGATGATGATGATGATGATGATGATGATAACTGAAAAAGTGTCATTATAGTTCGCCAAGTTTATACATCTATACGTTTATACATCATTAAGCGTCTTTAAGGATAAAACCTGCGATTCACAAATCGAGTGCCATGCGCTGATGCACAACCTATAAGTGTAACAAAAAGCAATAGTGATTTCCCTTTCCATGGGTTGAAACTGACAAGCATAAGAAAATGTAGATAAATTAATTCAGAACAACAAACCAGACCTAATCCTCACCGTGACCCACCCTATTCCCCGCCGCGACCCACTCTAACCACCACCGAGAGCCCATGACCGTATCTTTATCTCCGCCATGACCGTATCTTTATCACCGCCATGACCGTATCTTTATCTCCGCCATGACCGTATCTTTATCTCCGCCATGACCGTATCTTTATCTCCGCCATGACCGTATCTTTATCACCTCCATGACCCTATATTTATCGCCGCCATGACAAATATGAAGTGGTTTTCCACTACGCTAGAAAGGTGGCGAATAGGAAGGACAGGAACAAAGAGAACGAGGTGGCGAATAGGAAGAACAGGAACACAGAGAACGAGGTGGCGAAAAGGAAGAACAGGAACACAGAGAACGAGGTGGCGAATAGGAAGAACAGGAACACAGAGAACGAGGTGGCGAATAGGAAGAACAGGAACAAAGAGAACGAGGTGGCGAATAGGAAGAACAGGAATACAGAGAACGAGGTGGCGAATAGGAAAGACAGGAACAAAGAGAACGAGGTGGAAAATAGGAAGGACAGGAACAAAGAAAACGAGGTGGCGAAAAAGAAGAACAGGAACAAAGAGAACGAGGTGGCGAATAGGAAGAACAGGAACAAAGAGAACGAGGTGGCGAATAGGAAGAACAGGAACAAAGAGAACGAGGTGGCGAATAGGAAGAACAGGAACAAAGAGAACGAGGTGGCGAATGGCAAGGAATAGGAACGAAGAGAACGAGGTGGAAAAATAAGGAACAAAGAGAACGAGGTGGCGAATAGCAAGGACAGGAACGAAGAGAACGAGGTGGAAAATAGGAAGAACAGGAACAACGAGAGCGAGGTGGCGAATAGCAAGGACAGGAACAAAGAGAACGAGGTGGAAAATAGGAAGAACAGGAACAACGAGAGCGAGGTGGCGAATAGCAAAAGACAGGAACAAAGAGAACGAAAATGAAAGGCGACAGGAACAAAGAGAACGAGGTGGCGAATAGGAAGAACAGGAATACAGAGAACGAGGTGGCTAATAGAACGAGGTGAAAATAGGAAAGGACAGGACAGGAACAAAGAGAACGAGGTGGCGAATAGGAAGAACAGGAACAAAGAGAACGAGGGGTGGGAATAGGAAGAAACAGGAACACGAGGGTGGAAAATAGAGAACAAAGAGAACGAGGTGGCGAATAGGAAGAACAGGAACAAAGGCGAGGTGGCGAATAGGAAGAACAGGAACAAAGAGAACGAGGTGGGGTGGAAAATAGGAAGAACAGGAACAAAGAGAACGAGGTGGCGAATAGGAAGAACAGGAACACAGAGAACGAGGTGGCGAATAGGAAGAAAAGGAACAAAGAGAACGAGGTGGCGAATAGGAAGAACAGGAACAAAGAGAACGAGGTGGGAATGGCGAATAGGAAGAACAGGAACACAAGAGAACGAGGTGGCGAATAGGAAGAACAGGAACAAAGAGAACGAGGTGGCGAATAGGAAGAACAGGAACAAAGAGAACGAGGTGGCGAATAGGAAGAACAGGAACAAAGAGAACGAGGTGGCGAATAGGAAGAAGGAACAACGAGAGCGAGGTGGCGAATAGCAAGGACAGGAACAAAGAGAACGAGGTGGAAAATAGGAAGAACAGGAACAACGAGAGCGAGGTGGCGAATAGCAAAGACAGGAACAAAGAGAACGAAATGGAAAATAGGCGAATAGGAAGGACAGGAACAAAGAGAACGAGGTGGCGAATAGGAAGAACAGGAATACAGAGAACGAGGTGGCTAATAGGAAAGACAGGAACAAAGAGAACGAGGTGGAAAATAGGAAGGACAGGAACAAAGAGAACGAGGTGGCGAATAGGAAGAACAGGAACACAGAGAACGAGGTGGCGAATATGAAGAAAAGGAACAAAGAGACGAGGTGGCGAATAGGAAGAACAGGAACACAGAGAACGAGGTGGCGAATAGGAAGAACAGGAACAAAGAGAACGAGGTGGCGAATAGGAAGAAAAGGAACAAAGAGAACGAGGTGGCGAATAGGAAGAACAGGAACACAGAGAACGAGGTGGCGAATAGGAAGAAAAGGAACAAAGAGAACAAGGTGGCGAATAGAAAGGACAGGAACACAGAGAACGAGGTGGCGAATAGGAAAGACAGGAGCAAAGAGAACGAGGTGGAAAATAGGAAAGACAGGAACAAAGAGAGCGAGGTGGCGAATAGGAAGGACAGGAACAAAGAGAACGAGATGGAAAATATTACAGACAGGAAAAAAGAGAGCGAGGTGGAAAATATATAAAACAGGAACAACGAGAGCGAGGTGGCGAATAGCAAGGACAGGAACAAAGAGAACGAGTTGGAAAATAGGTAGAACAGGAACAACGAGAGCGAGTTGGCGAATAGCAAGGACAGGAACAAAGAGAACGAGTCGGAAAATAGGAAGAACAGGAACAACGAGAGCGAGGTGGCGAACAGCAAGGACAGGAACAAAGAGAACGAAATGGAAAATAGGTAAAACAGGAACAAGAGAGCGAGGTGGCGAATAGGAAGGACAGGAACAAAGAGAACGAGGTGGAAAATAGGAAGAACAGGAACAACGAGATCGAGGTGGCGAATAGCAAGGACAGGAACAAAGAGAACGAGGTGGAAAATAGGAAGAACAGGAACAACGAGAGCGAGGTGGCGAATAGGAAGGACAGGAACAAAGAGAACGAGATGGAAAATAGGTAAAACAGGAACAAAGAGAACGAGGTGGAAAATAGGAAGAACAGGAACAACGAGAGCGAGGTGGAAAACAGAGAGAACAGGAACAAAGAGAACGAGGTGGAAAATAGGAAGGACATGAACAGAGAGAACGAGGTGGTGAATAGGAAGAACAGGAACAAAAAGAGTGTGAGGTGGCGAATAGGAAGGACAGGAACAAAGAGAACGAGGTGAAAATTGGAAGCTAGCGAGGTGGAAAATAGGAGAGACAGGAACAAAGAGAACGAGGTGGAAAATAGGAAGGACAGGAACAACGAGAGCGAGGTGGCGAATAGGAAAGGCAGGAACAAAGAAAAGTGCAGCGGAAAGATCAAGGTAGAGGCTGACACCGAGTGAGATTCTGGTGAATCGTTTGATTCGAAGCGGCAAAAACGTCACATGTGCAACTAGGCAACCAGCTATGGCCATTTATTGCCGAGATTTGTACCTTAATTTCCTCGAGGGAAGCGTTTTTCTCATTCAAACGAGAAAGATTGTTGACGGAAACATGGAAAATATCCACGCCAATCATGATGTTAGTAACTTTTTCATGCTGTTGTTATGTCTTAGACTAGATGTACACCAGATACCAGATAACAAGGCTGAGGATATGTAGGCCAACAAGTGTGGCAAGAATCCTTGTATATGGGCTAAATAGCGGCACAATGCAGAATGCATGATAATCGCCTTGTCACCCGAGTGAATCCAGACTCTCTTCTCCATTAGATAATTGCCGACAGTTTTTGCATCGGTTAAATAACGACGTTGAAGCACCTGATCTAACACCCTGAGATCGTCCTAGATAGACAGCAGAAGTAAGCGTTAATGGAAGACAAAACAATAATATATTTCAATGGATTACTCTCATAACATTGATTGATAGATCGAATAATAAATACAGACAAACACACAAGCGTTGCACCGACAAAACGGATTACACTACCTGGTGAAATTATAGCACCTGTGTCTGGCAAGCCATCGTGGCACATATGCTAAAAGGGCTTGTCAACCATGCAATAACGATAAGAATTTTAATTCTGAAATTCTAAAATCGGTCGAAAACCATCTAAAAATCAACCAATCGTGTTCATTTTACGGAAGCTACCGAGCATTGACCGTTTGCTACCCAGCTGGTCAAGTCATGTGTCAAGGGGTGTGAGTGGTGCGCAGTCGTCGGACGCTTTATATGATCAGAGGGATTTCTATGATGACCTGAGTGACCATTACTTATCAACTGTTGCAGTTAACACAGAAGTAACCGTGGAACCGCGGCCATACATGCAGCGGAACCGGTGAGAGAGAGACAAATAGCGTGACAGACCAGCCCTGGACTTCGGCCGCACACTTACGGGTCGCACTGGCAATAAGAACTGGAAGGTGTTTTCGCTGTGTTCATCAAGGTAAGGTGAAGGTGCACAAAGCTTTGTGTTTTAAGGCCTTAGCAATATTTGGAAAGTTTATAAATTTTTATTAATATCATAGCAAAGAGTTGATCGAAACCACATATTTAGAGGCATTACAATCATTGTCATACATGTAGTGTTTAACAATAAAGTCAATAAGTGAGAGTTGCATATTATATATTTGTTGACTATAACTATAAGTGACGATATTAATTAATCTGCAGTTGCAAGTTATACATAATTAAGTAGGTTATTAGTTTTGAATTTACTTGAGGTGCCTGGGTGATCCTTGCCAAGCAAAGAAATAAGCCAAGAAGTCAATATGCTGTGGAAGAAATCCACATGCGTGGCAAAATGAAGAAAATTTCAACCAGATACAGGATAGGCCCCTTGCATGCCCCCCTTGCTGCTCGAAATCTACATTTGTATGTCTAAGATCAAAAGGCCGTCGGCATGAAAGACCCATCCTATTGTACAGTTAGTGCTGATCGCCTTAGTTTGAGGCAACAACTCGATCCGCGATCGCTGATTGTAGTCAGGTTCAGTGAATAAACAAACGCATACGAAATCAAGCAAACAGTGGCATATGTCTGAAGTACAACTCTAAGCTAATAAGCTCAAGAAAGAATTCTTAAAATGTACAAACTTCACTCGACATTTTCAAACAGCAATTTACGTGTATCGAAATGCCAATACGGTTTGCCCCAGCCTTCTTTCTGTAGTGATATCACCACTATCGCTGTCTCCTCTGTCTTAGCGCAAAGCATGTTGAACATGACATAACATGCTCAGCCTATGACAATGAAGCCATAGATAACTGTATACGTCATTTGCTAAGCAATCATTCCAACTAATCCTACAATGATGCTTGTGTGGATTTGCTTTGAGACGACTATTCTCTGTCAGCATTAAAGACGACCAACGGCAGCTACTCCAATTGATTCCAAACGTGAACTTCAACAATTCACACAGACATCGTATGTATTTAACTATACTTACTGCAATTCTGTCTTTTATGTTCATTCTTACGTAATGCGGAAACATAGGCACTTAATATGGTCCATGTCTTTGCCATAAGAATATCTACAAACACAGTCTCGAACTGGTACAACAAAGTTATTAATTATTCTTTGTTGAATTGTTTATTATCTCTTCCGATATGAAGCCCTTTGCAAAAAAAAAATGGAAACATATGGCAGCAATGCTTCATTGATATGCTAGACATTGCGTAAGCTGTGGGCTAATTAAGCATTATCAAATAATGTTGACGCCTCTTAGATGCCGAGACGGCCAGCACTTTTCAAGCCACGCCTACAAGACCGTCTTTCCATCCCACGTTACAATCTGGTGTGCTATAAAGGCTCGTCATTCACCGCTCCTTGGATCATCGCTTCCTCTCAAACATCAGCTTGGTTGTCCTATAATCGATTCTCAAATGAGACAACGGGACCGGTGGTTATCACATACAGCTGTAGTTGATACAAACGACTGTACAGGCGCATCTGTGGCCATGAGTCGGAGATTGTGTGACTATACTTGAATTTGAAGTGCATATTGAGTACATCACAGACACTAGTAAAGACACTATGGTCATATTCGGCCTCAACGTCTTCAGTATATCTATGCTTGCTGTGAGCGTCGGAGAAAGTTATTTGATTAAACCTCACCACGGAAGGCATGTGATTGGTGATGATGGAATATCTTCATCTCGTTCTAGTGACAGCAGATTTCATGAAGGAAAGGCGGCCTGCAGGTATGGAGAGATAATCTTTTCCGCGGGGTCCTTCCTTATGTATCCGTGTATAACTTGCTTGTGCGACGGTAAACGTGGGACGCTGACATGCTCACATGATGGTGGCATTTGTCAAACACTAGATGCGAATTGCGTCAAGGAAGCAATCGCGCCGGGTGATTGCTGCCCGACATGCATTGCAACTGGATGTCTACATGACGGCAAAATATATCCCAGAGGTTCGACATTTCCCGGCAATAAAAGCGACCCATGTCATGAGTGCCATTGTCCGTGGACGGATTCTGATAATGTCCAATGTTTTCGTACAATCTGTGAATCGGTGGATTGTGGGCAGACAGAACGACTGGCAAGGTTGTGCTGTCCCGCGTGCCATATGTCAAGGTCAGTGTATTGCGGCTTCTCTGTTTACAAGGGTTCAGTCTTGCGTATATAACTGTAGACTTTTCCTATAACAAGTTATGTTGTTTTAAGAGTGTAATTATATGTTAGTGGAATACAGCGGATCTCTCTTAAGCCAAGTCTTATATAGAACTTAGAACTACAACGTGCATCAACTGTCACAAAATGAGATGCATCAAAAGAATGTTAGGTTGGGCCCACTTCGTTTACCAGCAAAACGCAATTTTCTTACAAAAAGTTTTTGAGTGCAAAAAATAATTTATTTGAATACTGTGAAGCGCTCGTAAGTCAAGTCTTCTGTCCAATAGTCCTAGAAGCAATCACAATCATCAACATGTTATCTTGTACTATGAACAACCCAACCCAGCTTATACTCAATGGCGGTCAGTGTAGCTTTATGCGAACTGAATCAGGTATACTTACCGACCACTGTCTGCCTCCAGGAATCATCGCAACTCGACTACTGCAACACGACCCATTCCTCCTATAACGGGTGCAGTCTCCGCATCGACCAAACCCGCCTACGATGTCAAATGGGGTTACCTTGATCCAAGCAAGTTTTTCAGGGGATTAATTTTTGGCTAAATTCATGATAGTCATATAACGTGATTGTTAAGCTACTTTATGGCTGTATCCACATCTAGTTATAGTGTTGACTAAACGCGATAATTTACGTGTATTGTGAAAACGCGTTACAAGCACAATTATTGGTGGTAAAACAATAATACGAAATCTCATTATTGTAATAATACTACGTTGTTGTTCGCATATGGACATGCTTATGGTACTGTGAGCTGTGTGGTTGAGGTTAGAGCACGCCGTAAATACAGTATTTTTCACATGTAATGGTTTCCTATTTAAAAGAGCTTCATGAAGTAGCCACTGCAGTAAGGCAGATTCTAGTTTTATCATTCAACACCAGACCGAACCGGATATATACCAAGACCGAACCGGATTATATACCCCAAGGCCTTGAAGAATAGCACTGATTGCAATGCGTGCCAGACGAATTCATGCTGGAATACCTCGTAATGTCCGAGCTCTGGATTTACGTGAAATGGAAGGTTCATGTAGAATGTCACACGTGAGAATATAAAGCAAGCGGTTATTGGATGAACTAATTGATTTATCGTCTGACTGCAACACATTGAATCATATATATATATATATATATATATATATATATATATATATATATATATATATATATATATATATATATATATATATATATATATATATATATATATATATATATATATATATATAGATATATATATATATATATATATGTATATATACATATAGATATATATATAAATATGCAACACATATATATATGCTACACATTGAATCACATATATATATATATATATATATATATATATATATAATCATATATATATATATATATATATATATATATATATATATTATATATATATATATATATATATATATATATATATATATATATATATATATCTATATATATATATATATATATATATATATATATATATATATATATATATATATTATGATAGAAAAAGGAATAGGAAAATGCACAGGGCTGTTGAATCTCAACTGACAGCATGTCATGATGAAGACGAACGAACACTTCTTAGGCCAGCTAAGTATACACCACGGCTATAAAAATGCTTTTAGGTAAGATGAGAAAGGGTTTAACGACACACGAATAAGCATACCCAGGCGTAATGATGGCTGATATATTGTTTCGATGGTAATTTACGATTCAAAGAAATAGGAGAATAGGACCGCTGGAGTAAAACTTGAACATTACCTGGGGCTGCTTGCATAACGTCGTCTTCGGCTATCTAGCTGAAGCTGCAAGTCCGCCTTGTTGCGGACGCTAATTTTCCGGCTTCGACTATATTTCCGGCTTGCGCCTTTAGCCGAAGTCGCTTTCGTGTACATTTAGTCACTTGGATATAGCGGCTTTTTTAAGCCGCAAAGTTAGCATGCAACCACCTGTCATAAAATCAAATTCCACTTCGATTGTTTTAGGCGCGGATGTCTGTTTACAAATTCGATACATATATTAGCCTTTAACGGCAAATCATAATAAAGAGCCATGATGACACTGCGTGATTAAACAAATACATGATGTCAAAGTATGATGAATATGTGAAAAATTATTTGATATCTATTTCATCCGTAATATATATCAAAATACAGCTTTAACCTCGAATATTTCATTTAATAGCAAGATCATCACAACCACCACCCCCTTTCCCCAAAGTCTCATAGTATTCTGACAAACCCAGCTTGACATACAACAATGCACGGAAACCGCAGGGTTCGGCTGCTATTTTGCAAGGATGGAGTGATAACGATATGCGCTCGGTGGTTATAATTGACATTCACCATTACAAAATTATGTAAAAAGCGAAAATGACCAAGAAAGAGTGAAATGTTACTCACACACTTCTTTGTGTGTCTGTCTTGTAGCCGCTAAAATTTGCAACTCTAAAAAAAAGGTAAATATCGTTTTCGGAAATTTACGCTTCGGAGATTCGATAATTTAATAACAGAAAACGATCTAGCACAATATGTTGGTTAATGTTTGTTTGAATGAAAGAATAAATATTCTGTAAATATCAGTTGACGAAATGTCGATTGTGCTCTTATTCTATCCATTATCCATATTTTTTTACCATTTAAGTTTACGGCTAAAAACCGCTGGTCTCCTTGCTTGAGGCTTAGAAGTTTAGTCGACTAAGTCATTTTCGAGCTGCGGCTTAGGTTTATCGGCTTGGGCTAGCCGTTTGTGGAAGCGGCTTGGGCTAGTCGCTTGTGGAAGCGGCTTGGGCTAGTCGTTTGTGGAAGCGGCTTGGGCTAGCGGTTTGTGGAAGCGGCTTGGGCTAGCCGTTTGTGGGAAGCGGCTTGGGCAAGTCATTGGGCTAGCCGTTTGTGGAAGCGGCTTGGGCTAGTCGTTTGTGGAAGCGGCTTGGGTTAGTCGTTTGTGGAAGCGGCTTGGGCTAGTCGTTTGTGGAAGCGGCTTGGGCTAGTCGTTTGTGGAAGCGGCTTGGGCTAGTCGTTTGTGGAAGCGGCTTGGGCTAGCCGTTTGTGGAAGCGGCTTGGGCTAGCAGATTTAGCCGCTATGTGTATTAGTAGACTAAATAGCCGAAGAAGGCGCTATGCAAGCGGCCCCAGGCTTCTCTTCTTAATGAATACTCCATTAGGCTCATCCGTTTTCATCACTCACCTAGCTACACCGTTCTAAACGAGAATTCGTCTACCTCTGGACCTGAATAGAAAGCCAATAAAACCATACCTATATTTGTCTGGAGCAGCTGTTCATCACCGTTTGTTTGGTTAAGGTTACCTGGATATGCCATATTACATCCATCCTTACTTGTTTGACCCCCATGACTTAATAAATTATACAATCCATCTTGCTTATGATAAAGTCACATGACATTAACATGACAGATACCTATATTGCTTAAAGGATAAATATGTAACCGACAACCATGTTTTAGCAATAGCTCAACAATAATATCCGTGACTTTTATGGGAGATACATTGCATAGAATCTCAAATGGCAAAGGGTGTGAAAGGGATTCGATTTACATGTCACGTATTGCAATCAAGGGGATTTCGAATATATAATATTTTTAACAATTAGTCTTGACAGCCCCAGTTATGTCAGATGCAATATGTGTCATTTTGATTTCAAATACAAAGGATCTAACAAAGTCACCAACCTAATGAGACAGTCACCTGTAAACATGACCATACATTTCACTGACTCTAAAGTTTGTGGGGGTTGACATTTCAATTCTGTCCCAGCGTCTGATATCTCACGACATGGTGGGAAATTACAATGACACCTAAAGGCATATGGTATTGAATGCAATTTTAACGGTTTGACAACCCGCCTCCCTCGTCATAACGTACCGCATCTTATACTGTGTCAACTAGACGTCATAGCTGAGTAGTTTTTTTGTGATACTGTCAATAGATTCATACGATTTGTCGCGTGCAATGCATGCGATGTATTTTTTAACTGCTTAATACCCCTACCGCTGTATTGACAAAACTTCTTTACACATGGACTGTCACTGCACTCTGCTTTGCCAAGTAACATCAAACAACACCTGTTTCTTATATTAATTTTAGATACCAGACTAATCGTTGGTGTCTAAATCACGTGTCAAACACACACACACACACACACACACACACACACACACACACACACACACACACATACACTTTGTTTGCACACATGCACACACACACACACACACACACACACACACACACACACACACACACACACACACACACACACACACACACACACACACAATGGTTATGTCCGTGACGGCCGACCATACTTGTCGTCCCATAAATAGTTGCATCAAATTCCCTAAATTGTCCTGTTATGTTGGTTAAACTGCTACACGTTGAATCAAAAGTCCGAAGTTTTTTGGACAGAAAGATATATTGACTTCGGTCCCAGTCAACTCTGCATATTCCTCAGAGCCACAGGCACATTACGGATACCGTGGTCGATTGCTTTGGCCCGAATCTGATTGACGCGGGTCAGCGACTTCGCCATACGGACCAAGTCTGTTTTGTGCATTCTGCCAAACTGGGAGTTCAATTTGCCCGCTAAGAATCGCATTTCGCTTCTTCAGCTCTTGCTCAGTAATGAATTTGCTCAATAGTGGCCAGTCGAAAGACGATGTTGCAACAACCCTTCTATGGTAACGAATACTGGGAATCGGAGCAGGGACCCATCACTCGAGATCCGAATCTGATGATGGTTGGTCAAACGGCCCACGTTGAATCAAAAAGTAAGTTGGCCGCATATCTTGAGGACTGAAAGATATTGACCAGGTATTCCTCATGCCACCGTTGGCTGGCATGCGTCAATTCCAGGCCCGAATTTATTTTCACGCAGAATTTTTTTTTACCAGAATCCCAGAACTCTGACTTGCTTACTTAGTTGCGCGCAACTAATTCCCGTGTTATGATTTGTTTGGGCGAAATTATATATTTAAATGAGCGACGGCCAACCGTAGGTTGGACAGTGTATTTGGGTGCCCACGACGCTCGTGAAAGGTTGTCCCGTGGTTGTGAGCGGTTTTTTTGGGCCGTGCAATAGCGCAACATCCCGAGAGCGCGTTATGATGGGTATCCTGAAAGATTGAACGGGTATATTCCAGCGTACAAGTCCTTCCTGCATCTTTCATTTGATGATTTGTAGGTAATTCCCTGTAGATAATTGTCGTCCATAACTAGGTGTTGAGTGCATTTAAGTATGAAATAGTTCTAACCTGTTTTTATACTATGCATAGGTGTTCAATGCTTGCTGGGGCTATCCATTACCACATATAATTCTTAAGATACATCTTAACAAAGCTTCATGTTTTTATAAAGATCGGCCAAAGAAAGGATAATAGATTCTCTGAAGCAATGCGCCAAGAGGTGCTCAGAGGAAACGTCCCCAGCAGGGTAACTTCAAAGCAGTCTTTTCCTTTGGGGCTACGCTGATCACGTGAATCGAGATCACAAAATTCAACCAGATATTTCTGATTTACGAAATAAGTCGAATCGTTTCGCTAACCGTTTTTTCGCTACATCAACCACCCCCAATTACTTCCAACAATCCACTTACTACTGTACGTAGAAACAGAGAATAACATGCTTCTAACAATTATTACCAGTTAATCAAAAATCATATTGACAACTCTGACCAGCTTAATGCTGATCAATGGATGGATGTGGGGATTCAAATTTAAACAGCATCTGTGATCCGAGTGTTTTAGTTCAAGGTTAAATGAACTGCATTGACCTAACATCTTGAAAAATAACATTGTCTTGTACGCATACCAATATGGCTGGTCAAAGCGTTGGACTAAAAAACGGCAGTTTCCTCCAGGCTTGCGGCATTGCCAGCAATGCATTATACACAATCAAAGCACTGAAAGCGCTGGTGGACGGTGCCGTCATCCCGCGCTGCGCAGTAATATATTCGATGTTTTGAATTTGTAGATATATCTTTTTACACACGTCCTTTAAACAAAAGCATACACACGCATTTTCTTTTTGTTTTGGTAACACGCACATTAAGTTTTCAGCAGGGAATCTTTTATTTAGTACAGTTTTTCGTCTGGCTACCAGATCTATTTCCTGTTAGGTAATTTGGTTTATAGAGATTGTAACCATTCAAGCGGAACGGCGGTTTGCTCATGAATACTTTATCATATTTAGCCTGTATCATCGAGCAGCATTTATCAAAATATGCTAAATTGATGAATTTTTACTACATTTTATCATATTAATTGGAATTTTGGAAGGGTATTCAATTTGCCATGTGTATTTTAAGTATTGAAAACTGCACTTTTTCTTCATCGCAGAAAGCTGTATGGCTGTAGTTTGGTTTGTAGATTTGAAATCAGTTAGGACACTTAGGACATACTTAGGACAGTGCCATTGGGGTACACCGTCCAAACACCAGCCCCAAAGAAGGCTGTTAAAGCCAGGACACACGTTACCTGATACATAGTATACACGGAGTACGTGAGACTCACAACTCGATCTAAGGATTGCAATCTTAATATAACCTAGTCCAATTGAATAATTTGAGTGGTCATATTGACTGTCCACTAAACGACTAGTTTTATAGTCAATTTGACTAAATCAGTTAGTCACATATTAACTAGTCAAAATGACTAATCTACCTAGTCAAGTAAATGTAGTCAAAACGACTAATCGACCTAGTCACATCGACCACAGTGTCAGTAGTAATGACTATTGTACTTAGTCAGACCGACTAGAAGATTTGGTCATTTGACTCTGTTTGAAGGTCGAGTTGAATACGCTTCATACATTATAAATGAATACAAATATATTTGACCAAATATGTCACACTGCAAACCAGTGTAAAAACATGTCAGACAACATAATAAGCAAAACAAGAAGACTGTATTGTGTATAAACACATTAATGCATGGCCTAGTTAATACTAGTCGTGACACTAAGAAGCTTCGCATCAACCGGGTCCTTAGCTTCATCATCGACGACCAGCATAACCTTCTGTGCATAACGAAACGTCTTTTCGGCCGAAACGCGATCAAGTATGAGCCCAAACTGTCTTCATATTGTACCGGTCGGCTCAGCCAATCACAGCTGAGGCGGCATATCAGAGATCTGGCTGCTCCCGAGAGCTGAGTCATAATGGGTTACCGACCTTTCGAGATATATATACGAGCCTAGCAAAACCGAACACTACCGAACGCGCTCGTTGGATTGACTTGAGTGCCTGTGATGGGGGTGGTCGTCACAGTGTATGACTATCTTCAATAGCTGGGTGACCAGGTTAGCTAGTCATTTTGACTAGTTTTGGCTAAGAGTGTCCATTACCTGAAACGAGTTGGTGTTATTTAAACACATTCGCTTGGCTTTCTAGAGGGCGTTGTACATAACTTTAAACTTGTTGATGAACAAGAATAATCACGGGTGTGCACCAGACGACACAATAGACTTTTGATATTGCAATCAATGAAAATCTTTGATTTGTGTTTTAATTTCTTTAATTACATCCATAACCATATGATTGGCGATGTCTGTTCAATGACTACTGCCAGGTAAGGAAAGATAATCACTTCATGTCGCTTTCATACTCCAATCAAAGAGGGTGTAAAGAGCGGAGGTCAACACGCGCACTTCCGCTCGTCTCAGGCGTCAGTGGCGCCCCTTGTGGCTTGGGAGATTAACTACATATTGTACTCAGTCTCTGTTACGACGCTGAGGAACCATTAATAACCATTTGAGGCCAATCATCGCTACTCTTCAGCCTGACTGATAGCATATATTGAAACTAGTAATTACAATGCTTTGTCGAAGCCCGAAGGAGGCGACCGACCATATAGTTTACAAAACACCCATTTTTAAAACCAACTTATTCATCAAGAGGACATTACAGTCGACAGATACCTTTTTATATCCTAGGAGAAAAATATTGTGGGTTCTTTTTCACTTCCCTGTTATTTTAACTAATTCGAAGGGAACCATTCTACCTGAGCTACACGCGTTCATCACTCAATGTTAGTCTGTGGTCTCAGGGGGAGTCCCATTGCAGTCACATCCAAACACGGAATATAATATCTCGTAACAGGCTCTCGTTAAAACATAAAATTACATTTTCTTCCAGCATAATGCAGTTAATAGCAGAAACAACCTTTGCGCTGTTTTGGTTGGTACTTGGGCTTCTAACATTAACGACGGGACAAGAAACTTCGTTACAAAGAACTGGCTCTGGAAACCGTGAAGAAATTAGAAGGTTAAGGAAAAAAATAAAAGAACTCGATGGGCAGATCCATGAGCTTACATATTCCGACAATCGACAAGGTATGTTTCTTTGCAGCATCTGCGTTTTTTCATAGCATGGACAATTCAACATTGTGAGATAGTTAACACGTTGAATTACTCCATAGCTGATGTTTGATTGTAGCTGGTGGAGCTGCCTACACTCGTCGGGGGAGAACAGAATGTCCTGATAGTGTTCCCTTGTTTAGGTCGCTTGAATATCATAGATATCTAAAAAGTCAGAGGCATAGTTTGTCATCGCCAATCTAGGCTGTGTTGACGAGGCACCGGAAGTGCTGGAAGCTGGTAGTGCTTTGCAAGGCGGGGCTTCATTGTACCACGTAGAAAGCTTGTGTGTTCCACTTCCTTGTCCTACCCACGTTTCCCTCCGTGAACTCACTTGCTCTGTATGCAGCCGCTGAAACCGAACATCAATGAATACCTTATCTATCCAAGAAGCTTTCGATAACCTGAGTATAAGAATGTGTTGAGTACGTAATGACTTCTAAATCATATCGCTCAGTTTTACGGAAGAAGGATTCAAAGCACTGAAACGACATTTGTTGACTCAAATGATGATGTTCATAGACGAATGGAGACAAGCCGAAACGACTTATGCAAGTAAATGGGCATTTCGTGAGCGGTAAGGTCAAAACACACATGTTTCTTCAATAAAAGGTGCTCTTTGGGTTTGCTATTCACGTTGCGCTATTGATGAACGTCCCTGTTGGTTTTTGTCTCCCTTTTATTGTGAATAGATCAAGTTGACTGTGAAAATGGAAATGCGCTGCCGTCTGTGCTAGCTTGGCTGATATTTTTCTTAAAGAAGCAACATGTATTTTATAGGGCGGCCCATGAATCCATTTTTAGAAAGCCGTCGCTTCAATAGAAAACGCCGACAGGGATAGCGACCACAGTAAGATAACCTCTAGACCGTCTATACGCACGGAAGTGTATTATATCCATGGATTTTATTGGTCAAAACCTTTACATTTTAATCTTTATAGCTCGCACAAGCGATGCATGTTCGCTATTGTTATGTGTCAAACACGTTAAGCCACAACTTTCTCTTGGCTACATAACTCTTTAGGATCAGATCACTTGGTTACAATACTACTACAGGGAGCTTTACCTTCCCTGATACGCAGAATCAGCTTCGAAAACCATTAGTCTTGTATAATACTATCTATAAGGCGAAAATGAATTGTACGGCGAGAAATAATATTTGGATGAGCTTCATAGGTCAAATCATAGCCGACCAGTCTTGTTTCCTTCCCTGCGATGCATTCTGGGCGTGGCCCAGGGAACTCACACGAGCGAATCACGGCCGGGTCTCAGTTGGCATTTAATCGGTGTTTTTCTGAACATCACCCGGCATTGACGGTGCGATTGCTTGCCTTATACATGTAAGTTTCACTGACAGTCATTTTTCAGCATAATGCAGTTGATTTCTGAATCCACCGTACCATTGCTATGGTTCTGCCTTGGTCTGCTTACACTGTCGAATGGCCAATACACATCATTGAAAAGGGATGGGTACGGAATCGAGAATGAAATGAGAAAGTTACGGACCGAAATCGAAGAACTCAGAGGACAGATTCATGACTTGACACAGTCATCAGATGGCAATGGAGGACCCATTCCCCAAGGTATATTTCTTTGTAAACTTATCACCTGTTTGTGGACAACTGATACGGTTAACTGAAATATTGACTGTTCAACAACCTTTGCTAGTTAACCCTATCGATGTTCGATTTTAATTGGCTAAAGTGTGTTTACAGCCGCTGGAGCCGTTTACACACGTTGGGGGAGAACAATTTGTCCTAACAGCGCTTCTCTTGTTTACCCTGGTATGTCTATGATTTATACCAACTGGGTTTTTTCTGTCATTTAATCCATTTGGGACAGAATTGAATATTTTGTCACCAATGAAACAACCCTACCGGCTCACAGCGACTACGTCATTCTGTGGAGGACAGCCCTATCTCTTCACAGTGCTTAAGGCGTTTTGTGGAGGACAAACCCTATCTCTTCACAGCATCTAAGGCGTTCTGTGGGGGACAGCCCTATCTCTTCACAGCGCCAAAGGCGTTCTGTGGGGGACAACTAGTGTTGCTCTACATTTGCTTCTCTTTCATTGGAATATCGATGTACAACATTCACCCCACACCATTGTTTCTGCTGATGTATCAGTGTTGTAAGATTTGATGTTCAACGTCCTGCTTTGTTAAGAAAATAATTTCTGCCTTACACCATTCATCCAAAAGCTTGTCATTGAGCGCGGGCTTGAATTGCAGCTGTAACCAATTCACATTTGTTGTATGAAATTATATAACATGTACAAGTGAAGGGATGTTCCTGACAATGAGTGCTGCTTTTCCTGCTTTACACAGGCTATGCGGCTGGATCCTGGTACAATCATTCAGGCGCAATGTCGGAACTGGTATGTCTGCCTCGTGATCCGGAATGGGGACGATATCTGGACAGCTTTCAAGGTGAATGCTAAATTTATGGGACTGAATACCAGATACAAAGATATGGCGCTAATCAGCTCCTACTCACAACGAATGCCAACGTTGAGAGTTTCCATGATCACAATGTTCCCTGTGCTGTCTGCTTCACCTCAGACAAAGGTGTGGCAGAAATGGTCCCAGCTAAGCAGACCTGTCCAGAAGGATGGACTGTTGAATACCATGGATATCTAATGAGTCAACACAATAGCTGGGCATCGCAAATGAAGGCTGTGTGTGTGGATGAAGCACCAGAGGTACTAGAGTCAGGTAGCGCCAACCAAAATGGAGCGTTATTATACCATGTAGAAGTCGTATGCGGCTCACTTCCTTGTCCTCCCTACGTCCACGGCCGCGAACTCACGTGCGCTGTGTGTAGCCGCTAAACCAGCCATCTAATGTGGCATACGAGACAATGTGTTTCGTGCTAGAGTGTCATTATTGCTGCAAGAAGCTTGGATGTAAAACACTCCGGATTCAGCTAACCTACATGAAAAATCGTGCGTTTGTTTGGATAATCTTGTGCGCTACTGGCTTAACATGAGGCGGTTTGTAATTCGTGTTGACAAACGATACAAACATAAATATATCTGTTTAATAACGTGGGTGACAATCGTACATGTCATATACAGAGCTAAATATTAGCTATGTTGTAAGGGCCACATGGTGATAAAGGATGGTTCAGGAACAATCTGACCATTGACAGTCATGACATTTAATAAGTTACGATTTCCAAAGCTGTAATCATATTTGGGGTGATTTTCCTCAGTTGCTGCCCTCACTGCTTGAGCTGTTGGGTTTGTTACCTGTTCGGCTTTGCGCCTTAACTGGTCAGTCACTCCATGTCTCTTGACCAGCAGCAGCCTGTCATCTCAACGTCAGTGGCAACATTCATAGTGTCAGTCCACGGGGCTTAAGTTCTAGTTAGAATAAGAACATCGTTAAAGTTTAATAGATGAGCTTATTTAGTAATGGCGTTTCTTTTTTAGTCGGATATTTCATTGTTTGTATTGTGCTGTATATATATTTGATGTGTATGTTGGGATTTTCTGTGTGGTGATACTTTAATCTATAAACTGTCGTTATGTGATGTTTTGCAGTTTATTTTAAACATTGAAATATGTAAAAAGGCGAAAAGGGATAACATGGCACACGGACATGGCTGTGTTCGGCTTCCATTCAATGACTTGCTCTAGGTTTTGTTCGGCTTCCATTCAGTGACTTGCACTAGGTTGTGTTCGGCTTCCATTCAATGACTTGCTCTAGGTTGTGTTCGGCTTCCATTCAGTGACTTGCTCTAGGTTGTGTTCGGCTTCCATTCAATAACTTGCTCTAGGTTGTGTTCGGGTTCCATTCAGTGACTTGCACCAGGTTGTGTTCGGCTTCCATTCAGTGACTTGCTCTAGGTTGTGTTCGGCTTTCATTCAGTGACTTGCTCTAGGTTGTGTTCGGCTTCCATTCAGTGACTTGAACCAGGTTGTGTTCGGCTTCCATTCAGTGACTTGCTCTAGGTTTTGTTCGGCTTCCATTCAGTGACTTGCACTACTTGTTGTGTTCGGCTTCCATTCAGTGACTTGCTCTAGGTTGTGTTCGGGCCTAGGTTGTGCTCGGCTTCCATTCAGTGACTTGCTCTAGGCTGTGTTCGGCTTCCATTCAGTGACTTGCACCAGGTTGTGTTCGGCTTCCATTCAGTGACTTGCTCTAGGTTTTGTTCGGCTTCCATTCAGTGACTTGCACTAGGTTGTGTTCGGCTTCCATTCAGTAACTTGAACTAGGTTGTGCTCGGCTTCCATTCAGTGACTTGCACTAGGGTGTGTTCGGCTTCCATTCAGTGACTTGCTATAGGTTGTGCTTCGGCTTCCATTCAGTGACTTGTACTATGTTGTGCTCGGCTTCCATTCAGTGACTTGTTCTATGCTGTGTTCGGTTTCCATTCAGTGACTTGCGCTAGGTTGTGCTCGGCTTCCATTCAGTGACTTGCTCACTAGGCTGTGCTCGGCTTCCATTCAGTGACTTTCCATAGGTGTGTGTTCGGCTTCCATTCAGTGACTGGCTTCCATTCAGTGACTTGCTCTAAGTTGTGTTCGGCTTCCATTCAGTGACTTGCACCAGGTTGTGTTCGGCTTCCATTAAGTGACTTGCACTAGGATGTGTTCGGCTTCCATTCAGTAACTTGCACCAGGTTGTGCTTGGCTTCCATTCAGTGACTTGCTCTAGGTTTTGTTCGGCTTCTATTCAGTGACTTGTTCTATGCTGTGTTCGGCTTCCATTCAGTGACTTGAACTAGGTTGTGCTCGGCTTCCATTCAGTGACTTGCACTAGGGTGTGTTCGGCTTCCATTCAGTGACTTGTTATAGGTTTTGCTTCGCTTCCATTCAGTGACTTGTACTATGTTGTGCTCGGCTTCCATTCAGTGACTTGCTCTATGCTGTGTTCGGTTTCCATTCAGTGACTTGCACTAGGGTGTGTTCGGCTTCCATTCAGTGACTTGCGCTAGGTTGTGCTCGGCTTCCATTCAGTGACTTGCTCTAGGCTGTGTTCGGTTTCCATTCAGTGACTTGCTCTAGGTTGTGTTCGGTGACTTCTATAGGTTGTGGCTTTCATTCAGTGACTATGCACCGGCTTCCATTCAGTGTGTTCTTCGGCTTCCATTAAGTGACGTGCACCAGGTTGTGTTCGGCTTCCATTCAGTGACTTGCACCAGGTTGTGTTCGGCTTCCATTCAGTGACTTGCTCTAGGTTTTGTTCGGCTTCCATTCAGTGACTTGCACTAGGTTGTGTTCGGCTTCCATTCAGTGACTTGCACTAGGTTGTGCTCGGCTTCCATTCAGTGACTTGCTCTAGGCTGTGCTCGGCTTCCATTCAGTGACTTGCACTAGGGTGTGTTCGGCTTCCATTCAGTGACTTGCTATAGGTTGTGCTTGGCTTCCATTCAGTGACTTGTACTATGTTGTGCTCGGCTTCCATTCAGTGACTTGCTCTATGCTGTGTTCGGTTTCCATTCAGTGACTTGCTCAAGGTTGTGTTCGGCTTCCATTCAGTGACTTGCTCTAGGTTGTGTTCGGCTTCCATTCAGTGACTAGCTCTAGGTTGTGTTCGGCTTCCATTAAGTGACGTGCACCAGGTTGTGTTCGGCTTCCATTTAGTGACTTGCATTATGTTGTGTTCGGCTTCCATAAAGTAATTTGCACCCGACCGTGTTTCGTTATTATACACACCTGCGCTGGCTGGTCGGTGTTTGGTTTTCTTCCCTCAACTTGTAATCTTTGATAGGAAACATAATTTTCCAGTTAAATGCATGAGCAATATTTGAGCTTAGCGATCATTTCAATGGGAAATATCGTGCCGTGACGGCGATAACTGCGTATGATTGGAGAGAGTTGTATGCAGAGCAAACAAGCCTGTTTTGGTGGACATCTGCACGTGGTGAGCATCATTTCAGTACCATTTGATCTACCATTGTCCGCTTGTTCCGTTTAAAGTTCAAGGGAATTTGTGTGAAGTCACGTCGGGGTAACGGTGGACGAGTACGGCAGTGATCTATGTGCCGAGACCTCTATTTCCCGAACAGCGCCGGGTGTCCTACCAGTCGGTTTTCCATTGCATCACTGCCTCGTTTGCTCATACCCCTCTTTGTCTAATCAACACCAGCCTTGACATAAACCGTTAAACTTATTAGCTAATTTTGCTTTATTGTTTATAACCCACACACAATTGCAAATGCATTCATCCTTGTATACCAGTAATACTACCACATACATGTAAGTACTACATAAAGTTATATTTAGAAAATAATAGACCAATATGAAATAAGATGAGATGGTATCAGCTTCAAATATATACAAACAAACTAGACACATTTCTATCGGCGCCCCCTGTAGGGTTAACAAGAAACTTAATATTAACAGAAAGAAATAGACAACATAACAAAGGTTTGATATCATAACGTATCACTGAAGTGAGATATCTCAATTCAACAGATGGCTGGACCTTCGATTGGAAAATCATAACTGTCTTATTTAACATTTTGAATGAAAGTTTTTATTCGTGTGTGAGCTTGACGGCACAAGGATATTCATAGTATAAATAAATATATTTGATAGTTGGGTAATAATTGTATGTACGTTGAAATAGTCAGGTGATCAACAATACAGATGTAGTGTTTGCTACTGTCTCTACACACACGGGGAACACATGATCCGCTGGCGTCCACCGCGTCACAATCATCTACTTCCTACGAGTCGCTCTGTCGTCTGCGTCCCTACTGGCCATCGCTGGTTCCCGTTTGTTGGCTGGCAGGGGAGTTACGGAGAGAAAGCCAACGAGCCAGCTCGCGTTGTTCAACAGTTGCTGCGTAGCAACAGCGGTGGAAATCAGTGTGATCGCCCGATACGCAACGGTTAAATGTGCGCATAATATCCATTCCCCATTGCATGGCCGGGGACGAGTGTAGGGGCAAGCGACGGTTGTGTGCGCGGTTGTAGTTGCGGCTACGAATGCGTGCGGCATAGTATCCGGCATGACAATGGAAGCCCTTGGTGCCGGCCAACATGCCTACCATGCAGCAGGACCAATGCTCGCGGGGCATATCTGAAATGCGCATAAATGGAAATGTATATAAGTAGTCAAATATTCAACAAAATATACATAAAGAGAAATGTATATGAAAATTAAAGGTACTAGAAGTGACCACTAGATGGTGCGCATAGATATAGATATATATATGAAACTTACCCCTGAAGTAGGAGATGATCTGTTGACGTGGGTCGACCGGGGTATCATTGCTTGTCACTTCCTCGCTGCCCCCTTCCGCTTGCACTGCCTGATTGCCGCCTGGGGTAGCTACTACACTCACGAGGTACTCTGAAAGCAGAACAATACAGAGCGATTTGATGACAAGATACCGATTTTACCGTGTCTATGACCACTTTTCGGACTGGTGACTCGAACGATACTAGTTGTTGCTGCATATGTATCTACTAGTATTTACTCCAGGTATTTACTCGATTCGGAAAATTTCGTGGAAAAGTTTAAATGATATATGTTCCAGCGGAGCTATTGACCTCCAAATGAATTAAAAGGCCCCCGTTGCTAAATCAATTGGATGATCTGCGCAAGGCTTCACGCTATACTCGCCAGGTGTCTCTCACAGCTTCGCGCGCAAATTTTCATTTCTATATGAGCGATTGTTGGCATCGACCACTTGCTTTTTAACAGTCAGATTCCCTAAAATTGCAGTTATAATATACAATGCATTATGCACTCTGTTGCCATAACACATCGCACAATAGACTTAACAATACCGAAAATAACGAGTACATTATTTAATGTAAGTCAACTTGATAAATTTCCAGTTTTGGGGTACACAGTTAACGATCCTCTATCTTTCATGTCCGCGCTGTCGATGGTGATTTTAAATTGTCAACAACTGTCTGATGCGAGGGAACTGGCCTGGGGTAGACATTAACATTAGTTGCCTTGTCAGGGACATGCAAAGGTCTCCAGCAATAGCTACGCAAAGATTGATGTGTGGTGATTATGAAATTACACGAAATACACACCCGTCATCAGGCGACGATATCATGAAATCAACAGTACTTAGAACTGTTGATTCACAACGTCATGGGGTTCGGCGTCTGTTAAACATATGGAGTCATCTGATTGGTCGAGGCGACCAAGGCTTCAAATTAAACTTATAATTCCACGTGGTTTTAAGAAACGTTATGACATGACGCTATGACAAAACGCTTCGGTTCACAGGCGGCGTCTTCACATATTTCCTCAGGCAGAAGGCTTGAGTGAGCGCTCTTAGCGAAGCTATAATCTCTTTGGTTTGGGTAGGGCGAGTTTGTGAAAAACGCTTACGCATCGCTCAGTTGAAGTGAACTGCAGGGATGCTGTTATTCTCAGCGAACTCATTATGAGAAGGTCTCTCTCTCCATCGCATGGTTATACCAGAAAAAAACCGTGGCAACTATCAATGTTCGCAGCTACGATTTACTCAATTTCCTGGAGTAGTTAGATGTCTGATTGATATGTAAGGGCCCCAACCTGTCAGCCCATCAAATGAAACTGATTGCCAAGAGGACGCCTTGAGTTCCCAACTTAAGGAGTGCCCCCACCTTTCCTCTATCAACGTTCCTAACAACCCCCTTAAACCCAAATACCCCGCTTCCGCTACGGTTTATCTTATCAGTGATATGAAAATATGGTATTAGATTAAACAGACAGCAGCGATAGCGCGATGTTAAGGAATGCCAAGTTGGATATCTAATCAGACAGAAGTTAATCTCAAAGTATACAATGTCAGAGGAAACAGACAGCAACGATGGCGCGATGTTTAGGAATGCCTAGTCGGACATCGCGCATCTGCTCTCTGATTGGTCGAGAGCTCATCACCATATCACCCCACTCGGCCCGAGTCGCGGAAAAGGGCAATATGACACTGGGCATGTGAAGATATAGAATATTGGGGAGGGGGTATCAATTGCCACAGCACGTCGATAAGAAACTTGTTTGCCGGCACCTCATTTGCTTGTGAGAATACATTAAATTACCAAGCATTCCCATGGATGTATCACTAAACTGCAGACATTTTTATTTTACTCCGGTCACGTTTACACTTCATGACGCACCCATTTCACCCCTTTAGACCGAGAACAGGATAGCGAAAGAAGGCGACCTCGAGCGGTTAGCTGACAGACGATGCCAGAGCTTGTATATGACATGTCTGCGTATGAGAGTGTGGGGGAGCAGTGGGTCCAGTTGGCATGAGGTTCAATACTAGCTCAAAGCGATGTTCAATGCTACTGTTAAGTTAATTTCAGAAAATTGGACAAATATATAATATCGACTTTAAACAGGAAAATAGTGACCACAAGCTAGTTAATTAAGTAAAAATTTTAACCATGCGATAACTTTCTGTTGCCATCTTATTAACCACGTGTCAGCCAGACAGCCTTTTGAAAAAAGTGACTGTGTTCAGACGGTGCAATCGGTCGGGTTAACGCGGGCGATTTATGTGCTTCATATTTATATGCGCTTCTTGCAAAAGAAAGCAGATTTATTTCATGTGTGGATAGACTAATTGAATTCAGATGGCGTGATAGTGCGCATGCTCGACGGGGACAAGCGTACTGGCGTTTAGTGGATGTATGGGTGCATAAGAACCCTGTAACCTGGTCGCGGTCTGATTGGGGGACAAGTGCCAACGAATGGTTTTTTTAACCTTTTTCTGCATTGAATAAACACACCCATCTGGTACGAAATATACATTTCAAGTACTTGATCAATGCAATGTAACTCTGGAGTGCCTGTCATTTGGACACCCGATTTCGCGATCTCCTTGCGCATCGGCTTCAGCTCAGGCTAGGATTCGCGTTTTGTTAGCATAGCGTCAACCATGTCTGCCATGGAGAGTGCAGACTTCGGCCTATCGATTTGTAAACAATGTATCAGTTTGGGGTGATACATGTTGGTATTCCTATTGCTAAGAATATCAAACATCAAAACCCCCAAAGTAAACAATAACAGCACATATACACCTCAAAATGTGATTGACAATCTAAATGGCCCATCAAAATGTAGTTGTTTTAATTGCTAATTATTGTCACATTAATTTAGTTTCATTTGTCACAATAACAGAACTATGTCACAGGCGTACCGAAAAATGCAAGTCAAGAGCCAGAATTCAGATACGGATGAAATACCAAGACACCATCATTATTTCACAAGTAATTTAATTGTCAATATGTGATTTGTTGAAAGCACCCACCTTCAAAGTTTTCATAGCGCACAACTCTGACTTGTGAGTAAACTTCGCTTGTCAAAACGACTACACTGATCAATGCTGTGATCAAAACGACCTTCATCTTCATGCTGTGGTAAAACCTGGACGCTTCAAGACGTTTATATGAGATGCCTGGTAGCTGGTGAACCTCGCTCACTGACCTGGGAGTATGCCCCGGGTAAAGAAGATTTGTCAAGTGGTCGGTATATATGAAAACAATATACCAGTAGATACAGCTGTTTCCTTTGTCTGCGTTGTGTCAATAAATTGAGTTGATATAACCCGATGACCGGCGCGGCAGTGATTGCTTCCTCCTTCTGACTGTTCTAGCTAACTGTGTAGTTGGTTGGCTTCGTTGTTTCAGGCCGCAAAGTAAGCAAGCAGCTGCTAGGCAGAAATTCTATCTGGTAAATTTCGATGGAACCGAAGGTCACTGCCCTATGCGCTTGGACTTGATAACCCTCCTGTTGTGTTGAATGCTAGCTGACCACGCGTGAAGCGAATGGTTTGGTGAGAGGTGCAGTGCTGTAGGCTTATATATAGAGGCGGTGAGATCAGGTGTCCTCAACTGCTCAATTAGTACTCAATAAGTGCTTACGCATCGCGCCATTCCATCCGGGAAACGCCCCCTGCTCATTCCAGCCCGGACTTTAAATCAACGTTCGAGGAAACGGGGATCGCGAGAACTATTTTATTAGCGGTTGTACTTACTCGTTTCAATATGGTCTGTCTGTTTGACTGTGTGCTTGTATGTTGTATAGAATGGTCGTACCATGCAACATTTATACCACTAACGCAAATATTTACCACTTATCCAATATCCTAATAACTACCCTACAAAAAGGTGTTCAGTTGGTAGAGGCATGTTTTTGAGAGGGTCACGAGTGAGGTCTCTTTGTTCTGTGAGAACTCGGTACGTAGAGACAAAAGCGACCATTGCCATCTAGATTTTCACATTCGTTTAATCGCAAAAAAATCGCTGTGTAACATAACACGAACGTGGAATACACAGCTCTACGAGTCAGATTCCTTCCCCTACTGCTCTTGTTTTTATGGGTTTTGATAATGATTTCGTTCACAGTATGGGATTAGATTCAGAGTCAATGATCAGCACGTTAAGACTGCTACAGACGATGTCGATGAGTAGTGATGGTGCTGATTGATGACGTCAAGAGATACCCAATAATGATAATTCCTCCCATGTCATTCAAAAGCCAGCAGCTAAAACAATAGAATTTGCAGAGACCTTTATAGAATATATAATTTGGGAACCTCAAGGCGCATGTATCTCCAAAATAACCACATTTTGCATACGGGTTGGTCTTCGAAATATGTGTGGGGTGGGGTCTACAATTGATACCTTTATGTTTGACTTATAATATATTCGCATGCTTGGCTTGTATTCAAATGCATTGACGCGCAGGGTGCATAGCGGCAGACAAGCAGCATGCCTTGAAGTGCACCGGATGAAGTCAGCCGATTTTGGGTGGAGATCATGGTCGTCTGCGATGAACGAACGCGTAGCGGGAGAAATTAATATGGGAAGCCGACGGGGCGGGGTAGAGTAGACTGAGGCAGCATGTGGTATGTTGCATCGTCCCATTTTGTCAGCCAATCACAGCCCTTCGAAGTCTCCATATGTATTTTTTTGGTCTCTTGAGGTGCAAGGGCCGTGAGAAGCTCGGTGGGTTGATGCTGTTTGGATACAGTTTAACGGGATTCCAAAGACAAACATTTGTTATTCGTGGGAAACGTGTTCCGTCTAACCTCAAGCAATGAATTTTCATGAATGGTTGCTGTCCATGCAGAATATGACCTTCAGAAAGTAAACAACCTAGCGCCCCTACAACTTAACGAATTCTCGAATGAAACTGTTGCGATGAACGATTTACAAAATTGGCGTAACAATCCGCCCCTTGTTACGCAGCCATTTAGCAAACACACACCACACCCACATATATATATATATATATATATATATATATATATATATATATATATATATATATATATATATATATATATATATATATATATATATATATATATATATATATATATATATATGTAATAATATATATATATATTGGATCTGTAGCTCATTCATTATTCCGGAGCGATATAATCATCAGGTTTCATACCCTCATGTCAGCCGCTTTAACCACGCGCCGGTCGCATGTTTCTTGGCCTTCCTAAGTTGCTTAATAAAAAGAAGGCAAGTTTGTCGTGCTGAAAAGTCAGCCAAAAGGTCAGAGTTCGCATACCTAAGTGAGCGACGGTTTTTTGCCAAGTTTGTGATGGCTTTTCAGTGAGTGCGTTCATGTATTCGGGAATTCTCACCATAACTGTTGTTAAACGAAAATGGCCGATAGCAATTCAAGGCTTCATGTCGTCATATTTCCAAGAAATAATAAGGTAATTAAAGGGGCTTTGGAAGACAGAGGGTATATCTAACAGTTGGTCGGTCAGAAAGTCCTTACTTATTTGCGGGAGCATCCATTTTCTCCCGCAAGGGGCCGCTTCCTGTCCCTTACAGCATACCCCTTTCTCATAACTGATTCACCCAGTCCCGAGATTCTCGGGAGTCTCCTTACGCCAAAAACATAGTTCTAAAAATTACTACTCAATACAAGTAAACATTCGAGTCAAATTCTGCACGTGGTTTTACACCGCAATCAGTTCGCTGCAAGGGTCGCGAAAGCAGTTTTCTTCATATGATTCTAACACCTTGTAATTACCGATGCTAATATTGGAAAACTCACGAGTTCTTCATATTCATATTTAACTGTTGGGTTGAAGAAATTGGAGCAAAGAAATAAAAAGAAATCACGTGTACACAAGCGCGGTGGGCACGGAAGGGGGTGGGGTAAGATATTCGAAAATGGGTATCATCCAGTCCCTAGCATTTCTGAAGATGAATTAGGATCGTAAAGGGTGTTGATATTCATATTTCAAGAAGCGACCGGTTATGCCATTGGAAAATTGGGTGAATGCAATGGGTAATTTAAACGAGGTAATGCTCTCCCAATTTAATTCATCTGCAATTAAAAATAATAAGGCTCTAAAGTTATTGTTTTAATAAACGAAAGGGAAAATTATGGTGTGAATACATTACCAAAGTTCACTGTTGTGCAACACATAGCCATCTTTGTTTTAAAGTTCTGGGAAATTGACACATGGAAAAATCTAACTATCATGGAAAAAACATTTTATGGTTGGTGGTCATATAATAAAATCAAGTTGGCTGAAATTGTATGTGTTATGAGAGTTAAAACAAAAACCTTGCAAATAGTTTGCTGTGAAAGATAAAACATGATTAGAGTTGATAAATGGGCTTGTTTATTTAAGCCAGGTGCATGTAAGAAATGGAATAAACAAAAATACATTGCACACAGCAAAGGTGGGGGAGAAAACCACCACCACAACATGAAAAGGTTGTACATTTAAATAAACTACAAGACAGGAAAACAGTGGAGGGTGGGATAGGAAAATCAAAATTGTGTGTGCAAGGAACAAAGTCACAACAGGAAGTGATTACCATCCCTATCGGCTAAGCAATTAGTTAAAAGTCATGTGACCTCAATGCAGGGCGGTAAGCTGTTGGCCAATAGATCACATGAGCATCAAACATGTATAGAGCGAGAGAAAGCAAAACATTACGACATTAACAATTGCAATGTCCCCAACTATATTAAAAGACAGACATAAGAAACCTGCTTAGCAATATGAATGTAAACACATGAACACCTCCATAAAAACTATTTAATTATGAGCATATTGAATCTGCATTTCTTAACAACTTGATGACCAATCATGCACACATATGATATCATGCTATTCTAATTTACTAATATTAATATCTATGCTTTGTGTGTGTAATACATAGAACATGGAAATGGCATCTCTTTTCCACTGAAGTGTTTTGGTCAATCTATTGATACAATTCTCACATAATTAGTATTCACAGTCATGGGGCATTTCTATCAAAAAATACATCCTTCAACAAATTCATGTAGGTTCTCTGCAGAGTCACATTATTCAGAAGCCGAAGGTGACAATGCTTCCTGTCCTCCCTGCACGAAAAGCATAGATGATAGGGTCTCAGCTGGACAAGGTTATTTTTGGAGTCTGAAATTCTGAAGCATGGACACAAACAAATGAATACTATTTTATTAAAAACGAGTCATTTTTAAATTATGAATTGTGACTCAGTAAGGAAGAACAGCTTTGTTCAAGCAGTTTTCGTGACCAACACTTCCAACAAGTAGGCTTTAATTTATGAGAGAGCATGCCAGAGACCCAGAACCAGACCAGTGGACCCCAAGTGACAGGACAGTAAACATGAATGACCATGTGAACCCAAGTGTGTATACAGCGTATGTAAATACCGTAAAATCACTGAAAAAATGCATCACTACCATTTCTCCCTCCCTACCCCCTCGGACCCCGCGTCAACCACACTGGCATATGCATGCACCGATGCGGGTACTTCTTTTTCATCGCTCATTCTTCCAAAATTAACTGAATCGACAATATGTCAACTCTAATTTATTGAATATATAAATACAATTACTGAACATTAGTGTGATACATTAAGGTTGACAATTGCTTACCAACGACAGGCTTGATATTTTCCCGAGCAAACAAGACGCTGCCATCTTGCCCTCTTGCTGGAACTACTTTCGGCTCCCTTAGAACGAGTTATGCGAAAGGTCAGTGCGAGAGAGCGCGCCACATTTCGGGCGAAAATGCGGGAGCATCAATTCATCATTGATAAAACGTGCAGATAAATGGGATGGACTTGAGTGACTAAGACGTTCGCATCGCGCACAAATGGCGTTATACGCTATGCATTTGATAGTATATACTAAAACAATGAATAAATAATCTACAAGTTTTAAAGAGCGCCTTTAAAGCAATCCACAATAGATTGTTCTTAACGCAATCCCTTGTGAGCAACAAATGTATGCCAAGTGGGGATAGCATAGGTTTTATTTCGACACGCTTTATGTCTGACTTCATAAATGACTCGTAACCCTTTCAATGCCTCAGCAAGACCAAATCATAGGTAACTTATTGGCGCCTTCAAACATAGTTTTATAAAATATGCAAGTGGATTTATTTTCACCGCTGAATTTTTACGATTGTGAGATAAAATGCACCATTACGGTAAAAATTATACTAGTATTGAACTGAAGTATGTTATAACATATCAAACAATAGAGTCGAAATCTGAATTTCAAAACTGTTGACCTAAAGGGCACTCGGCGAGCTTAAGGACACAAAAGCAAACAACGGCAACGAATGATTCCACTGTCATTCGATGCTGAAATCCACCTCACAACAATAAGTAAGAACTTTCAAATTTATCTAGGGCAACGACAGCCATGATGTGAAATAGTGTATATACTCGATGGTTGAAAATTGCACAATTGAGTCAAATGAAACATCAAATTTGAAGGGATAAAACGTAGGACAGCAAACGAATCGAGCGTAAGGCCTTAAAGTCCTCATGTCTCATTCTTTAACAGCAAACAATCTTTAAGAGTACTTGGTAACTCTAACAAATGAACCGTGAGTAAAACACGTCCTTCAAGTCGACCCCTGATAACCAAACGACAGCTAGCCAGCAACGAACGTGGATTGCTGGTCCTCTCGTTGACCCAGTCCAGGATGTCTTGTCTGGCTTCGTTGCGCAGGTGCACGTTGATATCTCGCGAGATTTGAGAGACGCGACCCCCGGCTTCGTACAGTAACCGAGCTGTGACAAGTTGGCTTCTGTATAACGCGACGTCCAATGCGTTATACGGGCGATGCAAACCGACTAGAGTTGTCTTACCGATGCGATGAAGGCTGCAGCCCGCGGAGATAAGAAGGCAGGCCGCATCGAACGAATCATAAAGCAAGGCTTCCAATAGAGGCGTGTTTTCATAGCAGTCCTGGCAATCGACGCTGATGCTTCCTTCACGTAGAATTACTTCACAGCATCTGTGGAAAGCAAGGAATATATGTAAATCTTATTAAAGTCCATTGCTATAGGACAAATTTACTTACAAACTTAGGGTATTAGACAATTTTGCAATCATATTTTGCCTTAGTCAGATACACGTGTCAGTTAAAGGTAGGTTTCCTATGACGACAGCGTGAGCTATAAACTATACAAGTGTGATTACGAAAATAAATTCAGCTATGAACAGGAGCAAACAATACGCAGGTCTCTGCCACACACAATAACAATCCACTGAACATGAATCATAACGGACTCGTGTGTTATTTTCACCCACGATGACTGCGCAAACCATCAGACAAAACACTATTGTAATGCAAACTATAAAAGTACATGTAAATCTACTACTATCAGTTCGTTAATTTGTCCCGGTTCAGACCATAATGGAAATTGTGGGTGCTCCTTTACAGAGCAGGGGTTTTAAAACGAGATGCTTAAAACGTTGAGATGCTTAAGTAGTGCTGCCCCACCGACCTAGTTTTCAAAACAAACCAGACATAGAAAATTACTGACAAAGTGAATACAGCGCGTTTGGTTGCACGCTGATATTTGAGTATAGTATGCTGTATAATATAAATCAACCATAAATATGTCCCTGCACCAAACCAATTTTAATTAGACCTAACTTACACGTTATGTCAACCTAATTGACACACATTTTATGTCTTCCGCATTTCATCCAAAATTTGCTGCGTTGAAATTTCCCAATAAATAGAACCAAAAGATCATTTTTATCGCAAACTCCTCATAATCTTAAAAATCACATGTTCAATTAATTAACAGTGTATGACCAATAAAATCATGTATTCAGAATGATCCGGTGAGGCCCTGATCCTAAATGCTTGAAAACGTATCCTTCAAACAACTGGTGCTCAGAAATCATTATGACGCAACATCATAGCGTATTATTTTGCTGAGCCCATTATGATTGCGTTTGCACAGTTCATCAGACTGGATTCATGAAGAAAGTAGTTTGTGATGAACTTTGACACAACGTTACCAGTAATTCACACAATGCAACTCACCTGGCTAAATTGTTTTTAGCTGCGTTGTGCAAAGCAGTACGACCGGATTTATCAGCCAGACTTACGTCACATCCGCTGCGTAAATGTATATCGGCGACATGTGGATGATTGAATGCAGTAGCATAGAGAAGGGGAGTATTTCCCCAGATATTCTGCAAATTAGCACCGGCTCCTGCCTGTAAAAGGAGCGAGGCACATTTCACATGGCCATAGCGAGAGGCATACATTAATGCAGTGTCGCCTTCACAACTCGACTGATCGACTTGCACATCAAATCTGAGAATTTCTTCAACTAATTGATGTGAGCCCCGTCTGGCGGTAAGCATGAGAGCCGTGTCGCCATATTGGTCTTTAGTGGTGACGTCACAATGGTTGCTCAGGAGATGTCGTACGATGCTGGTATGGTGATGCCAAGCAGCCAGGTGGAGTGGTGTTCGCTTGGCGTCTGATTGGCTGTTGATGTCAGCGTCGCAAAACAGGAGCAATTCAACCACATCTGTCGAAAAAAGAGGTGATCAGAAACAGCAAAACTTACTGTTGGAATACACGGTTTCAAACAGTTTGATTTATAATTAACATTCATCGATTCTATGACTTATGTGACTAATCTCCATGACTAAAGGACATGGCACCTTAGTTTCGATATGGCACCCTTAATGAATTAAGTGTACCCCTATTAATACAATGATTAATCCAGAATAATGATTAACCCAGAATATACGATCAATTCACTAAATATAGTGAATTAGGAAACTGTTTCAAGTTCGATAAAATTGTTTCGACTGCTGAACTTTAAAATAAATCCGCTCCAATTTTGTTTCAAATGTTCTCCATTTTGTCATAAATAGAGTTTAAAAGTCACGATGTAAGCGGATGGTAGCTGCCAAGACGGTAGTTGTGATTTTAATTGACAGGTGTTTTTCATACTCAACTATTTGTTTCGAGTTGCTGATAATGTCACATTCATTGATAAACTCAGCTGTGGAAAAAAAAGATGTCTCGAAAAATCTCAAGACAGCGATCATGCAAAACCATTTAAAGAAAATTTACTTTCAAATATTTCGTAAAAAGGATGATTGCTAAAAAAAGTGTCTTATGTAAAGGCCACATTTAGAACTAGTTCGACAGAACGTAAAAGCGTGTCAGTTCAGTTCTGAACTCACCCATATGGCCGTTAGCTGCTGCAGCTGATAACGGGCTATCCCCATCCGCATTTCGGCAGTCGATATCCACTCCCTCGGCCAGAAGTCGGGAAACACAAGCCGGCTGGCCGAAGGCTGCAGCCTTGACTAACGCAGCCTCCAGATCTGCCACGGGAGAACCGGTAGCATCTTCACAGGCGGGGTCCAAATGCTCCGACAAAACCTCCTCCAGGAGATTCTCGTCGCCCCTGGCAACAGCTTCCATGAGAGGGGAAGGCATTTGCTTTTTCTCTGTTAATTCCAGGAGTTAATTAGTCTATAATTTGATGCAAATGAATAAGATAGGTCCCATCATTCTCTTAGTAGGGTGTTAAGAACCGGTATATATTATATACCAATCGAGCCCAAATAGGAACTCTTCAATACTGACCGGCCACCTGATCCGCTGCTATTCATAGAAACCAAGAACAAACATGATGATCATTAATCCCAGAAAACGTTATGATGTGACAATTACGCTTAAACTAAGCCAACAAAGGCAAATAGGTATAAATAAGTAATAAAGGGCGATTTGAAACTGATGCGTATATATATATATATATATATATATATATATATATATATATATATAGATATATATATATATATATATATATATATATATATATATATATATATACAAGTATATATATATAGTATGAATATATATATATATATATATATATATATATATATATATATATATATATATATATATATATATAGCATATATATATATATACAAGTATATATACACATATATATATATATATATATATATATATATATATTTATATATATATATATATATATATATATATATATATATATATATATATATATATATATATATATATATATATATATATATATATTATATATATATATATATATATTTATATATATATATATATATATATATATCTGTATATTATAGGTGAATATGATTTATATATATATATATATATATATATATATATATATATATATATATATATATATATATATATATATATATATATGCCTTATTTAGAGGTGAAAATGATTTTTTTGTGTTTCATTTTCATTTCCCACGCCACCATTAACTGTCAGTGATGATAAAATCCCGAATAGATATTCTAAATGTTATGTTTATTACAAGTTGCAACACATGACAAAATGCATAGAATATAGTGGATTGGTTTGCGAGTTCCAAAAACTCTCTTTACAGACCAGGTGATTCATAATTGTCAATGATTCATTCAAGATGAATGAAGAATCATTGTATTTACTTGAGACATGGATAGAGATGGTAGAATTGATTGTTATCTTTCTAGTGTCCATTAGAGTCTTGTGGCTTCTTGGTGGACCACTTGTATATAAACATTGGCACAACCATAATAATCAAAGCTACACTGTCGCTCGTCGGAGGCTCATCCAGATCTCCCTGAATGATTCGTTTCTTGCCACAAAATCTGCCCCTAGACTCAGTACATGAGACAGACGATGAATGGTTAATTGTTATAAACGATAAACGCTGGGAAAACACGCTACGCTGGGAAACACGCTGGGAAACACCCTGGGAAACACGCTGGGAAACACGCATTCAAGGTTGCGTTGCGTCTTGCACAGATTCTCTCGAAGGATCGATACTGATTCGTGCACAAGAACACCCCTATGGTTTCCAGTCGTCGCCATCCGTTTCAAAATCTGCCCCGTCCCAGGGGATTTCGTCGCCACTACCATTTTCATTCGCCTTTTTAACGTATTTCTGAACCAAACGTCTTTAGCTTAAATTGGTAAGGCGGAAGTTGTTTAGTTGTCAAATCGCAACATAATGCATGAAAATAGTCAGTACCAAGCAAATTCGTGCTGATCGACAACACACTGCCAGTAAACACCAGGACCGCTAGCAGGCGCTTGTAAAACTTTTCTAACTATAGTTCTCCATAACTGTTCTAACTATAGTTCTCCATAACTGTCCTAACTATAGTTCTCCATAACTGTCCGAACTCCATAACTGTCCGAACTGTCCTAACTATAGTTCTACATAACTGTCCTAACTATAGTTCTCCATAACTGTCCGAACTATAGTTCTCCATAACTGTCCTAACTATAGTTCTCCATAACTGTCCTAACTATAGTTCTACATAACTGTCCTAACTATAGTTCTCCATAGCTGTCCGAACTATGGTTCTTCATAACTGTCCTAACTAAAGTTCTCCATAACTGTCCGAACTATGGTTCTCCATAGCTGTCCGAACTATGGTTCTCCATAACTGTCCTAACTAAAGTTCTCCATAACTGTCCGAACTATGGTTCTCCATAGCTGTCCGAACTATGGTTCTCCATAATTGTCCTAACTAAAGTTCTCCATAACTGTTCTAACTATAGTTCTCCATAACTGTCCTAACTAAAGTTCTCCATAACTGTCCTAACTATAGTTCTCCATAACTGTCCTAACTAAAGTTCTCCATAACTGTCCTAACTAAAGTTCTCCATAACTGTCGGAACTATAGTTCAAAACTTGGAAATATCCAATAAATGAGTGCAGTCTATGATATTATAATTTCGTTCAGTTGGTACCAATTCAAGAGCCAAAAAATATCGCAAACACCCGACACGACGCTTTGAAATCCAGAACAATCTTCTTTCCGCGACATCGACACCATTTATGTCAATTGCACTTTGTGAGAGTAGCTTGGACCACATTGCATAAGCTAGAAAAGCTCATGTTAACTTATGCATTGATTTGTTGATGTCTGGACTTTAGACAAGAGAGTTGGGTTGTGGGGTCAGATATCGGGGATGTAAGTGCAATTGGTGAAGGTATAGAGCTGTAAGTCGGATATGATATTTCTTACACTTATCAGCCCTCAATCAATACAGCCTGCCACAATTCGCTCCCTTTTATTGACAGAGTCGATCTTTCACCGAGTAGATAGCATTGATTATCTTTCTCTTGCTATGGGCGTTTCTCAAGAGCCGGCATGATAACAGAAATCCCCTAATCAAACTATTTACATTCTTTGGGAGATTGTTCTTGGCTTAGATCAGATAATACTTTTTGAAACCACCAAGAGGTTGGATGTTATATTGTTACTGGTGTCAGGAGGCGCAATTGTCTGGAATATGGAGAAATCGAAGAGGAGCTGGTGGATCTGTTTAACACTAATGATTACGGTAAACTTCATTCATGTTTTTGCATTAAAGTGCAAGTAATGGGTAAAATATGAATTTTCGGGATCTTATAGAACGCGATTTTCTGATCAATAATTCGCAGTTCTTTTTTCGATCCGACGCGTAGTAAACAAGAAATAAGCAAAAACAAACAACACATTCCGGAACTTCCCGACCACACACCGAAAGATGAACGAAGGCGCTGTGACGTCATATGTCACCAGAAGATCTATGTTACCACGGACGCCGTTTCTATTCGCGAACTAGCTGTCGTACTAATTTATCGCTATTTACAGAAACTCATAAGCGTTTTTGTATCCATGGTTTCTTGAGAATCTGTAAGTATACTCATCCTTACAATTCCCATATGAAAGTCGAATTAGAATTCATTAGTTATGTTTCCGTACTGATTTTGAAAACAGAATTTGCACTTGCCCGTTGACAAAATTGACATGGCCGGTAGTGATCAGTGTGGGGCGTCTCAAGTTTTATAAGGCTGTTTCACAGATAACATATAGATTTGTCTCGTCAGGCTGCAATATGTAGATGTATGCTAGCCTGACAGTAGCTTACACTTGTCCTAAACAATCCTCGGACGATGCCCAGTGCTCAGTGAGTCAGTTCTGGCCTACTGTCAAATTTGCTTCATATAACTTTACCCTTATGTCTTCCAGTCTGGATCATCATTGTGCGAATATGTGAGTCCCAGTACTGCAATAATTCGCATCTAGGGCCTCAAACGAAGCATGTCATTTCGTTTGGATGACTAAGGACTCCAGTTGGACTGCATCATCACCGACAGGCACACGAGTATCAATAAGTACATCCGTGATGACCAATGAACCAGGTGCACTTGCTGAAATGTATGACTACCCTGACAAGGAGGAGGCTGAGAGGCAGCATATGGAGAGGTTTCTTCTTTAGATGAGTCATGTAGTAAGGTATCTAAAGGTGATGATGAATGATGGTGGTGGTAGTGATGGGGTAGGGGAGGGGTGGTGATGGAGTTGATGGTGGTGGCCTAAGCATTATATTGGTGGTTGGCCGATTGATATTTGCTTGTTTACAAGTAATATCTAAGCTCTGTTTATTTTTCAGCTTTGGCTTCAGCTAAGTCAAGCTTGTAACATTTAATTTTACCTATCTGTTAACAAGTGCACAAGGACATAACTATTTCTTATCATCATACTTATAAATGGTAAATATTGGGGTTAAAATTCACTTTGAACATCAAAGGTCATTTCAAACTGGTGGTGTAAGATGACGAACAAACATTGGAGTTTAAGATCCTATCGCCCAAATGGCACCACCGTGCATAGCACACAGTGGGATTTGAACTTGCCACATTTGGGAAACTAGACAAACACCCACCCTGCTAGACCACAGTTGTGGACCTATCATCTTAAACATCATTGGTGAGGTAACCGCCACAATATGACCTCTGATGTTGAAAGTGATGTTAAACAACAATATTAACCATTTTTATTTTCAAATCATCCAGCATGTGTATGGCTTTATGACTTAATTTGAATGTTAAATGGGTCTGAGGTAAGCTAAGCTGTGGTGAAACTCAAACACTGTTATATGATTCCTCTTTGTGGCTTGCTGAGAATTAATTTTGTAAATATATATGTTGGACTGGTGTATATATTTTGCCATTTCTATTGAATAAGACATTGTTGGTATTTGTGAGCAGAATTGCATAAGCATTATTTGTATAATGTGCCCGCAAAATTTAATCATGATGATTGATGTGCAATGGCACAGGATATATAAAATATCCTGCAAAAATTATTAAACAACTGTTAACATACTGTTATTTGAGTGATAAAATATCTTTAGTACGAGATACAGGATACAGGAACAAGATGCCCTGCAGGTATGTCATGATTTTGGAATTGATGCTTCCTATCATTTTATGCATATGGTATAATAAATTAGGTGGACTGGCCTTAACTGAATTTTGTTGCTGGTTGTCATCAGCATGTAGTATCATCATAGCTGAATGTAAATAACAGAATAAGACACATAATGCTTTTTTGTCCCTTTATTATTGTAATGCTGGCAGTTTGAAACCAACATAAACTGATTCACCCTTGGGAAATCATCTCTAATTTTAAGTACAGAACAAGCTGGGAGTGGCACTCTATGATGTCTGCCTAGATTACCCCATCACCACTGTACCAACTGCCGATATGCAGTGAATCGGAATAACCTGCAATAAAAAGAGTACATGAATATTTTTCATCAGTTATCATCTGAACCAGACCATTTTTAAGTATATTCACTCATGCTGAGTAGTAACTTTCTTCTTGTACCTCTGGATATAAGCACTATATGCTATTTCTAGTGTCGAGGGACGCAGGAACCCTGAGACAAATCCTGGGTGTGCTGTAATACAGGACGCACCCATAGATTACTTTCTCGAGAACTTGTGGAATTTCCTGGCAGCATTTACTCTCTGCTACTGTAATCATTGGCCCACATGAGCACCTAGTACAGAACATAATTACAATGAATAACTAGCTTTTCAGCAAACAAAAAATTGACATAAAACATGAATAAGAAGATGACTTGAAGCAAGACTTAAGGACAACTGTAAAGTAAAGAGAAAAATATCTGCAAAGATTGTTTGGACTGAAATGTGCCAATACCAAGTGCTGTTACCCAGTCGGCTCAAGTCCTCTTCTTTTTGAGGAGAATTTGCAGGCCTTGTCTTAGCTGGAGGTTCAAATCTGCATGCCTGTATGCCCCCCTTAGGTTCCTAGTTCCTCTTCTTGGTGAGACAAACACTCACTGCTGTAATCCAGCACATCGCTTCCGGAGTTGTCTGTATATGAGGAAGATGAGGACATTTTGCTCCCTTGACATATAATAAAAGCAAAGTATAATGGCAGTTATGCACTGTACTAGGTGTAAGTAATAAATATAAAACTAATAAGGACAAGATAAAGTATGTATTATTGAGGTTGGTACCCCAGGTAATTCAAAGAACTAGTGTAAGGCCTTGAACTCTTTAAAGGCCTATGATATATGTAGTCATAAACATGTCACTGAACTTGGATCCTGTACAATTCACTGGAGAGGTATATTCAATTGTAACAGCTTATCCCTGATAGGTCTCGGTTCCCAAAACCAGTGCCAATATTTAAAATAAAATTGATATTTTCTGTTGTCAAGGAGAATATAAATTATTGAAATTTTATTCAATTTATAGCAAAAGCGAAATATCGAGTGAAATCCCCATTTAATGTAGTATCAGTTTTCATTTGCGATTAAATCAAATAAAAGCACAAGAAAATATATTCTCCGTAACAGGACAGGCAAATGGTGAATCAATCATTGATAACCATTAAACGGGCCTGAAATCGAGGTGCAGACCTCTGTTCCAGTACTGCCTGTATTATCGCTCGGTCCCCTTTGGTGGACGTTTTCACCCAACATAATAGAAGTTTATCACAATTTAATGTATTCTAGGCGAACAAGTACTCCATGCCACATTAAATGATGTGATTCATTGCGGTATATGATGTACATGATGACGGTATAAAATACGATTATGCTCACACCTACCACAGTTCCCATGTAAACAAACGAGGAAATGACTGCACTATCCGGCTGGACGGTGACATATGACGTCACAAACTCAGGAGCCAATGGCCGTCGTTTTTTGCGCATATGCCAAAACGGTCCGAAAAATCGATGGAAATATTGAAAAAAAACACACAAAACGACATCTATGGACGAAAATATTGTCGGAAACGTCTTTCACAGGCTGAAATACATCTAATTCCACTTTGATTAGGGATTCGAAAATAGACGTTACTTGCACTTTAAGTCTAGTCAGCTAATACAGCCGCGCTATTGTATCATATTGAGTGAAAGCTAAAACCATACCATGCCATGCACGGATGTTTCCACCCTTATGTCATTCGCTCGGCCATCGAAACGAACGAAATACAATATTAGAAATTTAACAATAATTCTATGGACATCATCGTTTTACATATCCTCCTTTGAGGTATGCAGTTTTCGTCGATTTCATGCAATACTTATTTAGTTTCGGTTTTGTCTATTTACTCAACTGACTTTATGGTAATCCATTCCAAGAATTTGGAACAACAAATTATCGATAATTTATCAATATCGGCTGCTTAAAGACAGATACCGAACAAAAATATGCCAGCAAGGACTTTATAAACGTCATAAAAAGAGACGGGGTCACCGATTGGACTCACCGATTGGATGGATATAATTTCCCAAAGCAATAGGGAATCAGTTAGTGGAGTTCTTTTCATTGTAGCATGTTACAATTTGTGACGAAATGCAGTTTTTAGAACAAACAATCATAGAAAAAAAGTTGTGGTCCATTACAACAAACACAAAAGAAATTTATTGATCTGCAATCGACGCCGCAGATGAGCGATAGTATTTGTTAAAATCGACCCGAGGCCGCTTAGATCACTTTAATTAAAGGATGAGGCCGCTTAGATCACATTAATTAAAGGATGAGGCCGCTTAGATCACATTAATTAAAGGAAGAGGCCGCTTAGATCACATAAATTAAAGGATGAGAGGTCATGAATTTAAATTTATGTGATAAATCTAAAGCTTAACGTTACTGGTTACAGGTTCGTTATGCGAATGCTTCAGACGGCGCCTGTGACCTTGACATTGACCGTGCTAGGCTCGACGTGGTTCACGATCACGCCACAGATGACCTTGACGTCTCATTATACGGCCAGATAGCCGCTTGTTGGAATGTAAGTATCACTCACGTGTTATTATATTGATCTACGACTCGATTAATCAATAAATGGGGATCATATACTATCAGATATATCGTAACTGACGATGGATAGTCCTGGTGCGGTGTTGATGTCATTTTATGTAGGGTAACGATTGGTTATTTTGCAAATATCGCATAGTTCACGTCAAAAGCCACGGATGACGCTCATTGCCACACACTTGGTGTGTGGCTAATGGAGTAAGTTGCTGATGGTGGTGTGAGATCGGGGTTGGACTTGTGTTTCTGGTAATGATATGGTGGTCATCATTACCCGTCCATCTCCTGTCCAGCATAGATAACAATACACTGACCAACTCACACTTACCCAAGTACACTGGCTTTCTCACATCTCAAAGGAAAATATTCAAACACAATGTACGCTCTTGACACATTTCAACCAACAATAACCCACACGTCAGCTTACCTTACCAACATCCTCACGTCGGCTCACACTAACCAGCACTTTCAAGTCAGTTCACACTAACCAGCTCTTACAATTCAGTTCACACTAACAAACATCCTCACATCAGCTCACACTTACCAACATCCTCACGTCAGCTCAAACTTACCAACATCCTCACGTCAGCTCACACTTACCAACATCCTCACGTCCGCTTACACTTACGAATCAACATGGACAATCTAGCACCAAACTGCTGACCGTCCCTCCCTGACCTATTTATGCTGCAGTGTTCATTTGTGCCATACTTGATCAACATAACACAGCATGGAAACTGCTCGGTTCAACTGGACTCTAGGTTTTCGATCCGTTTGGCGATCGTTGAAAACACTGACCCGAATAACGTCATTTGGAGGTAAAACTGACTTCAAACACACCAGCTTTCTATGATCTAGTCGTTTATCAGCTAGGCGCATAAGTGTTTATCTTTCGAATATTCTTAACATTTCTACACACGGATATTTCTCCCTGGGTTTTGGGATTTCTGTATGATAAGCGTCATGAGCTCGTACTGCATAAACACATATTTATGTCCTAAATAAACGATGGAATTTAATAAGGGCATCAAATCGCAACAATCTCTGTTGTCGCTACACCGGAAGCGTCGTGGAACAACATCGTCTTTGCCCTGGTCACTCATAGTACATTCGAAAGCGTTATGAATTGAACGTTATGATTTCACACAGAACTGAGGTCAAAGTTTCCCAATATGGTCAGTACCAGCTCGTCATCTTCAAGAATATGTCAGAGATCAAGTATTCAATGATGACAGTTGCTGAGGGACCTGATGTTTACATACGTAAGTTTGTGATAATCGATTACCTACATTGTTTGACTTACTTACGTACTGCCTCGTTTTGATTACTTTCGTTATTACGTACACTGTAATTCATTAAATATTTGCGTGTTCATCTATATATTAACTTAATAACAACTTACCATTTCGCCTATAAACTCACTAATGTATACTAATTATAACAGTCAACAATGTTGAAAATACAAATTATTGCATCATAACAATGGCCATATATTAATCATAACACAATTACAAATTACTGATCATTAAACCAAAGCAATGCCCCAAATACTGCTCATTACAAAATATTAATGCCCAAAATATTAATCACTACACAATAACAATGGCCTACATACTAACTATTGCACTATAACACTAGACAGTAGCCTATGTGCTAATTATTACACGATCACGGTATATTACATGCTAATTATTACACGATCACGGTATATTACATGCTAATTATTACACGATCACGGTATATTACATGCTAATTATTACACGATCACGGTATATTACATGCTAATTATTACACGATCACGGTATATTACATGCTAATTATTACACGATCACGGTATATTACATGCTAATTATTACACGATCACGGTATATTACATGCTAATTATTACACGATCACGGTATATTACATGCTAATTATTACACGATCACGGTATATTACATGCTAATTATTACACGATCACGGTATATTACATGCTAATTATTACACGATCACGGTATTTACGTGCTGCATTATTATTACGATCACGTATATACATAATATCCTACGGTATATACTAATTGTACACGATCACGATTACATGCTAATATACACGATCACATTACATGCTAATTGTGTCACGACACAATATCCTACGATACTAATTGTGTCACGACAACTAATATCCGATCACATACATGCTAATTGTGTCACGACAACAATATCCTACATACTAACATTGTGTCACGACAACAATATCCTACATACTAATTGTGTCACGACAACAATATCCTACATACTAATTGTGTCACGACAACAATATCCTACATACTAATTGTGTCACGACAACAATATCCTACATACTAATTGTGTCACGACAACAATATCCTACATACTAATTGTGTAACGACAACAATATCCTACATACTAATTGTGTCACGACAACAATATCCTACATACTAATTGTGTCACGACAACAATATCCTACATACTAATTGTGTCACGACAACAATATCCTACATACTAATTGTGTCACGACAACAATATCCTACAAACTTATTACTATGCCCATAATGCGAATTATTAAATGATACGATTGTCCTTCATACCAGTTATTACACGTTTACAAATCAAAACCAAAAAACAATTACCCTAAAACCAATTATTGGACGATGATCAAACCAAACGTACCAATTATTACACAATAACAATGCCCAATATAATGATTATTACACGATTACAATGCAAAACAGTGTTTATTAAACGACAACAATGCCCGACATAATATTACAACACAATAACAATGACCTATATATCGATAATTGCATGGTACCAATGACTTAGATACCGATTATTGCATGATAACCATATCAATTTATACACTATAACATTGCCCTCCATGCCCAAAAAAACATTATAATAATGCTCTAGGTTGATTATCACGCGATAACAATACCCTCGTTTGAACTTTGTACATTTGTTTTTTTTACTGTGTGTGCAGCCATATACGTAGCTATTGCTGTTTTTGTTATTGCGGCCCTTATATGGATGATAATCAAATACCTTTACAGGTAACGCGCCTTGATTGCTACTTCAAGCAGCTAAAAAAGCTACTGGGAGATTGAACTAATCATCCTTTATTGTCCACAAAAGTGCTTTCGTAATAATTATTCTTTGTTTGTAACATTGATCAATGTTGTTATTTTTTCAATCGAAGGAAAGAATGTTTCCAGAGAGTCGCATCCTCGCTCTGTCAGAACCAATTGGTCAATGCGGTGATGCTTCTTATACTCATAAACTGCCGAGCAAGGCTAACTTTGGAAATATCTCTACCACTACAAAAAAATACCCAGGCCAAAATGTACACCCCGAGTATAACGGACATCTTAGCTTAGTGTCAACTCTCCAGTTTTCCCAACTAAAGCGAACACGTTTGTGTAATCCCTTGAGTGACTCTTAAAGGAAATGTTTTGCTGTTAATGACAAGACTAATTGTTGTGATTTAACTTTAAAATCTAAATGGATTTTAGGAATTGGGATCGGGAGTAGGGACGTCAGAAACGGAAACCACGGTGGCTGATAATGCCCTCAACATGACCCCATTCGTGCCGATACCCAGTACGCAGTCAAAAGTCAAAAAGCGGCTCGTGTCACTGGATGCATTCAGGGGGTAAACCATAACATCAGCACATTTTTAACATTTGTGAGAAAGCCATCACCAAAATCTCAGGCAATGCGATGCTTTCAATTTCTTTTTTTTAATAATTTAAAGAAAGCCACAAAGTAAATGAAATATCAACATAAATGTATATATATGATCAATTTTAAACTCATATTTGTGGGAATGTGATACTGAAGTTCCATAGAATGTTTGACTTTGCCATCTTCTTACGCCAGTGGTTCACTAACCATCATGATTTCGATGTGTGTATTTCGCCAGTCTTTCTCTTGTCATTATGATCTTCGTTAACTACGGCGGCGGAGGGTATTGGTTTCTGGATCACTCGTACTGGAATGGGCTCACCGTAGCCGACCTTGTCTTCCCCTGGTAAGGGTTTAGACTGATACATATTTAACAGATGTAGTTCACATATGATTCCGTAGTGTTGTGATCATGTCAGAAGCAAAGGACACATGCTGATAACGGATAGGTGTCCGTAATAGACAAGTTTTTCTGTACCTGTTTGTGAGTTTTAATTGTACACATTGTCTTATGGTTACTTACAGGTTTACATGGATAATCGGCACGGCCATCGCGTTAGCTTTTCGGAACCAGTTGAAGAAAGGGATCACACGGTGGACAATAGCTATCCATGTCTGTAGACGAACGATCATCCTCTTCGCTCTCGGTTTATTGTTAGAGAATTATGGCGGTAAGGAAGAGTCCGCATATATTCACATCGTTGTTAATCAAATAACACCAGACACTGAGGTTTCACGTCGCTTTTCAAGAACGAGGTCATATCGTCACGTTGATCGATTAGAATGATTGAGGTGCTTGGGTAGTGCCTCTAAACTTAACATCCACCGCCCGTTCGGCCCAAACCCGTCGTTATAGGCTGAATGGATTGTTTGATTTCAGATCCACTGCAGCTGTCGAGTCTTCGTATACCAGGAGTGTTGCAGCGTCTGGCTATATCATATTTTGTGGTGGCGATATTTCAATCCGCAACGTTGTCGCTTGAAGATACCAACAGAGTTAGTACGGCCGTACTGCTGTCTTAACGATGTCTCTACCTTCTGTTGCCGCTATTTTGAAAACAAATTTAATCGCTTGGTTTACGACATTGGTTGCTAGGAGAGCCGGATCGCGGCAGTGCGCGACATACTTGACTACTGGGTAGAATGGGGCTTCATGATTGGTTTTGTCACCTTACATCTTCTGCTGACGTTCCTAGTTCCAATCGATGACGTCGAGGGTAACTGCCCCAAGTGAGTTTAAAAAAAACTCATTTCAGTCTATGCC